>JAQQZU010000001.1:5754008-5771969 GCA_030068025.1 Parauchenoglanis punctatus | reverse complement strand
CTGCCCAGGGTGTACCCCACCTCTCGCCCGAAGATGCTGGGATTGGCTCCAGCTTCCCCGCGACCCAGACGGATAAAACGGTATAGATGATGGATGGATGTACTAAAGAGAAAAACTAAATGAAACTAGTTGCACAGTGAGGTCTTTGTTGCTTAGTTCACTCACATCACCCGGTGTAAATAATTGTGTGACTGAAAACACTGCCTAATCTTTATAAAAACGTCCCAAAAGGCCATTAATTTCGAAGTCATTCAAGGGAAGTGTGAGGTGTGGCGTCTCCAGAGGGAATAGAGCATAGTCATGACCACCTCTGAATAGAAACCAACCTGTATATGTGAGTGAGAGTCATATCTGGATGTGAAGCAATGTCACACTCGAGGTTTGCTGTCCTGCACGTGCACGCGCGCGTGTGAGAACGCCTGCCTGGTGACTAAAAGGTAAACTCAGTACAACACGCAAGAACGTCCTGCTCACGTCCTCTTCTGGTTGTCTGAATGCAGTGATTCTCATGCTTTTCCTTGTTTTGTTACAGTGGTGGAAATCACATCGCACATGATCAAAGTTATTATATTTAGGGCTCCAAGCACCAAAGTTGGTGGAAAATTCAGGAAAACCTGAAGCTCTTTGGCATATGTTAATGAAATAAATCCATACTGAGGGGATTTGTGGAACTTATTTTATAGCTAAAGCGGACCCTGGCTACAAAAAGCTTGAGAACCACTGACTTAATGTATCACTGCGTCTGTACAGTGGAACTTTTAATATGCATATATCTTTACAGGTCCACTACATAGGATTCAACCACCTGAATGCCCCTCCTTTACCCCTTACTTAATAAAGTGTGTATTAAAGTGTACAGTGGCTCTCAGGTGCCCTGAGCATACTTCCAAAAATTTACATTCACGTTCCCTTGCTCTTTTCCGTGCTAAATGATCGTTAATTTTTCAAAATTTAGGTTCTCAAACTTGATAGCCAGCACCGGCAAACACTGATTCCTCATATTTCTTCTTCCTTCTTCTTTATCATCCTTCCAGTACTTCCTTCTGAATTCAGGCTGCCGCTTAAAAACACAAATCACGGAAGGTTCTCTCTAGAGGTTTGTCCATTCTCTGCTGCGCAACATGGTGGCTCCGTACAGGTGGACCAGGTCCCTATGTAGGTATAAAGGGCTCACTCTAGGCTCATGATAACACAACATTTTTAATTACAGGTATTTCTACACTAATGAAAACATGGTTATGAATGTTATATTCTATTTCTGCTAATAGACCCCACTAAATCCTACATAGTGGACTGTTAAATGTTAAAGTGGTAATGTGAGCTGTCTCCAGGGGGTTAAAGCACATTTTGGACACAGGCTGTGGATTTGGTAGGTGCTGAGGTCGTGAGCGCTGAAGCAAATTGCGTAGGAGTTTTGGTGAATTGCTACCCACAGTGCAGGTTACGTAAACCGGAACACTTCAATTATTCATGTGTGGACCTTTTAAGATCAACCTGAGCTGGGGCGTGGATACAGCTCTCTCTCTCTCACTCACACATACTGTCTTTTATTATTAACTTATACCACAATCCAGCTGAATTCTCAAATCTGATTAGTCAGAAGATGTTGATTAATTTTCTATAACAGTATCTCTGACTATAAAGGGTGTCCCAAAAGACCTCATACTCAGGGGAAATTAACCCTTTTTTTTTTTTTTATGTCTTCCAAACTTTTTCATACATAGTTTATATTAGCCTTTAAGAATACCTATGACAAAAGAGAAAAGTATTGAAATCATTCTCATGGCTCCAGTTAACATCCAGTGTTAACATCTCCATGTGTGTTTACAAAGAAATGGCAATGATGTAGAGGATGTCTTGTAAATAAAGTGACATTTTGCTTAAAAAATTTAAAAAATGTCAGTTTCCCCTATGTATGGAGACTTTTGGGACAATCACCCAATCAGTTCTACTTTAAATCACAGGTCAATCACCATATTGTCTAAACCTAATGATTAAGAGATTAAAAAAACATGTTGGTTTAACATGGAAAAATATATAATAATTGATATGATGACATTTATGAGAGATTTCTTTAACGTTTATGGAAGGAGTCTCCAGTGTCAGGGCTTGAAACAGTCAGGAGGTTTAACACCATGGGGAAATACTTATGACAGAGGCATTTTTGGTTTCTGGGTAACAAGACAAGGTGCATTTTTTTTTTTTTGTCTTATTAATTTCAAAGGACAGAAAAACGAGATGCTGGAAAGGGAATGAATGTTTAGAGCTGTCATAAATGAACAGAAACGAACTTTTCTTTGCTGATGTTTCACAACAATAATGCATCTAAATTGTTAAAATGAACAAACAGTTGTTTAGTAATAAATAAAAAATTGTATTCATTGGCAAATTGCAGCATATAAAAGAAATAACATACTAGAGATGTGGTGTTATAGGAAAATAATCAACTTCAGAGGGGTCACAGTACCTCTTCCCCCTCATTGATTGTTATTCTGTAACAGCATCCCCAAAGTGTATTTATTCCTTACTCCAAATAAGTATTGCTTCCCCTCATTTAAACTCTAACACTTAACCCTTAAACCCCATAATCTAGCTCAGCACCTAATGTCCCAAAGTTTACACTATCATGCTAAATAGAATATAAATAGTACATCTCACACCTGTGTCCTCTCTCACACTCAAGAAGCAATAAAACACAGAGCCTGCAGGTGGTTGTTGTGTTTTATTTCACAAATTATTTTCTTCATGTACTTTTTTTTTCTTTCATCATATATGTACAGTATTCAAAAATAAATCATTTTCATTCGGGGATACATTCCACATGTACAGTGCAATGTGGAGCATGTCCCGCTCATAAAGTGCATCGTACTTGTCATCAGATTTGAATTCACAATACAAAGAGAGAAACAAACAAAAATAATACAAGACACTAACTGATAGTTTACATCACAGTATTGTTCAAACCAGTGATCGTTCTCAGCTGGCCACTTGTTTATCCTGTAGCACGTACAATTTCCATCCAAAATGGACCCACGATTTGTGCTGATATTTTTGCCTTCACAAGGTCTCCATTTTCACCCCGTGCATGTGAAAGAGTGAAAAGAAAAGGTTGCTGGCTATAAGTGGACATCAGTCGCTAACTGGACTAATGTGCGTATCTATGGAAGTAATAGTCACATTAGATCTATGTTTATTTCTAGTAGACTAATGAGATGCTCTTTCTGGAAGTCTTCTTCCTCTAATGTCACTCTCTGAAGAAAGAAGATGAGCTCTGCTTAATGGCCCAGAAAAGGGATTTCAAGTGCTCTGGGATAAATTTAACATTTCGCGCCTCACATTTTTAGACACTATTTTTAGGAAGGCCAGATTTAGGTGTAATAAAGCATCCGTGTGGTTGGGCGCTGTCTTTCAAACGTCCTCTCTTCCTGTTTGGAGATGCAAGCAGCAGCGTCATCCAGGCAGACCGCAAACCACAAGCCTGAGGTACACTAAACTCTTGCTATTTCTTTCCCTGCCCTCGTCTGCCTTTAGGATAGACTGCAGTGCCTCAAATTTACACCTCCTTGTGAGATTGTAATGCTATCTAGCAGTGATTAGACAGGTCAGTGCTGAGCAGGTGGCAGTAGGTGGACATCCATCTGTCCACTGTCTGACTCAGAGAGGATGCTCCAGAGTGACGGATGGAGCCAGTAGGACACCATGTGGAAAGAAGGTGGCAAAACCATGCACAAAGGCTATTCCCAGTTTCCAGAGGGTGTCCTGATCTATTAAATCAGAATGCAGATACATGGGATCACCCACTAATGATGAGAAAACATTCAAAGTTCCAATACACTGACTGCCACAGAGTTAACCAAAAACCATTATAGAAATAATTCACAATGACGACAAGTTGAGTAAATCTGAATTCTGAATTTTGGTACTGCACTGATGAATGAATCAGGACTGATGGGAGTTCATCACAGTTAAGCAAGTCTTCTTGGGTCATATATTAAAATTTACATTCTTTAGGCAAAAGGCGTCCACTCTTATATGCAAAGAGCCGTTCTGGGTACTGGTTTTCATTCCAACCAAGCAGAAGCCACACCTGAGTCTTTTGAAACCTAAGCTCAACTGATTAGACAGGTGGAATCAGGTGTGGCTCCTGCTTGATTGGACTGAAAACCTGCACACTCACCGGCCCTTTGCGGATAAGATTGGACACCCCTGTTTTAGGCTAATTCTGGAACCGTAAAGGGATAAATGCCCAGACGTCTAGCTATTACTATATTATCTGGTAGTTTGCATCACTCAACACGGTCAAGTATCTTACTTTCATGGTAAGAGGCAATTTGACCAAAAATGGATTAAATTGTCAACATCTATAAACTCTAACATGTCTAGAGAATGCAAAAGTTAGTTTCCTGGTTTGTGAGGGAATCGTACTCATGCTATGTAGAACCAAATTAGCCTTTCAGTAACCCTTTTTAAGAGTGTACCAAGCAGCAAGAGAATTTTTAAATGCTTGATAGGTTCTAGGTATGAAGAAAAAAACAATTCAGAGTAATTTCAAGTTTGTACTACATACAATGGGGTCTGACACCACTAGTGAAAATGCTTCTATTTTGCTTCTTTTCTAATTGAACGCAACAATTTTCAACAACTTGATTGAAAGTAGAATCTTTGCGATATTTACATGAATTTCTTGGTACTTGGCACGTCCCCTTTTTGCTTTAATGACAGTGTGCGCTTGTGCTGGCATGGACTCCAAGTTTGTGAAAACCTTATGATCCATTTTAGATCAAATCCACTGGCATTTCATCTGAACACATACTTCAGTAGAAGTAGGCATGAGGCAGATCTGACCTTTCGTGTAAAGCAGTTAACATGCTCAATATCACACATTTGCTTATGTTTAAACAGAGACCTATATGGTGTTATATGCCACACTAGACCCTGATATCAAGTCAAGTCAAGTCAAGTCAAGTCTGCCGAGGGTGTTGTGCGAGGAGGAGGAAGCGCGGAAAGCGGGCGGGGGTCCGTGCTAGCCTAAGAGCAAATCCTAGACGGCTGGCTATACCATCCATAATACTTTATATGTACATTTGTTGTCTTCTGTTGTTTTTTGTTGCACATGTGCGCCTTTTGTACTTCTGTTGTCTTGTATGTAGCACCTTGATCCTTGAGAAACGTTGTCCCGTTTCGCTGTACATTGTATCACATGTATATGTTGAAATGACAATAAAAGCCACTTGACTTGACTTGACTTGAGAAATAGTACAGAATCTTGAATATAATATATTCAAAATATTTCAAAATTCTAAAAATTTGTTTATTTCCCATATTAAATGTGAAAAATCTCTGATTTTCAATGTGGTCTCAGACTTTTCATCCCCAGTGTATATGTACAAATTACTACAGACTTAAAAAACAGGGTTGCTGATTAGGAATGTGGGCCTCTTTCTAGCAGGGGATCTCATTTTCTAAGAGCATACTTTAAATTTGACTAATGTCGCGTCATGGTAAGATCTGGTGAACGTTCTCCATTATGTTACGTTCTACATAGTTTCTAAATGAGGTGATGATAGAAATTATAATCCATGTTTGTATTCTTTTCTACCAAATATATCAAAATCAATAAGTGAGTAAGTAAGAAAGACGCTACTAAAATCATGGCACTTTTTGCATCAGCAACACTCAATTTGCTTGTTTTTTAAGAAATCATTTACAAGAATATGGATATTATATACACATATACACACACACACACACACACACACACACACATTGACACCACCATGTTGTAAAACTCATGCCCTGATGTGTATAAAAATAGAATGTATCTATACAGCATTGCATATGAAAAATAACCCTAGTGCCCCTGAAGAAACTGAATCTATGGCATCCCATTAGGTATAGTTCTGTAAATATGATACCTAACAATACAGACTGGCATCAAAACATCAAGATTTGACGCGGGCACACATAATTGGCCACTGATGCCCACTCAAGATAGAAGTGAGTGATATAAACATACAATTAGCTCTTTTTCTTTCTCATACACACACACACTTTAAAAAAAATCTCAAATGGAGCATCTCTTCTGAGTGTTCAAACTGCAGGACAGCTCCAAAATAAAGTCCATCAGATAAAGTGTAGGTCACTAATGTGGCTGAGGTTAGTGTGTGTGTGTGTGTGTGTGTGTGTGTGTGTGTGTGTGTGTGTTCAGGGCCTCCACCAAACTTCAGACCCCAAACCTTTCATAGCTCTGATTTTGAGAGCTGAACTTGTTCTCGGACCTGTTTGGCCTGTTCAAGTGTCAAGGTTAAATTAGCTCTATTCAGGGTTCATTTGAGGTTAAATTAGTTCTAGTTAAGTTCAGTTCAAGGTTAAATTCGCTCTGCTCAAGGTTAAATTAGCTCTGTTCATGGTCAGTTCAATGTTGGATTAGCTCTGTCGATGACCTCCTTGAGATTAGCGTTATCAATGGCCAGCGCACATTGATCGATTATTGCAGTTAATAATAAAATAAGGCCCAAAACAAGATCATTCATTTTAGACAAGGGAGTGAAAAGGATTAGGGCTTTTTTCACCACTCTTTCCAGAATGAAATGTTGTTACACCTATTTCCATGCAATTGGTTGACAACAAAGTGTACACTTCACTATTTAAAAAAAACAAAAAAACATTGAAAGTTAAAATGCACAATACAAATGTGTATGTTCTATTAATAATTTATACATATGAATGACTGTTAGAACGGTAGAACTCCACCATCATCATCATTTTTTTCTTATTTTCAGGAGTGTTATCTGGGATTGGCTAGTGCAGCTGTCAGTCCCATATATTTTGAAGGACATGTGATGCTTGAAGGGATGAATGTTGCCGTGCCATAGTTTTTTTTTTCATGGGACATCATTTTAAATGGCTGAATCTCCAGTTAGTCTACTACATATGCCCTAATGGGTGGATTTAATACACAGCTGCAGTTTTGAATGACAGCACATGGTCCATTTTCATTAACCTCAATTCAGGAACATTCAGTCCAGTGCCTGCTGCCCCAGTTACCTGATACCAATATAAGCTATTAATATATTTATATCTATACTATACTCATGTTTTGTGCATATCAGTGTTTCCATGGTTTCATAGGAAATTTATTGATGATCTACAGTGTAATGCAGAATGTAATTTGGGTGTCAAATTCAATGCATAATTGCAAACTCATAAGAAGAAGCCAATTATTGTAAACTGTTTAGGTTAAAAAGGCATGTGGCAGGTTTTATTGTTTGTAGCTTCTTACCTTTGAACAGAAATCCAATAACTGTTCATTATAATACTTGTGAATATTGTGTCAGTTTGGATTAGACTGAGGGATAAGAGAAGGTCTTTGCATGTTTTTGTCAATCTAATTTATGACCATTTTTCAATTCCAATTCTAGAAATAATATTGAGCTGAATGAAGTAGCTTATTAATTCTACTCTGATTGTATCTGCTAAGGTTTATTGAATTTGCAGTTAAACCTTTTATTCAGTATCATGCTCTGCACTTTTGGAAGATAGATTAAGCCTAGAATCTTTAAGCTTTCCTCAGACTGTTCCTGTGGGAAAGCCCTTAAAGAGTCCATATAAAACAGTGCAGCATACACGTTCCCTTTTCAGAGAGGGTTCTCCATTGGGGAAATCATGGCTCAGTGGTTAAAGCTTTGGACTATCAGAAGGTTGTGCGTTCAAATCACAGCACTATACCAAGCTGCCATTGTTGTGTCCTTGAGCAAGGCCTTTAATCCTTAACTGCTCAATTGTATACTGTCTCAATTTAAAGATGGTTTAGGTAAAAACATGACGTTGGAATTGGAGATCCATTAACTATTCTGAAAACCCTAGAGCTCTGCAAGGGTTGAGGATGCAGTTCTGTCAACCTGCCCTGTCTTTATCTGTGCTTAATAAAGTTATGAAATGAACATCTGGACTAAAGTGCCTGTGAATTGTGCTCACAGAGCCTTGTTTTTTCTTTTTTCTAATGTCATTCCTACATTATAAAGGAACGTGGGGCTTCAGGAATGGCCTGGTCAGTGCACTGGCTGCTGTCCATGGTGCTGATGGCAGTGCACGTAAACATACTGCATCTATGGCAGTGTGTTTATACTATATAAGACATTTCCATGGATTCTAGACTGACGACCAAAGTTAACGCGCAAATATTAAATTTCTGTCAAGACAATTGGTCACAAATACCTTATTATTTTTTTTATTTCTAGAGCTGTTCATGACTCTATGAAGCTATTCTTTATATGAAGTTCATTTGACAAAAGCAGACAAATTTTGGCACCATTTTTGATTGATATATATGGCTAGGTGTGTTCGTTTAGGGTGCCAGAATTTAGGCCTTTGATTTCCGATATAAAGGATTTGCCTTTATTGAACCACAGCTATAGTGCTTTTCTATTAGTATTGTGCACATTTGTTGCCAACTGGCTAGATATGATGAAATTCTCCACACCAAAAACATTGCTTTACACTACAGTGGACACTGAACCCCACGTCTAGTAAAGAGCTGTAAGATATTTTTCCCCCAGGAACCATATAGCATGATCAAATATGTACTTTTTGTTTTCTGTGTTTTTCTTGTTCTTTTTTGTTTTGTTGGTTTTTGGGGGGTGGACAAATTCCATCACCTACTATGAAAGTGAAAGCTCATATAATTATATGTGATCTGACCTATACATCACTTGATGTCCTTGGCCGTTGGGAGAAATTGGCTGGGACACATCCACAGCAGGCTAGCCACAGGGATTTTTGAATGTCTGGGTTTCTGAAGGCGTAAATGATTGGGTTTATGACCGAGTTGCATGTCGCTGGCAATACTGTGGCATATGTGTAGATCATTGGGTAGCTAGAATCTGCCACAATTGAATACATGGCAAAGGGCATCCAGCATGCAGCGAAAGTGCACAGAATGGCAGACAGTGTAGAGACCCCTTTAGTGGTGGAAATAGCCATGAACTGGTGCTGCACGGCAATCTGCTGTGCGTGACGGAAGGCAATCTTACAGATCTGCAGGTAGAGCTGCATCATGAGCGCGAACACTAGCAGGAAAGTCACTGCAAGGACCACAGCATTGTTCTTGGTGACTGGGCGACAAATACTGCAGTGGGCCTCATCCTGGAGACAGTTCCAACCAAGCACAGGCAGCAGACCAAGAGTGATGCACACCAGCCAGATGAACACCACCATCATGTAGGTGAAAGTCACCGTGCGTTCTGTGTTGTAGGTTAGTGCATTGTATAGAGACAGGTAGCGGTCCACCGTGATAGCCAGGATGTTGAGTACAGAGGCAGAGAACGCAGCAATGAGCAGCCCGACTGACACCAGCGTCACAAACTCCGTGTTGAACATGTAGATGAAGATAAAGTTCAGAATCAGGCCCAGGCCTGCAAGCAGGTCCGCAAAAGCAAGGCTCCCTATCAGGACGAACATGGGCGCCCGCAGGGTGGGCGTGTAGAACAGGATGGCGATCACAATCGCATTCTCACAGGAAATGAGTGTCCCAGTCACACACAGCGCAATGTCCCAAGGGCTAACGGTAAGGGGCTGCAGGTCTTCAGTCTGCACAGGCGATGAGTTGCGTGCGTCCTGGAAATTCCACACGCCGACTGTGTTCAGAGAGGAGGTGTTTTGAAGTTGGTTGCTCATTGCTGCTGCAAGAGAGTGAATCATAGCTGAGAGAGAGAAAGAAAGGTAGAGAGCGAGAGAGAGAGGTGCGGTGGATAGAGAAAATGAGAGAAAAAAGGAGAACATATCAGAATGACCTGTTTCGGACAACCTCCAAAAATAACTGTCTCCTGTTAACAGATATGTAAAAACTAGAACTACAGTCACTATTTGCATCATCATCATCATAATCATTTGCGATAATTAACTACAAGAGTCAATATTTTTGTAAATCATGACCCATCAGTGCGACCTCCACCCTTCCCAAGCAAACACGTCGTATTCACACAGCATGGAAATGACATCATTTAGAGGTCAAAATCGCGTAGTCGTGCTCATTTGTCTTAATTGCGCGTCAAAGGACCTTGAGCAGGTCTTTCAAATATGCACCGTTCACTTGGCTTCTATTTTTAGAAAACGTCTAAAAATAAACCGGGTCTCCTGTGCAGCAGGCGTCGTGCATTGCGCCTCCACAATCTCTAACGGCGCGCACCACAGAACTCGCTTCATTCATAAATTTTATTCCCGGTGACCCGCGCGGTGCTGATATTTAAAAAAATTCCCCAATGAAAAAGACTGCCAAGGACTGTCGGGAGGTCAAGCCTCTAGCAATCCCGTTTAAATGAGATAAAGGAGAGTCATTCAGGCGCAGTTGTTCCTGAATAACGCCAGAGAAAAGCACGCAAAGACGAAACATCACATCGTACCTTAGTGCCATGAAGCTGCAGTGTGTTTCCCTCCCAGCTCGCGCTTCTCACACCACTGACAAATGGACGTAGAGGACACAGGACGGACGCAGGGGTGAAAAAAAATCATCAGGTCCTTATCTTATTCTTTCCATACTGTCGTGTGTAATGGGGTGCAGTCGTGGCACTTCTCAGGCGGAAACCTCGGCAGCATCAGCATCAGCAGCCGCTCCTCAGTCAGCATTGCTATCAGTGCATGAAGCTGAGCCGCGCCGCTGCCTGGCTTTGATATGGCCCCGCCCCCTCCACACGCCACGCCCACGATTCTCCCACTTTGACGTCAAGCGGCTTCACTACAGTCATGATCGAGTTTGTGAATCAGAGGCAGACACAATATTAATAATAAAACGCCATCGCCACAACACGAGTCAAATCCTTTGCGCTTGGAATCAGTTCTTTTTTTTACATAGGGTACGGTCCACATCCAACATTATTATCTATAATCATATATTATATAGGCTATAATTATATACACCAAGGTCACACACACACACACACACACACACACACAGACAGAAGGTGCCAAGGTGCCCTTTCAGAGACGTGTTTAACACCTCCACATGTTGTGCCATACTTTTCAGTAATTACACACGGATGGTTCATTGATGCTTGTCTTAATCCCGGATGTCTAGACTTTCTGTGGCATTTCTCATAAACGACTTCTCTATTCTGCTATAGTGCGCCACGTCGTCAACAGCAAGCTAGTTAATTTAATTTTCTCCTTCCCAGTCTGTTTTTGTTTTTTGTTTTTTTTATTACGCAACAACTTGACTCGAGCGTAATGTGTCCATATGAGAGCTGAATTGTCCATGGTGAGTAGTGAGGAAGAGGCAGGTGTGTGTGTGTGTGTGTGTGTGTGGATCATGTTTATATTACATTGCACGGACCAAATGTAATGTAATTTTTTCCGTGTGGGGACATTTTTCTGGTCCCCACAAGGGAAAAATCAATTTTACAGAAATTTACAGTCAAGAAACTAAAATATTTTCTTTAGTTTGGATACTTATGGTTAAGGTTAGGGCTGGGTAAGGGTTAGGGTTGTCATAGTTTGGGTTAGGGTTATGCCCATAGGAATTAATGGGAGGTCCCCACAAACACATAACACCAAACGTGTGTGTGTGTGTGTGTGTGTGTGTGTGTGTGTGGGGCGCCTCACACTCTGTTTTGAAATCTCTTGCATTTCCCCTGTGGGTACTCAATGCTACCCTAGTCTCATTATACTTAAATAAATTGTGCATTGTGTCATTTGCCACATTTTGTACTTTTAGTTTGTTTCTTTTTACATAGAAAAGTGGATGTAATGGTCCAATTATGTGCCTTAAGGCATTTTTAAAGGTACAGTATATCCTCATTTCCAGGTGGTGTATATAATGTTGAGTGGCACAGTGGAGTACTCTCACAGCGGGGTAGTGGCTGTCTTATTATATGTCCACACTAATACATTTTATTTAAAAACGCATCAATTTTGCTGTGTTTATGCCTGGAGGTCATACTATTCCGGTGCTTTTGAGCCCCTAAAATGGAGAGGTTTGGAAACGCTGCTGGCTCCATTTTAGTTTGAAAATTCCAGTTGCATTTTATTGTGAACAAGGGGAAAATGGAGGCTTTTCGAAATGATGATGCCTCCCATGTTTTCTTCCTGATTGGGTTTTGTCAGTCATGACGTATCCCTAATCGTCACACTCCTGTCATGTGGCACTTTTCTGAAAGAAAAACAGCTGGCATCAGCCTCAGCTACCAGTGGTGAATGCAACATGGATAATGAATCACAAGCGTTGCTGACCTTATTGGGTTTGCTTGCAGCTGTTATGCTGTTTATAATTTTTATATTGCTATTTTATAATGCTGTAACTCCCTACATGTGCAGAAGGCAAGCTATTATTTGAGTGATCTGCAACTAAGCAACCAACTGCAGAGTAGACAATCTGC
Organism: Parauchenoglanis punctatus; assembly: GCA_030068025.1. Lineage (NCBI taxonomy): Eukaryota > Metazoa > Chordata > Actinopteri > Siluriformes > Auchenoglanididae > Parauchenoglanis > Parauchenoglanis punctatus. The sequence continues at coordinate 5,759,601 of JAQQZU010000001.1, read as the reverse complement.
TTGCTGTTTATACTGGCATGCACATGCCCAGTGGACGTTGATGGTCATGTGATATGCTTTTCGGCTGTATTAGTATGGAGGGTGATTATTTCTGATACAGAGCTAAAAAGCTCATCTGAATGGTGATCTTTTTCATTTTAAAATGCTGTTTTAAAACTAAAATGTATCAATGTTTATATAACCTGTTTTACATGTGGAGTTTCACGTGTTATTCTTGTGTCTGTATGGGTTTCTTACATGTTGTCCAGTTTCCTCCCACCTCCCAAAACCATGCCAGTAGGTGGAGTGCAGTGGGCAGTGGTAGCTCAGTGGTTAAGGCATTGGACTAGTGACCGGAAGGTCATGAGTTCAAACCTCAGCACTTTCAAGCTATCGCTGACGGGCCCTTGAGCAAGGCCCTTAACCCTCAACTGCTCAGTTGTATAAATGAGGTATATGTAAGTCGCTCTGGATAAGGGCGTCTGCCAAATGACATAAATGTAAATGGATTGGTGACTTTAAATCATGTGAACATATGTGTGTGGTGACCTGCAACACACTGGGATCCCATCCACAGTGTATTCCCACCTCTTACCCAGTATTCCCAAGATAGGGGACTCTGTTGATCACTTCGGACTCATTAATTAATACATTATGTATGTGAACATACAGAACTTTATAGATTTACATCTTAACTGGCAGTCTCATGAGGTTTCCTTAAATTGTGCAACTTAGTTGCAATGAGTTATTATTTGTTCCTATGTAGTTGCTCATTCACTGATTAGAGTTTACTTAAAGAGGTGAGATTTTGTAGCTACTGGGAGACACATGTCGCAAAAGGGAAAGTGAAAGACATGGACAGAGAAAGAAGGAAGGTGGAGGAGACATGGAGGACAAAGAGATGGTGGGAGAGTGTTGGAGGGACATGGAAGGAGGAGAAAGTGAGTGGGAGACAATGCATATAGAAAGAGTGAAGGTGGAAGAGGGACAGATGCATGAATGGAGGAAGAAAGAGAAAGAATGAGTAGATAAGACAGACAGAGAATGAGAAAAAATGGTGAGAGAGAGAAGGAAAGATGAGGGAGTGAGAGGGAGAGAAAGAGAAAGGAGAGGCAGAGGAAGACAGGGACAGCGAGACTTCGCATTGAGCTGTCTACAGGAATGCTGTTTTATTGCTTTCTCCCTGGCGGCTGCTGTTATGAATCACACAACCTGATCAGAATGACAATGAGCCTGAGCGCCTGTTCATTGATGAAGCTCCCGCCAATCGCCCTCGCTCACACTCCTCCATTCATCTTCACTGCATGGCTCTGTGGGTAAACCTATTACATCACCTTCTATACCACATATTCGAATATGCACGTGACTCCACAGTTACACAACACTAAAGCTGCACTCGCATACACTCGCACATGGCACTGAGGGCTGCAGGAGCATACGCTGGAAGAGAATACAAATGGAAAATACATGCATACATTCATATAGCACACATTGTTCTTGGGAAAAATATGTAAATAAAGGCTGCTCTTTTATGTAGCCTGTATGTCATGCCCTGTATTTTTTCAGTAGCCTTGAACACTTACTTTGTATAGTCCATTGAACAGAGATTGTATTGTCTATTGCAGAGACTGTCACACTTTTTGCAGCCAAGGATCCCTTTAACTGTGACCAGATATCAGAGACCTTCCAATACAGATTTGTTTTATGATCCTACTTCAGCTATTCAAATAACAGGTCCACTTTTTAAATGTTCACAATAATATTTTGGCTATTAAATGCAATTAAGCTTTTTATTTCTAAATTTCCACCCACACAATTTTATTAAAATTGTCACTATGTTTATAAAGACTCGATTTATAATGACTCCATTACTTGTTTTTGAGTCCCTAAGTGGGAGGCACAGTGGTGCAGTGGTTAGCACTGTCGCCTCACAGCAAGAAGGTTCTGGGTTCAAACCTGCTGACCTGGGTGCTCCAGTTTCCTGCCCAAAGATTTGCAGATTAGGTCAACTGGCTACTCCACATTGCCCATATGTGTGAATGTGAGTATGAATGGTTGTTCGTCTCTGTGTTAACCCTGCGATAGATGCACCTACCCAGGGCCTTTCACCTGAAGTCAGCTAGGATTAGCTTCAACTTCCTTGCAACCCTCATGGATAAGCAGTATAGAAAATGGATTGATGGCTGGAGTTCCTAAGGTTTGGACTGAATCCATTCAATTCTAGTAACAGGTCAAACAGCCTAATAAGTATAAGAACTTAAAAAATAAATATGCTTTGATAATGGTGGGCTGGGATTTCCACCACTGTACCAAAATCGCAAAAACCTGTCTATGAGTCATGTGACCCATGAGATCTGTGACTCACTCACTATTGTGTTGCACCATGATACTGAAGACGTGATTTCATCCCACTGTATTTGAGGATATGAAAGTTCAATAGAAATCTATTTCACATTGTGTAGTCGATAAATTGCCTTCACCTAAACTGCAGTATGTAATTTTCATGATGAATATTTGATATAGATTTTTTAGAACTGCAGTGTGGAATTTTTTTTTAATGTGTTTCTAGACCTATAATAAGTAAAACCTATTCAGCTCAATGCCTTGTCCCCAGTGTTGCCAGAATTGTCTCCAGATCCACCACAACCCTGACCAGGATAAAGTGCTCACTGAAAGTGTATAAGTGAGTAAAACTGCTTTATGCTGGTTGTTGATGCAGAATCTTGTGTACCAGGCAGATATGCACCCTGGATGGTGCACCAGTCCATCATTTGTGCACTAGGGGCAATTTAGAGTCATTAATCCACCTACTGACATGTTTTTGGGAGGTGGGAGGAAATCAGAGATGCAGAGAACATGTGTTCAGCCCATAAATTAGTTTCAGCCCTACTCAGATTTGTCCATTTCCCTTACTTTGTTTCCTTTCCTTGTCCAATTCACCTTATAGGCAGGAGAGCGATTTACTGCTTCTTTAAACAATTAGGAACAGTTTTTGTTGATAATGACATTTACTGTACACCCCAGTTGTACATATACATATACACTTCCATGATCTCTATCCTCTAGTTCTTCCAGATGCCTGGAGAATGAAGTTGTAGTAGAAGATGCTAGTAGAGCTTGCTCTGTTAAACACATGCACGCATGAACCTGACAGATTAGTGCATATAGCGGTGCATATACTCCACTCATAGCCCTATAAATGAGCTTGGTTACAGAGAGACTCCTTTTACTGTGCACTCTGTTTCCCTCTCAGACTGTTGTTACTCCCTCAGTCACTCTGACGTCATGCTCAGTGGGCCTCAGTGTGCGTGCATGAAGGCTGCGGTGAACAGAAACAAAGTAAATCCATTACAGTGCACTACTAAAGCACTCCAAATTTAAGGGGAGCTCTTCTTTTTCTCCACTCGCTTTATGAAAAAAAAAACCCACTGTTTATTATGTCTATTTTGAATAATGCATACAGTTACATTCTCATAAAAACTTCATTAAAGCAGGAGTGCAGCTCTCAAGCATTGCAATAATTTTCTTAGAGAGTTTTTCACTACAGTTTATACGTACTTATTAAAGGATTGAGTTTATATGAGCATTTAAGCTTATCATGTACAGTAGAATATTGTGGAAAGTGATTAAATATTTAATGTCTGGATAAAATGCTTTATATTCAAGAATAATGGCTGAGTCGTTTTCCCAGAGTTAAGAATGTTTTCCTCAAAGATAGTTGAGTAAAATGAGTTAGTGGTGTGGGAGCGAAATCACAGGAACTTTTCAGAGAGGGACTAAATGTTATCTGGCACAGAGTCAAAATGTCTTCAATTTGAGTAAATTTTACTCTGGCAAATGTATTCTGTACAGACTACTTTAGAATAGTTTTATACCTTTAGAAACCTTTAACTTGCAGGTTTACTGGAAAAAAAAAACAGGTGACGTTCCAATCTTTAGCTGTGGAGTTTGGGTGAGTCTGTGCCCACTGTAGCCTCATATTAAAGTTTTTGGCTGACAAGAGTGGAACCCAATGTGGTCTTCTGCTGTTTTAGCTCAGCCACCTCTGGGTTTCATGTGTTATGCTCACCACAGTTGTAAACAGTGTTGTTTTGAGTTACGGTAGCTTTCCTATCAGCTCGAACCTCTGACCAGTCTCCTCAGACTTCTTTCATTAACACAGGATTCCATCACCACTCACTGAATGTTTTTTTTTTTTACACCATTCTGTCTAAATTCTATAGATGGCTGTGTGTGAAAACCCAGGAGATCAGCAATTTCTGAAATAATCAATCCAGCTATTTTTGACAGCAGAAAACTTCATGCTCAAAGTCACTGAAATGATGTTCCCCCCATTCTGATGTTTGATGTGTACATTAACAGAAGCTACCTACATTATTATAAGTAGTAATAGTACTATTAGAATTATTATTATTACTGCCCTGTGCCATATCTCCTCACTGAACCACCTATCTCCATGGCCTGTAGCCTGTATTTTTTCAAGTTGTCTCTTTAGAATAGTTTCATCTCAGATCTTACATTTTTGGCTGCTATTTGTGTGTTTGTATATTTATTCTCTCTTACATTGTGCTATGACTGATCCCTGTTTTTACAACCTGTTGCTGCTGTAACACCTTAATTTCCCTTTGTGGGATCAATAGTTTCTTCATATTTTATGATTTTATGCATTCATGTTATGATGTTATTATAATGCATTTTTATAGTGAACTATGTTTTGTTTCCTATATCAATGCACTATATGTTTTAATACTTCAGTCAGATCATTTAAAACCTCGTGTTAATCACGGACACTCAAACCTTTGAATAAACATAATTTAATTTCAGCAGTTTTGACATAACACTTACTTACTTATTCAGTGTCTAATTTCCCATTTAGAACTGTCATTGTTTTCACACCTGAAATGGCCGCAAATGAGCTTAGCTCATACATTAGATACAAATCTATTTTCTCTGAGAAATGGAGAATCCTCCTGTCCCCACGTGCCTGTATGAGCTTGTGGATTTATCTTAATACTATAAAGCTTAAATTTGATAAGGAGGTGGCTGCTGTGTGTTGTGTGTGATCGTGTGTTCTCGCTAACTGAATGCTTGTCAGTTTCACTCTCTGATTGTCTGCATTGATGAGTACACTGCAATTGTGCATTCAGCCAAGAGAGCGAATTTACATTCATAAATTCAACAGGCAAATCCTGCTGACACTCTTCCAGCAGAGGAACTCTTTCGTCAGCAAGTGTGTTTGTAACTGTGCTTATGTGTGTGTGTTTAGATATATTTGTCTAATAGGAATGCGTATATATATATATATTTATTTCAACCCACTGCCTGACAATGTTGGTTAGAGTGCAGGACTATATGACTGTATAATGATCCAGGCCTGTTCTCTCTACATTGCTGTATGTCTTTACACAATTACTCATTATTCATTATTCAATTTTATTTGTATAGCGCTTCTAACAACAGACATTGTCTCAAAGCAGCTTCACAAAAGTATATAAATTCTGAATATAAACTCATACATTCTCTCTATATATCCCTACTGAGCAAGCCTGTGGCGACGGCAGCAAGGAAAAACTCCCTGAGATGGCAAAAGGAAGAAACCTTGAGAGGAACCAGA
>JAQQZU010000001.1:5732981-5753908 GCA_030068025.1 Parauchenoglanis punctatus | reverse complement strand
GTCGGTGCTGGGATTTGAACTCACGACCTTCCGATCACTAGTCCAACGTCTTAACCACTGAGCTACCACAGACCCATTCAGCTCTATGAATCTGCTGTGCATAATTGCGTTGAGGCCCTATTTCATTATTGTTTTTAAAAAAATCTTGGTTGATGTGCCCTAGTTTTTTCCACTTAAGGGAATACCTGATGCCATCTTATGGGCTGTTCTATTAGCCCACTTTATATGTTCCTGAGTCTCTGAGTATTAGAAGCTATAGAGCAACTATGAAGCCAATGCAGTAATGTCATTATGTGGCTACTCATTCAGCAGAAGCAAATCTGTAATACAGGTGTAGCAATGCAACAATCTGTTTCTGTATATGTATTCTTTATAGATATGTATCATGCATCTCTGCTACAAATATCCACATCTGTATCTGCGTTCGGACTTCAACCTGAAGTGGGTGTTGTCAAAGGTGTGTGAATTCTGGTTCCTCAACCTCAGCTACATCACTCAAGTTCATAAATTGTCTATAATGAGTGCAATAAGCACATGGTACTGCTTCTTAATCCTGCGCATACTATTTTCCCCATTTATCTGCCCCATTTTGTGACTTGCCTTTTTCCACCACAAGCCAGCTCTCCCCTATGAAGAAGGAGCCTTTATCTGTTACATATACATTACAGCACACCAGAATTCTTTCTTCACTTGTTTTTTCTTTCAGAATTCTTTCACAGCTTGTTAGGAAGTTGGGGTCAGAGTGCAGGGTCAGCCATGATCACCCCTGGAACAGAGAATGTTAAGGGCCTTGCTCGGGGCCCCATCAGTGGCAGTTTGGCAGTGCTGGGGCTTGACCCACCAACTTTCTGGTCATAGCCTTAACCATTCTGCCACCACTGCCTGTTGAACCACCATTAACAGCTACCAACTGGGGAGGGTGAAGGCTAGCATGTGCTTCCTCCAAAACATGTGAAGCCAACCAGCTGCATTTTTTGAACTGCTGCTCACAGTGCAATGCACTTACTCAGAGGGCACTCTGAGAGAAAAGCACAAGCTACCTTCTTCTGTATACATGAGCTCACAAGTGCTGATGATTGGCTGATGTCACTCTGATTCACAGGGGAGAGATTGTATGCCATCCCTCTTGGCATAATAACTGTAGAATTAGTGCTTTGCTCTTGCACCACTTGGGAGCCTATATTTTTTTTTTAAGTATGAAGTAGAAAAATTTATTTGTTTTTTTTCACATTTTAATTAACATATAGCCTAATTTATACCAACTCAGCCCTGACCAGGCAATTACTAATGATGAATGAATGAACACTATAAATGCAACAAACATTCTTTGTCCTGTGAGCTTCACATATGATTGTTTGATCATACCTGTATGACCTGTATGTATAAACCTACCGCTCACGTAATTTTTTGTGCTGCATCCAGTGGGATCCTAGTCTCAGTGCACGTCTCCACCATACGACACGTGAAATGTCTTAGAGTCTTCTAAAAGAAATCTTTCCCATTCGTATCTGTGTTTGAATCTGTTCAGAACAGAGATTGTGAATAATGTATCAGTATTCAGTGAATGCAGTTTTGCCCTGTACATAATTGTGTGGCGTCACCACTTGTCCAGCTTTTGCTATCTCACTGGGTTTCCCACATTTTACACAACTAATCAATTTAACTAAACATCACATTATTAAGCTATTTTGGAATTGATTTTGTTTGTAAAAAAAAAAAATCCTAACTCTGCAGTTCTGTTGCCCTCCAGCTCCTTGCCTCTGCATGCGCGTGCAGCAGCAGCAGCGTGGGCTGAAGGGTGATGCCGGCGATGACGTCATCACCGACTGACGCTGCACATCCGCGACAGCCGGCCAGCACAGTGACTATTCATCACTTTCATCCAAGACGTGCATCAATTATGATTAACTCATAGCGCGGTTTATTAAAACGCATTCACATTGGGGCGACTCATAATCCAGTGCTGAAGCCTTGTATGCCTGCCTAAATATGCAGCTCCATTCCCTCTGTGTGTGAAAACGACCACGTGCACAATCGATCATTTCGTTACTAACGCGTTTGCAGTTATCATGCAGTTTGCAGTGTAATGAGACAATGTGAAGGGAGCATGACCGCTGGGTGGCAGCAGAGAGCTGCACGCTTCCACTGAACTCTGCGGATAGCAAGTGAGGAGGCTGAAAATCCTGCCATGCTTTTCACCAGCCACAGGTGGTCCATGTTATACAACTGAAGAATGAGTCACACACACACACACACACACACACACACTAAGAAGTACAGTGAGCACATTAACAGGCCCTGTTTTTTTCCCCATGAAATCCACACTCATTTTAGTGACACCTGCTTCATCATCTCATCATCAAGCTTTTCAAAAGATAGGCTTAAAACATGTGTGTTAGACCATGTGCAGGAAACAGCAAGAGTGGAACTGAGAACCACTAGATTACTGATATACCTTACACAGCCCTTGTTTAGCTGCATGCGTGGGTGTGGGTGTGTGGTTATATGTTTTTGTATCTTGTTGGTACCAAATGTCCCTACAAGGACAGGAAAATCTGACGGTTTAGACCTTGTACGAACGTGGCTGGTCCCCATGAGAAACAAACTGCAGCTTTTAGTAAAACTTGGGGGAAAGGGTTTTTTTGTTTCTGAGGTCAAGTGTATGGTTAGATTTAAGTGTAGCACAATATAAAATGGTTGGATTAATAGTTATGTCAATGGAAGGTCCTCACAAGGATAGTAAGATGTGTGCGTGTGTGTATTGGGAGCCACAGAGCAGGTGAGTGAGAGTAATCAGTAAATAAATGCCATATTAAACATAGATCTGTTGGCTCAGCAGTCAATATTTCAGCTCTTGGCGCACCTTCTAATAAGGCACATCGACCGTGAAAGCACACTGCAATTCGTTGCAATTTTGCTCTCTTCTGGCAGCGTGGAATAATAACCGCTTACTGTCACAAAGCGAATATTGTGAAAGATCATTTGGATGGTAAAAGCCCATTGAGGTTATTAATGCAGACGATGTCTGGCAGCCCTTAATGCACCCGGATGAGTTGCAGCTTCAGCGAAGAAGTCGCATTGAAAATGAGGAAAAGCATTCAAAGTGAGCTTAAAAGCCTCTGAAATGAAATGTGGAGAGAGTGAGGAGCTAAAGCATACAGTGGATCTTTCTTTTAGATTGCAGGGATGGGGAGGGTTATCACACTGTTGAGAGAGGAGATGCGCTTCAGCACTGACTCAAATATAGCTTCATTGGCCAACCACTAGTTAAATCAGAGGGAGCGGAAAAGCGCAAAATTCTCCCAGGTCAGCAGGAAAGGACCTGATCAACTTGTGCTTTTTTTATAGCATTTGGTGGGTGGAGGAAGGGGAAAAAAAGCATGAGATGCCTCCAGCCATCTGCATTTAGTGCGTTGGAGGAAGAAGAGAGGAGAGGAGAAAGAACAACAGCAGAGAGACAGCAAAACGGAAGAAATACTGCATCCGTTCACTTGCTTGTAATGAAAAGGCCTGGGGAAAGGCAGGTGAACTTGCCAGGGCTAAATTAACACCTACTGGGCTCAATTTAGTTCTGCACAGTTAAACAGCTTCCATTTAACTCAGTGGGAGTTCATTTAGTGCTGCTGATTTTGTTCTGCAAACCTGTGGCATGAGGAGGGGAGTCACAAGCTTAAAGAGGCACAACTGCGCAACACAATGTTTGTGAAGCATCTGTATTCTAACAAAGCAGCTGCACTGTTGTGTGCTGTAAGCATCCTGTCCAAACACTTCAGATTAGAGTTCATACGGGTGATCACGACAGCATAGTCAAGCGGAGAATTTTTCATTCCAATAACGCATATCGTCAAGGGTTTATCACTGCCTACAACAAACATAATTGCAATGTCGGCCAAATGAATAAACATAATAAATTATATCAAGAAATGTAGCCAAGATCACACTGAGAATTGCTACCAGCTAGCTAACTATGACGCAATCGCTCTGGCATAACATTTTAACACCCAAACCTATACATACACTCTACAGCTTAAACCCATAACCATCATAGCGAAATATGTAACTAATGTAATAACCAAACAATATGTAAATAATAATAATATAGTGTAGTAACTTATGCTGAACAAGCACCTATCATTGCTTCAACTTAGACATGTAAATCAAACTAGTGATAAGCATGCACATGCATGGATATGATGCACATGCTATTCTCCATCATGTATAAATTAACTCACAGTTAACAAATGGACTTGCACCAGTTAAATAACTGAACTTCCTGCCGTTGAAGCCACTATCAGGATTTTATATTCCAACTTCTGTTTAATGTTGAATCAGGATACTAATACAAGGGTGTTGGGAAGGATCTAAGTTTTGACCTGCACTAATTAAGATGTTAAAGCCCAGTCAAGACAAAAAAAAAAAATCCTGGCTAATGTTGGAAACAGAGATTGTTTTCAAACTGTGTTAGCATTCCTACTACAGTCCAAGTGGTGAACGCCACAAATGAACTCAGACCGCTCTTAAACGGCCCACAAGTGAACCACACACAGACCATCTCTATGATGGTCTCAGTATGGTTTGTTTATGGCTCTTTTGTGGTCTACTTGATTTGTGTCTTGTGAACACAAAGTGGTATCAGGCCACTTCACGCTTTGCTTTATGGCTAGAAAATTTGAGGCTTGATGTCCGTACATTGCTGCAGTTTTCAGTTATACTGTTGAGGTACTAGTAGTAGCAGTAGTAATAATACTACTACTAATAATAATAATAATAATAATAATAATAATAATGTGTCAGTAATATGGATATGATACCTTAACTTTTTTTTTTATAATCCTTGTTCTTGATCGACGGGAGTGTGGTCTTATAGGTAGCACCTTGGTCCCGGAGGAATGTTGTCTCATTTCACTATGTATTGTATCATCTGTATATAGTTGAAATGACAATAAAAGCCACTTGACTTGACTTGGAACCCAATGTGGACATCTGCTATGGACCCCATCCACCTCAAGGTTTGATGTTCTGTGCATGCTGAGATGCTCACAGTGGTTGTAAAGAGTGATTATTTGAGTTACTATATCCTTCCAGACAGTTTGAATCAAACCGGCCATTTTGTTCTGGCCATTGACCTCTCTTCTCAACAAACCGTTTCCACCCACAGAACTGCCGCTCACTCGATATTCTTTGTTTTTTTGCATCATTCTGTGTAAACGCTAGAGACTGTTGTGTGTGAAATTCCCAGTAGATCAGCAGTTTCTGAAATACTCAACTCAGTCCATCTGGCACCGACATCCATGCCACACTTAAAGTCACTGAGATCACATTTTTCTGTTTTTTCATATTAAAGAATCCAGCTAATCCTTCCCAGCATCCAATTTGTTGCTTTTGTTTACATATGGGCCTCTGCGTTTTGAAAGCATGTGACTGTTACTCATAGTGGGAAAAGAGTCTGAAAAGTTGAGCATCAGCCTAGACATTGAAGGGACCAGGTATCATGAATGAAGCTGCTATGATTCTCCAATCCTTCCAACTTGCAAACAACAACAGTGGACCAAAAAAGTCAGGTAAACTCCTATGGCATCTCTAGCTGTGGAAGCTTATCAGCCTCAGCAAGTGGTAAGATTGAAGTTTATCTATCTTTATTACATGGCCAAGTTGAGTACTCGATTCTGATTGGTCACTTACTGTTGCTATGGACTACATCATTAGTAAAAGCAATAAAATATTTTTTAAACCAATATTTTGTATCAGATTTTTTATTTGTTTAGTAAGTAGCCATGTAATAAGCAGGATTGTTGTGGATTGTTTTTCAAATGTAACACAGTTGAATATCTATGGAATCCAAAATGGTGACTCGCAACACAGTGCAGAGGCTACTGAGAAGGGTAAGCTGGCTCCTTTAACTGAAGCTCTGGACCTGTGTCTGCATGATTTTATGCATTGTGTTGCTGCCACATGATTGGATGATTCGATAACTTCATGAATGTACAGGTGTTCCTAATAAAGTGGACAGTGAGTACGTGTACTATATGTATTTGTATATATTTTGTCTTTGCCAGCCACTTACATAAGATTCACATGCAGACTATATTATGACGCATGATTTGGTTTTGATGACTCTACAACAAAATTTCCTTTCTTCATTGCTTTCATCTTTTCTGTTATTTCACTTCACTTCTGCTTTTTGCTCTATTTTTCATCCATAACCAAATAACATCATGATGGAAAATAACCATTTTGATTGACGTTGTCCATTACTCAGTGTTACACAGCTGGGTTCTCTAGAAGTGATGGTGTGGAAAGACACATGGTCTGTGATCTTATCAATAAAAAAAAGTACACAAAGACAATCCCCTTGTGAGTCCACTTGTATTGTGAACACCAAAAGTACTAAGGTAATTTCCAGATATTTCCCTTTTGCGTCCACTTTAACACATCTGAATATTGGTTTTTATTTTATTTTTAAAGAGCTATGTGTAATAATACCCAGCGAATCAGATGAATTATATTGCATCAGTGCTGTGTGGGTTTATTCAAGTATAAGAATTCTGGCATTGACATGGACTTGAGCTTTGCACTGTGTATGGTGTGACACAGTGGTGCAACAGGTAGTGGTGCCACCTCACAGCTCCAAAGTCCTGGGATCCTTTGCCGAGTTCCACATGTTCTCCTTCCACCTCCCAAAAACATGTCAGTAAATGAACTGGTGACTCTAAATTGCTCCTAGGTATGTGTTCATGGTGCCCTGTGATGAACTGGAATCTCATCAAAATAATATTCCTGCCTCATGCCTAGTTTTCCTGGGATAGGCTCCAGATCTTGTACATCCCTGACCAGAATAAAGCACTTAGTAAAGATGAATGACTGAATATATACAGTGTGTGCTTGACTTATTAGCAGATTTGCTTGAATACTAGTGTATGTAATGGCTGCTCCTGACTAACATTGGTGCTTTGCAGGCTACTGTGTGTATAATATGGGGTGCCAGACTGTACTTGTTCTACCATTATTATATACTTCAAACATGACCTTGATTCAATTCTGTTGCTTATTTAACATCAGACGTCAGGACATCGAGGTATGAAGCTGTGTATACAAATTATGTAACTAGGACTCCTGTACAAACACCTGAGAAGCTCATACCCTATTCTGTCATGGGATTATAGGTGATACTGAGATGAGCACGTCGAGGAACTTGTAAGGTTTTTTTGTAACCAAACTCTTTTGAAACAACACATTTCTGTTTTCAGCTCCCTGAATCTGATAGTAGGTGTGACACAAATCCAAGCCCAATTTGACTAGACATGCAGTAGCATGTTTTCATTTCACCCAATAGATAATCTCTCATTGTGGTTAAAAGGTTTAATAGGAGAAGTTGCTCCTCTAATACTTCTCTATCTGACTTTCATTGTTGTGCAGTTTTTCCTCTAAGAAATGCTCTCTCAGTGAAAAAAAACTGTCATAAGGATGGAGCGTCTGTATGAAGTACCTGGGAAAGTCAGTATGGTGAAGGTTTTCAAATCGTTCATGGTACATTATGGTGTCTGATGGTACAATTTCACTGGAGCTTGGCAACAAAAAAATATATACTTTATACTTTATACTGTATAGTTTATTCTGACAGCTTGGTGAAGCAGGTGGTGTGTATAATAGCTAGTGGCATAGTTTTATGACATGCAAACACGTGCTTACTGACTAGCTTATAATATTTAACTGCAGCAAATGAGGACGTGCACATGAAATACAAATATTCCTAAGAATTTAACTTTGCAGTAATAACAGTAATTATTCTCTCTCTCTCTCTCTCTCTCTCTGTCTGTCTCTCGCTCTCTCTCTACCCCTCCCATTAGTTTCAAATCCGATCCGAGGCTATGCGTGCGCGCCCGCGCGCGTGCCTGTGTGTCGGAGATTTTCACACTGTCCAACAGTGCGGCCGCGCGGAGTCTCACAGGCAAACAGCAAACGCCGAGCCGAGCGCGAGACACGGCTACACGCGGGGAAACAAAACGCAAAGGTAAACGCAAACCTTCTGTTACCGTCTCTAAGATGCGGAACCGTGCGGTAATGTGATCCCGCTCCTTTACTGCGGGATTGCATTAGTCAGGAAGCAGCCGAGGCTTTACAGCGACCGGCAGCCCAGCAGTTTACAGTGTAATCCGTATCAGCAGTGCATATGTCGTTGACGTTTGCGCTATGAAATCGCCCATAACGTAATGCGCGAGCGCGCGTTTGTATTCGATAGCGAGCGTGTGCGCCGCCGGAAAGACGTCCAAGCGGCTGCTGAGTCAGAGAGATGCTTTAGAAAATAATGTGGAGTCTGTAAACGCACAGGAGACACAAGTGCTTTTCTGCTATGCGCTGTATTATGTGCTGTGCGCGCGACTGCATCAAGTGCCATGTGTTTGCAGAGCACAGAGGAAACATTAGTAACAGGTGGAATGATCTGTAATAATCTAGCAGTGAGGAAGGGTGATGTGAACATTTCACACCCACTATAATTAGCTGCTATTAATAGAAAATAACGCAACGACGTCTATAGCATGATCAGATCACCATTCATGGCTGTCTGGTCGCGTTCATGAGCAGCACAATAATAAGCGCGCGCTTGCGAACGCCTGTTGCTTTGAACAGATCCACTACTGTCTTGTGTGCTCTTCTAACCAAAACCACTCCAACACACAAAACAGAAAGGAACCGACACGTGAGACCGCAGCAGCGCGCGCCGCTCCCTCAGGCGCTCTACTGTTTTAGTGCAGTCTTTAGTACAGGTATTATAGGTAGGAACCTGTGCAGGTTCGGACATAACTTGGCTTTTTGTTTGTTTGGTTGGTTGTTTTTTTTGTTTGTTTGTTTTGCTTTTGCCCATATATGAAATCGTTTGTCTTTTTGTTTGCAGAGCAGAGGACAAGGCTGTGCAGGAGTTGCAAAGTGAAGAGCCGCGTCCTCTCGGTCCGCGTGCGTCCATGGCGGCCAAGCTGAACCCGAACACATTGTACGTGCGCGAGCCGGAGCGCGCCGACGCGGGAGACGAGTCATCAGACAGCGACGGGGAGCCGGAGGAGAGCTCACACAAACTCATCCGCAAAGTGTCCACCTCAGGCCAGATCCGCGCCAAGGTAGGCCCCTGAGCTCCACTTTACCCTTACAGGAGAGAGAGAGAGAGAGAGAGAGAGAGAGAGAGACCATGATTCAGTGCTGCATGATCATTTTCAACAATTAAACACACATACATTTTATAATGCTTTGTAAGCCATGAAGTGCAAACTAAATGAGGAAGAAGAAGAAAAAAACAAACAAACTTTATAGGAACCATTTTTGTTCATCTGTAAAATATTGCCGTTTCTTCTCACAAATTAACAAGCCACAAAGCATCACAAAATACAACCTCAATCTCAAAAACAACATTAAATAGTGCAAAAATCACAAAACACTAAACCTTAAAACACAAGAGCAAAGCTCAAGTAACCGCAACCTCAAATCAAATGACCCAAGCTGTAACTAACCAAAGCACGACGCACATCAGAAAACACAACCGAGCCAGAAAAGGTGTGTAAGAACCCAGCATGCTTGGCACTGATTAGTTACAGCGTCAATCTGTCATCACAGCAAATCCAAAATCATCCTGGAAGATCGTAAGTTTGAGCATGGTTTTTTTTTTCTGAACTTATCAGAGTTATCGGTTATTTTTCCACAAAGGAAAATATTATTAGATATGCTGGCACTGATAAGCGCTTAATACATAACCACGTGAAAGGAAATTCTTACTTATCAGTCTCACTAGTGGAGTTTTTTATTCGCTGTTGCTTTTTTATGTGTTATTTTCTATTTGTTTTGCACTTCAGGATATTTTGCACATTTTTTTTATATGGGAAATGCATTAAGTACAAATGAGCTCCACTGTGCTTCCATATAAAATATGCCTGAGTCTAGTTTTAAGGCCAGAATGACCTTGTTTGAGCAAAAATGCAGAACAGCTCATTAACATCAGTGGCTGTGTAAGTTATAAACAAGTATTTTTAAAACCTTTAGTATAAAAGCATTACATAACTTCTGGCTTGATCGATTGCGTTTTGAACTGACTTGCTTCATTTATCTGTATTTCTACAACTTCGAGGGGAGAGAGGTGTTTCAGGGGTCATTTAAATATATAAATGATTCATTTCTGGAAAATAAGAAGTGGAAGAATAGCAAGGTTGCACAGTGCATCTCTACCCACAGCATGAGAAAGAGAGCAAAGCACAAACAAGTCATGGGCCACTTCTATAATTAAAAGTTTGTATTGGAAGTAACAGTCGGTGGCTTTGCATCACTGTTGTGGTAGTAGATCGGATTTCTAAACGTCATTTGACTGCTCCATTCCGTGCCCTGTCGGAGTTCGTTTTCATCTTACGTTTGGTACACACATTTCTCAGTAAACACCAACATCATTTTAAAACACTCAAAACAGTGCAAAACTGGAAACATGTTTAGCAAGCACATTTACAGCAAAATCCCCACTGATTAAAAAACAACAACAAAAAAACACCTATAGTGTGTACTGTATGTGAGTCCAGAAAAATGAAATGTAAGCATGACTCTATCATGCCCCTTTTTTTTTTTTTTTCAATCTGTGGGGTTTTCACGTTTGTGATGACTTGCACTTTTTATTCAACCCAAAAAAAAAAAAAGTCAACTTTGAGAACAGACCCTGTGCTTGCAACACTGGCTTGTGTAAGATACATTTCTTTGCAACATTTCTTCCCTGAATGGAACATGATCCACAGATGGACGGGAACTAGCGTTGTAGTTAAAGTAGCAATATGATACATATTGATCCAGAAGATGCCCACATCAATACCTGGCCTGCTGAAAGCAGCTCATGTCTGTGTGCTGTGTCATTATCACCACATGATATCAGATACAAAAAAACTGGGTGTGCAAACTGTGTTAATTAGCCTCGTGGTAATGACGGAGACGGTTCCGTTCGGAAGCAGCGCTCACGCTTTCAGGCGGTTCTTTCAGTGAAGAGGCAGCGCTGTGTGTGTAACAGTGTGTGATTACCATTATAGCTTACAGTGATGCACCCATTTTGCAACTTCACTTCTTTTGCTGGTAATCAGCTGTCTCATGTCCGTGTTTGTCTACACAGCACTTTCAGAAACACTCAACACAGGGTGTGGTCCTTCCCTTAAAGGAGAACTCTGTCCTAATCCACTCGCATATTAATCGTCATAATTAACATGAGGTCTTCAAACGTATTCCGGAACAATTTTGTAATGAGATACTGAGTTGACTTCTTGAGATCGTTGACATGTTGGTCTGTTTCCACAGTTTTTTTTACATCACCCACAATTCCAAGAACCCACTGATAGTAGTGCCAGTCGGATTCATGGTGCATTCTGTTTGAACTGGGAAGTTGGAGTTTGGTTTCAACTCAGAAAGTTGGAACGTCACCGACCCTGACCTCAAAACCCAGGATGGCTGTTCAATGCAACAACAGTGTGAAAACTGTAGTAATATACAGTGTATTAGCACTTATTTGTCTCTCATTAAATCAGCACACACAGTACTGTGCAACGTCTATCTGTGGACTATCTTCTTTTCTCGTTCACCATTTTCAACAGTCACATTAATAAAAAAAATAAAAAAATCCAACATAGACTCAGTAGTCCAAAACGCAGTGCAGCTATATGACACGGTTATGGCAAGACGCTCGGCTCAGAGAGATAACGACGGTCTTGACAGTGATATCAGAATGAAGCTTTGGAGCCTGATCTGTTTGAGCAGTGTGTACGGATGAGAAGAAGATGGAGCCGGACAGACTGAAGAGCTAAAGCTTTTGTTCTTTATGATTTAATTGATTTAATGAGAGACAAATAAGACAGAAGTGCTAATAAACACATGTTGCCACGGTGTTTGCATTCACAAAATGCATCGTTATCAAGTGGTACTGCTAACCTGGCTACAACTGGTATTACTACGGCTATTCTGAAAGAGCAAGCAATGCGAAGGATTTCCTGGAGGCATCCAATTGGTTTTCTGTTGTGTTGTGCTGGAAATGGTCAACTCAGGTGTGATGTCGTTCCCGGCTCTGACTTCTGACTTCCAAGGAAAAAGGAACATTCACCCTTGGTTCATCCCTACCTAATGAGAGCCATGCAGCAGAGCTTTAGCGCTTCAGTCTGTCCGGCTCCATCTTCTTCTCATCCGTACACACTGCTCAAACAGATCAGGCTCCAAAGCTTCATTCTGATATCACTGTCAAGACCGTCGTTATCTCTCTGAGCCGAGCGTCTTGCCATAACCGTGTCATATAGCTGCACTGCGTTTTGGACTACTGAGTCTATGTTGGATTTTTTATAATTTTTTATTAATGTGACTGTTGAAAATGGTGAGCGAGTAATGAAGCTTTTTGCTCTTTTGTTTATAGGAGCGAGCAGTGAAATCTAACCTTTATCACTTATGTTCGAAATAGTTCTAATCTATTAAATGTCATTGTAATTGCACTAGCGATGTCCTCATGTGACATCAGTGTGGGAGAAACTCTTAACTTCTCAATATAATAATGACAATACAGCATCAACCCACAATTTAGCACCAGAATCACTAAGTGAAACATAAATATTTCGCTACAAACAAATGTAATGTGTTTCGGCTTGCCGTTTTACTTTAATAGTACATCGTTTGTACCTTTAGTTAGACTTTAGATGTCTTTTCTAGGTTTAGATGACTTTTATTACTTTTAAAGTCTTATTTAAGGTACATTACTGGACCATTGCTATATTTTTGAAGGTACCTTAGCAAACAAAACTTGACCTTTAGAGGACTTGTTGTCCACCAATAAGAAAACAATATTTAAGGTTAACTGTGGTTAACATTTATAGTGGTTTAAACATTTAAGGACCAAATGAAATAGATCTGTTTTTTGAACCACAATGAGTGGATTAATATCATGGGAAAATTAGATATACTTTCCCAATATTGTAATTTTTGGTAAAACACTACAAATATAACTATGGTCCAAATACTTAGAGAAAAATCCATTGAATACATTTTTATTCAATTATATTGCATTGACAGTTAGGCCTTTAGCACACACTTGTATCCGAATGTGCAAACAGTTTAAAGCGCAGTGATAGAAAGATAAAGGGTAATAAAAACTCCGGTGAGATATTAGTAATTGATAAGTAGAGATTCTATTTTTACTCATTTACTCTTGTGACATGAAAACAAACCCATTTGTTTTTAAAGTTCATAGTCTGAGTTAATTTAGCATTTAGAAAGGCTATTGTTAGCCCCTTAGACACTGTGATTAAGCATTGATTAAACTACAGCTGCACTGTGTTCAACCTACAAGAAGTGAAGATTACGGCGCGAGCTATCGTCTGCATCGAAGACAGCGTGTCTATCTTTAGTTTTCCTTTGAACCTTTCTGGCATTCCTTTCCTTGGTGTCAGATGACCTTTCACCTTTGACCCTTGTCAAATCCCAAGAATTGAGGAGTGTTAAGAAACTGCAAGAGCTCTGTTTTCCCCATGGTTGTGAACTTTGACACTTACTGAGTTCTGTAATATGTGGTACATGAATATAATTAGCATTAAGGGAGGCAGGATGCAGTATTAAACTCTGACCAGCATTAAAACCACTTGAGCCCTACTTTAAAACTGTGAAACTTGTTTGGAAGTGACAGACAGAAAGATGTCATCACAGATCTAATACTCTGACACTCCTGAGTCCTGAAAGTCTGCAGTCTGACCACAAGAGACCACACATACGCATAAATAATCAAGACGGTGGAAAAAAAATATTTCGTATATGCATAAAACCAACAGGGGCTACCAGTGTAAATATGCAAGCAAGGCTAAGCCACACAGCCTTTTAGAGATTTAAAAAGGCGTCGATATGAAGGTTCATTTTTGCTTACTATTTGAGGAAACACAGCAGGCATGGCAGAATTGAAAACTGGAAATCGGAAATGCAGCTGTCTATATCTGCGTACAAATGTTTGAGTGATTTTGCTCCGAGTCATTCTTATTGTGCCATCAATAAGACTTTGTGTCAGTGTATTGCTCCAACCTAATGCCTTCACGATAAAGCTATTAATAGATACAGGATTTTAGTCCTTCCATCTAATATCATGATCACCTGTCACTGAAAAACACAAAGGAAGCAACGCACTAGGCAGCAAGCAAAACATGTTTGTTTTTACATAGTTTGATGATGAACTGGCACTCACTGGTACTCTGGAAACAAACTACATCTCTCTCATTAAAGCCCTAAAGACACTGTGGATTTCATCCTGCTGGTGGGATGGTTGTGTAATGGGGTTAAAGGTCAGTTTCAGTGCTTCACTTGTAAGGCACTTTGGATAAAAGCATTAGCTACAGGGAATGAATGTCCATATAAATGAATATTACCTAACATCAGTATCATGGTAACATCATAAGTATTGATAAGTTAAGGATTAAGGAAGCGTGATGCGGCAGTTCGCTAATGCTGAAGTCAGATGTGTGTAACCATACGCACTGTCACGCTTCTTCCTGCTAGATGGTTGTGATGGGTCATGCGATGTGCTCAGAGGCAAAAACATGTGAGATTGTCAAGGCTTTAATTTGCATAAAAGGGCAGAATGCTCTGGAAACAAGTGCAAAGTTTTACAGCCAGGTTGTATGTATTGCGTTTCAGTTTTGCAGACGGTTGCAGAAGTGCTTGAATCAGAGCATTTGCAGATTGTTTGGTTTTGATCTCACATCTGATCTGTAATGACTGATAATAACAGAAGAAAATCTTGACCTACATGTGCTATGCGTGGAGTCATTTTACGGAGTTTCACATCACATTCCAAAACAGGACTAGACTCTAACAGGAGTCAGTTAAAATGATAAACTAGGGATTATAATTTAATTTCCACAATAGGTGAATGCCAACTGCAAGGCACGTCAGAGGTTTAGATTGATGCACTGCTTCTAATATGTCATCCTTCATATAATTATTCAAACATCCAACACAGAGACTTGTATGGCTCCAGAAGTGGATTAAAAATGTGTAATTGTTGATACGGTGAAGCTTTCTGCAAGGAAATGTGTGGTTTGGAAGGAGTCTTCGGGGTCAAAGCTGTAATTTCTGGCATGGGAAAGAGTAGAGACGGCTTTACGGTTTCTTAGTAACATGACAAGCTTTAAGAATGAGGAAAAAAGAGATGACGGTGCGAGAACAGCTGTTTATAGCAGTTGTAATGTAAATGATAACAGGAACTAACTTGTTTCGCAAATGTTGCACAACGTTAACTATAGATGGATAAAAAGTATGATGTTCATTCAGCCGCGTCAGCAAATCGCCGCGATATAAGAGGAATAAAACGTTTCGGCTTCAGGCCGCATCACACCGTTTTCGATCCAATATACAGACTGCAGCAAAATTACTGTTGATGATGTATTTTCAGTTTCAGGTGACAAAGCTGTGAGAAAAAAAAAGAATTTTTAGTTCAGTCTGTGGTAAATAGAAAAGGATGTTGTACAAGTAAACTGAAAGTGAAAAAGTGCTAAAGGTGTTATTTTTGCAAACTCTTTAAATGAATAACATTGTTTCTGTTCTGTTGAAAAAAATTCATTCTGGTATTTTCCTCAAGTGCAGGTTAAAAAATAAATCCAGCGTATTGCTTTTGACAGCGCGTACACACAACACTACGTTCATTTCATGTCATTTAATTCACTGGTATTTGATTCAGCGTTTGTGTGTGTGTGTGAATGATGTTGGATGTTGTGAGATGTGTCTTGAATTTGTGCTGGTACCAAAAACGGAGAAGTAGATCCGTTGTTAGTAGGCTGACTGAAAAGGCAAAAAGTACCAATGGTTCTGGTTCGTTGTGGGAAAAGCCCTACAGGTGTGATGATTAGCAGGATATTAATCAGTATCAGTGTAGTAACGAGGCTGAATGTATTAACTCGGGCCATTACATTACAGATGGCATTTATGTGAACTCTTTGGTACTGACAAGCACACTTCCATTACGTCTATTAACACATCAGAGCGTTAGTGACAGTTACACAGTTGGAGATTTCACTGGTCTGAGAGTAGCTGAAGGGACAGATTTGTTGTACAGTGTGTATTGTGACTGTGTGTGTTGTCAGAAACGAGGTTCTCTCATAATAATCGAACAGTCTGTGTGCGAGCTGAACACAGCTTACGCTCATGCTGCTTTGCAGAGTTTGACCTTTCTAAAATTGCTTGGATATAATGTATTAATGTGTGTGTATGTATGTGTGTGAGAGTTGGTGTAACAGATTAGTATGAGGAAAAAAACACATTTCCACCTCCTGTTCGCTGGTGATTTTCCCTTCATTTGCATCCTCATTAAGACTGCGCTAAACGTTATCAAGCGTGACATGTCACTGGAGCGTGATTTAATTAACTAATTCATTATTTCATTAATTTGAGTCAGAGTTTCACACGCACACAGTCATGCACGCTCGTATTTGCAGGTCTTTTAAAGCTGTTCATGTCAGTTTCTGTTGAATGATGACAGACAGGTTGGCGTGACATGTCTCTATAGGAGCAGATGGAAAGAGTGTGTGTGTGTGTGTGTGTGTGTGTGGAGGCATGTGGGTCTTTTTGTATGTATGCGTGCTTTAGACTGAAAGAGTTTGAGGATAGGAGTTGTGAGGGAGCTGAAGGATCATCTCTCTTTCTTTGTCTGTCTCTTTTTCCATGTGTCTTTCTGTCTGTCCATCTCTCTCTCTCTTTTGTTCTGTCAACGTGAGGAAGAGGGCAGAGAAAGAGGGCTCTTCATGCTTGTACAGTCCACATTTAGACTTTCCTCAGAGGGTTAAAGAAAAAAAGTCAGTGAAGCCTAATTAGCTGCCGTCCAGCAAAGAGCAGCACAAATAAAGGAAGTAACCCTGCTATGAGCTGTGACAGGAAGCCAGAAGACCAGCGTGAACATCCCTGTAATCAACACGACAGAAACGAAAGACGTGCAGGAGGATTGCAGAATGTTGGCAAACATGACCATGACTCTGCTGAAACTGGAGCCACCTATAAAAACCACTGATAGGAAACAGTTTTACTTGTAGAGAGCACAATGACCTTACAAGCTCACATACGTCAGTTATATTTATTCTGTTTTATGCACCTAATTTATTGCATGAGAATTGTGACATTGCCCTTCCTTTCAATTTAATTGTAGATATATGGCCAGTTTACATTGGACTATGCACATTGACCAAATATACGCACGCTACTATGGGATTTAAAAGCTTTATCCACTAGAGGGTGGATATGAGACCAAACATTCTGGCTGGGAGCTTTCCATGTGGATCTGTGCATGTCCTGACAGACATTTTTATCGCTGTAGCATGGGGATGTTATACACGTTTTGGTTATGGAAGACTCTGTTAGCTTCTCTTTCATTTTTACGCCATACTTATCACATATACATCACATCCATCTTGCATATCCGTACACTCTGGTAAACTCAGATATGATCACATCGCAGGTATTGCAAGAGCATCCTGGGCTATAACGTTTATGTTAAAACACTAAAGCTGATTATTATTTATTTTGATAAAGCTGGCTGCTAAATGAGCAAACTAAGCTAACTGTATTGGTAACTAGCTACCTAGCTAACAAGTACAGTTTCCCACAATATGAATATGCATTCAAATGAACAATAATAACTGGGTTGCATTAGTAGCCACATCATTATTAGGCAACATTTTAACCAGAAACAGTAATCAAGGGTTCAAGAGTAATGTCCTAACTTCTAGCATACACCATATTTGTTTATTCACTATAACTAGCTAATTCTGCAGGTCAGGATGAACAGCAGTTTAGCAACACAGCAGTTTTCCTGCCCAGACTAGAGTTTGCTGAATTTCTGTTTCGCTAACTGAGGCTAACTAGCAACTTTGCTAGTACAAAGCTGTACAGTTGTGTCAGATTAGCTAGTTAATTTAAATCTAAAAACACATTTATAACTCCAGAATTGTGAATAAATGTGAAGTATGAAGTACAAGTCTAACAGTATGGCCAGTGTAGTCAGTATTGTATCGTTCAGGAGGTTGGGTAGACTTTCACTGTATTCAACACGCTGTATTATGAAGCATTTATCAATTTGAACTTAATCACACTTATACTCCCTCTTCTACAAAAGTAATTTCATTGTTGTTGTTTTTTTTGTTGTTGTTTTTTTAACTTGAATAAGGAAAGGGCCTTTAAAAGGTCACACTGTTCCAAAGCACATTGTTAGGCAAGTTTCTGTATATTAGCTAGCATAACTAGCATATTAGCTTGGCTCCGATTAGCAGCAAGCAGGGACTGAATTACCCCAAATCCTCAAGGTATGGTTTATGGGAGCATGAAGCAACACACACATAAAAACACACACTGCGTTCAGGCAGCTATTTCTAGTTGAACAGATAAGGAAAACTACACTGTCATTATAAAGCGTCAGTTATTGCATTGCTGAATGTTTTCAGTCGAACATGGAAATCTAAAGCACATATTCAGGCTATGCTTATTTTGCCGTATCGAAAAATATAATGTATCTAAACACCACCATATCATATTGAATGAAATTTAGAGTTTTGTGTATCGTTACACCCGTAGTATGTAGCTATGATAGAAGCGGTTCTCTTTCTTTTAAAATAATCTCCAGTTGGTGCAACATGTTGGGTTTAAAACTTTAAAATTCAGAGGGGTTTTTTTTTTTTTGATTACCCACATTAAGATATTTAAAATGATGCTACCCTCAGATTTGGACATAATAAGGGACCAAAGAGGGCAGTTTTTACTCTCGGGAGCATGTATATGTGCTTACCATGACAAACACTTTTGCAGAAACGGAAGCATGTTATAACAGATAATAAAAAAAAGAAGTAGAGAGAAGGTCTCGTTGCAGTGAAGGGTGGTGCAATGGACAGACGTGTAAAAACAGCTTCCCCTGATAGACGTGTTTGTACTGGACTTGATTCACATACCAGCTCTTTCAATAGGATCAGGATCATTCTCCAGAACCGTTTACCTTGTTTACATAAGATATACTTTACATAAGGTATAATGCGAAAGGGAGTCAGTGATAATGTTGTCTTGCATAATACAGTGAGGGTGGGAGATCACGTAGGGGTGGTGCTTATAGGGTGGCAGTAAAGCAGACAGTGTTGTAGAGGAGATTTTTGGCTCGACTGTTGGTGCCCAGATGAAGCAGTCAAAGGCCAGGAGTGCTTTATTAGGTGTAACTAGTAATGCCTGCTTGGCAGGAGAGCTGCAGGTCAGAAAGCCGAGACTGAAATGATGTATTCTCTGGTTTCGTGTTTCACATGCTGTCAGTGTTGCTATATATCTCTCTGTCGCCTCATAGCAGGAGGTTTCCGGATTTGAAGCCGCAGA
This sequence comes from Parauchenoglanis punctatus, assembly GCA_030068025.1. Lineage (NCBI taxonomy): Eukaryota > Metazoa > Chordata > Actinopteri > Siluriformes > Auchenoglanididae > Parauchenoglanis > Parauchenoglanis punctatus. The sequence goes on along the minus strand of JAQQZU010000001.1, from coordinate 5,734,546 downwards.
CGACCGGGCCTTTCTGTGGGCCTCCGGGTGCTGCGTCTTCCTCCCGCAGCTCAAGGCCATGCAGATTAGGTCAATTGGCTACTCTAAATGGCCCATAGATGTGAATGTGAACGTGAATAACTGTTTGCCTGTGCTGAGATAGATTGCCGACCTGTCCAGGGTGTACCACGAGTCTCACCCAGAGTCAACTGGGATTGGCTCCTGCTTTCCTGCAATCCTGATGGATAAGTGGTATAGATGACGGATGAATGGAAATTTAATTAACAATCATATTTTGCATTTCAGCAAGAATGTAAATACATATTTACCAGCTTGCAAGGTCATTTGTTGTTAAATAAAAGGAACTGAGACATTTTTAGGGCTGCAGCTCAAAAAAGCTCCGGTGTACAAAATGCATGTGTGGTATTAGTTCATTTTCATTGTATAAATAAGTAGAGCTAAAATCTTTGTTAATATATGAGCAGTGCCAAACTAAGGGAAAAATGTATGTAATACAACACAACACAACACGGTGTTTTTGTTTTTATATATTTTGTGAATGATAGTGTTTAATTGTCTTAAATTCAAATTTATAAAAAGTATGATTTTAGTCTTAGAAGGTTTTTCTTTTTTTTTTTTTAATTAAATCTGCTTTGAAAGCATGACAACACAATACATACTATGATGGTGTTACTGTAGAAACTGTCTATGTATATGTGTGATTTGATCTTATATTACATTTAAAATGGAATTAAAACCGTGCTACATGATAGTTGCATCTATCGTGAGGAATACTGCAGGCATCCTGTGTGTGATCCAGACGATGTAAAAGCTGATCCCTGTGAAAATGCTGTACGTTTGTTAACGGCAGCTCGACTGCTTTGGCAATACTGTAAAGAAAACGTGCATGGTGAGAAAGCAAACTTTGAGCTGAATTGAATTGTCAGGCTCGGTCTGCGTCTCTCTCTCTATAACCCAGAAATCTAAACATAATTTCTATTGATGCGGTGCCTGACTAGAGCCTGCTGGACTGCATCTGAGGTTTCCTGACACACACACACACACACCACTGCAGCCAAATCAGAAGACTGATAGACGGATGAGGTACAAACAGGGAGCTTTGACCATTTTCTTTCCTCCTTTATTAGTTGTGAATTCTCGTGAATGTGCTTCCTTTTCGTATTCTTACTTCTAATACTAACTAATGTCGTTCTGTGTCTAAACACACCTTTGCTATTCTCCTCAGCCGTCTTTCTCATATCCTTCACCTCTTTTTCCTCATTGATCTACATTCAATCGCTTTTTTCTCTTCCTTTTTTCATCACTCATGCCAGTTTCTCTCTCTCTCTCTCACTCTCTCTCTGTCTGTCTGTCTGGGCTGAACTTGAAAACCTAATTAGTGGAGAGTCGTCCATCATTGCCTTCTCAGGCCATTAAGGCAATGGAGTGTAGCACAGAGATGTGTAGAGGAGAGATAGAGCAGGGAGAAAGGGGAGAGAGGGATGAGGATGTATCAGGCTGTTAGCGGAGCCCACGTTTTGGCCCTTCGGTACTCCAGGGCAGCTTACATGTGTAGAACGAAAGTG
>JAQQZU010000001.1:5689812-5706381 GCA_030068025.1 Parauchenoglanis punctatus | reverse complement strand
ATATATATATATATATATATATAGATATATAGTTATCTGTCAGTAAGCTAATCCCCTGATAGGAAATAATGATGGTGTTCTTAAACTTTATACAGATTGACTACAACATAGTTAATTAACACAGTGCTTAGGTTAACCAGGGAAACTATAATGTCAGCAAAGGTTTTACCTGTCATGGCTTGCTAAGTATATGATAAACCTGGAAAGCTCAGAGAACGTAGTCAGGATGAGTGTGTGTGTGTGTGTGTGTGTGTGTACATTTGGTGAGAATCTAAAGGAGACAGTTGAACGGTAGCGCTGCAGAGGTAAGGGGAATGGCAGGGGGAGGGGTCAGGGGATTACCGAGGATCAGATTTGAACACCCCCAGATGGTCGAACTGGTCGAAGCCTTTCCATTCAAAAGGGAAAGTAAGCTTCGGCCAGCAGGAGTGGCTCAGGGCTATAGAAAAAATATCTGGGGCTTCGGCCCAAAAGCCCGGGCCTAGGCACTCCCTTGGAGGAAAGGGTAAAGTGTATGTTTATGTGCCTGTGTGTGTGTGTGTGTGTGTGTGCGTGTTTCTAAGTGGCTGCGTGATCAATGGCCCGCCAGGACCCGAGTCTCTGTAATGAGGCAGTGGAAGGTGCGAGTGGGTGGCGTGGGTTGTCTCAGAGCTGCTGATTGATCACATGGGTCACACATTGTGTGTACGTGTGTGAGTTGTGTGTGTGTTGAGGTTGAGGCACTGCCTGGTCATATGAGAACAGTTTCTGATTGAGCTCAGTCCCCTACAGCTCACTGTAAACTGCACATGGTAAATCATCAAGGCTCAGTGGGCTCAGAGCCGACACTCCAGCTCCGGGAGCTTCATTTCTGTAATGGTGTGTAACATCCACTGGGTTTATTAGCTACACTAACCTAGTATAGACACACCTTTATAGGTTTACAGACTCTAGCCTCTTGGCCGCTAAGCACTATTTATCACCTCCCTCGCCTGTGTCAGTCAGTGGAAAGGGAGCAGCAGTGAGTATTTGGGAAGTGTACATTCTCAGCACAGCAATGACACCGATGTGCTGGCGTGTGCGCAGAGGTGCTGTTAGTGTAGTAGCTTTAAAAAACCTTAAATACAAACATTAGGTTGAGAAACAGGTCCACTAACCAACAAACAGTGCTGTGGGTGTGTGTGTGTGTGTATGTGTGTGTGTGTGTGTGAGTGGCTCATGAGTGGATTGATGCATCACTAATCTGATATATATGTGTATAAGGAAGCAGTATGTGTGTGTAGGTGTGTGTATATTACCACTGTCAGACGTAGCAGCTGTTTCTACTAATGGGACTTGCCTATTAAGTCTGCAGTGAGAGAGACAGAGAAATAGAAAGAGAGAGATAGAGATAGGATGCAAGGAAACATCAAGCATGTGCTGCCACTCGGGTTTTTAAATTAAATTAAATAAATAAAAAAATGGAGGTGGAATTTTTCGTCGTCTTAATCATCCATTATCCATCCATATCATTATCAGAGGTCGCTAATCTATCGCAGCATTAACCCAGAGATGAACGACCATTTGCACACACATACGCATGCTATAGCCTGTAGCCACGTGACCTAATCTGCATGTGTTTGGGAGGAAGCTGGATCACCCGGAGGACCCCCACGCTGGAAACGTGCAAACTCCGCAGACGCTTCGCGCTGTGAGGCGACAGTCCTAACCACTCTGTACGTGTGATAGTTATTTTTGAAACCAAATTTCGAAGTAGTTAACTCTTCCACAAACATCAATGACAAAATATGTTTTTCACCTACATTTAGTGCACGGAGATATACCGCACGACGATGTACGAAAATGGCCAAAAAGTAACGCCTGCTCTTCCTGGTGAAAGGGGCGGTTTAAAATGTTTTAAATGTTTGATACACTGTATGCGGGACGCCACTACGAAGATGGAATAAACAGCAGCAGGTGGACTTGTAAGCTGTTTACAGACGATAACAGCTTCACTCGCTTAGTCATTTATATACTCATTTCCAGTTTAATGATAGCACATTATAATAATGTTTAGGATGCTGCTACCGGTCTTGTTTCTATGCTGACTGCGCGAGTGACAGTTGGTTCTGACAGAGGGTCTGTGTCTGTACATGAGTGTGTGCATGTCAGTCAGTGATGGTGCCTGGCCTGTTGTTCTGGCTGGCCTTCTTTTCAAGCGACTGGTGTTTGGTGTGTGTGTGTGTGTGTGTGTGTGTTCATGCAAATTCAGAGGTGTCATCACATACAGTTTAACTGTCGCATTTATGATTCTGACCCCTTGCAAGAGCATTTTGGGAGCCACGTGAAAAGTGTACTTTTAAGCTTTTTCTGATAAACATTAGTCAAGCCAAACAGGAACAGGAATTCACATCTGCTTCTGGTTATACTTTGACTCCTGATTTCCCAAAACTCTGTGCCGGGAGCCAATAGAAACCATGCCGGCCATGCTGTGGATGAAATTAAGAATAGTGGTCACACCTGACTGACTGTTTTCATATTGTTGCCTGGTACATGTCTAAAAACATTGCTGTCTTGCCATCAATACACACCAGGGTATTTCTTTGTACAAATTCTTTTTTCATTTTTTCGCTTTACCTGCTCGACAGTAAATTTCACAGACCAGTCCTGTGGCTCAGGGTGTCCTGAAATCTACAGCTATTTTCACACCTTCAGTTCCTGACAGCATTTAGTTCATTTTTCTCAGGTGTTCTTATATTAGAATCTACTTTAAACAGTATATAAATTATCCAGATGGTAGCATTATGCGGTTTAGCTTCTACCATTTCTTATTTTTAGACGTTCTGAACTGGCCACTCCCTTTCGCGAGAACTGTAGATGTCGCTACATGCCCGTAAGAAGCGAACGGGAAGTGACACCATTGACGTGCTTATATGAGCGAGGAATCTCTTCCCTGTCTGAATATTACTCTGACCGTGCGCTGCTCCTTTACTCCTGCTCTTCTGACCCCATCACTGACTCCTCACCTGACAGCACGGTCATGTGATTTATAATTCAGCTCGCTGTCACTGTCAGCCGCTCTTATTGTACACTGTAACAGTCCAGCTCATGCTATTAATAACACAATCTGTTACTGACGAGTAACTAACTTGTGCTGTTCCTCGGAGAAGATTCTCCTCTTGTACCCAATGCACATTTGTAATTATATTCACAAATCATATGCCTTGTGCATTTGTTCATTTATTCATTTAGATAATTAGTTAGTCAGTTACATAGATAGTTGTTTATCTTGAGTCCTTTTCTTTTGTATTGTTCAATAATATTGTTCATTTATTTTTAGTTTAGTTTAAAAATATTCATATTGATTTATATCGATTTATGTCTCTCTCTCTCTCTTATGACCTTCCTGTTCTCTGTTTGATTCTCTTCAAGTCCATACATTTCATATTAACATAATGAAGAGGTTAGACCTACTTAAAGTGTGTGTGTGTGTGTGTGTGTGTGGATGCTCCATTTGCACATCAATCATGGGCCAAGCTTTAAAAGGGCAACAAGATCAGCAGGTGGAATGTCAGCCTCCCTCGCTCCATCCTCTCTGTTCTCAACCTTCATTGCTCTCATCTTCTTCCCTCCGTCCATCTTTATGCTTCAAACGAGCACCACACATTAGAAAATAAGCCTTGGGGTCTCTCTCTCGCTCTGTCTGTCTGTCTCGGTCTCTCTCTCTCTCTCTGTTAGGGATTAGGACAAATCAGAGGCAGATTTATGATGCATGCTGGAAGCAATCAGCAGCAGTGCACATTGAGACTAGAAACTGTCTGCTGTACGAGCATTATCACTGTGACCCGCATCTCTGTGTGTCTGTGTGCGTATGTGCATATTTAGTTATTTGGGTGTCTATGTTTAATAGAAAAAAAAAATCGAAGTATACCAGCATGCACAAGTAATAAATAGGCCAATTTTCAGATTTCAGTTCCTCAGCTCTGACGAATAATCATATTTATAGCCCTGAATCCTGTATTATGAACTGTCCCAGGCGTACAGTAGCAGTATATCTCATCTATATTGTATCCTTCATGATGCACCACAAAAATACAAATGTATTCCGTTACAGATGTGGACAGGGGAAGGGCGTGTTTCAGGTAACAATTGTTATGAACCACCAACATACAACCAATCGGTACCGGGAGGCGTTCATATATTTACTCATCAGTCATGTTGTCTACCATTACACCAGCGTTCAGGCATCCTAGGCTAATGATGGTGACGCATTTAAAAGAAGCACTATCGAATATGTTGTTGTCTGTGTGTAAAAAGAACCTGGTGTACGGTAAGCTTTTCTAGGACACCCGGAGAAGGATGACGTGGAATGGTTTTGAGAGGGCTGAGAAATGAAAGACAAAACAGCAGAGTGTTGCCAGGTTTAGGCTCTTAAACTGTTGCCATGAGAAAATCCCCCCCCCCTTTTTTTTACCATCCAATTGAAATATATCGATTGATGTTACGTTTTGATATTCCAGTGTATTTCACAATAGAAGTGTATAGGGTGTAGAAGGGGATCATTTGAGTATTGGGTGTCATTTTGGACTGTTTTTTTTTTTTTTCATTGAAACTGAACCAAATTAAACCAAAATAAGAGCAATACAAGTAGTGAAAGAGGCACAGATGCGTCAGGGTGGGATGTCGGTTGAACTGATAAATGGAGGTGGTACGTTTGAATTTTCCCCCAAATGATGGCCCTGGAACTCAAACTCTCAATTCTTGTAGTGACGCATGAGACTGTGATATTTATACCTGTCACGTACAGGATCAGGTCTGAGCACAAACCGACGTGCTGGTTAGGAGCTCTGTTTGGAAGCATGCCCACACCACAGCACCCAACCTGAAACCACCACACCATTGCCATTCGAAAAAAATGCCTTTTTTGCACCGAAACATTTTTTTCCTTTGAAGTGTTCCACCAGCTTCCATCTAATTTCCACAGATTATACCCATAAATTCAAAATGGGGCAAATGGGGCTTAAAAACACTGAATATATCATAGACATAGCTATCTGATGGTTCCAGAGCCACTCGATTGTACCTTTTACTTCCTTTTATGCATTATTTTTTTTTTGCCTTTTACTTAACCATAACTGACGCTGTGTCCAAAACCCTGTACTAGATATGGCTCATATACTGATCTTGATGAAAAAGTAGTATGCAATACATGAAAAATAAAAATGTTGCATTACATATCAGTGCTCACCTGGATGATATAATACTCTGGTCAGAATTTCAGCCAGAGCTCACGTCATTGGCTACTGCATCCCATGATGCAACATGGTGATTTCCAGCTTCCCAAAATGATCAGAAGACATGGCGGACCGCAGAAGTGGCTTTGACTCCAGCTCCGACTAGAATTGTAAAATAAATAATAAATAAATCGCATATTTTTTGTGTGTTTTCATGACTTCTTATTTTTTAACAAAACAAACAGCCCAACCGATAGCGAATGCTGGCTAACTAGCTTGCTAATATAACTGAATGGAATGCTTGCTAGCTAAGCTAGATAGCATAGATGATACATTAGCGAGGTCGCTTGTTACCATTTGTGAGTGGCAATAGCTGGGTTTTCTGATTTACTGTCACCTGCCCCCTGTGCGGCATAGATGTGATGACAGGGACGTACTATTTTATTTTATTTTATTTTATTTTTTATGGACGTATTAGTCTAGTACACTACGTGGAACTTGCTATACTATATACTGGGGTGGGGAGTAGCGTAGCGTACACAGTGTATACTGGGCCTGTATGCAGTGTGTAGTACACCAACACAGAGTTTCAGACACAGCATCATGACTTTCTGTGTCCGCGGGAGTTTTTAGGTCTTTAGGAGCTTTAGGTTTTTTACCGGTGCTGGTTGAGAGAATAGGTTTTTGTCAGTCAGCATCATAATGCGATTCCGTTTCAGTTATGAATTGAGTAAGCTGAGCCGGATCATCTGAATGTCCCTCAGCCTTCACACTGCAGCTTGTGAGAACATGATGATGAAGATGATCAGGGTTTCCACACATCCTGGAAATCCTAGACTTTATAGCAAGTTATTTTCAGGTTTCTAGCATCTGTCAGCTACAATGAGTCCAACCGTGTGTTATTAGCTCCTAATATGTATGTAAAATACGAGTCATTCTAAGACGACCCCATGAACAACTGCTGTCATGTATGTAATGTCAGTCATGGAATATCCACATATATGACAAATCACTGATGACATCACAGTGAGAGTCTATGAATTAAAGAAATGCAATTGGGCGGGTTTTAAAGGGTTCGAAATGCTAATTTTAGTGAATAGTGAAACTTAAATTTAGTTCTGATAGCTTGAGAACAGATGGAGTATGGACTATTATCTGACACATTAAAGCTGGAATAAGAATCCTGGTGTTAGTTATAAGCCAGCTCAAGATGTCACGCTGCGTTATGAGACAGTTGATGCATATAGACTGCGTGTGTGTGTTCAGGCGCAGGGTTCTGTAGAAAGAGATTAACCTGCTAAGCCCCATATGGTTCTGGGTGCTGCCATGCTGCCAAAGCTCTGAGCACAGATATTTTATGCCCACTCAGGAAGTGACACGCCGCCTCTTTAGTGTGTGCTGAGTGTTTGAAACAGACCGTGGGGGTTTGTGTTGTGTGTGTGTGTTAATGCGAGTGCTGGCGGCTTCATCTTTGACAGTGCCCAGCCGGGGCAAACTTGGCCTGTTGCTATGACAACCCTGCAAGCCATCAGGCTGTCATGGACCTCTGCGTCATGTCATCCGTGTCTGAGCGAGTGTGTGCGCATATGTATTTGTGTACGTGCGTTTCACCACCATTACACTCTTGTAGGTCTGCTTGTGTAGATGTGTGACCCTGTGTGTGTTATCATGTGTGTTGTGTATGGATGTGCAATAGAGCTCATCCAGAAGAGGCAGTTACAAATGACTGCAGCATTCCGACTTTCCACGCCAACTGCTCCTGCTGCCCCCTAGTGGCTCAGAGAGATGTTAACGCTTTAGTGACCAACACTGGCAGAGACGTTTTACATTACAGGTTCTGCTGATTCATGGAGCGATATCGCATTAATGTTAGTATTAACTTATATCGGTCTATATGTTCGGTCGTCTGAGTGAATGAAACAGAAATGAGTGGATGAAAATTCCATTTCCCGGTAATGCAAGATTGTCCAGTACATAATTACCCGAGCCACCTTTTAGTCTGGCCTTATTATAAACAGTATTAAGTTAATGCGAGTCATTTAGTTTTTTTAAAAAACCATGGGAACATCAGTGATGGATCACTTCTCCTTTGTTCACTAGTATGAGCAATGACATTGCACGACAGTGGAGCGTATTCATAAAAAATGAATTGAACAGAGAACAAATAACTGATGGCACCACAAGGAGAGTCTGTCAGATTATGACCTTAAGTCTCTGAGACATCCATTACTCCTGTGCTATTAATGCAGCCCTCGTATATCATCTCTATGTCATGTTGATTTAATATATTGTTATAGATTTTTAGCTATTTTAACCAAATGCCTTCATGTACGAGGAACTATAGAGCATCTAGGAAGCGGTGGTGTCACGATGTGAAGGTTCATTTTGCAGCACATTGCAAGCACAATGTCGTCTTCTATGGTGAATTTCTTTTTCTGTTTGAACCCAGAATCTGACTGATCCACTGGACAGATGTAAGACGCAATTAATAATAAGTGAGTGCCGAGGGAAGAACTCTGTTGCAGTGGAGAAACAGGATTATAAAGAGAAACAGAAACAGAGAGGGCTAAAGGGGGGAAAAACAGAGACAGAGATGTGTAGAAATATTGATTATGCTCATTTTGCATCTTTCTGATTCCTGATTTGTTTAGAGCTGACTGCATTCCTCTTAATTATTCTGTGTGTGTGTGTGTGTGTGTGTGTGTGTGTGTGTGTGTGTGTGTGTGTGTGTGTTGCATACTCAGAAGGATGTGCTGTTTCAGATCTGTCATTAGTTTCAGTCGTAGGCTGACAGGAGCAGACCAAGCAGACAGCCGCCGCGGCACATCAGACTATGCCTGGGTCCATGTGTGTGTGTCTTTGTGCTTACTCAGCCCCTTGTTCTTTCCTGTTATGTCCCTCCAGTTGCTTAAACATATCAGTCAAATCTGTTATAACACAGCCCACTCTGTAGACTACACACGTCTGTCAAATGCCTGGAAATTCTTCACTGAGCATTTTGAAAATGACAAAGCGTGTGATTAACAGATGTATCTTTAGCATATAAATGTCTTCTTGTGTGTAAATCACAGGCATTGTAAAGCGGTAGTGTGAGGAGAGGTGTAAAGTAGATTGGGTATGAAAAGGCTTTTGTATATCAGCATGAGCAGTGGTGTTTTTAGAGCTTAACCTAGCAAAGTGTGATCCGAGTTCAAAGGCTTCACTGCGTCATGTCTTTACCAGGAAATGATCACAATATTTCATTGTCATTGCTACTCTGAGACCAGTCAAACGATGATCACTGAAAACCTAAAGACTGGAATTCTCAGATTATTGATGCTGCAAGTGGAACGGAGTGAAAAAAACACCGGCTAATATCCGTAACCGTTGGCATTAAATAAAAGAAGTTATGAAGTTAGTCGAAACTTTTAGAAACATACAGTAGAGGAAGCTTCTAGCATGGTTAATAAAGAACCGAAAGCTTTAAGTGAGTTCATTCACGAGCAGTTCATTAGACTTATTTTACTCGCCATTTACGTGGGATATTAATAAAAATTTCATGTAAGCAGCATTGCATCATTGTGCTCAGTGCTAGCCTAATGAACATGTCATTTTTATTTTAATGTGTAGTTCTCAGATGGAGATGTTGCGACAATATCCTTTCGTTCTCTACATCGGTTCCAGTTATATAGACTCATAACCAACCTAGAAAATATGTGATTTCAGACGCATGGATAGTTTAAAAGTATAACAAGTCTATCCTCTTTTATAGAACTAAATGCATCATGCTGGCACTTTTTTCCCTGATGAGGTCATCATTATGTATCACCCATAATATTAATGGTGTGATTATTTTTGTTCCGTCATGACACATTTTTTCAGCCGTTAAGTTCACTTTCTTGGTTGTCAGCTTCCTGTTTGATACGACACGAGCTGCTCTAATTCCAGTTCCCAAACCTTTGCGCTCAGGAATCAGGAAGGACTCTGTATTATACTTTGCTAATCTTCTGCATCATCATGCCTGTAGTCTGCTCCTGTCTGGCTTTTCATTGACAGCAGGCGAGGGCCAATAGCAGTCCTACACCTCTTTATACGTATCACCTACGAGCCTTGTAAAACCTGTTAACCTGTGTTTATTTATAGTCTTTCCGCTTTCACGCCTGTGTGTGTGTGTCTGTTGCGCGATTAGAGGGCGGTTCCAGGTAAGAGGACGATCCTTAACGTTACTTACTCACCTGGAAGTAAGCATAGTTCTTTCTTCTTAAGTGGGTGTGTGTGTTCAGTAGAGGAAGTCAGTGTGAAGGTTTGCTTGTGTGAGTGTGCCGGCACTGGTTAGAACATGGCCATGGCCAGGCTGTGCCCGAGTGGTGTGTGTTGCCTGCCTCTCCCTTTCGCATGTATTAGAGGGGTTCAGGGGGACCAGGGCCACCTCAGTGAGGAGGATTTTTTGGAGCGCTGCTCTGGCAACACTGTTCACTCCGCCACAGAGAGAGATACTGACGAGAACACACAGGTTAGAGCTGCACGCTGGTGGAAATGCTTTCATCCACTTTTATGGGTCCTGCTCTTTACAGAATGTGTTTTGTGTGTGTGTAGTCGTGTAGGGCTAAGAAGTTGAGAAAGGAGTGTGTGTGTGTGAGTCTGTGGGCTGTTCTCGAAAGCTGAAGAGCGAAATAATGTTTCAGCAAAATGTCTAAATGAAGGATCTCGTTTATATACGCTGTTCTTTCTCTGCTTTTCTGCTCTTTTGTGTAATATTTGCTGTAGCTTCTGGGTGACTTATTTGACTTGCTCGTGTGCTTGTGTTTAAGTGTGCATGTGATTAAGTCAGTGAGTGTGTTTAGTGGTTATCGAAGTTGGCAGGTGTCTTTCTCCGCTCAGATCTGATTACAGTAGCGCTAAAGGGGACGGAGAGCACACACACACACACACACACACACACACACACACACTAACTATTCTTGGAAGGACCAATCACTGACATAATTATTAATGAAGTTAATTAATACTGTGCCTAGACTTAAATACCTTATAACCTTAACCTCTGTAGCTAAAATCAAACATTCGCCTCTTTTAAGTAAGTATTCTCTTAAGTAAAAGTTGCAGTTTTTTTAAAAACGTCTCTGTAAAAACCAAGGCCAAGAAGTGTGGCATATTCCTCCCCTTGTGGAGACCTGTGGTCCCCATCAAGATGTAAAAGCATGCTCACACACAGTAGCCCTGTTTCCATTAACCTGCTGAAAATGAACCAAAAAACGAGTAGCAGAAACACAGGAATTTCAAAAAACAACCCTCAAATATCGCAAAAAAGTTTGTACGCCCTCATGAGGTGATTTTTCAGATGATTTGATATAAAGCATTCTATTGCACAATTGAAATGGAAACATTGTTTGCATTTAAGTCACATGACGTGATATGTAGAACAAATGCCGCCTTTCTGAAAAAAGAGCGTTTTGTAGCGCTATCACGGGAGGAGAAAACACGCCTTTAATCGCGTAACATCACTCAGTGGAAACACATTTGAGGATTTGCATGTTTTTTTGAAACGTATCGCTTCTTAAAATATCGCAAACCTGCTGTATAATGATGGACAGCTATAGACCAGCTATCGTATTCAAATTTGTCATTTTGTTACTATTACTTCTGGCTTAGTATGTCATTTCTCCTTTAAACAGAAATAACAACAGAGAAATGACATATAACAATCTAAATTTACCCTTTTTCTGTAGAACAGAACAGTCATGTTGATGAACAGATTATCGGTTCAGAACACATGTACACTCATTTTGATCCGAGTGAGTTAGAACCAAGTCAGAATCTAGACCATGCATGAATAGTTGCAGTGTAAGGGGCTACTTCCTGCTCTTGGCTGCTCAAGGGCACTACACTGACTGTCTGGTAAACTTGGGACTTCTTCTAGAGCAGGACTTTAACCCCTGAGCTACTGCTGCATTTACTGATCCTTTAGCTTATACCACAGCAAAGTTATATTCTGGTTCAGGAGGTGTTGATTAATTGTCTATAATAGCAACTCTGATAGTAGTGCAGCTGCAAATCACAGGTTTACGTTACGCTAATTAACTCGTTCTGTTCCATTATCATTTCTAGTTTAACAACTTACACTGGCACCGTGTGGACAGTCCACACAGAATAATCATCTGGAATTAATTCAGAACGTAAATAACGCTTGTCAGCTCTTGTATAACCCTTGTCCTCACATTCCAGCCTCAAGTAGGCTTTTCACTGACACAGTCTTGGAACCAGTGCAGGTTCAGGGAGCCAGCAGCTCTTTTTAAGGACTGGTTAAATATGATGTAGACATTTTCTTGCATACATTGCATGTGCAATAATAACCACAGAAATGTTTCAATTAGCAGTGTAGCTATTTAGTTAATTGTAGTTTCCAGCAAAATGGAAGAACTGATTTTAGGAGCTGAGAACGACTGTTTAGGAGCTGACATAGGAACGACAGAACAGCAATCAAGTCCTACTCTGAGCATGATCGTAACGCAAGATTTCTTCACCGGATGGTGGAATCGTCTTCCCTTTACACTCCAGCGTCTCTGTTTTTCTCTGTAAAGACGCCCCTCTTCAGACAATATCGAGGATAAGCCATATCTTGTATTTCTTTTCACTAGAATGTATTGTTTTGGATGTAGTTTATATTTTCGATTTGACTGCACTATGTGCCAGACTACACTAGCTTTAGGCTCTGGATCCAAGCGAAATGACTAGAAGAGTAAATAGCTCCTCAAACATTATTAACATGAAACCCTTTGGGATGCGGATTGCAGTGAGGTGTGAACTGGAAAAGACGCTCTGAATTCTTCAGCTGGATTTGTTGGTTAAACCAACACACGACAAAGAATTGAACAGATGGCTTTAAAAAGCCGAAAGCATGGCTCTAACAGCTGGGACTGCTGGATTAACTGGATTAGCACTGTAGTAGGATTAGCATTGATCACGTTTCGTGCCAGCTGCTGATCAGATTCTTGGCCTAGCAGCTTTATTAACTGCTCCACTAGCCTGTAACCATGCTCGTACATTAATTGAAACTGTGTTAAAATGCAGTCCGGGATGTTTCGTAGTGTATTGAGCTATCAGATATGTGCAGCCATGTACTGTAGCACAGTTCAACTACTCTAAATAAAACATTCTGGCCTGCATGATATCAATGCAGGAGAAATGGTTTGTTTAGCTTTTCAAAGGCAGAATTCGGTTATGCAACGTTTAGTCTCAAGGGACACTGTATGGATCCATTTAGAGCCTGAAAGCATTTATGACTCCTCTCACCTGGGGCAGAGACACTCGGGTCAACCTCAGATGGGATGCTTTTTCTGAGTGTGTACATTCGTGGTGCCTGGTAATGGCTTGCCATCTCATCCGGAGTGTATTTTTATGCCAACCCTGACCATGATAAAAGTGTCTTCCGAAGATAGACGAGTATGGAAGTCTCTTGCACAGACACAGTCTGTGCTGTTAAATGAATTTACAGAATGGAATTATGGATATTAGGGTGGTTGCAGATTCTCTCGCTCAGCAACTGGCTTGGAATTGAATCAGTATCAGCTCTTAGAATCTCACTTTTTAGAAAGAGGGTTAGTTGGGGCTGTAATGAGCTCATTAGCTTAATTATTGCCTGACGAAGACGGTGAAGACAGCGTCTAATGATGGACACTTTGTCTAATTGTTTTGCCTGTAGCCTCAAATTCCAGGAGATATGATATCATCTGAATACATGGAGCAGCACTGAGGAATCAGCTGTCCTTCACGAGAGACGTGAATAGCCTTATATGGCAGAGCTGAAAAATGAAAAGGGATAAATACTCATGTGAGTATAGAAAAAGGCACTCTTATTTAACTCCTGTAACCATCACAGCAAGGTACATTCGTCAGTGGTACATCAAGCTGTTACCATTAGTCTTTTTTTAAAGCATCAAATACACAGATTAAAAAAAAAAAAAAAAGCAACCCGAAAGCCTTACAAAAAAGCTGAATCTCTTTTATTGGGTTAAATAAATTAATCTGATGTATCTCAAAAGTGACAAAGGCTTTGCTATGCAGAGATGCACTTGGGTTATTGTGACTGATATACGATTAGCCAGCTTGCTAATATCACTTTAAATAGAGCATTGGTAGATGCAGATACCACCGTATTCAGTTCCTAAGTAAATTCTTCTCATTACCATACATGTAACACCAAGCCTAGCCCAAGTGTAAGTCAGATTTAGTCAGCAAATGAATCACTGAGGAAGAGTGGAACTGACTATCCAGAGTTCCTAGAGTTCCTCTAGGCACATGGGCTAAAAACTTATTTTCAAGAAATCTGAATTGAACCCTCAGAGATTGCATTTGCATATGGCCCAGAAATGTGTGTGATGTTCCTGTTAGCCAGACTTGGTGTAGCTCCATGTCCAGGCACGTTAACATGAGCTCTGCATCTCGGCACATATTGGCATGAGCTCAGTGTCTAACAGCACCATGGGAAATGTAGCTCATGGCACAGTCACTGGGCTCGTTGAAATGCACCATGAGTAGATTCTTAACAGTTCGAATGCATTTTAGTGCACTGTTGTTGATGGCCTCCCGCTATTCGATCGAACCATGTTCTCACTGCAGTCGAATCATACCAGGGCAATCAATCTCTCACTGCCGAACTTGGACCTGTTTGGAGTTAAACGCATCAGGGTTCGATTCAATCAGACGAAATGCTGCATATGTGATGTGGCCTGGGGAAAAGCTTTACATTTTATTTACATAGAGTTGAAAATGAAGAGCACGATACAGAATTTTAACGATTCCACTGCAACGAGAGCATCGCAGACAGCCAACGTCTCCTTACTAAGTGAATCGATCATGTTTATTTTATGCAACAAACTCCCAATTTGTCGTCTTTTGTCCAGAATTCAGCCGCAGGGACATCCAGTGAGATTTCCCAGTCCGCCACACGCATTTGAAAGCATCTTTAATGAAATCAGAGAGAAAATGGATATTAAAAGCACTCAACGGCTATTCATTTTGGGGAAATATCTGCGGAGCTGCCATTTTGTAATAAAGGGCAATCAGTAAATGGACTCAAGTGTGAAATTTTCACTATGAGCTTTACTCCCAGTGCGTAATACTGCTGTGGTCAGGTCAATCAACTCTCTGCAGGTGCGAAAAGCACATAAAGTACACTTCATCAAATACTGCATACCAAGGTCAAGCAAAACTCTTATCACACAATCCGGGCGATTAAAATAAAGCCGTACAGAACAGAGAAGTGCAAACATTTCAGTACATTCCTGCAATGAAAAATACGACTCATTTTGGTATTTTAACCAACGTCCTTATCACTGTCACCCTAAGCATTTTAATCCACTTATTCAGTGGGATTGTACATAAGAGTCCAAAACGCCGTTCAGTCCTGGAACTGTAACATGGAAGTTCTCTCCATGACTGGGTTTAGATTTGTTGTAGTATAGACTTGACTAGTATAGACTCTACTACACAGCCTTTGATGGTTGGCTATGTGAAAGACGCATAGTTTATGTATAGACATGTATTCTGGTATATAGACCAGTCCACACCTTAACATGCAGTCATAGCTTTTTCTTTGCTGAAGTGTAACGTATTTATTTAATGCTCTTCGCCTGCACGTTTGCCCCACCTTTTCCCAAGTATACTGATTAAACATCTGACTACTGTGTTTGCAGACAACTCATTGGTGTTACCATGGTTACTGACAGATAAGAGCGATCGGCTCACTTTGAGCTATCAGAGAGCGATTCTTAGGTAATTGGTTTGTGTAGGGAACCTTGATCAGCAGAGGTGTGACACTTTATAGACCTTTTTTAGCCAACTGCAACTTTATAACACTGAAATGTTGTTTTGTTGGCAGATTAGTCGGTTTGCGTGAGTCTGCCGAGATTACTAGCATTCAACAGAAAATATGCACGTTTAGTATAGTGCAATGTACATGATGGACAAATCCACCAAAACGGAAATGAATCATATTTCTCTTATATTACGTTCTTCCAGTAGTGTAGGTTTAGTTTGTTTGTAAGGATTGGGGCGGTGACGAGGAGGCACACCCGTAGCTCCCGAGTCACCTTAAACATCTGTATTACCCTAAGAATGCACCAGTAATTCAATATGCAAATATTACTTTGAACACAAATTTCTATCATTATGCTCAGCAACTATGCATGTCTCCTCTAGGACATAAACAGAGGTTATTAACGACTCCCAATTGCTTAAACTATGTATTTTAAAAATAGTGTTGTGAAGGAGAGAACCTGTTAGCTAAGTTAGCTAGCAGGCAGTTGAGTGGAGGTAAATATAGACAAACCTGAACAGGACAAAAAGTAATTAACATGTGTAACTTTTTTAAATGAATTATACGTAAGGTTACTGTGACTGTAGGTATATGTGAGTCTCTCAGAAGAAGCTAGCTGATACTGTTTGCTTGTCTGTACAGGCAGTGCCCTTCCCACTCCTTTACGCTAGCTATTATTTAGCATTAAAGCACAATGTATGGTCCTTTTCAGTAGCAAATAAACTTGTTTATACCAAACACTTATTGTATGGACCTCTATGAGACTGTGCTAGATGAGAAATTAAGACTAAACTAGCTGTTGCTAATGTCATTAGACTATTCTGTTTAAGATGGCTTGCAGTAGCCCATGCATCCATCTAAAGTCTCACATTGCCACAGGTTTACCAGAGTTTTATGTCCGCTTTAAGCAACCTTGTTATTCCCGCACATCTTACTAGTAATTTTATGTAGACAGAGATGATAAAGACACGATAACAACTAACTAGTTATAGATTTTTTAAAATATATTTTAGCTAAAAGTGCATGACTTAAAAAAAAAAAAAAAAAAAAAGATTTGAATTTCTGCAATGATTAGTCCTGTCTGCAGGAACATGGTTGTTGTAATGGTTTGTTTCTTGCTGCTTTATTGTCTTTGAGCTGATTTCCTGTGTGAGCCGTGCTTAGAGAGAATAATTATGTCTTTCTATTTTTTTTCTCCGTCACTTTTTGTCTCTAGGTCTGTCATTTTCTCTCCTCATTGGCCTGTCTTTCTTTCACTCTTGCGAATCTGTTGTATGATAAAAGGTGGATAAAAAAGGTGAAAGCTAAAGCCTTCTGACTCTTGCTTTTTAGAATAATTGCTCATAGCTGTACACTAAGCCTTTCAAGTCCTGCTAGCTCTGACTAACTGTAATGGTTTAAATCTACTCACATGATCACAGTGTCAGCAGATGATGATGTCTTCATCTTTGCTGTTACACTCACCAACCCCAACACCACCAAACACACACACACACACACACACACACACACACACACACACACACACACACACACACACACACAGACATACATAGAGACTGACTAAAATGTTCAAATGTG
>JAQQZU010000001.1:5670474-5677974 GCA_030068025.1 Parauchenoglanis punctatus | reverse complement strand
CGCTTCTTGTTTCATCAGTGGTGGATGAGCAGAACAAACACACCCAGGTGCAGAGGATGTCTTCTTCCTCTTCAATAAAAAGATGTAGCAGCGAGGACCTCAAGGAGGCGGAGCCACGTGAGTGACATTTCAAAGTTTTGTTTGCAAGTAGCGTCACCCGCTCAGCTTCAAAGTTCTGTTTCCTCCCAAAAACCTGCTTATAGGTGGATTGGTTTAAATTAGATTAAAGTTAATTTGCCCCAGTGTGAGTAAGTGTGTGAAGATGTGTGTGCATGGTACCCTTCAATGAATTGGCATGCAGGGTGTATTTCTAGCTCTAGCCGCGTGTTCCCAGGATCCACCATGACCCTGACCAGGATAAAGCTAGTTCTGAAGACGAATGAATGATTTAGATACATATTATTGGTGGCCAAGTAGCAGAGCTGTATAGGCACTCATTGTGTTTCTACCTTTTCTTCTTATTATTGTTCATTATCAACATCTTCCTCTTCTTCTTCTGGCTGTCTATGGCAAGTTTCAAAAGTTTCAAAACCTTTGAAATTTGGCACACTGATTGGGGTCAGTCCCCTTATACTTTTCACCAAATCTCATGTTTGCACCTCGCGTGCTCTAGCCCCACCAATTGGTTAAATTTGAAGGTGCATTTATGCACTCATCTTTTAAACCATATGTCCAATTTTCCAAAACTTCCTTAGCTCAACCCCATGACTCGCGACACTTTCCTGAGGATGGGCGAAAAATGCTTGCACCCGCATTTCTGCTTGCAGCTATATTTACTGTAGATTTAATCACACTGTTTATCAGTTAGAACAAGTGGAGTCATGTGAGCAGCAGTCCACACTATACTGTATAAGATATCGTTCTAATGAACAATAATACAAAGCATTTAATTGCAGAATTTAGAGAATATGAACAACAACGACAGTAAAGTTTTGATCACAAGAATCCTGATGATGCTACAGCCATCTGTGGCCAGGAGCCAAGGGAACAGATTAGGCTGTGCTCTCTGGGTGGGAGGGATGTTAATAATAGATGGCTACGAACTCATGTATGCCGAAGAAGGCAGATAGAGGTTTCCTGAGTGTGTTACGTTTCCCTGTGACGCAGGATGAGCAGCAGTGCGAAGACATGTGGTTGACTAGCTTCACATGTCTAGATAATGTGTTCGCTTTGATCCTCGCCAGCTGGTGGCTGCTGTATGATAGGGGAAAGCTGGTGGGTGGGAATTGGCCAAGACAAAATTATGGACAAAATGAGGATAAAAATACATAAAGATATGTATTGTGGTGCATGCGAATGTTGCACGTGTATATTTGTTGGTACTGTCATGACCATTAGCATAGATGGATGAAGTGTGTGTGTTTATAAAAAGCGATGGAGTTAATGTAGTTAATGCTGCTGCTCCAGTAGCCTGTCAAATGTCTTTTAATGTCTTTTTAAGCCAGTCTCAGTCCTTTCAATTGGATCAGGTTAGAACCATTTATGTAATTAAAGTCAATTATTTGACAATTTTACTTCTAGATCTAATGCAGTGTTTTAGACCAAGAAAAAACACCTTGGCTGACAGAAGTCATGGTCATGTGGGTTTAATTTCATCATTTATTTTCTCATATGCTTACAAAGTGCCTGTGAGACCTTTAGGACATGTTTTTGTGAATTAACCGATGATAGTTGATCGGATTTATTAGACGTTTTGTTATTTATTTTCATTTGATTCAGATGTTCGAATTTGTCACAGATAAAATAATTTAGTCTCTTGTATTGAATTAGTAATCGAGTGACCAGTGACTGATTTACGAATGTCCACAAATGTCCACAGTTTGGGAGAAATTAAAAAGGGCACTTCTGTAAATAAAGTTTAGATCTTGTTATTTTGTGCTAGGAGGGAGGTCTCAGGAGGTGGTGTTGTTATTGCAATTGCAGAAAAAATTGGGTTTGAAAATGTCAGTGTGCTGATATATATACATTTTTTTTTTTTTTCCAGAAAATGACAGGTCCTGATGTCTGAGAATAAGAACTATGAATACAGAATTTGGGCCAATTTAAAGAAAATATGATGGTGAAAGCTGTCTGTCATCTATATCCAGCCATGTGTAGCATTTGTGCACTCATTTTCTGTCCCTCTTAGGTCAAAGTGCTCTGAGTCCCACCACCTCCATAGTGCTGGAGAAAGCAGACAGCTGCAACAGCAGCACAGCTTTTACTGAGGAGTAAGAACACACACACACACACACACACACACGCTTCAGAACATATCCAGATGTTCCAAAAGATAAGAAATGAACACACTGTCACGCTGATAGCTCTAAAGTACAATATAACTGCTGCAAAAAGTTAAAGTTACATGCTGCATATACACTTATTATGCTAGATGTTTTATTACATTCTCATGGTTTCAGAAATAATAGGGATCATAATGCAAGTAATGGTTTCCATACATCTCACTTAAATAAAGTCAGTAATCATGTTGTCAGTGCTATGTGTCTGTAATGCGACTGAAATAAAAATATCCTACTGCTTTATTCAAGCATGCATATTTTCTTTCTCCACACACAGGCAATGCACGGAGAAGTGTGTGATGAATAACTACTTCGGAATTGGCCTGGATGCCAAAATCTCTCTGGAGTTCAACAACAAGAGGGATGAGCACCCTAAGAAGTGCAGGTGCAGTAGGAGGCTATGTTTCGCTCCCTCACCTGCATTGTTGGATTCTAGATCAACTTTACAGCCAATTTATGTAATCGTGTGGTGCTTTTTGAGAACACATCGATTTCTGCATAGTTTGTGAAAGTTTGTGCTGTTCAAATACCATGATCTAGTTCAAGGCTTCTCAAACGTCAAAGGAACCCTTTAACTGTGAACCAAAAAAAGTCCATGCACAGCCAGAGTACAGCTTTATAAAGGAATTATTGAAAAAAGGTCACACTGCTGTAATATTTTGGTGATTTATTGGAGCCAGTTTTTCTTTTCTCATTTCTGAACTTTCCAGCCACAGAGTCCATTTTGAATAGAATTAGAAATTCGCAGACCCCTGGCTGTCATGTGAGCAGAACGGTCCTTCAGAAATGATTTTAGATCATATTTCAATAGAAAACGTGATGCATACTGTTACTGGCCAACATTTCGTACTCAATTTTGGCTATATTTTTTGAAAGTAGCAGAAAGTATAGTATCGTTGGATCAGCAGTAGCATTTACAGTTATAGACCCCTGATTACAGCAATGCGAGAGACGCCTACTTTCCTGCTGAGTCAGCTTAAGCAGTGGCCAGACTTAACAGAAATAAAATTCTCCAGGCAGAATTGACCGAAAGTGAGGGACTTTTATTTGCTTCTGATAGCAGCTACGTTGGCTTTGTGCCAAATTATTTATCTAGGTGAACTTTGACCTGTGAATTCGCAAGCGCTGTGAATCAGAAGAAGAAAAGTGGGCGGGACCGTGGATTTTCGTCAGGACAAAAATGGAGATGCTTGTAATTGTGGTGCTGTTTTACCAGACTTTTGCTTCACTGTTTTCTAACTGTTATGCAACACATATTTGGTTAAAAAAAAAAAAAAAGCGATCATCCAAAAAGTGATCATCTCGTTCACCAACATGCACTGACTTTTTTCTTGGATTGGATTTTCTTGTTAGCCATGTTGGCGGTCTACGATAGAGCGTTATGTGTAATGCCGTGCAGTGTACTAACATGTATTGATGGTGTGATTACGGTCTCCCTCCGCCATCAACAGCAGTCGCACGAAAAACATGATGTGGTACGGCGTCCTGGGGACCAAAGAGCTTGTTCAGAAAACCTACAAGAACCTGGAGCAGAGAGTGCAACTGGAGGTGTGTGTGGGTTTGAGTCTACTCGTGTAACCTCTCTGAACAATGAGGAAATGTACTGTGTTCAACTTTTGTTGCAGCTTAGACATGATTACTTGTGGGTGGTGTTGGTGTTTGTGTGTCGGGGGAGGCAGAAGGGATCCTATTTTGCTTGCTTTTCTTGTCGTGAGCCAACTTTCAACTTCAAAAATCTCCCCCCTCCCCTCTCTCTCTCTCTTTCTCTCTCTCTCTCTCTCTCTCTCTCTCTCAGTGTGATGGAGTGCCCATGTCTTTGCCCAGTCTGCAGGGTCTGGCTGTGCTCAACATCCCTAGTTATGCAGGGGGCATAAACTTTTGGGGAGGCACCAAGGAAGATAACGTGAGTCTCCTTGCCTTGCCCATGCGCACATTCACTTGGTCTTAACCATGTTTATCTAGAAACATGAAGTACAAAATAATAGAGATCTCTGTTGTTGTTAATTATGAGGATTAAGCAAAAGTCTTGAATTTGACACTGGCAGAGCAGACTGTGGAATTTGTCTCTGTGCTTTTGCTCAGATAAGACCAAACATAAAGATTATTGCCTGTGTGTGTGTGTGTGTGTGTGTGTGTGTGTGTGTGTGAGAGAGAGAGAGAGAGAGAGAGAGCTGAAGACTGCTGATGTCTCTGATAAGGGTTTCCTCTAAATGACAGCTTAGTGATGCTGATCATACATAGATAAGACTCTTTGACTTTGCTGCTAACTGATAGACTTAGATTAAAGGTGTAGTGAGGCCTATTTGTCTTATTTTACAGCTAGAACTAGGAAACACTGAGTCAGCGTACTGGAGGAGGCTGGTGTGGGGTTTATTGTGATGTTACGTCAAGGCCTGAGCCAACAGAACCACATTATTTTTAGCTTGATGCAGATGAAAGGAGACTTACAGAAGGGTACAGGATGCTATTTTAAAGGCACCGTTTGTCATAAAGTGTGTCAAAGCAATCCAACATAGCTTACTGGTTTCTCAATTTCAGACATTTATTTACATTTTCCAACCCTCAAACAAAACTGTAAACATCTGCACAGTTCCAGAGCCAGCTTGAAAAAATTTTTTTAAATACAGTCATGTTAGTTAACTGGATTACATCTAGATAGTAAGAGTGTGCCAGCATGTGGTCTTTCAAATCAGCACTGATGCTGAGTTTATTTTTTATGATGTTTTTAGAATGTCCATAAGAAATGACAGCAGTCTTGCACAATGAGTAGGAAAAAGTCCCAGATTTTCAGTTGAACAGAATGGGAAGTGGTGGATACAGCTCCCCAGAGTGGATTATATCTGGATAGCAAGGTTTGGATGTATTTGCAGCAAAGAGGAAGGAAAGGCATGTCCGTATTTTCATTTCAGTTGCAGTTCACTTTCTAGACAGAGAGGGCGCCACAAATAATGACAAGCTGCAAAACAAATTTGCTGTTGTCGATGCAGAATTTCGGAGCGCCATCGTTTGATGATAAGAAGCTGGAGGTTGTGGCCGTGTTCGGCAGCATGCAGATGGCCATGTCTCGCGTTATTAACCTACAGCATCACCGCATCACGCAGGTAAAAACGCATATATACATACAACCACACATGTCTCTGACATGTCTACATGTTATATGTGTGACCTGATGTGTGTGTGTGTGTGGAAACAGTGTAGGCAGGTAAAGATCACTATTAAAGGCGATGAAGGCGTACCAGTGCAGGTGGATGGAGAGGCCTGGATCCAGCCACCCGGGATTGTCCAAATCATCCACAAGAACCGTGCTCAGATGCTTACCAGAGACCGGGTCAGTGTGTGACGTGATCATTTTTTTCACACAAATATTTTTTACATATTAGCCTGGAGTAATACTTACACATACTGTTAACCTTCAGTTTAACCCTCTATGAAATGTTGTTATTTAAGAGATTAGTGAAGCATGTTAAATTGTCACAGTATACAAATGCAAATAGCTGTATTATCATTGCACAAGTACAGTGAGATTCTATGTGCAGTTCACCATCGAGCTATGATGCACATATTAAATATGAGGAATACAATACCATAATAGTCCGCGGATGTATTTTGTACAGTGTGCAAGGACGTCGGGGTAAAGTAGTGCAAAAACTTGATTCCTAAATATTTAGTTGACTTTGCATGTAGAATGTTAAATCTCAGGACTCAAAACTTTGTGATGTGTGACAAAATCGGCTGAAGGGTTAACGTGTAAGTTTAGGATTAGTGAATCATAGTTACTCAAGTTCCTACCAGGAAAAGCAAGATGTGGATATGTGTAGGAGGATGTGTGGGAACTTGGTAGAAATGCACTAGCTGAGCTGTAAGGAAATGTAGTAGGGGAGTGCACTGAACCATGTCGTGTTGAGTATTTGTATGTGTGTGTGTGTATGTATGTTGGTGTGTTGGCGCTGTAGGCGTTTGAGAGCACGCTGAAGTCGTGGGAGGATAAGAGGAAGTATGACAGCTGCCGCTCTACTCGGCCACGTCTCAATTCGCAGCAGTCCATGGAATACCTGACCGAGGAGGAATGTGCACAGGTGCAACAACTCGGCCTGGTGGCTGACTCACTCATTAACAGGTAGGGGAGTGTGTGTGGCATGCATTTATTCCTATATAATGAATCTAAGCAAAGATAGTGACCGTTTGGGGACGTGGGCCCCATAAAGGAAACTGTTTGGGCTGGCCAATGGTTAGGGTTGAGCTAGGGTTAGTGTTATATTGGGGAAAAGTTTATTCTAGAATTAGGGTAATGTTAGGGTTAATGTTATATTAGGGTAAAGTTTACACTGTAGTTAGGGTTGGATTAGAGTTAGTGTTATACAGTGGGGGAAATAATTATTCGATCCCCTGCTGAATCTGTAGGCCTAGCCAGTCTCCAGACCTCAATCCTATAGAAAATCTGAGGAGGGAACCGAAGCTTCGAATTGCCAAGCGGCAGCCAAGAAACTTAAAGGATTTAGAGAGTTTCTGTAAAGAGGAGTGGGCCAAAATCCCTCCTGAGATGTGTGCAAACCTGGTGACCAACTACAAGAAGCGTCTTACCACTGTGCACCGTGTACAAGGGTTTCTCCACCAAGTACTAAGTCATGTTTTGCTTGGGTATCTAATACCCATTTCTCTTAATGACAAGTTCAGGATTTTTGGTGGATATTCTGTCTCTCTCCATTAAAATGAAACAACCATAAACATTAGAGACTGTTCATTTCTTTGTAAGTGAGCAAACTATCAAATAATTATTTCCCCCACTGTATACAGCAGGACAATGACCCCAAACACGCCTTCAGAATGTAACAGAACTATTTAAAAAGGAAAGAAAAAGAAGACGAGCTGAAACTCATGACCTGGCCATCACAGTCATCTGACTTGATTCCAACAGAGCTAGTTTGGGGTGAACTGGACAGGCAGGTCAAGGCAAAGCAGCCAACTAGTGCATCGCACCTGTGGATAATGCTCCAGGGGTGTTGGAATGAACTTACTGAGCAGAAGTTAATGCTGCTTGTAGAAAGAATGTCTTGATTTTGCTCTGCAGTTATAACTGCTAGAGGAGGCTATGTTGATAACCAATTTTGATTTGACCAGTTTTCTTACTAATAAAGGTACTCAAATGGTGAATGTGAATTTATTATTGTGTTTTGGCAAAGAATATTAAGTGTCTAGAATTCCATCCATCCATTATCTATAC
>JAQQZU010000001.1:5652190-5662893 GCA_030068025.1 Parauchenoglanis punctatus | reverse complement strand
GGATAAAGCGGTATAGATAATGGATGGATGGATGGATGATTACAAGACAGTTCTATTTGTTAAAAATGAGAAGACAAACTTTAAATGATTTTATTGTTTAATATTCGAGTTATTTATAAACCGACATACAATAGAAAGAGGATTAATTGCAGTACCAATCTGTCACAAGTTTGCATCTCTAATAATCCTTTGTTTCTCTCTCTCTCCCTGTCTGTTGTCTATAGGAGTCGTCCCGTACGAGTTCTAAGAGCAGCAGCATGAAGCTGAAGATCATCCCCAAAGTAAAGAAGGAGAGAGAGAAGTTGCATAAGCAGCGCTCCAACAGCTCTCTCTCAGGTCAGACCCACGTTATAGAAATTCCTCTATAACTAATAGCTGTGTCTCGCTTTCACTCTGTTAACAGGAACATTGCAGTACCTTGGGCTCTTTGTACATATCAACTTTCATAGCTGAGCTGCACTCATTGCTGTGTTTGTGCATCTCAGAGTAAGAGGACTGTGCTCACTGTGTAATTGTGCATGTATAAAGTTTACTAGATCAGAGATGAAACCCGGTGTGAGATCAGCAGTCTTACTCTGACAGGTCTATCCTCATGTTTGCTTTGTGGCTTCAGAACGTTTCCGTCACATTTGGTGGTATGTTCGTGGACCACACGGGCATTTCTTGGAGTGAACATTGTTTTGGCCTGAAATCTGGTAAAACAGTGAGCTTAAAGGGTTACTCCAGTGTTTTTGTATCTATTCTTTAGCGAGCAAATTTTTAAATCAAAAGGAGTTACTCTTTACTGAGAAAGGCTGTTTACTCCAAACTCATTTCTAATGGAGGTTATGTATGTAAGGAATAAAACACTGCTTGGTGTGCTGTTATGGACAAATAATCCATGACAGGTTGGTGTGATGCCATGAACACAAAGCGGAGACCCCGTGAATGAGTCATTACTAGAGAAATGATCAAATTAGAATGAGCTCGTTAATATAAACTGATCTGTAACTGCTGTTATGAAAATGAATCAACATCTTTAGAGATAAGAACTCAACAGATAACAAATAAGGTGATGGATTACACATATACCGGTCAGCCGTAACATTAAAACCACCTGCCCAATGTTGTGTATGTCCTCCTTGTGCTGCCAAAGCAGCTCTGACCCGTTAAGGCATGGACTCCACAGGAGCGCTGAAGGTGTGCTGTAGGATCTGGCACCAACACGTTAGTAGCAGATCCTTTACGTGCCGTAAGTTGCAAGATGGGGTTTCTGTGGATCGGACTTGTTTGTCCAGAACATCCCACAGATTCAGATCTGAGGAATTTGCAGGCCAAGTCGACACCTTGAACTCTTCCATTCCTGAGCAATTTTTGTATGTGTCCAAATAACCTTGTCGCCAGTTCCCCGTCCTTGGACCACATTTGTCAGGTACGAACTAGTGCATATCAGGAACGCCCCACAAGACCTGCAGTTCTGGAGATGTTCTGAGCCGGTCATCTAGCCATCACAATCTCGTCAAAGTCTCTCCGATCACCTCAAACTCATTTTTCCTGCTTCCCACATGTTAACTTTGAGAACTCACTGTTCACATGCTGCCTAATACTGTATATCCCACGCCTCGACAGGTGCCAGTGTAACAAGATTATCAGTGTTATTCGCTTCACCTGTCAATGGTTTTAATGTTATGGCTGACTGGTGTACATCGTATTGGTTTAGAATACAGTAAAAAGTTACTCTGGTAACTGGTTTTGTTGGGTCCATGTGACGTCAGACTCTCACCCAGACTCGAATTCTTCCATCTGAAAACTAGTTCCCTCTCTGAAACGATTGATTTTACCGATTTAGTTTAATTCACACCTCTAACCGTAGAAGGAAAATGATGTTTCATGAAAAATTTTATTGACAACTACAACAACTTTCGAGTAAATGCATTTTTGTTTTGGAGGAAAACACATGCACTACGGATAGAGAGGATCGAGATTAGGAGGGAACCGCTGGAGAATTCCTTTAATGTGTTAATTTCCACATCTAACCATGAGCACACTTTCACTCCAGAAATGCTGGCCAGTGTCTGTGCAGGCTTTATGTGCTACTGGGTCTGTTTCATTCCTCTGTTTGTGTATATGTGTGTATGTGTGTGTGTGTGTGTGTCTTCTCGGGGGCTAGCAGAGAGATGGGGTGCGGAGGAGGTGGGCACGTGGCTGGATTCGTTGGGTTTAGGGGAATACAGGGAGAGGTTTGTGGCCCGGGACATCCAGGGCTGGCAGCTGGCTCAGCTCCAGAGACAAGACCTGAAGGTACAGCGGTACAGCGAGCGCCCGGACAGCGGCTTCTACTGCACCACACTCACACACTCACTCAAACCACTGGCTGTGTCTCAAATCCTGTACTGGAGCGTAGTGATTCAGTTTTCATTGTATGGATGAATCTAGTAAATCATACCTTTATAAGTGATTGTACAGATGAGTGCAAAAGGTTTTCTACGCTTTAGAATTACATGAAGGAGAAAAACATTTTCCAAAAACAACATAGCACAAAGAGAATCTGTACAGGAAGTATGCGCATCACATTAAACACTGTCTCTACCACTTAACATGATTTTATCTGAGGTTTTTGGGCCTAATGTAGTAACAGTTATGTATGTAATAGGATGTTACATGTCCACCATCTTCTGCAAGTGGCACTGCTGTGGTGCATGGTGGCACAGAATAATGTACAAGATGCTCATTAGTCCCATTTCATTTGTGTGTAAATATAATCCAACATCAGGCTTTTTATTTATTCATTCATTCATTCATTGCTGTTCTACTGTTATATCTGCTATTTCTCAGTGTCACTACAGACGTCTATGTGTGATTTGAGACGCAGCCTATAGTCCAGATCAGGGGCGTCAAACTCATTTTAGCTAAGGGGCCATATACAATTTTTTTTTTTTGTTTGTTTGTTTGTTTTATAAACACGTAAATGAGCTTAGAAGACGAACAAGGCCTCTTAAATATGGCCAATTATTGGAATTTACTTGAAAGGTACGAAGAAATGTAAAAAAAAGAATGTGTTTGCAAAAGTATTCACCCAATTGCTGAGAAACCTCTAAATATTGTTTTGTTTTGTTAGGTTTTCTTTTCCAAGAGACATGACTTGAAATAATATATTTGGCTTGCTAATGAAGAATGACTTCTTATTAGCACATTTTTTAAGAAGCCTAGTTTATGGCCTTGAGTTTATTGCTCTATTTTGCCCCCTAGTGGAACAACAGAGACTATCTCTCTTTTTTTAATCTTTCAATTGACTTACAGTCCAATTGGACTATAAGAGAAAATTATTAAGCGGGTGGGATTTACAGCCTTCATCAGTCCTCATGTTTGACACTCCTGGTCCGGAATAGCATGATTATTATTAGATGGGCAGTGGAACCAGCGGTCTTTGCAAGAACGCACTGTAGCTCGTTCACGACAGAGCGCTCGTGTAATCTCTCCGTTTGTCCTGTCAGGATCTTGGGATATCAAAGGTGGGGCATGTGAAACGGATCCTGCAGGCAATTGAAGAGCTGGAGGGTCTGCTGTAGTGGACACACCGCACCACGGGAAGCTGCCTTTCACCGAGGAAGGAGTGTTCGGAGCCAACTATCACACACTGCATGTGTGTGAGCCGCTGTGAGAGGCATGACATCGCACTGCACTGCATCGACGTTCCAGTTACCTTCTCCGTCTGTCCTCTGCCTGCTGGTGCCCTTGGTGATCAACAGACACTGGGAGTACATGAGAGTACCCAGAATCCTTTTCTGCATTCTTTATTTGTTTCTATGACCCTCATGATTTCCTGTGCTCTTCTTCTCACGCATGAGACAGACCTTCCTTCCTTCTTTTAACGGTTTCCTCCCCCCCCCCCCCCCTTTTTTTTTGGTCTGCTTTTAAAGCCAAGAGGTTCAAACTGTTATTTCCAGGAAACTCTCCTTTCGAGTCATCTGAACAACGTTAAACGAACAAATTTTAAAACGCAAAAAAAAAAAAAAAAAAAAAGCATCTGAAATGTATTGTGGATTTGTATTAGTTGTCAAAAAGCAATGTAAGAACTGCATTCGGTCCGATTCAGTCTCTGTGTATTTAAAGACAGTTGGTGTTTCTGCATGCCTTTTGCGTCCACGATCCTCGAGCAGAAAAACAAAAGCTGTTCGATTTTTTTTTCTTTTTAATTAAATAGTCAGCCAAATAGTGCTATTGTGCCGCTCGTGTGCCAGGTGAGCTGTTGTTCTGCAAGCTGTAGTGATGTACATTTGTGCCAAGTTCCTCAACAAATCGCAGTGGTTACAGTGAGCTGGTTTTTATCCTTCTTTTTTTTCCTTCTTTAAAAAAAAAAATCATATGGGGGGGGGGGACAGGACATATAACGACGTACATTTCAGAAAGTGTTTTATTTCATTGCCTTGCACTTTAGAAAGGTCTTTAAAAAGCAAACTTGAAAGTGGTGTGTTGTAAAACTTTCCTCAGCTGTTTTTATCCTATGATGAAAAGTGTATCCCTATTTATTGCAAAACTTTTAAAGAGATGTGATGAATAATATATTATCAAACTATGAATGTTAAACCCATGCGTCTGTTGTCAGAGTTAGAGCTCGTAATCGTGTGACACACGTCAACGTTACATGATCTGTGTAATGAAATCAATTCCCACAATTACTTATGATTAAGGCTTGAACTCTGACCTTCAAGTGTCTCGTAATGACGCTGGGCCTCGATGACTGCAGAATAAGTGCTCCTGTTTAACATTTACACGCAACGGAGAGGAAAAAGGATTCATAATAAAGGAATTACATTCTCTCATTGATCAGTGTGAGCAAGTGTAACAGTATTTCAGCGTAGTGTTTTCAAAAGCTGGACTGTAAGATTTGCACGTGTATGAACATGTCCTCCAGTAAACAAGTCTCACTGTCTGCTATACGGTCGTGATCAAAGTCCAGTGTCCCGTTTTTTTTTTTTTTGTCTCCTTAAAGTGTCAAACTACTGACTGAGTGTTATCAGGGAAAAGCGAGAAGCATGTGGATGTGGAAGCCACACAAAACCTTTGATTTCAGTTTTGCCTTTGAAAAGTAAAAGTCTGCTCAGCTTTTTGATTATTCCTAACACAGCATCGATGAGACTACTGCTTACCGTTTATTGTTTACTCTTGACGTATGTAATTTAACTTTTGGAATTATTTAATATGATTATTTTTTATGCCATACGAGTTGCAGTTTACCTTCCATGACTCGGAGTTTGTCTGTTGGCTGCTATCGCCTCTGATCCAGGATTGTCGCTGTTCATTTGAAGCAAAAATAAAGTTTGGCCATCGCTGTTTGCCTTCCATGTTGTTGTTGTTTTTATTAATGCAGATGTGATGATCTTTGCTCTCCTACTGACTCTGCTGCTGTTTTATTCCAGTACTTATGCACAGTTCATGTTCACTCTGTTGTTCCTTTATTTCATTGTCTGTAATATTCACAATGAGTGACTTACAGCCAACAGTAACTTTAGTTTATAGTGTGAAACTAAATTGTTTTATACCACAGTGCAACTAAATTCTCAAATCTCATTGAAAATGTGTCGAGAAGCTCTGACAAGAGTGACGGCTGTAATTTAAATAATGGGCTTATATTAATGCGCTCATTCACAAGGATGAATCTGCATCTGCATAAGCTAAAGCTAATAATCATTGCATTTTAAAAATGTTATTAAAAAAAGGAATCATAAATATGGTGTTGCTTCCTATTAGAAGTTTATTTAACGTTTATGGTTGGTGATGGAACAGCTGTTTATAGTTATAATGTAGGTGATGACAGGAAATACCTTGCCGCTTGGGCATTCACCAATTTTAAATGCAAGTATGAAGTATTGTAATGTAAAAAGCATTACAACGCTCATTAATCGTAATAGTTGGCAAAGTACTCTGGTATATGAAGAATAAAACACTTCAGAATGCGGCGTCATAGGAAAATAACCAACTCCTGGGTGGTCATTTGTAAAAAGTTTACAAAATGCAGTTATGGTATTTTTGGTGATCAGATTTAAAAAAAAAAAAAAAAAAAAATGCAGATATGTGCAGTACCTGAGATTTTTAAATCATTCTTCATATCACTGTATCTAGATTCAAAGTAACTCGGTACACTATCATGCCCGTCCAACCTTTACATTCACACTGTATAAAATCTATACCTATGTGAATATTAATTGGCCTCCATTACTTTGGCGGTACAGGTTTGGGTTCCTCCAGCAACGGGGGACCGTCCACATCCTGCTCTTCCACTTTATCATCGTCGTCGCCGTCCTCCCAGTCTGACTCACTGATGTCATCATCAGAGATGTACCAATCAGGTTTCTCGTCCTCTTTCGTCTCCTGCTCCGTGTTGCTGATGTCCTCCGTGACCTCAGGTTCAGGTTTGTGTTTGGAGTCTTCCAGTTTACCCCAAGCCACAGCGTCGGCCTTCTTTAAGGTCACTTCTACTTTAGAAGGCACCATGTTCACAAGGCTGCTCTTCACATCAACTACCTGAGGAATAAAACCAGCAAAGGTGACTGATTGATCACTCATGCGTACGCTTTAACTTTGTATCATAGGCGTTTGCAGGATTTGCTTGGCGTGGCTGCTGAAACGTGTCAGCACTCTTTCTTACCCCCCATAGATGGAAGTCTTTGTGAAACTCCTTGTCATTCTCAAACTGAATATGGCACGTCAGCTGTCGGGACAGAAACAAGACGTCCTTAAGGTGTGGGATATCTTTAACACACTAGCAGCATGCAACACTGAAAAAAGCAGGGTCCGATAAGATCATCATTTCCATCCATCCAGGCCCAGTGGAGTGGCCATTGTTTACTTACGTGAAAGATTCACAGCTACAGTTTCCTGAGTTTCCTGCTCTAAACTCCTACTAAATCTCATAATTAACCATAACCATGCTACTCCTGAGATACAAATGATCCTGCCCCCTTCTGCTTTCCGGACCTGCCTGATCCATCCTGGTGTCCTACTCCTGGTTGGAGTCATCACTTGGAAACCACTTGCTCCTGTTGAGGATGGCCATATGAACTGCCTCAACATTCACCTAGAACTGTGAAGATGGCATTGGACTGCTGTTGACATGAGCGGTTCTGCTACAATGGCGTAAGACTTAAATTACCACAAACAGTCTTGCACTCAAATCTTGACCCTACTACACAAGTGTGTTAATTGTAATCGCACTATTCAGTGCCACTCAAATGAGGATGGGTTCCCTTTTGAGTCTGGTTCCTCTCAAGGTTTCTTCCTCTTGTCCTCTCAGGGAGTTTTTCCTTGCCGCCGTTGCCGTCACACAGGCTTGCTCATTAGGGATATAGTATACAGATAGATTTATAGATTCATGAGCATATATTCAGAATTGATATACTTCTGTGAAGCTGCTTTGTGACAATGTCTGTTGTGAAAAGCGCTATACAAATAAATTGAATTAAAAAATTCAAATGAATTCTTCAAGCAGGGAAATCAATCCCTGTGCTGGACTCTAGCCTCCTAGGATTACACTTGTGCGGTCTGGGTTTATGCAAATAATCTAGGATCATGTTCAAATCCTTGATCTTAACCTTAACTGTCAGAAGTGCATCTCATTCCAGAGAGAAATTTCAGCTTCTTCCAGCACCACAGAGAGCTATTATGGATATGAACAGGCCGTGGACTCACCATTGTGCGGTTGGCTTCCACATAGGAATGCTCAGGGTTGGCGTTCTTAGCATAGATGCTGATCACCACCTGGTTGCCCGTCTGGTGCCAGTCATGTCGACATGCCACCTTCTTCTTATCCTACCAACAGCAACAAAACAGCTCAATCACCATGGAGTTCTCAAGTTAAACTTCTATTGCATATTACAACAGAACTGCTGAATTCTTGAATCCGAGTGGCCAGATGGTGTTGATTAATGCTCTATAACAGATTTATATTAATGCACTTGTTCTAACACTTTATTGTTTTTATATTAACAACTTGATCATCGTTGTCATAATAACTTAAAGGAATAAAACACGTCAGAACATTCAGAACTTCTCACACCACCCTGCTGATTATTTTCGCAAAACAGCACATCTTTTATTCTGAATTGTCGTCATCACTAATGGAACATATTATTATGCAGATGGTATCATGCTGGATTAGTGGAGATACGGTTGTCTTGGTATCATGCAGTTATCCCTCACCTCAGGTTATCTTTACTGAAACATAATGTTATAATGTCCATCTGCATCTGCAAAAGCAGCTCTCCATCTCTATATATTACACTGTAGTAGATTAATAATGATGTCTGTTTTTCAATCCAGTAATAAAGAAAGAAAAAACAACTACAACGAAGTATGCTACTCGTGAAGCACGTCCAAATATTATGTAAGAAAAATGCTAATCAATATGCTAAGTAGGTGCCAGTTTCTCTGAAGGTCAGTCCAGGTCTGCGTTAGCGCTATGAAAAACGGATCACGCTTACAAATGCGGCACCTGCACATAAAAGGACCAGAGGAATGGTAAAATGCGTGAACCTGTTTTTTGACCCAGCAGTGTTTGCCTGCAGCACAGCCCCTTTGATCCAGGAAAGCGTTAAAGTCGATGGTCTTTATGCAGCAGCAGCTCCAGTATTTGTATCTAAAGGTTGATTGAAACAGTATTGAATGATTCACAGAAATTAACCTGTGTACCTGTTCATTTCCTGCGTAGTATATAACTTACTAATTCCTTCTGTTTCAAAGGTTTAAAACTATTATTTTCCCCTGTAAACAACTTTTACCTTTGTCTTTGACTCATATACACAGTTGCCAGCTTATAGGTCTTAGACAGATGTAGATGTAGAGAACATGGACAAATACAAACACAAACTAATCATTCTGGCATGCTTTTTTTTTAAATCATTTTCCACAAATTATCTTTCTATACTAAAATTCGAGACATTTTGCCAGATTTTTTGTATTTCTTTCAATTTTATAAGGTCAGTACTATGTGAGTTTGGTACATTATGGAGGCGATATTAGTGCAGACAACAAGAAAAGTCCACAGGTCACAGCTTGAGAACCTTAATGAGACGCGAGTCTTGTCTGTTATTCATTTAACAATAGACTATTTAAGATTTTTCCCAAAACACTTTGCGAATTTCCCATTTTTTTCTCCAGACGTAAATATGAGGCCTGTGTCTAAAAAGGCTACATCACAGAGGGGAAAATTAAAAAAGGTTTTTCTAAAATAACAATACAAATGTTTGCACAAATAATTTAAAACTTTAACCTCACCCTTCATGAAAGACTGGTGCTCCTGGGTGATGTGTGCAAATCTCAGCATCTGTCTCTGGACCCTGGTATATCTATAAACACACACACACACACACACACACACACATGGTAGAGCAACTCCGCGGTTTTAAAATGCACTACTTGTGTCTGCCTCTACACCTCAGACATCGCAGTCCAATGACTCAGCATTCATACAAGCAGAGATAAAATGGTCATCACACCATTGTGCCTAAAAATGCTCCACCACTCCACTGTTATATTTTTAACCGTCTGGTCACAGCCGTCAGGGACAAGAAAAATCTATAAGCTATTTCAATTTGGGAAAAGTGAACAAACTCAAAGTGAGGAGCAGAATAAAGTCTCCGGCTTCTACAAAAATACCACCATTATGGCAGAGTAAGGCACCTATTCCAATATCCAGTGACAAATAGGACTTAATGAGCAAATGGACATGTTCCCAAAGTAATGAGCAAAGCCTGCCTACACACCAAGCCAATTATCTTCACGCTATTACCCATCATCCTTCTCTGATGTCTGGATATTCGAACAGCAGCAGAGATCAGATCAATGCCCCCAGCCCATGGGGATCTGAATCTGGAGTCTTAGATAATAATGAGATAAATTCGGCATTGTTTCTCAGAAAGCTAGAGAAACAGAGATGTCAGTGTGCATTGAGGATCAGTGTTAAAGTTCATAACAACATGACTAGGGTTGGATACCTAACTCGGTACTTTTCAGGGTAACGAACAAATTACATCGGTACTACCGAATACCAATTCGCGTTAAATCAATCACTGTCGACTTTTGGTACCCGAGAGTGCAGCCGGATGAGAGGGTAAAGTATATGTTAGAAGACGAGAGAGCGCGAGACCATGTGACGTCAACCCTGTAACATGCTGAAGCCCAACATACAGTCAGGACCGCATGCTCACGCTATGCCCTGGTGAGAGACTGAGACAGGCTGGGGGTTGTAGGGATGTTTTTGGGAGGTAGAGAGGGGTTTATTTTGTGTGGTGTGTAAAATGTTCTAAATAAATTATAAAATGTTGAAATTGTGAAGTTTGGACTTGTTTTTTTACAACTGAAATTATATTTTTTGCTATTACAGAGAGAGTAAAGTACTGAAAACAAGTACCAAACTACCGGTACTGCTATCGGGTCATATACACACTACCAGTCAGAAGTTTGGACACACCTACTCTTTTTTATATGTTTTTCTTTATTTTTATTTTGCTTTCTACATTGTAAAACGTTACTGAATACATCAAAACTATGAAGCAACACGTATGGCATATACTGAATTATGTGGTAAATAAAAAAGTGTAAAAAAAAAAAAATATATGTTTCATATTTTAGATTCTTCAAAGTAGCCAACATTTACCGTGATTATACAATCGGCATTATCTTAACCAGCTTCATGAAGTCGTCACCTGGAACGCTTTTCAGTGAAC
>JAQQZU010000001.1:5637177-5650970 GCA_030068025.1 Parauchenoglanis punctatus | reverse complement strand
TATTTCTGTGACCATTGTGAGTTTTTCTTTCATTGCCTGAAGGGTACCAACAATTTTGTCCACGTGTGTATATTAGTGGTGTTTGAGGAGGAAGAAGATCAAAATGAAAAGAATTTCAGGACTGTCAGTACGTGATGATGTTTAACATGCACATACATGTGGAGTGATGAGAATCGTCAGCTTACCGATCTTCTCCTGCTTCTCCCTCACACTGATCTCCATTTTCTCCAGGATCTGAGCCAGAGAAGGAGACATCTTCACTTTCAGCTTGGACTTCGGCTCATCAGAACTGACAGACAACCGATAACACAACAATAATATTACATTTCTTTTTAAAAAAAAAAACAAAAAAAACACACACACACACACACACGTTTATAGCATTCAAGCAGACAGCTGTATATAGAGTGGTGTACTGAAGCGCTTTGTAAAACCATCATTACACCTGTACACACTTGTGTAAACTAGAACACTGTTGGAGGATTTCAGCAAACCTGAAGAGAAATGATATTTCGTTTCTGCTGTGAGGCAGGATTTAAAAGTCCTGCTCTTTTCTTTCTCACCCTGGGAGAATCTCAGGAGAGAAGCTGACTGTGTGCGTGTGTGTGTGACAGGAATAAAGAAAGCTATCTAAAGCGTGCATGTGTGTGTGTGTGTGTGTGTGTGTGTGTGTGTATGTGTACCTGGGTCTCTCTCTCTCCAGAGCCTCAGCAGATTTAGGGCCCTGGTAGATCATCTCCTTGTTGTTGTGGAGCTTCTTCTCTGCTTTATCAGACTTGAGCTCTGGCTTCAGCGGCTCGTCAGGCTTCACATTACTGTGGCGTCCACGAGAACAACCCTGAGAGTTAATTAATATAATCATTAAACATTTATAGCTGCGTGACAGGGATTAATGCTATAAACCAGCAGCAGGGAGGTGTTTATGTAAAAGGGGCAAAGACAAGATAGCTGTCGATTTCTAGGTTTCTGACTGTGTAGAAGGTTAAATTCCTACAGCAGCAGCTCTCTCAGTAGTGCTGGCTGTAACGCAATCACAGGCTTATGTTAATGCGCTCGTTCTTATGTTTTATCATTTCCATGGTAACCGTTATTAGACTTATTATTAGTATGAAGGATGTTCCAGACATTTTATTTAACTAAGAAAAACATTCAGTCATTGATTTTCTATATGGAGATATTTATTTAACGTTTATGGAAGGCGTCTCCAGAGCAGCACTTACAAAAGAGCTTTCTGGTTTTTCTGCACCATGATTTCTTTTGCCTTATTAACATTAATAGAGAGTAATTGCTGCCAAATTGCCATGATATAAGAGGAATGAAACCGTTTGGGATCTGCTGTTATAGGAGAACGGTCAACTTCGGGGTGGCAAAACATTTAAGTGTGTGGAACATTGCCTTGAAATGTACATCGGAAGTGTATCGACTACCATAATTGAGAGAAACTCTGAGAAATCCGTCGTTCTCTTCTTACAGCAGGACCAGCCCTGAGGAACACACAGACACACAGAGCGTTTACACTAAAAGCCACAGATTATCAGCACTGAGCAGTAATAAGCTGGTACCGATGCATTAAAAACTTGCATAAAGCATGTACTGGAGAAAAAGGTCAAAATAATGAGCTAAAGTGGAAAAACGTGACGAATTCCCACTAATAATATACGAAACGTGTCGTTTGTAATGCTTCAAATGTTACTACGGAACGGTAATAATAATAGGATTCTTAATATTCATTCGATAACTATACTGCTCTGTGATGGATCTCAATCGTTCCTTCATTTCGGTTCAACCTGGAAATGATCTCTGCACTCAGCTTCACCCATGTTTTCTCTAACTTATATAACAAATACAGTGTCAGCAGACAGCGTTTGGATAAGTGCGAGGCTTTTAAAAGTTTTACATTTTTTTGACTGAAATTTTATTTGCTTCACAGGGACCACAAGTTGCACATTGCTCCTTTAAGACTATCTACACTGCTCTGCTTCTGCATCATCCCCCCTTTTCAACATCGCAGCGAAACCCCGCCCGCCCTCACCATGTGTGTGTGTGTGTGTGTGAGAGATGTGCATCAGTAACTGCTCTCAAGTGATCTCACACTCGTGTGCTACTGATCTGATAGGCATGTATAACAAGGACATGTAGGTATTTCCTCATCAGCTGTTTACCAGGTGTGTGCTCACCTTCAGGGCATCGTGGAAGATTGGCACTCCAGGGTGAAAACTACAGGCATCTAAACACAGAAGGAGATATCATTACATATCACCTCCTGTATCTCTTTTTTTCCCCCTTGCATTAATGTGTGCAGCCACATACACACACACACACACAACATGACGCTATGTCCTAGCCTGTCACACACACAGCGGCCGTGTTAGTCAGCTGTCCCTGCCACAGGCAGCCAATCAGAGAGGAGAACAGGGGACATTTATGGTACTCAGGAACAGCCGAGTGTCTAGCGAGTGTTCTCTACAAACACGTGGAACGATCACAGCTCAACTCACTGTGTCTAGAATTTTCAAAAATAAATGATGGATTTCCTTTTTTTTTTTTTTAATTATTTGAGTCTTAATATAATTGGAGGCACACACTTCTTGTTCTGACTGAATGAAGTCCGTTTAAGAGTCTAATGCTGGGTTTCACTTCAGAGAAAGTAGCAAAGACATAATCAGAAACTTTACATGTAATAACAGTAATGTGATGCACGGTGACTCTGAACTTCTTACATAAAATCACCGAGTTGTACCGTGTGTGGTATTCAGATGTTCAGGAAATTGTTGAGCTTTAACATGGATTATAAACTAAATATGCAACATTTCATGGGTAAAACTTTCATTACCAAAATGTGGAAAAGGAAGTCTCACCATCCGAGTTCTTCTCCTCATCAAACCTTTCACCGCAGCCTCTGTTATAACACAGCAAAGCCATTCTGGTCTGGAGTTTGCACTTAGTTTCTTTTCAGAGCTTCTCTTTCAATGAACAGTTGTTCTTCTGGTCCTCTGCTTGATGGTCGCCGACTCTTAAACGCTCCTCCTGTTGCCTTCTTCACTCTCCAGAACTTTCAGTCATGAAGAAGGAGAGATCCAGAAAGAGTGAAGGAAATCAGAGAGGCAGAGAGAGGACAAGAGACATGGAGAGAAAAAGGAGAGAGAAGGGGCACTCTGAATGAAAGCTATAAATAGTTAAGAGCCTTGCAGCTGTTGGGTTTTATCTGAAGAGGCTGACATTCCTGACATCTGCGGCAGGAGACCCGAGCGCCTCACACTGACACAGAGCAGGAGCAGAGAGTGAGAGCTATTCAAGTCATTTCATTATTAAAAGAATACTAGATTTGATTTTCTTATGTTGACAAAGCAGTGACATGGTGGTGCAGTGGTAAGCTCTGTTGCCTCACAGCAAGAAGGTTCTGGGTTCGAAGCTGCTGGCTAACTGCGGCCCTTCTGTGTGAAGTTTGCACGGTCTCCCTGTGCCTCTGGGTCGATACTCTAAATTGCCCATAGGGGTGAGTGTGCATGGTTTTAGCCCTGCTATAGATTGACGCCTGTACCCTGCGTCTTGCCTGAAGTCAGCTGGGATTAGCTCCGGTTTCCCTGTGACCCTGACTGATAAGCGGTATAAATAATGGATGGAAGGATTTCGATAAAATGGAAGCGTCTGACAGAACTGCAAAGATATTTTTATCTTTATGTAGGGGAACACTGCTTCTATATCAGAGCACAAAGAAACACAAGCTTCTCTAAGGAACAAAATAGACATCTAAAAATGAATTATGTTGCAAATAAGTTAAGAAACCTGTGATTAAGACATTTACATTTACATTTATGTCACTTGGCAGACGCCCTTATCCAGAGCGACTTACATCTTATTTTATACAAGCGAGCAGTGAAGGTTAAGGGCCTTGCTCAAGGGCCCGGCCATGGCAGCTTGGTGGTGCTGGGATTCTAGTCCAACCTTTTAACCACTGAGCTACCACAGACCTTTTTTTTTATTTTTATTTTTTTAGGAATTTTAACAATAGATAAAGTAATAACAGAGAAAGTCATCACAGTAATATACATATATAAAATCAAGCATCAGCTTGATCACTGCTCTCAGCCTTTCAGTGGGATCAAGTCCATTAATCCCACAATTATTCCATTTACACCGATTCTCGAGGTAATCCATCTGCTCACAGAATCCTTCCACGGCGTGTTCTGATTTCAGTTCATTAATCTGCTTGGATATGTCCTTAGACTCACTTTGATTCTTTAAATTATCAATAGATCATTTTGAGAGTAAAAGCAGACGTGGGCCTTGCAGGCAGAGGTGGCACAAATAGACTCACATTATTGTGTGCCGATGAATTCACTCCGTATAACGAGTGCGTGGAGTTTCATGGGGTATCAAGTGAGCGCATATGCGCCAGAATATTTTGAAATTTTCAAAGATTTGTCACAAAATGTTCGTGCCAGTGGTGTGAGCAATATGCAACTTATGCACAACCTATTCACAAGAGTTCCACTGCGTGCCATTGCGTGGGAATTTTTGACAATGTACACACCTGTGGAACACAATGGGGCATGTTGGCACATGTTACCCATACATTGCACATGCCAAGCAGTGGCTCACCAAAAGTAGTGCCATCATTTTGGTCAACAACTGACCATATGGTCTATACTCATGTCTTCTGGTCAACCGATCTCTGACCCACATACTCGCCGGTTTCTTTTTTCTGCCTTCTCTCCTCCTCTAATTTCCACTGATAGTCAACAATAATTTCCACAGATGAATGACCGCCGTAGTGTTCCAAAGTGTGGGCCATCGAAACCCAAATTCCTGCACAATGACTTCATGCATGCGGAACTACAGCGCGTCATTGAGTGATCATTTGTGCCACCGAGTGCACAGGTGTGACATCGCTGCAACTTGGGAGTGACAGACGGCAAGATATGGTGCAAACTATGCTTAACTTAGTCCTGATGACAAGAGTCACACCCTCTTGTTGGCTCGCGTTGGCACGCCACGATGCAGACCTGCTAATGACCAAAATGTATGCATCAGGGCTGCTTTATATTTAGTCCAGAATCATTTGAGAAATACTGCGAAATGCAGCTCTTCAACAGATCCTGATAAAAAGTCTTCTGCTGGTCCAGTAATTCCTTAAGAGTGTCCATTGTCACGTACTCGGGATCTTCTTTCAGAGTTGCTCCGTTTCCATTTCTTTTGCAACCTGCCATGATGTAGCACTTCTGATTCTTTCCAACTCTTCACGGAAAATGAATAAAGCAGACTGAATAGCTGAAAATGAATAGCTGCGGTTGTTAATCACCCAGCTGTTGCAGCGGAGTAGGCCGAAGCCAATCCTTCAAATTTCTCTGAAAATAAAAACCATCCGCACGCCATATGCAGCGGCCACTCCGGATCTGAAAATAGTGCTTTTCTGTTTGTTTTTTTGTTTAATTTGGTTTTCTTGACGTGACTCCGACGGCACATGGACACCAATAAACGGTGTTCATGTCTACACACGAGAAATATTACAGGACATAAAGAAATACTTAAAATAACTGATCTGCAGGAAGATACGGACCTCTTGGAAACGCTTTGCGTCCTCGGGTTGCCATGGAGACCAGGCCTCCAGTTTTTTGGTGTCGCCCGTGTTGAAGAGCGGTGTACCGAGAGCGGTGTACCGAGAGCGGAGAATTCAATTAATTAAACACGCCTGAGAGCGGTATGCCGAGGGCAGTGTGCGGGGAAGCAGCAGTGCGGCCCCTAACAAGCAAAATACTTTCCAACGTCTGTTCTCTGGAAAATGGACGGGACTATATCCGACTCCAGCGGACCGGCCAGCGCGAGTTCGCTAAAAGCTGTCTTGTATGTAGCACTTGGTCCTGGAGAAACGCCGTCTCGTTTCACTGTACACTGTATTACATGTATGTGGTTGAGATGACAATAAAAGCCACTTGACTTGACTTGAAGTCTAAAAACAGTTTATTCACATCCAAGGACAGTTTAGAGTAGCCTGTCCACATACTGGCATGGTTCTGGGAGGTGGGATGAAACCAGAGAACTCCGATGTTAAATCTACTGAATTTCTAATAACTTTACCAACACTTATCCATGTATTTGCTTGCCGTAACGTTTTGAGGGCAAACAGAGCCGACAGCCAAAATGTTAAAAACGTGTTCTTTATTAAGAAACCGGCGAGCACGAGCGATAAATCAATTACTTCACAAGGCCTTCATTCATGATTCATGAGCTTGCATCACAAATACAGACAACGTAACTGACTGAAAAAAACAAAACCAAAACATACAACAAAAAAAACAAATCTGAAAATTTTAACTCAGACAAGCACACCGACCACCGAGAAACTAGCGTCCAGAAAACAGGAAAAATACACAGAAGTTGTCAATTACGTCCACAACAGATTGTTTACTCAACGAAGAAAAAAAGAGCACCATATTTAATAGGAATTTGCAAACAATACACAGAAGTCTGATTCCTCAAGCATGACAGATAGAAAACAAAAATTAACACATGCAAGGGGGGGAAAATGGAACTAACTCAAAACGGACACACGTCACACTTCTTGGCCCTGAATCGAGCGCGTCATTGCAGGGGGGAAAAAAAAGAAAGAAAAAAAGAAAAAGGAGATTTTAAGGTTTAAACAGAAGCAGCAGCATTGCACCTTCAGCTTTGATGAGTGCCAGTAGTCCAGGAGTCCCTCACACACACAAGCCTTGGTTTTACCATCTTTGTGAGGACCGTCCATTGACGTAATACAACTAATTAATGTGTGCACCTAAACCTAACCTCAGTAATGAAAAGGAAATGGGTTTTTTTTTCGTATTTTTGTTTACAAAACCCTTAAAACCACCCAGAACTGTCCTCACAAGGATGGTAACGATCTCACATTTGGTCCTCACAAGAGTCAGACACACACACACACACACACACACACACACACGATTGCAGGAAGACCAGAAAACACCATGAAGCATGACATGATGAAGAAAACAGCGCTGTCTGAGCCGCTTTCTCTCTCCGCATCACAAGATGAGCTCCAGTCAGCACTTTCCTACAATATTAATACGTGCTTCCACATAAACCCCCATCACACAACATTCTGATGTGTACGGTATATGGATAACTGTTTGAAACTCATGGCTGAAATGACAGACGAGAAAAGCAATTTAGGAAAGGAAAATGACTTTATTTCTTTTGGTAAAAACTGAAAAAATGAAGTAAAATGAAAAAAAAAAAAAAAACTAAAAAAAAAAAACCCTTGATTTCATGTTATATGTAATTACCATGCGTATTAAAATCTTTATATTCTGCATAAATAAATAGAAAAAAAAAAATGTACAAAGGGGTTTCCTCCACTCACTCTTCCTCTCATTTGGCATCGAAGATGATCATGTTGATGAAGTAAAAATCTGCAGCCTTCCACCCCGGCACTTAC
This sequence comes from Parauchenoglanis punctatus, assembly GCA_030068025.1. Taxonomy (NCBI): domain Eukaryota; kingdom Metazoa; phylum Chordata; class Actinopteri; order Siluriformes; family Auchenoglanididae; genus Parauchenoglanis; species Parauchenoglanis punctatus. The sequence goes on along the minus strand of JAQQZU010000001.1, from coordinate 5,643,535 downwards.
ACAGAGACAGTGTACATCTATATATCTATATATCTATATATGAGGCAATTATCTCCAGTTCAGAAGATCAGAAGCAAAATAAAAAGGGATAAAATGTTCAAATTGCAGAGTATGTGTATATACATGTCTAAGTTGGGCAGCAAAAAAAAAGAAAAAAAAGAAAAACCCCAACAAAACAAAACAAAACAAAAAAGGTAGCGTACATGTGCATAAGGTCTGACAAAAATGACCACCACTGAAACCACAGGTTATTTTTTTCTTTAAAAGCATTCTGGTGACTGAAGTGAGAAGCGCCCTGTATCAACAGGATATCTGGAGAACGCCCCTGTCTGCGTTCTGAGCTGTAGCACTGAGGTCAGGTTTTAAGCTGGGCTTAAGCTGTGGCTATAAGTACAGGCCTCACTCCCATCACACACAGCATGGAGAGTAAAAGGAGTTCATCTCACCCGGTTCGACTACGACACACCTTCAGCTTCACGTCAGAGATCCTCTCGTAAACAGATTTGCATAAAAGACGCATCACAAACACCGTGAAATCTCAAAACCTAACAGCAAACATGTTGCAATACTGACAATGTCCACTAGATGGGAGTAGAGTAACAGAGCAGTAAGTGCTATATACTCAGCCCCAGTCTGACTAACTGTTCCCACTAGGTCAGTGAATGTCATTGACTTCTAGTACGACATGTTCATCCATCTTTCTTTCTTTGTAATGTGACCTTGAATATGAGAAAAGGTGCCTTCTAAATTATTAAATAACTATTATTATTATTATGACATTAAATCACAATCCATGTCCAGACTTTTTCCTATTAATTTCAATATAGTTAGTAAATAATGCATAGCAGGTAACGGCTCTTTAAACCTTGTGTTCAAAATGATTCATTTTAAGCTAAAGCGCATCTACCAGGCATGTGAAGTCGTTTTGCGTGTCTTTACTCTTCACCAAATCCATCATTTCACGTATTCTTTTTCGGCTGCCCAAAATCAATACAAGCTGTACACAGTACATTACCAAGTAGTGAACAGAACACAAGGGTTAAAGGTCATCAGGACATTACTCAGATTCCCGTTAAAACACTCCAAGTACGGATAAACAAAACTACAGATAAGAACGTGTGCTTTTAACTCTACTGACGGGAAAAAAAACATCAACACAACATTGAGCTCTCACTACTTACAAAACCAGAAGTGCAGGATACACGCGGACGTCATTACAAAACACGCAAAGATGCGAAAAACATGCAAAACAGATAGAAAGGGGCAGTCAGTGCCTTAGAAACGCTCCAAAAGAAAATCAGATCGATACAAAAACACAAGGCGAACGTTATAAAATGCCAAAACATGCTCCAATATTTAAAGAAGCAGTTTGCAATTTATGTTTCCGGACCTGAAATAATCATACCAACTGGCCCTCACAATATTGCCATATTTTTTGTTTCACGGTTGTAGGTATTGCTACTTTCTGTTCCGTTTCAGGCTTGCGTTTACATTTTTCTGGCCCAGAACGTAGCTCCGCCCCCATAGCAGAGCTGCTCAGCCCTTTTGCTTTGCCTCTAAAGAGAACTCAGAAGGAAGGTACATAGGGAAGGAAGGGGTTTTAAATTACAATTGGAAAAGGCTTTAAAATGACAAAGTGCTGCTTTAAAACACATCAATAGTTCTGAAGATCATCATGAAAGTTCATGTGGGACACACACACACAGTGAAGGAGAGGTTTCACTATGTTGTTGAAAAGGGGGTGATGATACAGAAGCAGAGCAGTGTAGAGAGAAACCGACATGCTTAAACACACGCACTGCTGTTGCTAAATTGTGCATCATATATTATTATTTTCCATCTGCTACATTCCTTGAAAATGGTTTTGAATTGCTGTGTAATTGGCTCCTTTTTACAAAAACTGCTGGTCTGTGTGTAAAATAAAAAAAATGCCAAAGAGAAGGAAGAACATTCGCAAACATGAACATAAGCCTTCTCATTGCGATGACACGATAACCATCAGGCGTCCTCGGCCCTGCATTCACACTGCAAGCGGCCATTTGTTTCCCGTCAGCGGTCATGACGGAGTCGTTCGCTACGCCAACACTGGAAATAAGATCTTTTGATTGTTCTTGGGAATTTGCTGGAGCCAATCATTTGGATTTGGTGCTGAGATGCTGAGGTGCAGGTTGCCAGATGCACCCCGAACAATTAAGCACCATGTACGTCTTATCTTGCATGTTTTTTTATTCATTTCAGAGCCAGTGACTCATGGGTAATGTGGCGTGCAGAAAATTAACGACAGAAACGGCTGAAAGTGCGAGGCAGTAATTGATTTATTCTCCCAAACTAAGCAATGGATTTGAAAAGCCTGAATGAAACATGCACTTATCTCTTGCTAGTGTGAATGGAGGGTGATCCCAGGAGAGCTCCCACACAGTCCCATACAGACACACACGCTTACACTGACATTTCCCAGCTCAGGCCTAAGCAGCTTGTAGCCTTCCTGCTGCCTCGTCTTCTCTCTCTCTCCTGCTTTCTTTCCTCCAGAGAAGTGACTAACAGGCAAAGAGGAGCTTATTAAAATAAGGATCGCATTATCACCTAGACGGCAGAAGAGTCCAGAACAGAGCTGGAGTTCGACCCCGCATGCCATTACGCTCATACAGCGAGACGTAAAGCAGAAAAACAAAGCTCTTCAGACGGACATCGGCTACCTCTTCCACAGAAACGACCCTTCGCCAGCGCTTCCATGACAACACTCGCACTTTGCAGATATCGGTTTTATCCAAGAGACGGGGAAAAAAAAAAAGAGCTTGGCAATAAATAGCAGGCACTAATTTCTTTGAATAATTTTGGCACACACACTTCTTCACCTCCCCAGAGCGTTTATTGTAACATGGCTATGTGCCTGGAAAGTGGGAGGGGGAGGAAAAGAGATAGCATATGTTCACCACAAATTGAAATCACAACTGTTAACTTGGCAGCTTTAATTGCAGAACGCTGATAAAATAAATAACGTCTGCATTCGTTTAAAACGCTCATGCCGTTCAGATGAATATTATTCGCAGCCTCGGACATACTTTGTCATCTTTAAGAAAACAAATATTCACTAAAACAAGGTGCATCAAAACTAGTTGATCTCACCTTGGCCATCCTTCTGAAAAGGAAATACTCAATAAAGGAGCCAGTTTTACAAACTGCGAACATCTGATTTGATCAAGTTGTTGCAGAGTTGCATGCTGAAGCAAAACAGCCACCAGCCTAATCAATTCCGATGGTAATCCGATACCGGCTGTCAAAATGTCAGCCGCAGTCAGGATGAAATCTTTAAATGCCATTTTTTTCCGCCTTCTTATTTCTGGTGCGGAGGAGAGAAGATTTTAAAATGCCGGAACTTTCTGGTTGAGACACGAGGAAAAGTGGAACATGGTTCGGTTCAGAACTCCTGTAGCTTTCTACAGCAGTAACGATACATACAGTAGAAAAGGGCAAAAGGTCACCATGGGAATAGTTTTTTCCCCCCAGGCTGACATGTTTGCATGGCAGTTTATTTATTTATTTCTCTTGGCTAAAAAAAAAAGTTACCTTATATTTGAAAAATATTCTACATTACTCAAACTTTAGAGCCCCGTTTCTTAAAACGACCGGCAATCGACATTTAAAAGAGCATCGTACGTCTTGTCTAATGATATGAGCATTACTATGAAGCTAAGACCCTGTACACAGGCACATATAAAACTTCATGAAAATGAAGGAACAGGTCAAGTGTAAGTGCTTAGATAAAAGAGGTGCAATAGGACTGACCTTTCTAATCTCTTATTTGCATTACCGACATATTTAGTCTAGAAGGGCACAGGATCAAGCAGACAAACCGCAATTAACTTGAAGTGGCAGGAGGAATGACATTTATCCAAATCAAGAGCACAAGAGCCTGAGAGCGGGAGCGCCAATACTTTCGGCGCGACCGTCCTCCAGCGCGCGGGCCGGACCGATTACCGGACGGTTTAAGGTCGACCTGAAAATGATCATCGGTAATAGGTTCGCTAAAAAGAATCTGGTGTCTGAATCCGTGAAAATGCATCCAAACACGCAGAGACCAGCTCAGTGTAGGAATGCGATTCAGGAAAAACAAACCACACACCAAGTTAAAGTGCTTGGAAATGCCAAACATCACAATTTACTGGAGATTCCAAACAAATTTGGTTCGCTTCACGACGGAACTGTGACCGAACAGGGAGTCGTTCCAGAAAAGCGCTGAGAGAGCGGGAGTAACCAGACAGGACTAGTCTGGGTGGAGAACAGCGTCCTGCCCGTGCCTCCACACCCAGCTCGAACCCAAACACAGTGCTCAGGGCCTGTCTCAGGAGCATAGCAAAGCGATGTCGTCACTCCAGACATGAAACATGAGTTAGAAATGAAGGCTTCGCCAAAACACGATCTTCAGGACATGACCAAATAAACCTGTGATATATAAAACACTGACAAGCCAACAACAACAACAAAAAAAAAAGATATAATAATAATAATAATAAAACAAACAAACAAAAAAGATTAACAGGCTGATTTGATACCCTGTTGTGTGTGTGTGTGTGTGTGTGTGTGTGTGAGAAAGACAGAAAGCCGTGTCAGACAGTAATGTGAAGAGTCGTGGCAAAAATAACGTTCGTGCTTCTCCTGTACTCCTCCCTTCATATGCTTCCTCACTCCTCCTCCAGCTCCCTGAATTTGAAGATGAGTGGCGTCTTTGTCTCTTCTCTTGCTCGAGTTGCTCTGTGGGTCATTCTGTCGTCCTGTTTGGCACGCCGCTACTACATAAACTGCATCTGCACCAGAGAGAGACAAAAGAACAGGTTTAAGCATGAGATCATTTACCTGAGAGGTAATATTAAACGTGCATTCTTTGCTGTGATCAGTGTGTACAGGAAGAGTAGCTTTTGTATACAGACACGGACGGACAGAAATCCTAAATATACTTGCCGGTCACATATACACACACTGCACACACCATTACTGACTGGAGCGCATCGGTTGCTGTGCACAATTTATCACTCTCTCTTTCTCATCCCTCAGTGGAAAACAAGCAGTGAGCGGATTTCATTCGGGTGATGGATCATTCTCAGCACTAACACCAACATGGAAGCGTGTAGTGCTAGTATTAGTACAACACAGTGCTGGGGGTTTTATACATTTTAATATCACTGCTTGGTTAAGAATGAGTGCACAATATCCAGCGGTCCTGGCATTCGAGGATGATTTACACACACCGAGAAAAGCAAGTGGCTAACAGCCTTTACAAGATGAAGCACAGCGAGAGTACTTTGCGTGTCTGTAGTTAGGTTTGAACTCTAAGGGGGCGTGGCCTAAAGCAGTGACGGCAATATAACTCGTACCACTATGTCACTATTAACACTGGACAGCACTAAGATGACCCTGTCTAACTCCGTTATATTGATACACTTTTCTGAAAGTCTCTTCTTTATGCTATGGTTATCAATCTGTAGCGGTGGTCGCTTGTTTAAGCTGACGTAGACACAGCTAAAGCGTTAGGTATATAATTTTGAAATGACAACCTGGTCATTAGTAGACTAGCGGATTAATACCTTCGGCGTATGCTGACCTGGCTAAATGGGTAACATTTACACAAATGTAAAAAAAAATGTAAAGAAAACCTGCTCGCCTGGAACGTTCGTTTCAGTTCGTCTAATCTGAAAGCACCTCGGGTCCTGACAGCCGTGTCACTCATCTACTTCTCTTCATAACTGATCTCGACTAGCTGTTTTATTGCAATTCCACATTGTTTTTCTTTTGGTTTGTACAAGCCTGTGTTATTTTCTACCATAACAGCCTAATATAGAGCACCGTGACCCTGAGCAGGCGGTTATGATGTTAAATCACTGTGTAGAGGAGCTTCACAGATGACTGCAAACATCAGCACTAAAACCTTTCACAACATCTGTTATGATCCTAAAGATAGGCTGGTGTTTTGATGCCTACACGGCCTCATGTTTTACTGACAAACTGCTAAAATACCAGTCTTTACTGAATGGCATCACACAGTGGAAAGCTACCGTTCGGATATATACAGTAGTAGTCTAGGCCTTGTTCATAGGCTCTGTGTTCAGGGTTTGCAAATAGTGGGACTGAAAAAGACTCCCAATAACTTGCTGGTTAATGCGGTGTTCCAGCTCTCAGTGGCAGCCTTTATGTCTGGAGATGACGACGTTACCTTTACCCGTAATATATACATTACCAGTCAAAAGTTTGGCCACACCTAGTCTTTTTCATAGGTTTTTCTTTATTTTTTTTTGCTTTCTACATTGTAAAGCATTACTGAATACATCAAAACTATGAAGCAACACGTATGGCATATACTGAA
>JAQQZU010000001.1:5617224-5628411 GCA_030068025.1 Parauchenoglanis punctatus | reverse complement strand
ACACACACAGACACACACACAGTGAGATAAACCTACACCTCTAGAGACTGATGCATCGTACCCTTCTGACACCCGAGGCTTGAGTAAGAGATTTGGACGAGTACTTCACACAAAAATAAAAGAAGAAGAACCAGAAACCTCAACATTTGCCATTCAGAATAGAAGCTAAATAAATGGAGTTTGTGCCATAGATCTGTAAAAGGAAGCACTTCACCCAGCTCCATTAAAGCACAGCAGAGCGGAGAGGTTAGCTCAGCAGAAGGTTAAAGGTTATTTAGCTTGCTGATTGATTCAGCAGTGGGTTAGATGCTCAAATAAGCTCTATAGTGGGGATTTTTACCAGCTGCTGGCTTCACACCGTTATTGGCACCTTGAGTCCCAAACACTGCGTCAAAATCTACATTCATGGCAGAAATACGAGCAGCCTGCTGGGGAGCGCCGCTCTCTAGACCTGAGGACAAAATCACATGCACACACAAACACAACCTTAGTCCTGGCTCGTACACTGCCCGAGTGCTCCATCCTGATCTCTGTAGGTCCATGCGCGCGATAACAAAATGCCTTTCGCAGCACGAGTCACGCATTCAGAGCTGCACATATCCGGGGCCTGCCACGGTCTCACCCCTAGCTGTTCAGACGCACAGGGTTCATTATGAAATTCAATGTGTTGCTTCTCACACAATGCCCTTGTTTACACTTAGTATTAAACTGCTACTTGGGAAAATGTGTCATTAACGAAGGACGCGGTGGTTGTTTTGGTGACGGCACCAAACGCTTGACGAAATGGAGAGGAGCACTGATGTACGTGGTCGGAGTGCGAGAAAATAATGAAGGTATGTGGCAGGCTTAACCTTCTTAACATAACAGTGCACGGCGTCCTCGGACATCCTGCCGGACGTGATGCACCACATCGCACCATTATTTTCCAATAAAGCACACTGTACAGCGCATCACAGGCTCTTATCACAGTATATCGCCTAGGTGATACACCCGTCCTGTGTATATCCTTGTTTAAACCCCTTCTGTCCCACCCACCACATGAGAGCCAACAAAACTGTCCCTCCTTCCTTCAACAACGTCCTTATTTCACACAATTAGTTTTTTTTTTTTTTTTTTTTTAAAGGCGAGCCCGGTGGATGAGCACAACCATTCAGCGCCGCTCACACCGGCACTCACGCCTGCAACAATCAGACCACGCACACGCTCCATCCAGATTAAAACTGTCGTCATCTGATCATCAAAGTGGGGTTTATAATAATGATTCAAATCTATACACGACTATAGAATAGAGGGATAAAAACGGAAGGAAAAAAAGCAGAGAGGCAGAGCCTTACCTCCCCAGGCACTGCTGGCTGTGGATATGGACGGAGTGCTCTGCACGGCAGGGATGAAAGCTGGCTGGAGGTCAAACAGGTCGCTGGTGAGGTTTGGCACACTGTGGGTAAGACGCAGAGCCAAAGGCAGCCATTTCAGAGACAGAATAATACACCGTATCGGACACGATCATCACAGGAACGATGACGGATGACAGTGCTGTGCTAAGAGCAAGAGGATCCACTGTGGGCTGTATAAGTGATAGGAGTGAGAACAGTGTGTGTGTGTGTGTGTGTGTGTGTGTGTGGTGAAGACCTGTTGGTGACCGGGGCAGGGGCGGTGCTGTGGTTGGAGAACAGACCCACTGCCGCGCTGTGGTTGTTGGCACTGCTTACAGACAGAGTCGCAGGTGAGGCGGAGGGACTGTGCATGTTAATCTCTTTCAGGCGCTGGTCCTACACACACACACACACAATTTTTGTCACTTCACTTTTCATATGCCAAAATATATAGCATCGAAAAATATAGCGCAAAGCTGCAAGTCTTCAAACTGTGCCTGATGGCATATAGTGTGCTGCTGCAGGGAAGAATCTAAATATACAGCAAACTATACTGCACTGTTCACACTCGCAGAGGATTACAGTATAAACAGGCTTTAATTAAAAAAAAAGAAAAAAAAAAGTAGTATTTCAGTACATATGTACGTTCTTATATAAGCAGATCCTGGAAAGCTGAGGAAAGGAAATTTATTGGTCGGCGCTAAATCTCTTCCGGGCGACAGATTCCTTACACAGACGACTGAACGGTTTTGGACATGAGCTTTTCTGAGTCAAATTCGTAAGTACGGAGGAGGTTTGAGACTATGGATAGACTTTTTAAACGAGAGTGTTACTATGTCGATGGGAGACATATTGGACATATGGATCTAATCATAACGGAGCTCGAGCTACGCCTCCTCACATTTTCTTTCGACAAATACGATAAACGGATGTTGCCGGAGGAAAGCCGATCGATTCGAACCAGTCGGACCCACACGGCTGCATGAACACAAGCAATCAGAATGCAGAAATGATCCCACAGGCGTTAGAAATGACTGCGGTGATAACCCCACCGCAAATCACACACAAAAGGAGCCTAAACGATTGCTGAAAGGTATATTACAACCTCCGAACACCAGCACTGACCACAGAACCAAACCCTGTCCAGATATGAAATACACCAGAGCCCCAAACACACACAAGCACCAAATATAGATTTAGACGGTTTTACATATGGGGGAATAAAAATCCTCCACAATGTGAGGAAGGACACGTAAAGCCAAGTCTGTGCCCAGAAGTGACCAAGACCACGTTCACAAGAGGCGACAGTTATTTCCCCCTCATCCACTAACGCATATTTTATATGTATATAAATCTGCATGCAGAACGCAGGCGCTTTTTAGAAAAGGTGCTGTCGGCAGCATTTTACAGTTTGCAAAGAAGAAAAAAAAGAAGCTAAAATGACATCATGACGTCAGGCACTGTTTAACCTGCGGACCAGTCGTGTCATGAGCTGGGGGATGGAAGTGGAGGAAAAATCATCTGGTCACCGGGTGAATATGAGGAGATTTAAGACGTGCCGAAAAAAAAAAAAAATTTTATTACCGATATTCCATCCTTACAATGCAACATGGCTATTTTTGGGACAGTGATGTCCCACTTTAACTGCATACAGTCAAGTCAGAGTAAGCAACTTCTCATCGCTTGCCTCCAAAGATACAGAGACATCAGAGTCACAGCAATCTTTATTTCATTTTTATTATTAATAAATAAACAATCTAGATAGAAAACCAGGCCCCTCATAGCAAGCGTTCTAGTGAGTACTTATTCTGATATAAAAAATAATAATAATAATAAAAACTAAGTGTGAGAACACCCCAAATAATTAGTACAAGTTTGTGCTATAATACTGCAAAACACACGACACATGAATCCTGACGGTGATCAGTGGGACTAGTTTACACACCATAGCTTCTCTGAAGCGGTGCCGAGTTCCAGGTACTATATTGAGCCTCTAAATCCAGCTTATCTAAATGCAGAGTGCATTCCAGGTGTCCTGAGGCTACTGTGTGTGTGTGTGTGTGTGTGTGTGTGTGTGTTCCATATGGGACGACAAATTCTCCCGACAGAGACAAAGGAGTTTGGCTAACCTCACGCTCCTCTCATCGCCCGGGGCTAATCATTGACATGACGAGGACGTGTGGAGTAAACAAATGTGTCCCACCTGAGTGAAGGACACCGAGTTCCCCGAGCGACACGGCTCCGACACTGCCAAAGCTGGTCGAAAGAAAACTGATCTGCGAGCATGTATGTCATTTCTCCGATCAGTAACAGAAGACTCTACACTAGGGTTTTTCTTTTAAAAAAACAAAAAAAAACAAACAAAAAAAACAAGCACAAACAAACCACAACCTTATCTTCTGATCTGAGAGCAGCTATTTGGGGAAATTGTGGAGGAGCTGAGCTACGCCGTAGTATATATTTATCTCCGTCCAGGTTCCCATGTCACTCAGGCTTACTGAAGTAAAGCCCTAAAACGTTCTAATGCACGGCGAATACAAACAGCACGAACGTAAACAATAATTGAAATCTGCTGCGAATGCCTTCTCCTAACATCCTGGCAGATCGCCCCTGTGGCCGTACACCTAGGTGTTCTGTCCTGCTTCATGACAATCCACTATAAAAACGAAGAACTTTTGCATATTTAACACGCTGATTAACGTCCCAGGGAATATAGTGTGAAATATTAAACATGCGGATAAGTCGGAGTTACACGACATGACAGGAACTGGATGAAAACCGGCCGAACTCCAGAGCGGCTTCAGATTCTAATGAGCGCAAATGATTGACATTTCTCTGCCAGACGGGCTGAGCCTGCTATTACTATTCAAGCAGAATGAAACACAGGGGTGCAAATGGGATTGTTCGCCCTTACGTGCACCGATATCGACCAAATGATTCATTCAATCATCACCGCGAGCTACGCTGCTAAGCTGCTTTTGTTCGCGGCTTCTCTTTCGCCTGCTAGCTTACACAGGCTGGAAAAGCTGGACGTGGCAAAGCAAGGGTGAAACGGATACACTCGATCCTGAACCACAAACGATTATGTTTATAGGGAATTTTTGTCTGCATACTAGCAATAAAACTAATTTGAAAGCTATAGATTTAGAGATTCAATAACAAAGAATTGATTGCCTGAAGGGCTTGTGGCTTTAAATATTCATGATGCCTTTAGTGTGTGTTTACTTCGAGTCTTCTACCATCCTCAATAATTCTGGCACGGCTACAGGACTGTGACTGGACAGGACGATACAGCTAGGTGCTTTACTTAAGATCAGACGAGTGCTGGGCAACATGAGGAGTTATAGCGTGCATGTTGTGATAAATAACGTCGCAATATTCTATTCTATGTGTATGGCATAGTCAGCTGTTTAGTTTTACAGACGTACAACTGCCTGAATCCTGACGATGTCACAGCCGTCCATAGCCGAGAGTTCGAGAGAGGAAAAAATCATCTGTGCTCTCTGGGACGGAAGGAGGTGTGGCATACTCACTCTCCCCTGTCAATCACAGAGACACCATCCAATCAGAAGCATCTGTGAGATCACGTATGAGGATATGGGTGGATCAAGTTTGCTGCCCTGTGACGTAGCATGAGCAGCAGGTTGAAAAGATGTGCTAGGCTAAGAGGGTAGCTGGAATATAGGTGGGAATTGTCCGAGATGTCCCATTGTCCCATGTCTAATACGTTTCAGTTTTAAAACACATCACTTTTGCTACGTTTACACCTGCCGCCTTCCACTCTGGGGATTTTTTTTTTTTTTTAAAAACGCAGAATTTTTAAAACAATGATGCAGACGCCCACGCTCGCTTCCTGTTTGGATCTCACCGGTCATGACACGTCCTTCCCTTATCCATCACGCTCCCATCATGTGACCCTTATTTGTCGTGCAGCTCAATTCTACATTTTATAATGCTGCAACTGCCTTCATGTTCAGGAGGCAAGCTATAATTCGAGTGGTCTGTAACTAGGCAACCAACTGCAGAGTAGACAATCTGCTTCCCGTTTGGTCATACGACACTCATTTTCACGCGTCTCATTACGGAAGAAGCCCATTTCTAATACGGAGCGAAAACGCTCATGCAGACAGAGATTGTTTTCTTCTTAACGTGTTAGTGGACGCAGCCTTAGTAAACTGTTCCACGTCATAACGTACAAATGCCCTCAAGTGTTGTGCTGTGCTCACGTCGCACCCGCGTGCGCACGCCGAGCTAAAATAAAAAACGCATACAACTCCCCAGACACTGTACCTAAACGCTGCCTATGAAGTTTCTTGCCTAGTCAGCGTACTGCGACACCGGAAAAGCACAGCACATTCAAAAGCTATTCTTTATTTTCCATCTTTTTATAAGATGATATAAAATCAGACTTTTCTTCCTGTACAGGTCACTAAGGGGGAAAAGCTACACGGAGCCCATACTCGTCTGTTTCCATGACGGCAAATCCTTCGGTAAAGAGTTTATCAAATATAAATCAGTATTTAATTAAAAGATAAAGAGTAAAGAAAGCTGAAATGTGCGTAACTCACTCCCACCTTGAGAGCCTGCAGTCTGGCCTGTTCCTCCTCTAGAGCCTGCTGTTTCTCCTTCTCGTCCACGCGAGTGAAGGACATGCCCGTGTTCGAGAGGGACGACACGGCGCTGGACAGAGTGGTGGCTCTACAGACACACACACACACACACACACACACACACACACACACACACACGAGGACTAGGGTGAAATGTGCTCAGCGTCTAAGAGGAAGAGCAGTGATTTATTCAGATTTAATTACTACTGCAGTGTGAACAGAGTCTCAAATCTCAGCTAATCACAGCACTACATAATCAGATTGAACTCCTCCTCGCTGTTAGATCCTTAAACTACGCAGGAATCCGCCACTAAGCCTCTAGATTAATTCCATTCCTGCTCACGTCAAGCTCTGGGAGTGTTGAAGAAAACTCATTACATCACAACACTGTTAAATTCTTGATTCTGACTGACTAGGTAGAGTGGATTCATTTTCAACCGACTGCAGAGCCGATCACAGGTTTACACAAACTCATTCTCATGGGTCGGTTTAGAACGGCTAACAAATGTGGACTCGTACATCAGACACTGCGTAATCCAAGACGACGAATAGAAAAAGATCAAAATTCATGCATAGATTTCGATTCGTTTTGGAAGCGGTCTAGTTTTCCGCCATCGGAAAATCTTACAATCCATACTAAGGATTTCTTGTGGAAAGAAGCTGCATTTTTGTCTCATTGATTTCAAGACAGCAAAACAGGAAGATGGAGAAGGGAGGACTATTTACAGCTGCTATAATGCAAATGAAACACAATTGCTAGCATTGGCCAATTGCTGTGGTAGGCGATGAAGAGGACATGTTGGGACATGCTATTATATAAATATGATCTTAAACCGGTTATGCTGCATGCCTTGCCATGTTTGATTCCTTTCATAATTCAACGGAAAATTCATAGCCAGACATACATGCATACATAACAGTGACAAAAGATGCTGATTTACCCAGTTTGATTAGCAAGTTCTGCAAAGGACCTGTATAAAAATGAATCTAAACCTATTATGTACTGAACATTCAGTTACTGATGGCTTCCGCCTTTTGCGAGTGCGTCTGACGCGCCGGCGTACCTGCTGTCTGCAGAGAACTCTTTAGTCTTCTTGCCCTCCAGAGAGGCCAGGTGCTGCTCCAAAGCCTCCAGCAGGCTGCTGGGAGCCTACCGAGAGACGACCAGCGGGATGAGAGAAAGACAGCATGAGCGAGCAGTGATACACAACCAGCATTTGCTTTCTCTCAATACTACATGTGTAAACAGCGATCCATCCACCCATTCACTCAAGAGATCGAGATTACAGAGACAGACAGACAGGGGAAAAAAAGACTAAGAGACAATCTGACAAACAGTTCATCGGGTGTAGAGAAAAGAAAAGAATTAAAACTGTTAATATGCATTGTGTATGTGGCCAAAGGTTTGTGGAGAGCTGACCATGACTCGTATTTGGGTCTACCCCTAACAATTGTATAGGATGTCTTTGTATGCTGCAGCATTATAATTTCCCTTTCTGGAACCCAGACGTGTTCCAGCACGACAATGCATCTGTGCACAAAGCGAGCTCCATGAGGACATAAATTACCCAAGTTGGAGTGCAAGGGCTTGAATGGTCTATAAACAGCTCTGACCTCAACCTCACTGAACGCCTTCGGGATGAACTGCGTGCACCCCAGACATCAGTGACATCGCCTGACCTCGCTAAAGCGCTTCTAGCTGAATGCAAAATCTAGTGGAGGAGTTGATAACAGCAAAGAGGGAATAAATCTGTAATAGGATGTTCAGCGAGCACATATAGTGATGGTCAGGTGTCCACATACTTGTGGTCACTTTGTAAGTACAGAATTAATGATTGTAGCCCATCTATCGATGTGCACAATGTGTCAGCCTTCCTTTCCTTCAGTCATCAATGGAAAAGGATCGCAGTAGGACCATCGCAAATCACGCGTATGATCTGCTGCATGGATACATGGCTATAGGGAGGCTGACGAACTGCACAAAAGATCATTCATAAAACAAGCTGAATTCAAGCTCTTTGTTGAAACACAGCCTCTTGCATTGGTTTCTTTTTTTTTTTTTTTTTTAAACATTCGGCAACATTAACACATCTGATTTATTCAGTCAACCCATCAGGAGTGTTAAAACGTGACAAGCGGGTGTACAAGATCACGCTTGGAAAGTCAGGGGACAGATAAACAGCAGATATTTAATCAAACTGTTGTTCCATGTTCATACACACATTACTGTCCACTATGCTCCAAACAGTTAGACAATTAGTGCTGATTCCCGATACACACATACATGCAAATAAAACATGCACATTCAGTCTGTCTTTCACCATCGAGAGCACGAGAGAGAGAGAGAATGAGAGAGACACACAGAGACAGAGTGAGTTAGAGACAGAGAGAGAGAGAATGAGAGAGACAGACAGAGACAGAAAGAGAGATAGAGAGAGAGACAGAGAGACGCACACACAGAGAGAGAGAGAGAGAGAGAGAGAGAGACAGAGACAGAAAGAGAGATAGAGCGAGACAGAGAGACGATGAAAGAGAATAGTACAGTCAGGAAACATGCTCATTTAAGAATTCTGTCCTAAAACTGTCATGTCAGCACGAGGCATCCGCCCACTGTTACTGCACCACACACAGCTTACTGAGAGGACATGCCACTAATATGCAGGGACACAGATTCTGAAGGACAGCCACACTCAGCTGATCATGGTTAATCATGCAGTCATGTTTGCTCTCCGACACCGATTTAATCTACAGCACGTGCTTGGCGGCGAGAGCGGCCCGTCTCTGCCTTCCCTCAGGCCCCTTTTACAAATGACAACTTTTAGCAACAACTACAAAACTCGCTAAAACTCCTCGCTTAATATTCTAATGTACACAGCCCTGTCCTGGCTCAATTAGACCGTGTCAATGTTGGCTGAGGCAGTGTCCTCCGTGTCTCGCAGTTTGTGGGAAGAGCAGCGGCTCGGTGCCAATTTTCCACATCACACGGCTAATGTTTAAATTGCGCTTAAAGCCACAGAGGGAGCAAAACGTGCTGTCTGAGCCAGCTGGTGCCGCATTTCAACACTGATTTGAACACGCGCTTGACAAGTCCCCTTGGGAGAATCCCTATCGCGGTCTTAAGGACGCTCCCGTTACTTTATCAGCTCAAGTGAAGCTCGTTAGAGGAGCCCTTAGAGGGACAAAATATCAAGTCAACTTAATAGACTTCAGAAGCAGAACCTAGACAGAAGGCACTGCAATTTACAGCCGTTTCCTTTTCTTCAAGCCAACATGGCAATTAATGGACAAACATTTTATACATTCAAAAAAGAATTACATTCATATTATAATCTTCAACGAGTCAGGTGTTGATTAATTTTCTATAACGGAAGCTGACGGTAGCGTGGGTTTATCTATGGTGGATTTTCCACAGATGAATAAAAAAACATGTATATTTGTTGAAATGGTAATGTTTTCTGTAGGCAGATTGTGGAAGGAGTCTCCAGTGCTCGTTACAGCTTTGCCATGGACTATTACAAAGTGCCGAGTTATCCACCTCGAGAACGCCTTCAGGGAATGGTTTGTGGTTTCAAAACTTCAAAAGAGGGAAAAAAAAAAAAGAGAGAAGAAAACAGAGGCTTGTCATTTTACCGAGAAACCAGAACTACCGAAGTCCTGACGCCTTTGTCGTGCTGGGAAAGTCTACAAAGCGCCGTGCCCGTTACAAAGCCCCGACACCCGCAACTGCGTCCATAAACGTTAAATAAACGTCTGACAAACATCACCAGCTACGTTTGAGCCTGAGCCGTGCGGGTAGATAAAAATAACACCCAGCTTCACACCTGACCAATCAGAGGTGAGAATTCAACTGAGCTGTGGTAAAAAATGGGACTAATAACAGGAACTAACTAGCTGCATGGAAATGTAACTGCAAGCAAATGAACGTGTCCTTCTTTTAATACATAATGTCATCGTCAGTAAATTGCTGTTTTACAGGCAAAACAAAACGCAGTCGCTGATTATTTTACCGCTCACTGGATATACAGCGCATTAAATATTCTTCTCGTCATGGCTGTTTCTTGAACGTCGCGCTTCCCGACTACACCCTTGTTCAGCTTACAAGACGTGCATGAGTCACGCATTTCGGTTGTAAGAGGAAGCAGGAGGTGAAAACAATGACCCACGCGTGGACGGGACTGGCACTTCGATTTCTACTTGCTTATATTTCCACAGTCTTCAACAGGAACTGAAAACTGGCCAAGCTCAATTTCCCAATTCAATGAAAATAGGAAGAACCCTACCGAGAAGCTTTTTTCAAAGGATCCGGACAGCCTCACAAAAGCAGAAGAGATAAATAAAGGAGAACGGCAGCTTTTAAATCGCCGCTGTTTTCTCAGACAGACCGAGCCCCCGACAGTCACGGCTTTAATTTAAGCGCTGTGTAACGTACGCCTGTGTGTGTTTGCTGAGGACATTCTGAGGTTACAGCGATACTTTACGAGCGTCTTGTAGATCGCCAGCGGAAAGTATTTCCCCGTAAAAACTGAACGGAGTGAACTGTGCGCAATAGGTAAACAAACTCTCAATCATCTCACACACACTCACACAGTAGCAGAGGTGTGAGAGCAACATTCAGTGCGTTGGCCTCAGGAAGCGAGGCGCTGACAAGAACGCTGCTCTGTGCACCAGATTACACACGCTGAAGCGGCACGGTGCATGACCAATACAAGCGGTGTGCACAACCCATCACCTACAATGTAACATCCTCTGATGGTCTGGAAGGAACAGTAAAGGCTCTGTTACTGAGGTGGTGAAATCTAACACTGTTCGCCTTGAAACACACATGAAAACACACACACACACACACACACTGGTGTTTTCCAGAACTCAGCCACACGAATATCCTGTGTCTGCTTTGTTCTAGACTTTTAAACGTTTCCGTAGGTCCGGGCTAAATGTTTTCCCTTCATTACCGAAATCAAACGTCATGTTAAAAGCGTCTGCGTTGGAAATCACTGTGCTTTAAACCCCATAAAGCGTGGACGCCAGACGCCGACCCTAAAAAAACACCATGTCAACTGAAACAGAAAACGCATTGAAGTGAAGGTGGATAGAGAACAGGAAGTGGAGATGAAATGTACACTGACCTGAGTGAGATCTGGGATGTCACCCTGATCAATCCCAACTTGCTGTGACACACACACACACACACACACACACACACA
>JAQQZU010000001.1:5606592-5617124 GCA_030068025.1 Parauchenoglanis punctatus | reverse complement strand
ACACACACACACACACACACACACACACACAGGGAGGGGGGAGGATAAAAGGAAAAAAAAAGAACAATATAACAAAGGGTCATTACTTCATGCAGTGTCTGTAAACTGAAAACAACAAAAAGATCGATGTGAACAGAAACGTGAAGGTCGGTCATGCTGCAGTTTACTCAGGAGAGATGGGCATGAATGCAGATGCGGGTGACGCTTTAGATGGCGGAGACTCTGAGATGGCAAAATGAAAAATACACCCGTTACACACACACACGCACACACGCACGCACGCACGCACATGAAGACTAAGTGTTTAATGATGGTAAGCGGGAAGAACGGAAAACCCGACCGAGACGGACGTTCTCCTCAAAAAGCCGATTTGAAAATCATGTCTTGCTGCGTTTAAAAAGAGGGAGGGAAAAGTGCATGTGTGAGTGAGTGAGTGTGTGAGACAGCGAGAGAAAATGAGCAGATCAGCAGCATCTGAAACGCAGCCCTCTGTTCAGAAAGAAGGTGCCACAGCACTCTGACAGTTCAGAAAGCAGCTAACGCTGGTCACACCACAGACAGCGAGTGTGTGAAAGAAAGACGTGACAGACCCGGACGTTCAGAAAGCGTGAGAGACACAAATAGCCGGAGAGACAGATTGCAAGAGCGAGGACCTTCTTTCTCTACATCTACGGCTAGAAGATAAAGAGGAGCGTTTATTTCAAGATCGCTGAAGCTGTTCGTTCCTAAACGGTGAATGTGAGATGTTTCTGCAACACAAACTGTAATGTGATCAGCTTAAGGGCCCGTGTCCACTAAACGTGCGGTGGCAGCGTCTGGTTTCTATACAAAGTTCAGTGGTGACGGCGGGGAGCGTCTGCGGCGCACTCGGCGTGGAGCTCTTCCCTCCACTGCGCTCAGCGCACTTCCTGTTAAAAACAGTTCAACTGAAAATAGGAACACTGCCGAGCTCGCCGACGTCACGTCTCTCTCGCCAACCAATCAGAATCAAGAAGGGGGTGGGACTTATGACCGCAACAATGGCAGAGGAGAAACTCGCGCACTCATTGCCTGTCCGTCAGCAATATTTTGACACGAATAAAGGAAACTGGACGTAGTCTACACACACTTATACCTGAGCGACCGTTTCAATTTTTGCACATGCTAACAGCATAAAGTCTACAGAATGTTCCGGAGCGCCTTCTCCATATGAAGCGGTCGGCCCGTAGAGGGATCAGCGCGTGTCGACCACGTCCAGTTTCCTTCCAGGGGTAAAAATATTACCAGACCACTTGATCTTAAGCACAGCCTAAAGAAGGCTCTGATTTCAGCTTCATGAGAACAAACTGCAGACGTTAAGTGCGTGTCTGGAAGCCAGCTAAAACAGAGACGTGACGTTCACCGCGAAGGAATGCGGAAGTGCCGGATGATGTTTTTTGTAACCTAGCAACAAGGAGCGCTCGAACGAGGTGCTCTGAAGAGAAGGTTGTGGCCGCTGCCAGCGCAAAAAAAAAGCACCTTGTGGACACAGACCCCAAGTTCTCTTAACCTGATAAATCATGTTGATAAATATTATTTCCTTCTTCAAGACTCACAGGTTTCTAAAGAACTTGTCAGTAACTGCAACTTGAAAATGCACTTTAAGAGTAATAACACAATCCCAGACATATAAAAGGAAGTGTGTCTATTTTTTTTTTTTTTTATATATATAGCAATGTTATGTACTACTGTGAATACCCAAGGTGAAGCTTACATATACTGGATTTTTTTTTTTATTTTTACATGTGACTCACTATAATGTCAAAAGAAATGGTGGCTACAGTACATCCTTCCCTCCATCCCTGCATGGCAGGACGAGCCACACCGAGACTCGTATCTGCCAGTTTCTTGACTAAACAGGAGGTACGACGACGACTGCAGAACATCCGAGTCCTCCTTCAGTGTGTCGGTGTGTTTATTTTTAAGAACTAAAACAGTACCTCTGCTACTTTGAGAAACTCCGACAGCTTGGTCATCCTGTACAGGAACTTTTTGTAGATGTCCAAAGCGTCCTTGCACTGGTTCTTCTTCATATCAAAATATTTTTCTGTGTAGACAAAAGAACAGCCATTAGATGAGCCATTTCCGCGAAGGCTGTAATTACCACATCAGAGAGCTGTCACAACACGCGCGACTGCCTGATAGCACCGATGGGATCCAGACAAAAGGAGGGAGGTAGATTGCCTGCTCGAGGAAAGCAAGTGCATCGAATGCTCACTTGGAGGCGTCGGCTGCAGCGCGGTCGCGCAAGAGTCAGCCATTTAGCAGGCGCTTGCCTTAAACATCTCTCAGACTTAACGACTGAGCCGCTACGCTAAAAACAGCTCACAGGGAAAAAGAAAGCGTGCTGGAGATTGGAGCCGTGTCAGTGCTAACAATAGTATTTTTCTGTGCTCTGCTGACACGCGCCGCTTAATAAAGACTCCACGATGGCGTGTAGGGGAAACCATGGGAACCGTCAGGTGGCTCGATACTGCCTCTTGCACTCCTAATGATGCGGTCTCGCATACCAGCAACCTGCTGAGTGAGAATGACACACTTTCCTCTGGGAGAGTGAGAAGAGAACGCCCTGTTCCAGGAGACCGAGGATGTGCATCTCCATCACCGAGGCCGATGAGATGCCTTGCTAACGATCTGACACGTTAAAGATAAATATGAAGCGACTACTAACGTGAAATGATTCGGATCACTCCTAGTGTAATGCGGTGCGATTCGACACGACTCAAGGTGCAATGCAAAGGAACATGATGCTACGCGATTCAGTAGGGAAGCGGTTCCTCCTCCATGGGAGTTCAGGAGGGTCTGGCATGAGAAGGGACTTTTATTTTGAAATCCCGTTGGTGCTACGGCGAGAACGCGCGACAGGGACTCTTATTCTCTTATTCATCCCAAATTTAATCCAGGGCATACTTTTGTTTTTTTGTTTTTTTAAATCGGGGCAATCGCGCTTGTTTACTTTTAAACGGGTGCACTGATGCTAGAGCTAGGGAAAAGGCGCCCTTCTGGGCGAGTGAGACGATCAAGCACCCTTCTCCAAGAGTGAGAATGGAACGCTCCCTCAGAGTGAGTGAGAACTGAGCGCATTCCTCCCAGGGACCGAGATCAGGACGCATCCCAGTGACTGAGACTAGAGCATCATTCTTTGAGCAAGGAAGAATAGAGTGCGCTCCTCTGAGCGAGTGAGATTAGGACACACCCCTGCGAACGACAACAGAGGCTGTGTTTGCTGAGCGAGTGAGATTAGGACACGCCCCTGTGCTATCAGGGAGGCAGGGCAAGTGTCTTACCCAGCAGGTTGATGACCCCCTCGTTGTAGGCGGCAAACAGACGGATGGAGTCTTTAAAAAGCAGCATGAAGGCAGCGTTGATCACGCCGTTGGTGAGCTCATTAGGGTTGGCCTGGAGACACATGCAAAAGAGACAAGGAAAAAAGAAAGAGAGTTAGTTTACTCAAGTGTCCACTCTTAACACCAGCCTCAAACAGCAGGCTGCAGAGATCAGCTGAAGAGCCCAACGACGTGCGCTTTTTATTCTTGCCACACTGCTGGAATAAACACTTTCAGGCGACTATATACTGATGAATAATTTAGCAGCTGGCGCCAAGTTAGCAGGTAGCCCGGGTGAGAACAAAGGTGCGATTTGGGTTCTCACCAGTGGAACCTGAGCTGGTTTTAGTGCTTGGGCCACAGCTGCAGGGCCAGGTTTATTGTTTGATGCAGGTGAGGGAATTCTCTGCAGACCAGGAACTACAAAGATGGAACTGGCTTTAACAGCATCACTGTCTAACCCTCTTATGCTTAGACCTCAAAAACCCCCAGAGGTAACCAGGGGGTCTGTAAACCCGGTTCTACTTAGTTAGTGATGAAAATCACAAATCACCTGAATTAAACAAGTGTAATCCATTTATAAATAACGCATGTTATCTCAATCCCTGTGTGTGCGTGTGCGCGCGCGCGTATCCCTACTGTTACAGAACGTTTATAGATCCTGACGTTCAGTTGAAATTCAAAACTGATCCTGGAACAGTTTTAGTAGACGACCATTCCTTCATGAGCTGTTGGTCACACGGTGTAGCTGCAAATTAAACTCTCGCGCGCTCAAAACAAACAAAAACCCCCAATAATTCCAGAAAGCTTTAGATTTTTAGCACTAGGCAAGACACACAGGTATATGTATATACATATATACACACACACACACACACACATATATACACGCACACACCTGAAAGTCGAGCAGAGCGTCCAGCTGGTTCTGAATAATGGGCAGAGTTTTGATCAGCTTCTCTGTATTCATGGTGCGCATCACTCCATCAATACTGCACAACGCACAAACACATACATGAACAAACACAAACAAACGTACAGAAACAAACACAACCGACAGCCAAAAGTACTTCCACACAGAAATAGTCAGACAGAACAGTTTGTGTTGTGCTTCTTGTTTGCAGATATGACTGTATTTTACTAACATGTGCAAAAACAGTACAAAGCTTATAAACATCTATTAAAAAAAAAAAAAAAAAATCGTCATTTCAGAAGCAAACATAAAACAACAGGTTTTATTTTATTAAGCTGTTCGGTAGAATTAAAACACCGCTGATAACTGAGATGTTTTCAAGAAAGCAGATTTTGATGCTGGTCGTCATGATTCTTCATCACTCGCCTTGGAGAAAAACGAGCCTGAGCCTGTAAGCAGGACAGCCGGAGGACGACCCGCCACATTCACGCGCTGTTACCGCCGCGGTGTGAAACACAAACAGCTAAATAACTAGCGGTAAACAATACGGGGCACGGGTTCTAAATATCAGCTCGTCACACTCCGGCACAACGGAGGCTCCCAGAGGCATCTTCCTCACGCTCTTTAAATAATCAGCTCCATCAGTTTATAGAGGCAACTTCATTAGTGCGCTAACGCCACTGCAGCCCACAGCCAGAGCGCTCGGGCACGCTCGGCAGGACAGGAAACGTCACCGGCGCCAAATTAATGAGCTTTATTTATTTATTAATAAATAAAAGCGTGTAAATGAGGACTTGTTTTTTATATTTATGAGCTTAATTTCGCTCACTGCGTTTGTATCAGAGAACATTATCCCCAAATGATTATTATTACATAAGTGCTATTTAGACAGGATAGGATCTCTGGACACACTGCTGTTCAGTAATGCTGTCTGAGGACGTTCTACAGGATGTCTCGCCACAGAATGAGACCAGCTGGTCCAAACATAAATAAATAAACGGAGCTTTTATTGATGGTCAAAATCAATAGTCGATGGTGTTTAAAATAAGGGGTCGTTTGTTCAATTTAGTGCCGATATTAGCAACAAAGTTCAAAACCTTGACAGGAAATGTAACAGAGTTTAGAGAACGTCTCTGGACGCACTTTCATTTCAAATCGCCGTGTCTCGGAATGAACGCGAGCTCGTTTTGTGGTCACGCCCCAAACAGTAATCACAGTGCCGTGTGTATAAATCAGAGCGCTGGGAGCGTCCTCACATGCTCGTCACGCTAAAACACCCGATTGTTTAGCGCGTTATTAAAAGCACTTGTTGTAGGGGGCGTAGCCACACACACTGCTCCCTCATTAGGAGGTCACATGACCACGGCATGCATGTCGGCTGTACCGGTGCCTCCGGACATGTCGCTTTTCTCATCTAGATTTTAGACGTTGGTTGGCTTGCAGTGGTAGTCGATAGAAACGAGCGCTTCTTGGGGTGCCTTTATATATAAGCTCGTAGGATGCAACGTATGCTTTACCAACATGATCCTTCACTAGCAGGTGAAATATGGTGTAATCTAAAGTCACGCATGCACAGTGCATAGAACATAACTTCTATGAAGGATTGGGACGGAACTGAACCCCCAGAGATACACTGATGATAACGGTACTCACCTCCTCGTGTAAAAACTAACCTGATCCAAATAAGGCTCGAATCAGCCAGCTCTCTCTCAGAATCAGTCATCCAAGGGAAGGGAATGAGTTACAAAAAGAAACACTCCTCACGTTTCGGGGAGGTCCGCTCGCTTTAGGAATCACAGAATAATATTACAGCTGCTCGGCTTACCCTCTTTTCATCTTGGTGAAGTCGACAGCGACGAGCCGGTAGGACAGAGCCTTCTCGTTCAGGTAGCGACTGTAGCGCCTGATAAAGGTGGACATGTCGTAGCCTGACGGAGAGAAGGACAGGTGGTGAGAGGAGCACATGCAGTATGCAGGGAGTTCAAACCTACTTTTATTCATCCGTGACCATGTTTGTGCACACTTGTGCTTGGACATACCTTGCAATGCACCTTTATCGAGGAAATTGTTCAGGTTGAAGAGAGTGTTTCTCGAGGCCAGGTACTGAATGAAACGCTGCGAGACAGAAAAGTGACAGATTACGATCAGTGTTTTGGCTGGTGCTCTCGAAATAGACTTTTAAAGGGATGACGACGCCGAGGACACCGCGGATGACTGACGGAGGCGGGAAGCTCTTGCGCAAGATCAGACTTTCATGAGCTGTTCGGGTTGGCAGGCATCGCCGCCGCCGCTGCCGCCCTTTAAGGCTGACGGAGCCGGGGCCGGGAAAAGCAGCCTGGAAATTCCCAAAAAGAGGATCATGCAATGTTGCACGCTGTGATCTGCTCAGACTTGATTGAGCAACGTGTGATCTTGCCCCTGCTCTAGCAGAGACCGGGAATTCAGGGGATTCACGTCAACAAAAAAAATGTTTAAAAAAAAAAAAAAAAAAAAAAAAACAGACACGAGGCACATTAATGCCATTCTATAAATCATAAAACAAAAAAGTTCCATATACAAAAACAACCAACAGGCCTTCAAGTTTCATTTTTGGTACGGTTTATTTCTGTACACAACTCAAAGCGCGGTTAGGAAAGTGCACTAGGACAGTTCAGGAAACAGCTTTAGTTGCATCAACTCAAAACCAACCTAAAGCTGCGAGTTACAGTTTAAAACCGTAAGAGAATAATCAAAGCACCAGATGAAGAGCGTGAGATGATCGTTCCACAGTCGGAATGTGAAACCTTTCCAGATTCACCGTTTCACGTTTTCTTCATTCACGTGTCCGCTTTGAGTTTGTAATATTCGATTCGTACAGAATAACCAGAACGGATCGCGCGGAAGAATTTGAAATGTAGGTACTTTGACAGAATATCTTAAATTTCGCATTACAATTTTACGGATGAATGGATTCGAATTCTTGCGCGCGGTTCTGTAATATCGCTGGTATTGAAAATGAGGACTCGCTACTTGATGCAAAGGATTCTGGGAAGGGTGAGCCAGCTCCTTTAACGTGTCGACGTATTCAATATAAGAACACTGAATGAGAGCTTTGATAATTGAGGCCACGCCCCCGTCAGAGAGCCACGCCTCCTTCCCGAGCGCAGACGCCGTAGAGAACTATGCTGTGCCGCTTCCCCGATCTCATTTTTCAATTTATCGCTCAGCTAGAAATGTAGAGAAAGTGGTCAGGGCTCTGCAACTAAGCGCTTTATTTATCTTTAATACAAGGCAAAGAGGGCATGAGAACCTGGCAAGCTCTCTGCAGTCAAGCATTAAAAATAAATCTTGCTGCCAAAGGCCGAAAGTATTAAAAAGCCGAGTTATTTCATCAGTGAAACTTCTTCTATAGCTTTGGGTTTGATTTTTTTTGTAGCTTTTTACATTGGAAGGGAACGCGAGTTCACCTGAAAAGGCCCGAAGCTTATTTCTCTGAATAACGAAAGAAATCTCCGAAGGTGTTCTAGAGAGAATTTCTGCCTCAGGATATTCGCTGACCTTAGAGCACCAAGACGACGGTCATGTGGTATGAGCGCAGAATTTCCCCTTCGTATTTATTTATTTATTTTCAAAGTGACGACGTTGCCAAAAGCAGCCGCTCTGTTCCGAACCCGACACAAAAATAAGAAGCTAAGCAAAAATAAGCAACAATATTTCAACACAGAAGGAGGGAGAAAATCCGAACGTGTTCCTCAAACGACTCTCCAGCGGCTCGCCTGCGCTCGCGTACAAACCCGTTGCACCGAACGACGATTTGCCCTACAGGTGGAATTACTCCACCTGTGGCTGAAAGCCCAGAGGAATGATATTGACCGTGTTTCTTGGGAAAGAATCGAGACAGCGGGGTTCAATTGACGTTGGCAGAGCAACTCATTACACCGCGGTGTCCACACAATTGTGTTAAGGCTGAGTGATGCATGCAAAAGGCAGACATAAAGCGGTCGGTGTATTCACTCTTACTCACTCGGGTGCGTTGTTCACGTTACACATTATGTAATCATGGGGAGAAGACCTGCCATCAGAGAAGGACCATCACCGACCTGCTTGAAAAACCTCCGCAACAAAAAGCCCCGGTAAATTCAAACGGATCCGAGTACAAGCATTCCTAGCGATCGGTTCTGGAGATCTCCCACTTCACCCGGCTTTTTAGCCAATTTGCATATGGTATCGGTGGGAAAAAAAGCTATTTGATTTGACGCAAATGATCAAATCAGCTTCAGCTGCATGGAAACAAAGCTCCTGCCCAACAGCTCGTATTTACGCACGTCATACGACATGACAAGCAAAGCAAAGCATTCAGGAACTGAGAAAGATCCAAGGAGAGAAACGGAGAGGAGAGAACTTCCATTTCAGTAGAGGAGTTACAGGGGCTTTGGTCAGAGGCTGCTGTAAATAAAGAGAGAATTACAAAAGCAGGAAGTGTGTTGATAAAGCTGTTGACGGCTGAAATCAGGTTTTCCAGCCTGACCTGGGAGCTCGGTTTACAGCTAGGTTTTTACATATTTCCGCATCTAAATGTCAGATATCGCCCTAGCTTTCATTTCATTACGAGCAACCGAAATCGGACTAAACAAAAACAGACTTCCAAGATGGAAAATCAAATAAAGCCTAAAAACTTTTATTAACAGCTGAAACCAGTATTTCTGAGGTGTCCCTAATAACAGACCAAGACAGTGCCACCTCAGCGTTACATGGGGCATCCTGAGCTCTGATTGGCTGGTGGGTCTTATTAAAAAGTGCTTGAAGAAGTTCCCATATCACCATAGCAACCCTGATGCTTTCCCATTACTGGATGATCCCTTGAATAATCGTCTCGACCTGGTTTGAATAATATCAATGAGTAAATGAATTTTGAATCTTATTGAATATTCTGCCCCGTCTGTCCGAGGGAACGCGCTGCAGCTGAGGAGCGTCCGTGTGTATCCACACCAGGCGGGCGCTTTCCCCTGCTACGTCCACGGCCTGTCCATGCGTTTCTCGATAAGGCGGTCGGCTCGGAGGATGTGCTGCTGGGAAACGCAGCATGACGGATACACAGCGACGGCAGTGCCGCTGACTAACGCAGTCACTCCCGCGTGTTCAAGTTAATCCGGCGTCGCACTCCGACTCGATTTATGGCGCTACTGCCTGCAGGTGCTCGTTTGAAATGTACGGCACATATACAGACAAATAAGAACAATGGATTTTCTACTCCGCTAATAAGAAATCGAGTATAAAGCTTGGAGCGTGACAGCGTCGAAGTGCCATGCATTATTAATGCAGAAGCCTCCGTCCAGAGGAGTTTTTCCCCACGGAGGCGGCTCGAGAAGCGATTGCTGATCTAGGATGAGATCGCAGCCGTCTTGATCAGTTTACTGGCAAAAATCAAACCTGACCCTTGAGAAGTGGGATTGCGCATGCATGCGGATTTCCAGAGCAGAGCGAAGCACTTGTCTCTCAACAAGTTCAGGGTTACTATGGATACGGCTCATGCAACTAGTGCGGGGAGAAGAGGGAAAAACAACAACAACAAAAAAAAATCCAGCGGAAAAACACGAGCACAGAAAGGACAGCGTTTACTCACGGGGGAATACTAAAACGCCAGAAAGGCCAATTAATTTCCCATCTCCCCACAAATCATTAGAGAAAATCTACAGTACGTGTCGTAATGCGCTTCAGTATTCACACTTCATGCGGCATTCCAAATGATTAATAATCCACAACACAGCACTCGGATTTTCTCACTGGAAACCAGGTAGGCATGCTAATCACCGCTTATCCCACAGGTTTATCCTGCGTCTATACTAACAGGTATTGATTAGCAGTTCTGCCCAAGGGAAGGGAGGAAAAGTGCAACACTGAGAGCGCAGGAATTGCGAGTGTGTGCGTGCGCACGCTTATTAAAAAGGTAATTATTACTGTGGCTATCTCGCATCACTCAAACACAGCAGTCATTATGCAAACAGCAGTGCTTTCTGAGCACATTCGAGAACTGCTCGCTGCTGGAATGTTAAACAAGCCTCCTCGCTCATTTGCATCGCCCACAAGAACGGTCTATGGTCATCGGGATATCAGAACCAAGTTACAACCTCGGAGATCAGCGAATCTGAAATCACGCTGGAACGCGTCCGCTGCGTCAGTGCCGTGGACTACAGCAGGCCCACGTCTGGGGAAGGGCTGTTACCATCCACCCACGAGCACGCCGTTCAAATCTAATCAACATCCAAGGCCTGTTTTTCAATTTGTGCGTGTGTGTG
>JAQQZU010000001.1:5575799-5585902 GCA_030068025.1 Parauchenoglanis punctatus | reverse complement strand
TAAAATTAGGTGTTTAACAACCTGTTAAAAATACACCAGAATGCAGGAAATGGCATCTAATTCATTAAAAAATGTATAAGGGAGGACCCACAGACCCCCCGCCAGTGTGTCCCCCCCACATCCCCCACAAGTGTGTGTCCCCCACATTCAAAATGCTTCTGACGCCCCTGGTCAGAGTTCTGGAAAATTCACTATGCTAGCCTCTTTATACATACATGCATAAGCTTAAAAATAATATTTTTTTACACACCAGTTTTCTATCATTTTTTGATAATGAGTCAATTACAACCAAATTTATGAAAGTTACCTTTTAAATCGATGCATCAGTCCAAATTGTCCAATCCCTAATATTCACTTCATTATTGTTCAGTTTATTTGTCCTGATCAGGGTCACAGTGGATCTGGAACCTATCTCAGGAACACTGGGCACCAGATAGGACTCCAGTCCATCACAGAGCACAATATTCACACTCATGCACATGTATGAGGCAATTTAGTGATTCACATGCTGCTATGTTGTTGTGAGGTAGGGGAAAGCTGAAGAACCCAGAAGAAACCAGCCTGGATATGGAGATAAAGCGCAATCTAGTACAGACATCAACATGAGCTCAGCATTGAAACGGGGAACTGTGAGGCAGCAATGCTACCTGCTGGGCCAACATGCCACCTCATTAACAAACATAAATATGCAAATTGAAAATAAACTAATGTCCTTCTGCCATCCTGTGTAGCCTAAAATAATACTGTCTCAATTTTGATACTGTCTGTATACCACAAATTGGCCACCTTAGCTATTCTGTTAGTCTACTCTAAGTAGACTAGTTTGCATTTCTCACAAATAGACAAAAAAAAATTCATTGCAGTATCAGACCAGAAGGTTATTTTTGTAACCATGGTGCTACAACTACGTAGAGGACCACCAGGGTGCTTTCCTTCAGAATTTTTTTGCCACTTGCTCATTTCATTCATTGCCGAATAGCAATCAGGCCCTTTCTGATTTCTGATTGATGGCCATTATCATCAATCACTCAAATTCACACCAGAGCACATGGATGGCAAAGAAGCAACATTCAGTCTGTAAAATAACACAACAGAGACATAAGCAGGTTAGATATCCAGTTTACAGAACAGTCGGACAGCATAAATGTGAGTAATGTGAATAAAGTATAGAAACAGGTCAAATACATCTGGTTCTAAACTCCTGGGCAAAAAAATGAGGCAAACCCAATATTGCAGAACATTAAGCTTTTAATGATCTCAACTAAAATCACTGGGCAGAAAATTAACAAGAACTAAAAAAGGCACTCCTGAGCCTTCTTTTGCTCGTCAGTGCTCGTTGCTGAAACTGTTGGGGGGGAAGCTGGAAAAAGGGAATTTCACTTACATATCTTCTGGTACACAAAGACAAAATCATGAAAAGATTTAAATGTTTAAATGATATAAAATTGAAACTATCTTG
Source organism: Parauchenoglanis punctatus (assembly GCA_030068025.1). Classification (NCBI taxonomy): domain Eukaryota; kingdom Metazoa; phylum Chordata; class Actinopteri; order Siluriformes; family Auchenoglanididae; genus Parauchenoglanis; species Parauchenoglanis punctatus. The sequence goes on along the minus strand of JAQQZU010000001.1, from coordinate 5,584,443 downwards.
TCTGGGTGTTCAAAATTTTCCAAAATATCTTCCGTTTGAAGACTTTAACATTGAGTGGAACAACATGAAGGTGTCTGCAGGTTTACCCACAAGACTTGAACATTTAAAGGAAATCAAGAGACAAGCTGTCCCACACCAATTTACTCTATCTATTCGTTTAATTCTTGCTAATTTTCCTGACCAATGATTTGCTGTTGAGACCATTAAAAGCTTAATGTTTTGCAATATTGGGTTTGCCTCATTTTCTATTTTTGCCCAGGAGTGTACTTTTTATAAGTAAAAAATGTATCAACAATTTAAAGAGTAAAACAACATAAGGGGGAAAAAACGTCGATATTGACTAATATAGTCTGTCTAGTTCATGTTAGAATACTGAACATGCTTAAAATATGTTTTTAATTCTTATTATGAAAAGAAGTTGTGTAGATGTAAACGGTATAATGTAACGTAATGTAAATGGTATAATGTAAATTTACCCTCCCGGTGTAAGGAAGTGGTTAGGGTGATCTACAAAACCACAACTATACTGTAGTGTTTCTGCTTTTATAGCCCATGCTCGAGTACACATTGATAATAGAGCAGCTCCATCTACAGGCAAATAGATAGAACTATTTCCATGGCAACTGCCCCATCATGGCAACGGTTGCTGGAGGCTGCAATTTACCTTACCAGAGTTCATTGTCAATCAAACCAGAGGATGAAATCACAAATAGCTGCTTTGCCTGTCATGCTGCAATATGTGCTTATACAAATTGCCATACAATTAGTACCTACAGTTTTTATTGTACTTTAAACAAAGACAAATTAATGTAGAGGGTCCAGAGATTGCATTTGCCTACAGCATGAATAACATAGGTTCTGTAACTTCCAAGGCAAAGACTAGCAACACTTCTGATTTTAAATAAAACCAACAGCTGGAATCTGAAGTGGCACTGCTTTTGATCAAACTGTTACAATGCATCAAGGCAGGCTGATGTATTAACTGCAATCATGCCTGTGGGCCGCAGAGGCTCAGCAGTTAACATTCTGTGCTTGTGTCTGGAAGCTTGCCAGAGATCGACTAGTAGACCCTCAAGCAAATCCTTAACCATCAAATGTCCAGCTTCTACTAAGACTGTATTTCATTGCACATGTAACTTGCTTTGGATGAAGGTAAAATGTAATATGAAAGTGGTCCTACACTGCTACCATATCAGACTGACATCTAGCATCATAGAAAAGAAAGCAACTTGAATATCAAATGTATACAGCAGATACCTTCAGCTCCAGCACACACTCACACACACATTTTTTTACTACCCTTGAGAGACCTTCCAATGCCATAATTATTAATGCGGCTAATTAATGCCACACCTACAGCCAACCCTAACCTTAACCTCCATAACCTAATAAAACATTTTGGCTCTTTTAGGATTTTTTTATTGTTGTGTTTGCTTGTTTTTGTTTGTTTGCTTTTTAAAATAAATGCTGAACATGCACATACACAGTCTTTCATTTTCTAGCCCTCACATAGTACACACACACACGGTATACTGTGCATGGCAGCATCCAGTGTAGGTGTAGCTTTAGTAATTTTTATGTAAATTTAGTCATTTTGACAGAAGGTCGCTAAAGCTATGTTGTTTTTGTCAGGTCTGTAGGCAGCAAACAGATATAATTGCAGTTCAGATACTTTATTCAGGCAAACTGGCCCAAGAACTTGTGACAAAAAGCAGGACCGAAAAACAGGCAATGTTCAGGTGAGGCACAATCAATCAAGGGCAAAGGCACGAAGAGCAAAACCAGGGAAAAAAATCAACGTAAAACAGATAAAACAGATTCAACATAAAAAACATAATCAGAGCAACAAAAGAATTGGCAAAATAATAACAGTTACTGATTGTTTCCTTGGCAAAGAAAACTAAAGTCTTTAAAGATCCAATATGTAGGATTTTGAGGTTATCTAATAGTAGAAATGTAGCATATATTTCATAATATATTTATAGGATTCATAAGTGTTTTTTCATTAGTGTATGAAAAACTATGTAACTATGAAACATTGTGTTTTTGTACACTTAGAACGAGCCATTTATATCTACATAAGGAGCTGGTCCACTTCTATGAAGCTGCCATGTTGCGCTGGTACAGTAACCCAGAATGGACAAACCTCTAGAGAGCACCTTGCGCGTTTTGTGTATGTACAAGCAGCAGCATGAATCCGGAAGCAAGCACCGAAAGGACGACAAAGAAGAAGAAAGGAAGACAAGGAAGAAGGAAGAAGAGGAATCAGTGTTTGCTGGTGCTGGCTAACAAGTTTGAGAACCCACATTTTGAAAAATGGAGGATCATACTTATTATTTAGCCCAGAAAAAGCAAGGGGGTGTGAACATTAGTACATGGAAGTACACTACGGGAACCTGATGCTCACCATACATTCTGATACATGCTTGGAAAAGGAGGGGTAAAGGAGGGGCATTCACTATGTATCAATCCTACATAGTGGACTGTTAGATAAAGTGAAGTGTGATTGTGAACAGGTGCATGAAATCTAAAGTCAGGTGACTGTGAGCAGGAAAGTGAGAGTGTGGGAGTCAGATTCCTTAGCAGTCATGTTTGAAAGCTGCTGTGAATCCTGGGAAACAGAGAGTTGTGTGCTGATGGGTGCATGTGACAGGTTTAAACATTAAAATCCAGTTCAGTTTTCAGCGTTCCCATTGAAAGCCATAATACGAAGAAAAAACATCATGTCTAGGTTAGAATGTTAAATAGTGAATGCCCAGTGCTTTGGAAAAACAGGTCCTGCCTAGCATCCTTTGCTTTGTCTCTTTCAGAGACCACTTAATGGTTGAACGTAGAACTGTACAATGGATGGTTTTCCTTTCAGAAAATGTAGAATCCATTAATGAGCTTCAATGCAATGATTTTTTTCCCAATAGTGTAGCCATAAACAGAAGCAAGACAGACAAGCAGAGGTTTCTTCCAAAGTGGAGATGACACTATGCTACTTTTTCAATGACATCAAGTCAGATCTTATTAAGGCATTTTATATCATCTTTAACATGCTGAAATAATTGTATTTCTTGTCAAAACAGTGTTAAGCGTTGCTGAGTTGTCTGCTTCATTTCTCTGAGGTGACGTTCGCTTAAAACACAATCCAGATGAATTACTAAAGCAGGCTAACTAAGTGCTATTAGCTGAACATAATTTGGCCAATTAGCCATTAGCCCATGTTTCTTTTCACTTTACGGTTGTCAGTTCCAAGAAGAGGCACGATGTAAGCTTTTATTTCCAGGACCAGCAGAGTGTAAGTAATTAAATGTGTGAAATATGCAGCTTGTTCTCTTCAGAGCTGTTAGAGTGAGGGAACAGTAAAAGTGACAATCCAGGGTGTTTAATTGGATGAGGGATTCAAACGTTTTGGACCGAAATGTTTGGGATGGAAAGGAGACTCATAGACACGGCATTTACAAAATGCAAAAACAAAACATCCTTTCTTCAGTTAAAACGTTGCTTTATGAAGAGGAATATCCTTCCTCTAGAACCTTCTATAAAATGAACACAGCTCATGAAACATATCTGGTGTGGATTACTGAGCCCTCCAAGTGATATATCAAACTGGGCTTCAGCATCAGCTAATCATTCATTCATTCACAAGGCAATACAAATCTCAATGAGCCATAGATGTTTGACACATTGGATAAATGACTTTCCCCCGGCTTTATTTGGTGATGCAAATGATGCCATTATGTCTGCTGAGGAGGCTCTGAAAGGTCATTGAAACAGATGCTTGTCTATTTTCAGTTCACACAAAACGCTGCAATTGTACATGCGGAATTGGGCCATTGACATGAAACCATTCCAAATTACAATTAGGCCACAAATAGACCTGCTGTCTAAATGCAGGCAAACATTTCAGTACATTCGACAGACAATGATCATTTTCAAAAACACCTAGTTCTCAGCCTCTGTGGAGTATTTTTAGAGCTGGGAACAGCTGTGACGATCTTAAAATTGTGGAGGGAGAGAGGAGGGACAGTGTGTCTGCCAGTGCTAATTAGTTACACAGTGCACAGGGACATATGGGTTATAACACCATTAACACTACAGCAGAGCAGCTTTACTGTTCAGATATGCAGCATTAACAGCTTGAGACAGATTTAAACAGCAGGCACGCACCTGCTTAGTGTCTCCCATAAAACACACACACAAAAAAAATTGAAATTTAACGCTGGAGAATTTCACTTATAAACATTCACGCAACACAAAATGGAAACCAGATACAGGTGCCAATTCATATGGATATCACAATTCATTCAATTCTAAATCCTAATCCTCTAACCCCTAATCCTCACCTTAAAACTTCATTGCGCATCTACGTTAAGATTTTTTTCTTGTTCAGTATGACCACTTCCTGCATATAAAACATTTTCACACATTATAACAACGTGTTGACATGTATTTCAGCTAATGCTGCCAAAACAAGTTTTTTGTTATTATTCAAATTTGCAACAAAAGAAGTCTAGGAGATTTTAGGCATATACAGCTACGAAACAAAAATAAGAAACCACTTTTAATGGTGATCATCATTAAAAGTGGTCTATTTTTGTTTTTTTTTTCTCATAGCTGTATAAATAATTCATTAATCAATTTTACTTTTTTTTTTTCATGTCATTTGCCCACATAGCTGCTCTATTACAGTGTTGACGGTGCTTTAGGCAGCATTTTCTACTGGTGACACCCATTTTTGACAGAAGTGTTAATGGTTTGCCCTCAGTTTCCTCAACAGTCCTGCAGTGTTGCTTAGTTCAGCAAAACTAAAAACTGTACAACTTAAAAACAAGTTCCTCTTTTTAACTGTCAATCCATGACCATTTTGATGCTTAAAAAGTGAAACCCCATCTACATGCAAAACCATCACGATTCTTCAGAACATGTAAAGGTGGATCGGATGTATAAACAAGAAATGTTGGTATAAATAATAACAGTCATCAAATTCATAAATATAATTTACATATGTCTATTTTCTTTGCTGCTAGAATTGCTCATGCTCGTTGGGAGTTGTGTGCAGTCTGGAGCAGGCCGAGCATGTAGATTGCTTGCGTTCCTGGAGGTTGTAGTCAGACTTAGGAAGGATCACCCGACTGGGGTCTGAGTCAACTGCAGGCTTCTCGACATCATTCGCCATGATGTGCTCAACCAAGCACATGATGGCTCTGTCAATGTTTGTGTTATCCTAAAAGAGATAAATAGAGAGAGAGAGAGCGAGAGAGAGTAAGCAAAACGAGTTTTGCAGGCTTGGGTCACAAGACAAGGGAGCGCAACACTGTCTGAATAGCAAAGTGTTTGTTTTTCTGTTCCATATAGTAATTCTGTAATTAACTGACTGGATTGGTTTAATCCGATGGGCTGATTGATGCAGTTTAATAATTGGCACCTTATTGATGTGTAAATAATGTACTTGATAACATTATGCACAACTGATGCAATCAAAATCTCAATGTAATGTAACACAGTGGGAAACTCTAAAGTGCAAGGCTTTTTAAAAATATGAATTTACACCACATTTGTTGAAAGATGTGGATTAATGTTCTATAAAAGCAGGCTTCCCCTGACAACAGCTCCAGCTAGAACATAAATGATACAAGTTTATGATTCAGATTTTTATTAATGTGGTCGTTCTATTAAGTTACTGTTCCTATAGTAACAGCTCATTCACAGGGACGAGTATGGTGGACATTCCGCATAATCTAAGGCTAAAAAAATCAATGTGAAAACATGCCGTTCTTTGACAATGAAAACTGTATAATCATCGACATGGTGAAGCTTTCTGTTAGGACACGTTTACTGTAAGTAATGTTTATGAAGGGAATCTTCAGGGTTAGCGCTGTGTCAGAAAAATAAGGAGGCTGATAAGGGGAGGACTGTTTATAGCTGCTATACCATAGGTCTGAGTAATAACAGGAATTAACCTATTTTGCAGATGTTCCATGAATGTTAAGTATAATTATAAATGTTGAATGTAATAATAAACTGTTCAAAACCTTGAAGTGCTGCTCATTAATGAATTAAAATTGAAACCGCTACAGTATAAGAGGAATAAAACACTTAATTTTCCTGTAAATAACAGGAACGCTAAGCACATGGCAGGAATAAACCCTGGATGGGATAACAGTCCAGTGCAGGGTGCCATGTACACACATTCATTTAGCATTTTGTTTTTTAACCTTTTTAGCGGGACGAGCATCAAAAACTCTTTTTCTGAATTCCACAGACATCTCTGTGTTCATGACATGATACACTTCCACAAACATGTATTGTGACGATCAGACTTTGATAGATTCCTGTTCTTTAAATAAAACAGGGTGCCTCTCAGCACCTCATCGTTATCTCATTGATCTAATTTCAATGACCAAATTTCATTAATTAATTTCAATTTTAATTACTTCAAATTAACTGCTAATCCTAGAGGTTCAAGTACTTTTGCCACTCACAAATATGTAATATTGGATCATTTTCCTCAGTTAATAAATAATCAAGTATTATATTTTTGTTTCATTGGGTTCTCTTTTCTATTTTTTATATTTGTAGGGTTTACAGACTTTCAAGCACACCTGTATGTGAAATTCTCCACTAACAGTAACCCTGAGATAGCTCCATACCTTAGCGGATGTCTCGTACCAGCCCACGAATCCTTGCTCTTTAGAAAAACTCTCCAGCTTTGGTAGTTTGGCACACAGACCGTGTCTCTGCTGGTCACACTTATTTGCCAACAGGACAGCTGGAACTGGGTAACCATTACAGAGGGCCACTTTAGCATCCAGGTCACCTTTCCATTTAAGTACAGCTTGGAAAGTGGAGGCTCGGGTCATGTCGAAGACCACCAGTGCCCCTACTGCTTCACGGTAGTACACACGAGTCATGTTGCCATACCGTTCCTGTCCTGGAAAACATGGCAAAAATGTGAGGAAGAGGCACAGAAAAGCACTACACTGTAATAGTCACAAGATCACATATTTGAAAGCCGTGCTATCTGATTACTGTAATCACATTAATCATTCTTGGTTGTTATCTGTGCCTTGTAGGAGTGCTTTCTTCTATATCGGTGTGTGTACACTTGGGGTGTGTGTTGGTGATGTAGGCACTGCATTTCCGCACATGACACTAACTAATGAATGAAACCAGCTGAAAACACCACGCGACTTCCATCTCAGTATCTTGGGCATGGCCAGGGAAACACTTATCCCACACACACACACACACACGTGCACACGCACGCAAACATCAGAAACGACAAGCACTGCTGAAACAATGCATTCCAAGGGCGTGTTTGTGTAATAAGATAGGAAAGGCAAATAGTTTACCGTGTGTAAAGACTGGAACTGCATTAGGAAAAAGAAAAATCCAGGCCGTGTTTTACAGTCCATGCAGAATGCTGTAATACTTAAATGTATAAGAATGACTTTAGATATCAAAAAAAGAAGAAGGGGTGAAAAACGTTCCAAAACAGCATAGCACACACTCAGAAATAAAGGTACCAAACTATACATTGCCACTTCAGTATCTTTTATGGCAGCAGAGTGGTGCAGTGATTAGCACTGTCACCTCACACTTCTGGGTTTGAACTAGCCGGTCAGCCGTGAAGCTTTCGGTGTGGATTTTGTATGTTCTCCTTGCACATGTGTGTTTTTCCTCTCACAGTCTAAAGACATGCAGATTACGCTAACTGACTACTCTAAACTGTCCATAGGTGTGAGTGTCTACAGATGTCTGTGTCTATGTGTTAGCCCTGGGATAGACTATTGTCCTGTTCAGGGTTCACCCTGCTTCACCTAACTTTCCACTTCAACCCCACATAGAGGTGGGGAAAAGATGTAAAAAGGATGAGAAGGTGTATGCTTTATTTTATTTTTTTTACCTTGAAAACATGCATATATTTTACTTTAAAAATGGATTTAAAGTATATAATTGAACTTCAGAGACCACTATTGAATGTTCAACGCTACAATCTAAAAACCGATTAAAAACCATTTAAAGTTACTAAAGGTCTAATGGTACAAAAGATGTACCAGTGATAGTACCAACCCAACAACAAGGAAAAGTACAGATGGTACCTTTATATCTGGGAATATATTGCACATAATGGTTAATATGAACTGGATCGCAAAAAAATACATCAGATAAAGTGATGCTGATGAGATGATGAGTATGATATAGTTACACAGTGTAATTATGATTATACCTTTTACAATATTAAAGCGCCTGTGAAGAACACTTGACACTTAGCTCAAATTATTTTCATTGTCAGGTTGTTTGAATTCTGTGATTCATTGAATCACATGTAGGAAGTCACCTGGAGTGTCTGAGATTATAAACTCTGCTGTGAGACATCTCAGGATAATCACTACACTCAATAAACTATCTGTTAGAGCGGTTATTCATATCGGATTTATTTTGTGATATCAGTATCAGAATTATTGGTTAAACAATACATATATACACTACCAGTCAAAAGTTTGGACACACCTACTCTTTTTCTTTATTTTTTTTGCTTTCTACATTGTAAGACATTACTGACTACATCAAAATAATGAAGCAACACGTATGGCATATACTGAATTATGTGGTAAACAAAAAAGTGTAAAAAAACAAAAACAAAATATGTTTC
>JAQQZU010000001.1:5554855-5567498 GCA_030068025.1 Parauchenoglanis punctatus | reverse complement strand
CCGAAGATGCTGGGATTGGCTCCAGCTTCCCCGCGACCCAGATGGATAAAGCGCTATAGATGATGGATGGATGGACATTTAAAATTTAAATTGTGACTAAAATGTATCCATTAGGATGTATAGTGTAGTCATTTTTAAAATAGTCCCACTGTGTCCTAAACCAGGAAAGCTAGTCTTCCAGTTTACTTAAAAACTGGGCACAGTTTAAGGCAAGTATTTACGTAAATCATTTTGTGAGATAGATTGCAATGACCTGTTAGTTAAGTTAGCCTTGGAGAGCCAGTGCAATGCTAATGAAGTGAGCATCAGGGACCAGACCTGTTTTGGCAGCTTACCTACTTTTGGGGTACACAATTTTAAAATTTTGTAAGCCATACCTTTAAAATCTTAGTGCTTCACTTGTATCGGTTATGACCGTTGGCCAAAAACAATCACAATTCTCAAACCTTTGATTGACGAGTTTTGACCTCACAACGTGTACATGCGTTTTCCTCAAACTCACCTCACAACTGTTCATGCTTCCCACAGGTCCATTACCAGAGCGTACTACCGTAACTCAGTGGGAGGCCTGCTGCTGTTCGATATCACAAACCGCCGCTCATTTCAGAATGTTCGCGAGTGGCTGGAGGAAGCACGCAGCCATGTGCAACCACACACTATCGTCTTCCTGCTTGTGGGCCACAAGTGTGATCTGGAGTTTCAGCGCCAGGTCTCTCGGCATGAGGCTGAGAAACTGGCAGCTGTTTATGGCATGCGCTATGTGGAGACTTCGGCGTGCGATGCCATCAACGTAGAGAGGGCGTTCACTGAGCTGACGCGCGACATCTTTGAGCTAGTCAAACATGGAGACATCACCATTCAGGAAGACTGGGAGGGCGTGCGGAGTGGCTTCGTGCCCAACGTGGTGCATTCATCCGAGGAAGTAACAAAGAATGAGCACCGGTGCTTCTGCTGAGCCATCTGGAACCCTAGCCTTCAGACTCAATACTTCAGATCTCTCAGAATAGAAGGGCAAACTTCAATCCTCACTTATGACATTACTCTTTCCCTGCCTGCTGAATGGTCCCGAGTCTCCACTCTCTGGTTCTCCACTAGATACTACTCCTTATAACTAACCATTTACAAGACCAACAAGATGATGAACACTGACACACATTCCACGAAAAGAAAAAAAAAAACCCCTAGTCCAGCACCTTACACAACTGTCAATCACTTGAAAGCCATGACATGTTTCCCTTGAGGGTAAACAGCCTTTAGAGACTGGGTCTTCTGTAGACATGCACAGACATTTCTGTGAGAGAACAGCCAAAATCAAGGACTTTTAAATGAGCTACTGAGCTCAGAATGCTGAAACGCTGCTAGAGGAAAAAAGACTGGACTACATATTCTTTGGATGAGGTGTATATGCGACATATCAGAGGTAAAGTGAAAGAAGTTGGTGTATTGCAATATACCCCATAACACAGAAACCAGGCCTAAATATTAGGGTGAAAAACCAACATTCGTCAACAAAGACCTGCCTGTATTTTTTTCTTTTGACTTATTTGAGCAAAACCTGTTGCTTAATGTACAGCATAGAAGATGAATCATAAACTTGTGCTTTTGTTAACTTACCAAAGGGATTTATGTAAGCTTGTAAATAAAAAGAATGAGGAACATGGAAACAATGTGCACTATGACAAATAACGTTACACATCATCATGAAGAAGGAAATGTTTTTAAACCATAACCCTTTCAGGTGCTTTCTGTATGTTACACCGTAAATTTCACTAAATAGCTGAACCACCATATATGAGCAATTGGTTTTCACTGTTATTTTAACACATACCCTTTTCGACCTCGTTATACCAACTACACCAACAAGCTTCTTCCCCTTTCCAAGTCCAAACAGACTCTGATTCTCCCTATCCCAATAATGTCATCATAAAAAACTCTATCGCGCACATCTAATTGGACCAGACTGTTGTACACACTGCTGCTTTGACTGAATGAAGTCTGTTATTCTTAAGACTGCACTATAAAATATTGCATGGTATAATCACAATATTGTCCTCTATAATACAACAACTGAACACAGTAATAATTGCATTTTGTTTAGTGATGTATCCGTATTGTGCAGCTTTAACCATAGTGCTGGGTTGAATCCCGTCAATTAAATCCTTGCAGCACTGGCGCACATTTTGAATTGGGCTTCAGTCTCGTTTTGTTTTCTGGTACAAGCGAATCGTAGATCATGAAGCCTGGAATAATAATGATAAGTGAACCTACAAATAGTTGTAAAACACTCTGTACCTCTTTATCAGAACCTGATGTACTACAGATTAAAATACTATGACAAAAAACAGAGCCTTTTTTTAAATGACAAATTCCTCAAATGTAGTTAGTAAGTCTTGTGTTGCAAACATTGTGTGCATCAAAGTGATTTATACATATAATACGACTTTTTACTCAAATAGCATTTCAGAGGTCCAAGCACGAAGAACTTGCAAATCTATTGTGGTTCTTCCCCCTGATTTCTTTTCATAAAATGCATGATGTAGAACTGTTCCAAAGTCAGAGACATGAAACTTCGTACTTGGACTCGCAGCCTAAATGGCAGTGAAATATTACTCCGACTCCAACAGCATGCCTTAAAGACAAACATCTTGACAATCCATGCATTAAGACACCAGTGGCTTGAATTCATGTAAATACATGGCATATACCTCTGTATCTTATGAAGTGAAATTTTGATGGCAGATATTTCAGCTACTGTACCACCAATACAGTGGTAGCATAGCTTTAAAACATTACAGGTGACTGGATGCTGGTGAGCACTACTTGTTTTAAGAATTAAAACTGCATTGATTATTAAAGGAGGTATACTTTTTTCTTCATCTGATTCCATGGATAAACCCATAAGAAGTGTATACGAATTCAAATTTTACTTCCATATAGTAGTTTTAGGTTGTTGCCAAATCCTTTCAAAATTTGTGTTAAGATTCTGAAATTTAATACTGAACATAGTAAGATTTGGCAAATAATCGACTATACACCAAAAATCCTGCTACTTATTCGACACTCATTCAATGCATGCAAACTTGTCTGGACAACTAAATAAAAGGCGCCATGGCTGCGGTTTGAAATTTGGGCCTAAAGTTGCGATTGGGAAAAAAAAATGCATGATGCTTGTTGATATTATAGGCATATTGTTGATGTAGCATTCTAAAATAACATTTTAAAACATGCCACTCATATACTAAAGAACAAATATTAAGGAATCATTTAAACAAGACACCTAGATATACACGTATCCTTAACAGCCAGTCACGTGGCAGCAGCACAATGCATTGAGTCATGCAGCATCAGGTTCCATTACTGTCAGCCGAGAACAGAAATACACGGACAGACTCACCAAACCCGGACAGTTGAAGACAGAAAAAGATTAGGCAACATCTTGTCAGTGGTCACCTGCCCAGTTTTGATGAGTCTGTGCACACTGTAGCCTCAGATTACTGTTCTTGGCTGACACGGTGGACCTGGAAGTGATCTACTGTTGTAGTCCATCCACTTCAAGGATCAAAATGTTGTCTGTTCTGAGATGCTTTTCTGCTCACCACAGTTGTAAAGAGTGGTTACTTGGGTTACTTCTTGTCAGCTGTACCCAGTCTGGTCATTCTCCTCTTACCTCTCTTATGAATAAGGTATTCCCACCTGCAGACCTCCTGCTCAATTGATGCTTTTTTGTTGTTGTTATTCTCAACATTGTGTGTAAACTCTACTGACCGTTGTGTGTGAAAATCCCAGGAAATCAGCAGGCATAGAAATACACAAAGCAGCCAATCTGGCATCAGCAGCCATGCCATGGTCAGAGTCACTAAGATAACATCCCCACCCCTAGGAACTCCTCCCCCAAACTTTGATTGAAACATTAACTGAAGCCCCCTTGAGTTGTATCTGCATGATTGTGCTGCTGAATAGATAACTGCATGAATGAGCAGGTATACAGGTGTCCTAAGTAAAGTGGCATGAGCGTGTATTCATGTCCAGCAAGTGCTTTATCCTGGTCAGGGTTATGCTGAATTCAGAGCCTATTCCAAGAACAGCTCATTGCTGACCACTATGAGTGTGCACAAACATGCACACCCACCCATGGGGGTGATTTAGAGCCGCCAAGCCATCTACTGATGTTTTTGGGCAGAGTGAGGAATCTAGAGACCCTGGACGTGGTAGGGGACGACACTATATGCTGTGCTACCATGGTACCAAAATACAGTGCTACACAAGAACAAAGAAGAAAAAAAAAAACCCCAGACCATTCTGTTCAGTTTGTGTCTTTCCCTAAAGCTTCATTGTGAGTTGCTCATTCAGTTTTAATGGATACAATTTAACAAATAAATACAGCTGAAACAGAAGTAAAAAGGGAGAGGAAAAGCACAGGTTTCAGCGGAGGTAAGAGTTGTGGAGTCAAGAGAAGGAGGAAAGACAGGAGCAAGTGGAAAGAGTCAGGACAGATGGGAAGGTTAACCAGTAAACATACGTTTCCCCAAAAGGGGTTTATTAAACACATGCTTCCCCTTTAGAGAAATGCACCCCTTTTATCCAGCGTCTCCTCACTTGGACTCTTTCACAAGCAGTATATTTCTATAAAATTAACAGGAAACAGTTGAACTCAGTGTCAAGAACACCAGATTTAAGTAAATAAGCAAAACATAAATGGTAAAAGTGGAACATTCAGTAAACCAGGTAAAACAAAGCAAACTACTGATTATAAAAAAAAGAGAAAACTGACATTATGACTTCTGTTTCATTTCCATTTCCTTTTTACTTGAAAAAATACTTTAAAAGTAACAAAAATCAATAGATAACAGTGTGGAGGGAAACTGACTGGGGTGTTTCAGTGAAAGGGAAGTGTTGCATCTCTAAGATCTCTCCGCTGATTTAAGAAGGTTGTCTTTGCTCCTCCTCTTGACATCCCAGTTGTACACGCGCGCCATGTCTGAAGAAAATGTTAAGGCCTACAGATATTCATAAAATGTTACTCGGAGAATTCTATATACTGAAAGACTGAATGGTTTCCTTCCCCAAAATTCTCATTTAAATCACTTTCAAAGTACTGGAAAAAGAAACAGGTGAAAGATGCCTAATCAAATTTAAACCATTTTTAACCCCTAAAAAAGGCTGAACATTTTTCTTACTGCACTTTGGGGAAAAAACCCTTCAGTGCCTCAAACAATGAATTCCAAAACTGTATCCATCTTCAACAAAAAATACTAAATAAATAATAAAAATGATTCCTCTACCCATGAGAAAGTAGGGGCATCGCACACTTACCAAGGATGAGGAGAACAAAGTCACATGTTTTTGGTGTGATAATATCAATTTGTTTGTGAGCAAATAAATAAGTAAGCTGAACATCTTAGAACACGTATTTTTGTACAAGTGCAAAGGAAACCTGCATAAGAAGAAAATGAAATTATCTAACCTTCCCATCCAACTACTGAACTACTGCTCCAACTACAAAAAGCCGCTATTTCACAGTTGAGCCACTGTAAAGCTCATGGAAAGCAAACGTTCTTTTGAAAATGCAGAATGACAAAGAGGTTCTCTCTAAAACGGTCATATTTCCGTGCTGTATTTTCCCTGTTTTGTTTACCTGCTGGCATTAACGCAAACAGGTTAACTGGATTAGATCAGAATGGACAAGCTGTGGGCCTCAGCTGTATCTACACTGCTGTTTCAGATACAGAAGACACGCTACAGGTCATGCTGGTGCTGAGCTCCTGCTGGTCTAGATTCAAATTCAGCTCTATTCAGTACCTGGAGTTTCAGGAACACAAAAGTATTAATGATAACTAAATGCAATGTCAAACTACACAGCTTAGCTACCAACAATAAGAATGACATCAGATAAATCATAAAAGGGTGGCCTCTACTCCAGTTCAACTCAGGCCTAGTCTCTGCTCGACGAGTGGCCGAAAAAACTCAACCTGGCAGGAGACGCAGCCGTGTAAGGATACTGACTTCAGTGGTTGTGAACTGGTCTCGGAGGAAGTCCAGGTCCTCCTCTAAAGACTCCAGGTTTCGAGAAGCCGTGCCCAGGTTCTTCTCCAGCAGTGTCTGAGCCTCATCTATATCATACTCCAACATTACGTTGGCCTGTTTCAGAAAGGGAAGAAACACTTCAACCATCAACCACCATCACTGGGTTTAAATGTTAATAAGAGCTCAGAAGTACCCCTGAACTCAAAAACATGATTTTTATTGGTTAACACAAGAACTCAACAACTGATTCTGGTTAACTAACTAAATTAACTACATTTCCCTTTTAAAAAAGACTTGTTAAGTTCTTCTGTGCAAAACCAAAAACGATTTATGGAAGTTAAGAATTGTGTGAATAATGCTTTCTGTGCTTTACAGGACGCACGTCACCATCTTAATCCTATCCCACTCAGCTAGTTTAGACATGAAAACAGAGAATGAAGCTGGAGTTAAACATGGTGGTTTATTTAGGTTGTTACCAGTGCATCCCAGGAAGCACTGAAGCAGCAAATGCAATTTGTACCCTCTGTTTAGCTGTTAAAGTGCGGTTTGACATATTCTTTACTGTGTTTTATCATCATTTAATAGCACTAATAAAATTGCCTTAAAAAAAGTCCTGCTGTTTTTGCTTTAACTACAGGAAGGACAAGTCCACTATTCAGGTAACGAAATCTGAAATGTAACACAGAAGTTAGATTTGTAGTAGCAATTTATCAGGAAAAAAAATGTCTAATCCTAAACATTAAATGCTCTTTTTATTCAGTTAAATCTCATGTTTTAATTTCTCCAATCATACATCCTTGCCGTTTATGTAATCAGGTGAGGAACTGAAAAGCTGTTTATATAAAATAGCAGATCAGTTTGCTATTTACACATTGAAGCAGGGCATCTAAATAATAATAATAATAATAATCCACTGGTCATATATTACCCATTCTTGTCTCTCTCGTATATTAAACTGAGACTGGTTTGAGAATTGAAACGCGTCTTACCCCAAGCCACAAACACACTTTATCTGTGGGCGGGACGGAGGCCTTGCAGTACACGTTATCAGCCAATAGGAAATGTGTCTCCATCGGATCTGTAGTGTCCTGCACAGAGACATCACAGAATATAGGAATAAACATGAGATGGACAGTACACAGTCAGGCAGCTATACATACAGAGGAAGAATACGAAGCCTAGGAAACTGAATAAATAATGCTGATCTTACCTTTTTCTTCTGCATGTGCCGTAAGATTTCTAACGTCTGTTTGATTTGTGGAATTTGGTTTTTCAACCTGAATGAACAAAAAAACAAAAACATATAAACGAAAGATATGTATACCATATAGACAGTGATCTTCTCTCTCACACATGGTGGCACTGTTTCACAATTCAATATAAGCATTACAGCTTCCACATGTAAAAAAAAAAAAAAAAGCAGTCAGGAGCAGGAATTCTCAATTCTGCATTCCTATGAAGAACGAAGAGCCAAAGAAACTTTATAGGATGCTTCATCATATGGTCTAATAAAGGACTTTCAGGTCATTCTCTGATTACAACCACACCAAGTGCAGCTTAGTGCCGTGATTAGACAGCAGATGCATTTCAGCGTGGCACTACTGCAATGCAGCGATGGCAGAGAAATACAATACAACAGAAAACCATGCAAACATATTGTACTAATGTGACGAATGTAAATCAATACTGTCTGTGTACAGAGCTGCATGATGTTCCCTGGTGTGATTACTTTTATATCTGGCAAAGAATCTTAGATACAGTGACACGCAGTCAATCTAATGGTAGCTAAGAATCATCATTACAATATTGGAAAGCACATTAACGTTTTGTAAATACATTAACCAATACAATCCTGCAATAACTAGCTTTACTGGTAACAGCTGAGGTGACACCAGCTTGCTGCATCCATATAAATTAAATTCAGGTTTCGTTGCTAACAGAGCAACACTTCACAAGAGACAATTAAAATTCTTCAAACCTCATTTTTTTCTGAACCAGGTTGACTTCCATGTATTTATATTTCTGGTACTGTTCATCAAGCTTCCTTAGGACGACATCTGCAGTGTCATTGCCAGGCTGCTTCATAAACGAGTCCACATCCTCCTACAGAGCAAGAACAGTACAACAGGCTTTCAGCAAAGCATCAGGATGTGAGCTTCGTCTCAAACCAAAAAAATAATGTGTCTAATGAGTACACTACTTCTATAATGTTATACAGTAGCATGCAGTTTGGAACAAAGCCCATTGCAACTTATAAGAAAAATTAAAAATTTAAGTGTGTTCAAGGAAAAGGTAAAAACACATTTCTGGTCATATGTATCACATGGTCTTACTTATCAAACCCCACTTTCTCTTCTCGCCTCTAGTACGGCTGGAGTTAACTAACTATCCACCACAGAGTACATGAAGAAGAAGCAGCTACACTGTGTGGCAGTGGTGATTTGATGGGTAAAGCTCTGGACTACTGATCAGCAGGTTGTGAGACTGAATCCCGGCACTGTTACACTGCCACTGAGCAATGCCCTTAATCCTGAACCCAGCTTTGGATTAGCTATCGATTTTAGTAATTAGTCTTTCACTGTTTCACCTTCCATCATGTTTATGCTCCCAACAAATCACACATTTCATCAATTCAGCAGAACAGAATAATAATCCGGAAAACAGTTAAATAGTCATAACTAATTATTTCACTGAAAGTTCAGCTGAGTTTTCAGAAGCGACCACAAATTGAAAAATACCCGCAAGACCAAGTCTAGGGTTTATAATAAAGGCGTGAGCTAGCTTTAGCCTGTTAGCCAGCATGAGCCACAGCCTTAAAAGGACACGGAGGAACTCCAGCTCCTGAACCGTGTTAGCACAGCGGGCTAAGCTAACGGCTAATCTCCACGGTTTCTACTCTAAAGATATTAACACGCTTACAAAAGAGCCCGTGTTTACTCCACACAGAATATACATTATAGTGACCGGTGATTACTCACTACAAACACTGCTTCAGGAATTCCTAAATGTTTTTTCTTATTCGCAGCTCCAGCACTGCTGTTCTCTATGGTGGCCGCCATTTTGGAAAGAGCTAGAGCGCTTCCTCTTTACGTAGATTTTTACCGTCGTAGCGGCGCGCGAGCCGTTGGCGTCAAATCTCTACGTGACCACTCTGCTAAAGGGGTTTTATGGAGTTACCATGGAAACGAATTTAATGGTTGAGAAATGAATTTTAAAGAACACGTCTAAGTAAAAAAAATGGGTTCCAAATCTGATATAGAAAAAGGTCTAACTGAATATTTAAAATTTTGCAACACTAATTGTGACCGACATCTGTATTGCCACTGACTTTAAATTTACGATGACATAAAAACTGCAGATATCCCTTATTATGGGATTTCTATGTTGAAAAAATGTATATTCATAAAGGTACGGGACCTGACTGGCCGGTGAAATGTTCCGGCTCACTGTTTTAACAACAGTGGCCCAGGACACCGAGCCAAATAGCAGAATTTACTGCCTATGATTTGCTAATGTTTGTGAACAACGGAATATCATAACGAGACGTATCACCAGCCAATCAGGTAGCGCTTCCCTCATGAATATTAATGAGGCCCCTATTATACTGATGTTATTAAATAACTCAGTCAGTCAGTGTAAACTGTAAATAATCTTTATTTATATTTATTTAGTTTCGACAAGAATAATGTGTAGAATGAAAAATATTTGTTTATGTACAACAAACCCCAGGTATTAATGTAAACTTTAAAAGAGAATATGTATTTCTAAAATTTTCCAGAAAAAGTAAAATATTTCTTTTTTATTCTCACCATTTAATAGATGATAAAATCTGTGAGGTGAGAATTCATTCAGTCTTAAATACAGGAGTGATGATCAGTGGTGCTGAATTTTTACCTCCATCATTTAAATAAGGACTGAAGTATGGATAGAGTTTCTCAGTGAAAGACTGAGCAGTGAAAGAGTAGATATGAGAGCTGGACTTCACATCATAAAAGGAGACCAGACCCTCCTCATAATCCACAAACACCCCCACCTTCTCCACCTTCTCTCTCAGTGTGAGGGGGACATCAGGATCAGCACAAGCCAAGTACTCATTCTCATTCCTCAGTACCACAGTCCAGAATCCATTCTGAGGAGTCAGGTCATGCACTTTCTTCCTGTCAATGGACTTTGTGACAACTCCGAGTTGCCACTTAGTTTTCTCTCTGACCTGCACCTCATAATAAAATCTCCCTGAGGAGAAACTCTGCTTTCCCAGAACTATAACACATGTATTAAACCTCTCTGGTGTATCAGGGAGATCCTGTCGTGTGTCTCCATATGTCACTTGTTTTCCATCAGCAGACAGGATGAGATTGGGATGAGCTGTATCAGGATCCAGAGTCACATCCACTGAGAGAAACACACAGTGTGAGATATGAGTTTGCAGGTATAAAAGACTAAATCATTATCAGTGGATCGTATTCATTAGGATCTACAGGAGCCATTTAAAGTCACCGTTCAGTGTGGTGTACTAGTTTTACCTGTTTTAGCCACTTGGGGGTGTATTGAGCTAGTGTGCGCTAGTCACATGGGTTTAAGGGGTATGAACAGGTGTTTGCACGTTAATCCGACAATGTGTGGATGGAGGAGTAGACAAGGTTCTTACTGTAGCCGTGGAAACAGCCGAAGCCACAGCTTCCACAAACAGCACACTGATAGCACATTGCAGCCATCACAGCATACTTGCTTATTATTGGCATCTCTTTGGGTTTTATACTAAAAGAATCGATCTTTTGGAACTTTTCAATCGTCTCACCACAGTGACATCTGGTGGCCAAATAAATACCCATGTAGTTTTAAATTATTTAATTCAATAAACAGTGGAACATTCTCTTGTTTCATTGTAGTTTGTATACTTATATTTGTTAATTTACCTTTTTCTTATTTATTTATAGTATGATTTGTATGGGAGGATATTTTACTTTAATCTGTCTATTTGTATGGAGTGCTTGTGTACAGATTGGGAAATAACTTGCGTTAAGTATTTTTACTTGAAAAACAAACTCTTCCACAGTGCTAGTACTGACATGGTTTCTCCTCTTACTTAAAATCTCTCCTGCTTTGGAGATTATTCTCTCACAAGGCACAGAGGTTGTATGTACAGTGCATACAGAGAGTTTTCAGACCTCTTCAAGTTGTCCACATTTATGTCTCAAACTCATCTTAAAATGGATTAAATTGATATTTTTTATAATCAGTCTACACACAATACTCCACAGTGACAAAGAAAAACAGTTGTTTCAAGTGTTTTGTTAATTTATAAAAAATAAAAACTGAAACATCCCATTTACATTAGTATTCAAACGCTTCACTTATTACTTGGTTAAAGCACCTGGAGGCAATAACAGGCTCAAGACTTTTGGGGAATGACCCTACAAGCTTGGTACACCTTTCACCTTGGAATTTTCTTTCAATCTTCTGGGCAGAATTGTTCAGGCTCAACCAGGATGGATGGGGAGCGTTGGGGCACAGCCATTTTCAGGTGTCTCCAGAGATGCTCTATTGAATTAAGATCTGGACTCTGGCTGGGCCACTCCGGGACTTTGACAAAGTTTTGCTTTGGATCTCTGGATCTCATTCATAGTGACCATTGGGTTCTTGGTCACATGTCTGGCCAAGGCTCTTCATCCCCGATTACTTAGTGTGTGTGGGAGGCCAGATCTTTGAAAACTGTTGGTGGTACCATATCTCTTCCATTTCAGAATGACGGAGGCTAATGTGCTCTTGGGTACTTTTAATGCTTCAGAAATTTTCTTGTATCCTTCCCCAGATTTGTGTTTTGCTACAGTCCTGTCTCACAGGTGTACAGACAGTTCTCTGAATCTCATGGCTTGGTTTTCACTCTGACATACTCGATCAGCTGTGGGACCTTATACAGTCAGGTACGTGCCTTTCTTAATTATGTCTAATGAAGTCAATTTGACACTAGTGAACTTCAATCAAGTTGTTTCAAGCTTCTCAAGGACTGCTGAAAGAAGTAGGATACACCATAGTGCAATTGCAAATGCCATTCCAAAAGGCCTGAATACTTATGAAATTGGGATGTTTCAGTTTTTTTTATTGTCACTGTGGAGAACTGAGTGTAGATTGATTATAAAAATAGGATTGATTATAAAAAAAATAGGAATTTTATCCATTTTAAGATGAGTCTGAAGCATAATAAAATGAAGACAATTTGAAAGGGTCAGAAAACTTTCTGTGTGCACTGTGGGTGTCTCCACATAGTTGCAGTATTATTGTAAAAAGACAGATGTTGCACGAAAGTGAAAATGGTTTCACTTGAACTTGAACTTGAACTTGAACAAGTTTTAGGTTTTGGAAAAGACCATAAATTCATTGACAAACACTGCATGAGTTTAAAAATCTTTATAAAAAAAACAATTTTGGCTAGCAGAACAGCATTTACCTTTCATAGGCAAAGAAATAAATATTAAAATAATTATTAGAAATAAAGTTAAATATCTGTGCAAACATACATATTTCCTGTATTACTTTATAAATGAAATGTAAGCAGAAGATCAGTCTTTCTAAAGTAGAAAAGGGTTTAAGGGCTTTAGTGCAGGGCAGTAATAAGGAG
>JAQQZU010000001.1:5530882-5541415 GCA_030068025.1 Parauchenoglanis punctatus | reverse complement strand
CCATCATTATCCAGTCTCTTTTAAAGTCATAAAAATAAAGAAATAATTGAATTAGTAGGTGACCCCAAACTTTTGACTGGTAGAGTATATATATATATATAATTTATTTTTTTTATCTGTGGTAAATAATGCCAGAGCAAATAGAAGATTAGAAAACCTATATACAGCACCTAAAGAGTTTTGATGATCAACTGTGCTGATCATTATACAAAAAAGATATATGTGAAAAAGACACAAAAACATGCCAGAAAGGACAGAATGAGGGGGTGTATTGACCTGACAAAGAGAGCGTGGTCCCAGTGTATACAGTTCCATCCAGTCATGGGTGCCATATTGTTTGCCTGACTCGCCTCCAGTATCTCGTTTTGAATAAAATGTAAATACCACACAGCTGCCACTAGGGGGAGAATGCCGACCACAATATCCCGAGGATGAGTGCAATGAAAGGGCGATATAGTGTTTCCATCCACTGCTGCCTGTTTGTTATAATAATAAAATAATTTCAGTTTAACTGGGACAGCATTTATTCTTTGACTTATTTCATCTGACATCATTAAAGAGGGCATGGCATCAAATAGGAAGTTGAAATGAAAAATCTTCAGTTAGGAAAATAGCATATCTTAATATAATTTTATAATTTTAGACATTAATGTTGATATATTTTTTTACATCATACTGTATTTTATGCCAACTTTAAAAAAGCTATGAATTTGGAATTTGGAAAAGTATTGAAGATTTTCAAAAACATAACATCTTAATATGTATTATAGGTCTAATATATTTAGTCTACTGTATTTATACAATATTAGAATATGTTAATGATGAATTTAATTTTTTTTTTTCAAATCCTGATCCTTAATGTGATTTACTGATGTCAAATATGATGAAATTAAAGGCCTATACCAATGAAAACAAGTAGCAAATTGCCCAACATTTCATGCAAAAAGGTATTCTGTCAGTCTTGACTTAAGTATAAGCAAGCCATGTTTCTCAAGAATATCACACAGGCATATAGGCATTTTTTCCTTCATTTTTAGATAGTGGACACCTTAAGGATTTCAGAAACGAATCACGTGTTGGGAATTTTGTTTATTAATTGCAGCCAATCTTAGACAATATGGCAATGCAATATTTTTTAATTCACCTTATATACAAAACAGGATAGTTTTACATAAGTTTTTATTACAAGCAGAATGTTTATTTGATAAAGAAGGCAAAATAAACAATTTTTAATGTGTAGGGTACATTTTACATGTGACCCATTTACATAGAAAAAGAAGAAGAAGAAGAAGAAGAAGAAGAGGAAGAAGAAGAAGAAGAAGAAGAAGAAGAAGAAGAAGAAGAAGGATTTTATCCAAACTAATATAAATTTGTTACTACTAAAGTATTATTTAGTCTTGAAACTGAAATTCTACATAATAAGTTAGTCCACTGTGACCCAGTCTTGGCTTTTAAATGCACCAGAAAGACCTGATATATGCCTACTGTTCACTTTGGGAGCAGTTTAAACTTTCACCAGCTGTCCAATAAATAAAAAAATCACTAAACCCTACTGGATTCTGGACATACACTACTAGCATTCATTCATTCATTCATTATGTTATTCATTCATTCAGCAGCTTTATCGTGTACAGAGCCATAGTGGATCCAGAGCTGATCCCAAGAACCTGGAGAAAGTGCAAGTGTGCTGTTCCAGGATGTACAAATTAAAACCAGAGTCTGTGTATTCTTCCAAAACATTCAATGAGCTCTCTCTGGCCCTTGAAAATATGGGGTAAAGGGTGTAAATCTCACCCTGGGCTGTACTCATATAGTAGATAACACGTCTCCAAGGTGAACAATTTCAATTTCAATTTTATTTGTATAGCGCTTTTAATAATGGACATTGCCACAAAGCAGCTTCACAAAAGTATATAAATTCTGGTTATGAATCTGTAAATTTATATATCCCTAATGAGCAAACCTGTAGGGACGGTGACAAGAAAACACTCCCTGAGATGACAAAAGGAAGAAACCTTGAGAGGAACCAGACTCAAAAGGGAACCCATCTTCATTTGGGTGACACTGGATAGTGTGATTTCAACTATCTAACTTCTATAACTGTGTGTTATATGGTCAAAAAACTTGCACATTGTGTTGCACATAATTCAATATTTAGATTTAACATAAAGTCTTTTCTGTTTCAACTGATTTACTT
Organism: Parauchenoglanis punctatus; assembly: GCA_030068025.1. Classification (NCBI taxonomy): domain Eukaryota; kingdom Metazoa; phylum Chordata; class Actinopteri; order Siluriformes; family Auchenoglanididae; genus Parauchenoglanis; species Parauchenoglanis punctatus. The sequence goes on along the minus strand of JAQQZU010000001.1, from coordinate 5,539,218 downwards.
AGTGCAAGACTGGCAATTTAAGTCCTATACCATTGTAGTAGAACCACTCATGTCAACAGCAGTCCAAGACCATATTCACAGTTCTAGGTGTATGTTGAGGCTGTTCAAAAGGGGCCATCCTCAACAGGAGCAAGTGTTATTTTATTGGTGATAACTCCAACCAGAAGTAGGAAATCAGAAAAGATCAGGCAAATCTGGAAAGCAGAAGGGGTCAGGATTACTGGTATTTCAGGAGTAGCATGTGCAGCTTGGCAGAAGGGGTGGGGGAGGTTGGAGAGCAGTGTATATCATGTGCTGAGTGTAAGTAGGAACTCTGGCAAGAAATTGCTATGACAGCATAACTAAAAGGGAGAGCCAGAAGGTAAAAACAAACATGAGGGTGCCCTGGGATAAAAAGCGGCTGGCCACTCCACTGTCAACAAATCTGAGTGAATGTGTGAGAGTGGGACAGCATCCAAATATCCCAGTTCACCAAAACACTCTATGCCCGAGCCTAATATAAGGTTATAAAAGGCTATTAACAAAAGGCATGACTAAAGAAATATGTTTTCAGCCTGGACTTAAACACTGAAACTGTGTCTGAGTCCTGAACACTAAGTGGAAGGCTGTTCCATAACTGAGGGGCTTTGTAAATGAAAGATCTGCCCCTTGCTGTAGCCTTCACTGTACAAGGTACCAACAAATAGCCTGCACCTTTTGATCTAAGTAGGAGTGGAGGATCATAAAAGACCAAAGTTTCACTCAGGTACTGTGGCACAAAACCATTCATCATAGGTCACCATTATAGGTCAATAGTAGAATTTTATAATCAATGGAAAATTTGATTGGGAGCCAATGCAGTATACATAAGATTGGGGTGCTACCAATGTACTTCAAACTTCTTCTGTCTCCAAGAATCATCACAAGGAGGGAATGTTCTGAGTATTCAAAATGGAAAATCTCACATCAGCTCAGTAAAATTGGTCTAACCATCAAATATTAGCAACCTAGCTATGTTAAGATTAAATAACATTACTATCCTTTATCTCCAGTTTAAACTTACCCTGCTTTACTGAAAGAAGTAACTGAAGCTAAAAATGGTGTCAAAATAATGGATGAACTGATCATTCGGGCCAGATCAGTTTGCTTCAGGTGAATGCTTTTTCCTAATTTTACTGTACATGTAACGACACTATATGTTTAACTGCATTATTAAAATAAAGCCACGGCAATTTTACAGTACAATATGGTCCTTAGTTATCTGCCATTACTGTAAATATATTCCCAGAGCAACATGCAGGCTGCACACACCTACTGTACATACACACATTTTCATTACAAATTATATTGTCAGCAAAACTTTTGAAAAGTAGAATCTTGGAAATATTTACATGCATTTCAGAGTTTCTTGGTTTATTAAAGGGTAAGTCCCCCTTTTTACTTCAATGACAATCTGCAATTGAGCTGAAAATGTGTGTAAAAACTGGTGATCCACATTAGATCAAATCCATTGGTGTTTCACAAACTGAACACATGCTTCAATGGAGTGGATAATATTAACAGTAAATTGAACTTTTTGTACAAAGCAGTTTACATGGTCAATATCACAAAATTGCTTTGTGCATCATCTTAAATAATATTTTTAAAATATAATAATAATAATAATAATAATAATAATAATAACAACAAATTACCAGATTTTCAATGTGGTCTCAGAATTCTGGGCCCTACTGTATGTAACCATTATTAGTACATGTGTATATGTTGTATGTAGGGCATTGTCAATGTTCTACCTCACTGTATTTTCAAAATGCACAAATGCACATACACAGAAGGAAAACCAAGTTAATCTGTGCAATGAAATTCTCAGTTTGGTACCCAAAGTTTGTTACCCATTATAAAAGAGAAATGCAAAATTCAAACACACAGCATTAGGAAAGTTAAAAGTTAACATTTCTTATTTTAAACAGTACAATTATTTTAGAATATGCTAATTAAACTGTATATTTTACTGTGACTTTATTTTTAAACATTTGATGCTAGAACTGTAGATTGTTACCACTGAGAATTGTAATCTATAATTTAATTTCTTCCTTAATAATAATAATAATAATAATAATAATAATAATAATAATAATATATTCCTTAATAATAACTTTTTTTTTTCATCTCCAACAGATAACAGAAGTAAGAGTGGAATGATATCATGGTATAATAATGCATAATAGCATCATTTCATCCAAAAAGAAAGCATGCAATAATTTGTGAAATATGAAATACTACACACTAATAATAATTAATGACTGATTACCTTTGTATATTAGAGGATACTAACCCTAAGACTTACGTTATTTGTCTCAGTATAATAGTAAACCTGCAGCTCAAACCTGTGTCCTCGTCACTCAGACTTACAGAAGCACACTCACTCATACACACACCTTTGAAACCTTAATGATTGACTGGCTTTGTTGTGCAGAGGGTGGTGATTTCAGCACCAGTGTTCGTCAGAACTGCGTCAGAGCCCAATTCAGCTGAGACACACACACACACGGAGAGAGAGAGAGAGAGTGAGAGTCGGGTGTGTGTATCGCTCCTCAGTCTCAGCGCGGGGAGCATCTCCACAGGGCGGCTGCTACAAAACCTGTAGCGAAAAACAAAAATCTCAGAAGTGAATATTTGAAAAGTAGAAACTAAGACCCAGTTGAACTGATCTCGATCTGGCCGTGTGAGAGATTTAACCGGCCGTTTCAGCACCTCGAACAGCGCACACAATGGCTCCTGTAAGCGCGGAAGAAGGGCATGTTGGTGAGTAGCCGAAAGGCAGACTCAGTGATAATAGATTATATGTCTTAATTATAGATGTTGAGTAAATGGGAAGCGTAAAGTACAAGTAGGGAGACCAGAGATCGTTTATTCCTCCCTGCATTACATGTAACTGTAAGTTAATTACAGGGTGCGGGGCGCTGTTCATGTGCCTGATTGTGGTGTGCCGAGGAAACGCTGCTTTTCTGTGACGCGCGAGACAGCTATAAGTAGAGAATGACGTAATTGTTGGGACTTAGCTAATTGCACTGTACAATGCGTGAATTTTGATTTATATTTGCGTGTGCGTGTGTGTTTGTGTATGTGTGTGTTGGTTGGGGATACATTTGAATATTTTGATAGGATTCAAATGCCCTCACTTGGACAGGAATATCTGACAATTTTAACCTTGTGGGGACATTTAGATTCGCAAGAATCCTGTGTCTCTCTGTGTGTGTGTGTGTGTGTGTGTGTGTGCGTGTGTGTGTGTGCACGCATGTGTGTGTGTGTACATGCACATGGAGGTGAAATTCCACTGGGAGAGACACCCACCATGCAGTAGGAAATTTCCAGACCACTATTATTATCGACTCACCTATGTGTAATTAATGCTGAGAATCCCCACGCTACAGTATAGTCACCGGAGTGGACTTTAATCACACACAGTCTCTATAATATACAAACAGAATAAATCTCTTGAGAGGTTTTTGCCTAGGTGTGAATCGAGTGTTATTCTCAGAGTGTTTTGGTTTTTCTGAGTCATGCTCGACTACGTCAGTCACGATGTCTGTATTTATCTGTTGACTTTGATGCAGCACAACAGTTTGCACTAAATGTACTCATATATGAAGAAAGAGAGAAATACAAAGAGTAATCAATTCCCAGTTGGCACCAACATCCATATGCATTTATTACTGAGCAAGTCTGACTTAAGTTGATCAATATAAAGACATAATTATTCGTCAATTCTGGCCCACATTTATCAGGTGATGGTAAGTTTGATGTCTTGGATACAATCATAATAGTATTCTTTTTCACCTCCTTGATAAGACATATTAAAAACCTTCATGCAGGCCTGAATCTAGATGTCTTTTTCATATCATGTAAATGTTTACTGGGACAAAGAGCAGACCATATGACTGAAAAAAGTGGTAACTAGAGTTATTTCCATCAACATGCTTATATACCATACTGATTATGAGGAGTTTCTTGAGATAAACTAGATGACATTTATTTGTGTGTGCTGTCTTGTCTCCCCCAGCAGAGGTCCCAATGAATGTGGCCGTAGTCAGCGTCTTTGGTCTTGTCTTCAGTGTTTCTGCCTTTGCCTGGATTTGCTGCCAGCGCAAGACTAACAAGAGCAGCGCCAAGACCCCACCATACAAATTTGTCCACATGCTCAAGGGTGTGGATATCTACCCCGAGAGCTTAAATGGCAAGAAAAAATTTGCTGGAGAGAAGATGCCAGACCCAGTTCAAGGAAAGGCAAGCCCAAGCCCAAGCAGCTCACGCCCAGCACTTCACCTTGACCTGGAAAAACGAGACCTGAATGGGAACTTTACATTTGTACCACCTGTTGCCCATTCCAAAGTGCGAAGCTCCCCAGATTTGGACATCCCTTCCCCCCACCCTGGCTTCAAACAGGGGGGATTCCAGGAGGAGGAAACCTCAGAGAGTAATGTCTCTAGCCAGACACCAACACCAGCTCTGGACAAGACCCAGGACAAGGACAGTGGCGTAGGCACACTCTCCTTCTCGCTCGAGTACAACTTTGAGAAGAAGGCCTTTGTCGTGCATATTAAGGAGGCACATGGCTTGTCTGCCACTGATGAGCAGTCCCTGACCTCTGACCCTTACATTAAACTCACTCTGCTTCCTGAAAAGAAACACAAGGTGAAGACACGGGTCCTCAGGAAGACCCTAGATCCAGCTTTTGATGAGACCTTCAGTTTTTATGGCATTCCATATGCTCGTATTCCTCAGCTGGCTTTGCACTTCATGGTGCTGAGCTTTGACAGGTTTTCTCGTGATGAGGTCATTGGTGAAACCCTCGTTCCACTGGCCGATGTCGACCTTACTGAGGGGCGAGTCCTAATGAGCCGTGACATTATCAAGAGGAATGTGAGGGTAAGGCTTATGGTCTTCTATGGGTTAATTTAATATCAAAAGAATAAATAAATTGCAACAGGTGTTTTATTACTGAAAAAAGCACAGTACTTAATAATTAAATTACAATGTTATTTAATGTTTGAAAATTTGTATCAGCTTGTAAAAATTGTCTAATATCTTATTACTGATGGTAAAACAGTAATTTATGCAATAATCTGATTTCTGAGTGAATGAGAGTGATTTGAGAGTGTGTGCATGTGTGATGGTGCCTGATAAGGATGGAAAAGGCAAACAGGTGTCTATCTGATCTCCCATTTCTTCTATTCAATAATGCACCATTAGAATAGCTCAATATTAAGCCTACATGCCATGGGCAGCTATAGACACACCCATGAGCCCAAAGACACTTAATGCTCTGTGTCTGTGTGTGGGATCAATAAAGAGGTTTATATGTCTCCTATATTGAGGGAAAATGAACCCCCTGAAGCACAAGATTTAAATATTTAATCATAACTCTGAAAGAACAACTTATGTGTCTTACACATTAAAGAGTGACCCTAGAAATATTTGTAAGAATCTTAATAAATACATTTGGAATGAATAATCCATAACAGAGACTAATTGCTGTGAATTTGTAAACATTCATGTACATTGAAGGAATGTGATGGTGGTTCATTTAGTAGTGTTAGCTCAGGGGTGTACCATCTCTTAACAGATAAACAATCTATGAAATTATACAGAAGTTTCTTTTCAGCATGAAGGATGGATGATTTATGGACTGATTGTCTGTCCTAACACCCCTTTGGCTATTGAGTTAGATCAGGCTTATTTTCATGGCTGGCTGACTCATACGGTAATGCCTGTAACAATCTGTCAAAACACAAAACAATTGGCACTGCCAGAAACATGTCATGATTTCAACAACATGATTTCACCAACCTGCATGGATAATGAACTTCATTTGGAACAGTAGGAGAAGGCATTATCCTCCACTAGTGAAAACCGCTCAAAACATTCAGAGGTAACCACTCTGTTTGACTGTAATCACACACGGAGGTTGAGACACATCATGAGTCACTGCCACATCAGCAAAAGAACCCCTGCTGTTGGTTGCCATGTAAATATGTCACTAGATTGATGCTTTGTATGTGCTGGATAGAGTCAATTTTTATTCTATTGGATAGGCCATGCAAAGAAAACCGAATGAGATGCTGGGTCATGTTGTATTTGCAACATTTGTAGTTTTGGGTGCCATAAGTTGTGCTGATAGGAATTGTGACATCTGTTCAAAGCGCCAAAGGCATGAAATGGCTGCAGATGCAGAAGGAAGAAGGGAAATATGTCTAGAAAAGTGCTGTGGATTGAATATGAATGTGATGGTTTTCTTTCCACTTCTTTTTTTATAGAGGAGTGCAGGAAGGGGGGAGCTGTTACTGTCTCTATGTTATCAGTCAACCACCAGCACCCTCACTGTGGTGGTTCTTAAGGCTCGCCATCTGCCCAAGACGGACCACAATGGACCCTCAGGTGTGTAAAATAATAGAAATGATAGACGAGATTATCAGAAAGAAGTCAAAGATGTTTGTCAGCACATGAGTGTATATGGCTGGTTATCAAGTTTATTAGTTTAATTGCAACAGTGTCTTATAGTATCTAATATTTTAAATTTCTTATAACCAGGAGTCATGATCCTACATTTGTAAATGATAGAAACATATCTAAAATCAAATGGAAGGAATCCAGCTACATTTGGGGTATTTCAGAAACAGGAAAAAAAAAATCCATAATTATCTTCAGCTTTAGCTTCTTTGGAGGGAGGTTTATAAGACATAGAATACTGAAACCTGTACTGATTATCTAGAAGGAATTTCAAGATCTAAAGGGCAAATATGGTAAATATAGAAATGTAATTAATTATATACTACCACGTTTTATGTTTTGTGTATCTGAAATACAGACTGCCTTTGTATATTGAGTAAATCTTTGTTCCCCTACTTCTGTGTTATATCAGAATAGCTCATAAAGCTATTGTCATGACCTCAAAGCAAGTTGTGCTCCTCAACAGCACTTAGTATTTCCTTTCCATCGACCAAACTATTGATCTCTACCCTGTAGGATCCATTCAAGCCTTATTCTCTTTTTTTCTCTTTTCCTTTGTGTCTTTCTAGACCCCTATGTGAAAGTGAACCTGTACCAGGGCAAGAAACGTGTATGCAAGAAGAAGACCCATGTAAAGAAATGTACACCAAATCCTGTCTTCAATGAGCTCTTTGTCTTTGACGTGCCTTCGGAGGAGGGCCTGCGAGACACCAGCGTGGAGCTTCTGCTGCTGGATTCTGATAGGACGGCACGCACACCTGTCATTGGCCGCCTCCTCCTGGGCACATCCTCGCCAGGCACCTCTGGCGAGCACTGGCGCGAGATCTGTGATCATCCACGGCGGCAGATTGCTAAATGGCATGCGCTGGCTGAAGACTAGCTCATGGCACATGCTTAAGAACTGTCAGAATACAAAGGAAGTTATGTGGGACTTCAGGGGTTTAGGAGACTTATTATGAGCGATGTCATCTGTTTGCTATGTAATTAAGATGGGGCTTCTTCTAAAGGGGAGGAGCCAACTGTATCCAGCCAATCAATGATTCCAAAGACAATCTGTGACACCCAGTGATGCTTCTCTTCATACTTCATATGATATCTAATTGGTCACCACATTGTGCAGTTCCAAGTGTCATGTCTCTTTCGCTGTTCGCTGCTCAGTATCAATATCAATGTACGGAAAAAAAATGAAAAACGAATCACAAAACAGTTATTCTGAATATATATATGTAAATATATGTGGATTAACCATATATTTTGTAAAGGCCTTTTATTTTATCAAATTTCATTCTCTTTTAACAGATTTATTCTCTTTTTTTGTACTTCATTTATTGATTTTGGTTCAAGGTATTTTGCCTGTGTTTTTGTAAGTTAAAGTGGCCAGTCATATCTCATATTTCAGCTATGTGGAGGTAGCCTAAATTAGGCCAACCTTTATGAACGATGGACTGCATGAACTAAAGAAACTTGTTTGTATGGAAGCCTCCTGTCTATATGTGCGTGAGTGTGTGTCAGTGTATGTATGAGAGCGTATGAATGTGTGTGTATTCAATTCTGATTGGAGAAAGAGCTCTCTTTACAGTGAGCACACTGGCAGAATGTAATGTACATGTATGTACCTTAATATAAAATGTCAAGTTCAGAGAAAGACAATGTGCCTCCTAATTATTTCATTCTTAAAGTTAGCACAGTGAAGCTGTTACGGTAAATATCCATCCATCATCTATAGCGCTTTATCCGTCTGGGTCGCGGGTCCAATCCCAGCATCTTCGGGCGAGAGGCGGGGTACACCCTGGGCAGGTCGCCAGTCCACCACAGGGCCAACTCAGACAAACAACCACACACGCTCG
>JAQQZU010000001.1:5516861-5528757 GCA_030068025.1 Parauchenoglanis punctatus | reverse complement strand
CATATTATGGCAAGCCGTTTAGGAAATTATACATATATATATAATGACTGAATATATGGAATGAAAGTCTGAATATATGGAATGAAAGTCTGAATATATTGCCCATCTATTGAATGTGGTTGACCATAACAGAAAAGAGTAGGAAAGCTAAAGTAATGTCTCTGCTCTGCATAATTTTTCTAGGGCTACCTCACACCACAAGGCCTTGCTATTGATATGTTGAGATGAAGCAGGTGTATTAGACCAGAAAAAGCACCACAGGGTACCATGACAGCTCCCGGAGGACTGAGAACCATTAATGCACAGCTGTAATAACAAGACTTTATTACAGTATGTGTCTTAGCTGTGTGTCAGGAGACCATTTCCTCTGTTCCCCTGAGGTTGATGTTCACTGTCTCTCTAAGGCAAAGAAGGTCACTTTAAGTTATACTGGAAGCCATAGCTAATTTTAGACCTCCATAAAATTTTTCCAGGGCATGCACTTTTGCAGAACTCTTTGTAAATCAAACTCCATATATGTGATGGGAATATATTTTTACTGAGAAAAATAGCTAAATATATATATTATATATATCAATAAAGTTGAGTGAGTCTGTTCACACATGGACACCTTGTCCTATGACCTAAATTGTAGTTTTAAATTCACATTATTAATGTATGTCATATATTTTTAAAGTGTTGACAGAATTCAACATTTGCCAGTAGAATTTCAATATAAATGCATTTTCGAGCCAAACACTTTTCCGTTCTTTGCATGGTAATCAAGCATACTTTAGCGTATGGGTAGAGAGAAGTGGGGGTGCAGTGAGTAGCATGCCACCTCACAGATCCATAGTTAGATCTCTGGTTAGAATCTGAGCTCAGGTTACTGTGGAGTTTCATATGTTTTCCCCATTCCCCATAGGTTTCTTCCAGGTTCTTTGGTTTCCTCTCACCACCCAAAAACACGCTGGTATCCGGATTGCCTGCACTAAATTGCTGTAAGAGTGAATGGATGAGTGTGTGCAGGGATAGGGACTGAATGTCCCCATCCAGGTTCTATCTCTGCCTCTGCCAGGTGTTCCTGGAATAAGCTACATATCCGGTGTGACCCTGGTCAGGATGAAGCTGTTAATGAAGATTAATGAACAAAATAACAAATGATACTTTTGGCTCACTAAGTTTTCAATTTAGCCACGAACATCAGTTTTGCAGACACTTTCATATTGTCACATCCACTAAAAACTAAAGTCTTCAGTGATCTGTACTATATACACAATCCTTACGCTGTTTTAATCTTTATAGCCATTTTATGGTCATTGCTTCCTGTTTCTTGTTGCTAAGGTTGTTAAATGGACTCACTTGTTTAGTCCATATTAGTATGTATGTTTATGATCTCTTTGTGTCCCTGTTTGGTTGGTGACATGTTTCATGAGTATTTATCACAGTGCTAAGCTGTTTTTCACTTAAGATTCTCCGGTTTCTCTGACTGTGTTTTGTCTGCAGCTGTGGAGCATCAAATACAAACTTTTCGCCTTGAGCTTCACTCCTGTACCTGCATGTTAAATTGATCAACTTATAATTTTATAAAAAAATGCTTTCAGGCAAAATATGTAATGCAATCAATTTTCCTACATTTAACTGTACATGTGAATTGAAGTAAATTAAGCAGGCATTTCTGTGTTCTGAGTGAGAAATCTGTTTTCTGAGTAATGCTCAAGTGCATCATACATACAAAGCAGTAAAGTGAATGAAATCTGTTAAATTGTTCTCCTGTGTCTTTGTTAATTATGTTTTCATGTGCTGCTTTGATTTACTTGAAATCGTGAATGTTCATTTTAGTTTTAGCTTCAGTGTTCATAGAACAAATATTATTCTAGATGTCTATTGCTCAGGGGTTTTTTTCTCTGCACTTAATTTATTCTAAGGCAGATTGTGGTTAAGGTAACTGATACTCTGATATCCATAATACTTTACACATGATCTAGTCAGCTCTGGTTTACTGCTGGCTCTACTCACATACCTCATAACCACTTGCTCATCACCGCTTGGTTGAATGTACAGAGTTTAATTAAAAAAAAAGAAGAGCCATATACACGAATTTATGATGAATCTTACAATGTGCAGTAAATATGTGCAATCCTACTCAACCTTCAAATGGTCCTGGTTGTCATGGTGATGCAACAAGAGAATTTAATGATAGTGGAAGGATGGAAAAGAATGAAGATTGTGACAAAGTATAATTCTTATACTTCACTTAAAGACAGTGCCCTGTGATCCACAGTCAAGTTACTATGCTGTTCTGCTATGTGATCTCTCAGGAGTGTGGAACACACCCACACACCCCCACACACCCACATACAAACACACACAGGGGGATGCACAAACATTGCTGTGAATCTCGCCATTGCCCAGGAGAACCATTAGCAGTGTGCAGCATGGCAGATGCCTCCTCTCAACATGACTAAGAGAGCCTGCCGAGATAAAACAGACACACACACACACACACACACACACACACACACACACACACACACATACACACACGCATACATACATACATTTTGTATCATTTTCAAACTATAGACACAACACATCGGTGGACTATCAAATAGCTCTTTTGTTCAAAAATATTTTTTCCTGCTGAGTATGTTAACAGAGTACTGTGTATACAGTACACACACACAGGCGTTAACAAATATCTGCTGTAATGAGAGAATTTCACCAGCCAAAGTGTGTGTGTGTATATGTGTGTGTGTGCATGTATGTGTGTGCACATGAGAGAGCGAATTCTCTCCAAAGAGTTCTTCCTCACTGGCACATCCAACTGCTAAAATTGATCCTCTTCACAAGTCTCTCTCTCACTCTCCACATCAATTTCACTACCTCTCAGCTGAGCTGATTCTTTCTGTTCTTTGTGGTCATCTGTAAGACCTTACCAAAGAATTATTAGTCAACCACTAAGAGAGATGCATGTATAACACACACACACACACACACACACACACACACACCAACTAATAAACTTACCCACAATCCACCTCAATAATCACCCAGTATTATCTCACCATTCAGTAGCTATACCTAGCCACCCACAATCAACAATTATTTGTCTTCCTATTCAGCCACAAGAGCATTAATGAGTTTGGGCACTCATGTTGGGTTTAATGGCCTGCTGCACAATTAGCATTACAGTTCATAACAAAGCTGTTCAGTGGCTTGAGGTCAGGGTTCTCTGCCTACCACCTGAGTTCCTCCATAAGACCGTGTCTTCGCTGATCTCACTTTGTGCCAGGAGTATTGTCAAGCTGGAAAAAGGGTTGGGCCTTTTAATTCCAGTGAAGGGAAATTGAAATGCTATAGCATATAAAGAGATTCTAGACAATTGTGTGCTTCCTTTGTTGCAACAGTTTTGGGAAAGCTCATACATAGGCGTGATGGTCAGGTGTCCACATACCTTTGGTCATGCAGTATACAATATTGTAACCAAAGCATATCAAAATACACATTATCTACATTAACAACTACCTTTTACTCTCTAAGGCTACACCATATTTCCAACCACCCACTATTTACCTCTAAACAACCATTATCTAACATACCCATGCACACATTATTCTTAACCAGCTATTATAAAATATATCACACACGCTTGACTCTTTACAAGCCATTATCGACCCCAACTACCCACTATCAACCCTTAACAACCCACCTACAATCCCTATTAATTAAATGTTGACTTAAATAAAGTGTTTTTAAAAATGGAAGACCACGAAACTTCCCCCAAGTCTAGCCATCTAGAACTTGATTTGAGCTTCTCACTGACCTTCACTAGGCTCCCACTATCTATCATTAACCACCCACTATCACTATATCTATACACAACTGCCCACTATTTACAATTAACTTTCCATAGCAACCTAGTATTTAACCACTCACCATCTACCCCAAAACTTTGCCATATTCCAAAACAACATATTATAGAAAATAATTACTGATGCTTAATCACCCATAATGTTCCCTAAGCTCTGACTAGAAACCACTAACCATTCAGCATTTATTGATGCAGTTACCATTCAGCATTTACCAATCAGACAATATATATCCCTATTATCTATCCCATACAATATTTACTCAATAACTGCCCCAAGAAAATATTTTAACAGTTTACATTTCATTATCTGCCATTTATACACAGTCTATCCTTAACCCAGACACCACATATCCATCCAGCATTCAACTACCTGTAGCCAACCATCTCCAATAACCACTGGATCTACTGCAAACCACCCACTTTGTACCTATAAACTATGAATCTCTAAATCACGTAATTTCTGTCCTTAATTATTATAGATATTTATTATGAAAGCACAATTTTAGTGTAAAGTGATGAAAAAACTTCCACTGCCAAACAGATCGGGTGAAAACAAGGGATTACTGTGTCAGTTTTGATGCATTCTGAGAGAAGATGAAGTGGTAGAGTGGGAAGCAGATGAAATGTTTCAACTGGAAAAGCAGTAAAAGCAGTGAGCAGTAATCAGACTGCAGACTGCTTCCTGGGATGTTTGTCTGAATAAACTAAAAATAAAAATAGACAGATAGACAGAAACACACACACACACACACACATTTACATACACACATTAGTTTTTTAATCAGTGGTACAGAGAGCTGCAGTTTGTTCAATGCAAAATGACAGCAATGAGAAATGTTTATGGTGTGTCGTCATCAGCGCCTACACATGCATATGTTCACACACGTACACCCCTGCACTCCACTCCACCCCACCCTCTCGGAGCCCAGATTGGCATTTTCTTGTTCCAAGGGTTCTGTAAAAGCAATAAAGAGACCAGTAATTACATCCTGACTCATGCAGAGCATACGATTTACAACCAGTCACAGCTCCTGTGCATACTTAATGAGTGTGTACGTGGATGCTTGTATGTATATGTGTGTAGGTGTTGTAATTGAGCAGCTATTGTCCAATTCTGCACAAACAAGGAGAGTGTCATTCAGTGTTGTAAAGAGTGATTGTGTTTGTCTAAGCAGATGAAGCACTAAAATGAAGAAATTATGGTTTCAAAATTAACTCTAGCTTGTACAAAACACAGATTCAAATATTGTTACTATAACTACGATGTCTGATGCCATATCCACCATCTAATTGTTTATCAGGTCACATTCACATTGCCTCTAAAATCTGCTTCTTAACTATTACAAATCAAGTAGTTCAAATCAAATGCTCCTGGTACTGCGTATTCAGTATGCAGGTCCATTACTGGTCTTAAGAGTCAAAGTCTACAGTGGATTGCAGAGCCCCAGTGTTATGGGACTAACTACCAATCACTGTTTGACAGGCAAATCTGGTAAAAAAAAAAAACAAAAAAAAACAAAAACAAACAGGCAATGGTCAAATGATAATGTAAGAAAGAAAGTGATATAGTATAAGACATGATCAAAACACAGCAACAGGAAAAGGGCTAAACCCGAGAAGCACTCAGAGTAGCACTGTGAATGGCAACATGACAACATCTCACAAATACTGTGCACTATTGAGCTGTTTATGTAAACAGTGATTGGTGAAAAACAGGAAACAGGTGTGTTGATCAGATGAGTGTGAGTGTTGCGATGTCTGAGCCAGATAGATGGTGAATGTGGGTGTGACAATATGTGTGTGTGTGTGTGTGTGTGTGTGTGTGTGTGTGTGTGTGTGTGTGTGTGTGTGCTAGGAACTGTTGTCATACTGCCATACTAACAGGTGGCGTTTTAGAGAAAATGCTTCTGTTCAGCATGCCTCTGTGCACACAATACACACACAGAGTGGGAATATCTGTGTATACATGCACAAACACAAAGAGTCTTTTATACACTTATTAGATATCTGATACAGTGCAACAGTGTGTATAAGGTGTATACGTGTGTTTTAAAAATCTTGTGGCTTTTGAATAATCCCCTTCATCTTCCCAATCACCTTCTCATTAACTCTCTCTTACTCTGTCTGTCACAAACAAACCTCTTTGTATGCATTTATTCATGTTAGTGTCTTTTAAATGTTAGTGGCCTTATGCTCCACAGTGACCAAGAATACAAGTTACTACTGATTAAGGTCAAGCCGAGAGCAGAATATCAATGCGGAACCTGTCTAAAATGCCCAACACTCATATATCACCTCTCTCTCACGCTTACTCACACACATACACACAATCACAGAGAGAGAGAGAGAGAGAGAGAGTGAGAGAGAAAACGGATGCCAGAGGCTGATCTGTCTGCCAGTCCATCTGATTATAGAGGTATCATTAGTTGAGCACAGATTACAGATGACCTAGCTGTCACCAGGCAGACTCATCTCGTGCTGTCTGCACACACACACACACACACACACACACACACACACACACACAGCAAGCTGAAGTCCAAATTAGATCATTTTAACCGTCTGCTTCTGTTTTGTTCATCTCCTGTCCTTCACATGTCAGTTAGTCATGAGGCAAGCAATCAGACTTATAATTGTTCAACATGAAATGTATAATTCATAGCATAAAAACTTAAAATAGAGAGAGAGAGCCAGAGAGGCAGAGCATCAAGTATTCATTTCTCTGATGCTTTTTTTAATATGAATACAAAAACACAACAGCAGACTTGTTCTTGGGATGGTGTAGGTAGTACTGACTACAAGGGGATACCAGTAGTTAATGATTCTCTCTCTCTCACCCCAAACTGTGTATTATATAAACAGTACCACAGAGAGCTGTCACTTCAAGACCTCAGCATGTAGTCTACAAAGTTCAACACAGTTCACTACAGGTGCCTTTATTTGCACAGAAAACAAATCTGTTCCAGTTCTGGCAAAAATATCAGATCACTAAAGACACGTTTGACATCTGAGGTTTGCTGCTTTAGGGTACAAAGCTGATCTAACTAACAAATAAGAATATATTACTGCCAATTTTGTGTCAGGACGTTCAAACTGACTTGTTTATGTGCTCTCTAAAACTGTATGATACACTGTTATATTAAGGGGGAAAAAAGTCACATGCCCAAACAATAGTAGCTATATTAAAAGCTTTTAGTGTCATGGCTTCAGAAGGAAGTGTGACCCAAAGTTTTTCTGTTTTTTATCTAAATATGGTATCGCAATATGGAGCACAGAGAAAATGTATATTTCCTAAAAGAGGATGCAGGATGAGATATTAACAGAGGAATGTATGATTGGAAGGGAAGAACAGAAGATAATGGTTATCTCTCTGAAGTGGACTGTGTCTATTACTGTCCATAAAGGCTCAATACATTACCCAAGAAACACTTTAGTGTTTTTTGGTGTTCACAATAACCATCGGAGTGGAGAGGAGAACGTCAGAGGGAGAGAGTGACAAAGAGAGGGAGTGCATGTGAGCGTCACTAAAGCAAATCTGTCCACAATAGAGAGAAAGAGAGAGAGAGAGAGAGAGAGAGAGAGAGAGAGAGAAAGAGAGAAAGAGACTCAGCTGCCTGATTCTTGAAGGTCTCTGTTAGTGATGTTTATGGCAAAAAAATCATGTGAGCACCCAAAGGGCCTCAAACAGGACCTGATCCAAAAGTTGCTGTACTGCACAGGAGAAATGGAGTATTTTCACACATATATGCAGGGTAAGAGTCCACATTACACCCATACATACCAAAAGTACTGTAACACACAGTAGAAATGTTATAAGGAAAAGTTCACAAAGAAACACTTTAAATATGTTTATATTGAAATATTTGTGATGTGTTTAGTGATGCTGGTATTAATTTGTTGGTTAATGTTGTATTTTCATTATTTCTCTGAGAAGTTAATGATGGTTTACCGCTCTGACACCATGGGAATATTGCTATTACTAGCAAGACAGAAAAATAGTTTTTACTATGAGACAAAAAATGTAATTTAAGTGTTACTATAATGAGAAATCCAGAAAGTTCCATAATGCAATGATACAGTTATATGGATACGATAGAAACTCAGCTACTTAGTTTGTCTATTCAACTATTTGCTTTAGACTTGCCAATTTGCCAATAAGACTTTGAGGATCAGTAAACACACTCTATCACTCTTCCTCTCTCAAGTCATCTAAAGACAGCTTTATTGGCAGAACTACACTTAAGGAAAAATACAAGCAATAACAACAAAAACAATAATGTTGAATGCAACAGAATGTCAGCTTACATAGCATAAAGATATTATTCATATAAAGAATCATGTGGAAAAAGCAAGAAGTATTGATAAATGGGCCAAATGAGGGAGTTTCCTGTTGTCTCTCAGTCTTATTCTCCAGCTCACTCTTCCTTTCTGCTTTGCTTAGAGAAGATGAACTAGTGATTTGTGGCCTTAAAGGGGTGTAGGCTACACAGGCATTTGGTGTGTCATGTTTCACAGATGTATCGTTCGGAAATCAAAAGTCAAAAAATGTATTGTAAGATATTGCTGTAGGATGTCTGTGGTGCAAATATTCTGTTTGCAAATTGAATGAATAAGTAGTATGTCCCCGCCCTTTGCCAGCGTTATTCAAATGAGGTTTGGAGATGGAGAAGGTCATAACAAAACCTTGCTTTCTTACTTTTTTCAGAAAACATCTCAGAATAATTTTAACTGATAGATGCTGTAGATTGTAAAGTAGATGTACATTTCCATTTTCCCCATTAAAAGTATAGATAGTCTAAGCAAACCTTTGCTTGCCATTGCTTCTCTGTCTCTCTCTCTTTCTCTCTTTCTGTCAGATCAGGCTTTTCTCATACAGCTGCTTGAGTGGTTAATGCGGGGTGTCTCTGGTGTGATCATGGTGAACAACCCTTTGAGTGGAGTACTGATTCTTGCTGCTCTGTCAATTGCCAGTCCTTGGCAGGCCCTGCTGGGAAGCCTGGGACTTCTCTCCTCCACAGTCATGGCAATCCTTATTGGACAGGAGCGGTGAGGGGAAACCACAGATTACACACACACACACACACACACACACACACACACACATATATACATAGAACTACACGAATTAGTGAGACATTGTCATGGTGTGGGTATGTTTGTGTGCTACAGAGCAGAGGTTTCCAGGGGTGAACATGGTTATAATGGGATGTTGGTGGCTTTATTGATCGGTGTTATCAGCAGTGCAGGAGACTGGTACTGGTGGCTACTGCTGCCTGCATGCCTCACTGGAGCTGCTACGTAAGACCGTCACATGGACACATACAGTATGTACACACATATATACAGACTGTGATGGTCCTATACCTCCCTCGCTATCTCTCCCTCTCAGTACATTTGTACACAGTGGCCTGGCTGCTGTGTTGGACAGATGGGATTTGCCTGTAAGTGTGTTCCCCTTCAACACTGTCCTGCTGCTGTATTTGGCCTGCACCGGTATTGAAAATCCATACTTCCCCAACCATCCAGCCCTGCCACAGGGGCCAACACTGAGCATCAACAACACACACCTCGACATTCCTCAGGTTAGGATGTCAATGTGCTCAACAGGGGATACTAAAGCTTTTTGAGTATACATAACTGTATTCATGCTTGGACGTGTAGGGCACACCTGGATGACTCACTACTTAGGGATTTACCATAAAAAGAAATGTGGAGTGATGGACACTTTTTTATTCTAATCAGTCCATGAACAGCTTTCAGCAGATAACTATCTGAAAAAACATGGCTATCAGTGATGGCACAAAGAAATTTGCCTGCAGTGCTGCCTTTGTTTAAATATCAAAACTGTTTCACTAATAAAAAGCACATAGCACCAAACTATAATATGGAAAACCTGATTTTAGATGTGCCATGGTGAAGATCGTTCATGTTTGTACAAGGTCCAAGTGTGTCTGAATCAGCTGGTTTGTGTGACATGACTGAAAAAATGGATGCAGTTCGAGATTTTTCTTGACATGATATGTCATCTGGGATTTTCTGCCGCCAAAATACTGGCCAAATACTTCACAAAATACTTACTGGCATATTTTGGGAAGTGGGAGGAAACTAGAGAACCTGGAGGAAACTCAAACAGACATGGTGAAAACATATGAAACTCCACGAGAAACAATCAAATCAGGGATTGTAGAGTTGTGAGGCAGCAATACTACTCACTATATGCAATATATTATTAATATATTGTAGCATGAATGTATATATTCATACTGATATCATCACACTGCTAGTGTCCTCCCTTTACTTTTCTAGTCCTTCCATCTGCTGCTTTCTCTATTCAGATGTGCACAAGTCTGAGCATGCATGGGTGTGAAAGGAAAAACTGTTGAGGCTATTTATAATTCATAGTGTTCCAGTATTCTACCTCCTCCATGCTAGTCTGACTTTCAAAGAATCTACATCCACATCGTCTCCATGCTAAGCTGTGCTGTGTCTGGTCGTCTCTCTGATTCACTTTTTCTGTGATTTGCTCAGTGCAGGTGCACCCCATGGCGGTCTTTTCAGGCCTCATCAATATAAAGCTTAACAGGATCCAGTGCATCCGGCATGTCTCCATGGAGACAACTTGAGCTAAGAAAGAGCGAGCAGTGGAGGACGGGTGTGAGGAAAGAGGGAGCAAGAAAGAGTCGTAACTTTTATACAGCTATAGCTCTTTTACCGCTCTTTGTCATGAATAGCCTATTGGGCAAATGGAAATTTCCAGAGCTCTCCCACTCGCTTCTGTAACTCTCACTGGCAGTGAAATGCATTTCTCTTTATGTACATTGTAAATTCAGCTATGGCCTCACATTATTTCTTTTATATATTTATGAATCTGTTAAGACTTACAAAATATAAAACATTAGCACAAATCTTTTTTATTCCGTAGTGTTAGAAAAATTTATACATGAAATAATGTCCCAACATTCCATTTGTTTATCAAGAAGCTTTCTTCTTTTCATTTCAGATTAGTAGAGAGTTTGTAGGTAAAAAATATCTGGGCATCTGTAAATAATTAAATTAATGAATGAATTAATTAATAACTTCAAACGAAATTGTATAGTTAGTGCATTATTTATGTGTTAATTGTTCTAAAATGCGGCAACAGTAAAGTCCAAAAGTCTGTGATTTTTTTTTAAGCAGTTGAAAATTCTACCACCGATTAACCAAATAATGCATAAAACATTACATGATATCAGGTGCTTTTTAGACATGACAACAATGAGCGCTATGTTCGGAGCATGTATGTGTTACAAATTAAATATACAGTATGTCAGAACATTTTAAATTAATGTTATGCAATAGAATATTCACATGTCCAGATTCCTCAATCAGAACTCAAAAGATTTAATTGAAAAAATTTTAATCTCTGTTTTGTATAATATATTCTTAAATAACGAGTTCCAAGCATAAGATTTTGCACTAGTTTTCAGTAGTTCCCAATTCATTTTCATCATCGTGTTTAGAAACTGTTTTATTCTGGTCAGGGTCTTGGTGGATCATAAGCCTTTTCCAGGAATATCAGGTACAGGGTGGAAATACACCCAGGATGGGTCACCTGTCCATAACAGGGCACCATCTACACACCCATTCATAGCAGCAGGCAAATTAGAGTGGTCAGTTCAATTACTGGGAAGTGGCAGGAAACCTAATTAAATACCTTATGAATTAGAATTGTACCACAAATCTAAAAATTATAAGTCTGCAAGAGATACAATATGTGGGTTCAGTTTAATTAATCCTTTCAGATGTTCTATGCATCTCCTGTGTTAACACTGGTAAGCACTGATGTCACTGTCAGATTGTCTCTTGTAGCTGTGAAGGGTCCAACTGTTGCATACAAGCAATGTAATTTATTCATATCACTGTCTTATTTTTTTAAAAATGTATTTAGTGCTGTAATAAGACTCAAATATGTAGAGTAAAATATGATTGTCGCCTCACAGCAAGAAGGTCCTGGGTTCGATCCCCGGATCACCCAGGGTGCCTTTCTGTGTGGAGTTTGCATGT
>JAQQZU010000001.1:5494826-5509049 GCA_030068025.1 Parauchenoglanis punctatus | reverse complement strand
TGTGTGTGTGTGTGTGTGTGTGTGTGTGTGTGTGTGTGTGTGTGTGTGTGTGTGTGTGTGTGTGTGTATGTGTGCCTGTGCATTTGTGGTACTTCCTCTCTGCACATTCACACTCACACTCTCCAGTCTGACAGTGAGGAGAGAAACCTCCCCAGGCTTAATATCTAGCCATAAGATCTAATGTAGTGTGAATGTTCACAAGTTACATTGTGGTTACTGAAGGCAGTGTCTCACCATTCACACCTTCATTGCTCTTCAGAGGACACAGCCTAGGAAAAGCAAGAGTAAAAGAAAGAAAAGAAAAAAGACAAAAATGGATGAGGTGATCAGAAGGAAGAGAGGCTGAGAGTGTAAAGAGAGTGTGTGGAGGCTATAGAGTCTAAAGTATGAGATAGAGGAGTGAGACAGGGAAAGAGAGAGCGAGAGAGAGAGAGAGAGAGAGAGAGAGAGATGCTGAGGATCGTCCGTGTGTAAGAAACCACACCCTAATCACTGTGTAGTTTCCTATTTGAAGAGTTTTGATATGTTAGTCACATATAAAGGCACACTGGAAACTATTCAGTGCACTTGTGAAATCCCACATAGGCTAATGTCCAAACATTGTACTCTAGTGATTAAAGAATACCCACAATTTGCTCTCTGTAGGGAGTGAGGTGCCAATTTGGACACTCAGCATGAGCAAGGGAAAATAATAAAGAAAGAGGACATCTTGCCTAAGTCTGCAGTGCCTCCTCCAGGCTATAAGCACAACAGCAGTCAAGTGCACAAAAACTTTAAATACAAATTACATTTTTACATAAGTGGCCATTGAGGGTTAGAGTGACAAAAACATGAAAACTGGGAAAAAAGCATAACAATTCTTTCTTTATTTTCTTCCTCCTTCATTTCTTTGTTTCTTCCTCCTATACATTCTTTCTTTCTTTTTTTTCTTTCTCCCTTACTTCCTGTCCTTCTTCCTCCCTTCACCGACTGATCCACTGTCAACACTGGTCTTCAGATTGAATTTGTGCAGGCCATCAGAGGTCAATGCAGAAGAGACAGCTCAACTAAATGGCTAGAATGTAAGCTGAAATGTGTCTAAAGGAGAGTCAGTGTGAAGAAAACATGAAAATTGGGAAATGAGCATGACAATCCTTCCTTTATTTTCTTCCTCCTTCATTTCTTTGCTTCTTCCTTCTGTACATTTTTCTTCCTTCTTTTCATCTTTCTTTCTTTCTTTCTTTCTTTCTTTCTTTCTTTCTTTCTCCCTTACTTCCTGTCATTCTTTCTCCCTTCTATTCCTCCTTGCTTCCTTTTCTGTGCATGACTGCAACCTAGCATTGTTTCATCTTACATGAAATTGTACTAATTGGAATTAAGCACTGATATCATTTTATATTATTTTATATATTTATATTATATAAATTTATAATTAACTAAAGCAAGCAATGATATAATTTTTTTTAGCCTGTTTCTTTTTCCTTTTGTGAAACTGCCATTCAATTAGGCATGATTCAGACATTTTGTTACAGGATTAAAAAATAAGAATCCATTAGAATTAAAATATCTGAGAAATATCTGAGGAGAAACATTTAAATGATAGTAATATTGATTGGAAATATGATGAGCCTTTGTCAATCTCCCTCTCTGTCTGTCTGTCTGTCTCTCTGCAGGTCTTTCTGTGGCAGTGCAGCAGGAGGCTTTATACACAGGGCTGGCCGGTTTTAATGGCGCTCTGGGCTGCATGGCTGTTGGAGGGCTTTTATTCACATTAAGCTGGAGAACTCATGTTTTCTCCATAATTTGTGGTGAGACACTCACACTCCTCCTCCTGTGATAATGCTTGGATATTATCCAATTACCCTCTCTGTTCACCTTCCATACTCTGTGCACTGTCTGTCCCATTTAGTCTCTTTTGCTTTCTACATTTCTTATATAATCAGTCTTTCCTGTACTTGTTTTTGTAATTGGTCTTATTAATGTTGTTTAGTTTAAATGTTCCCCTTGCTGATGATAAAGTAATCTTCGCTTTAAGCACTACTGTGTTTATAAGACAGAATATCTCAGAGATATTCTGTGATATTCTAATTTTAATTCAGTACACACAGAAACCCCGGGGTAAGAATCCACATTAGTTTTTATTTATTGATGCTTGTGTTCATTAATTAAACATCTCTCCATTCTCTGCAGCCTTCCTGTCTTCTTATACAAACATCGCCTTGAGCACTCTGCTGGCAAACGTGAGTAAACAATGTGTATTTGCTAGTTAAAGACACACCTGAGCAGCCATACACTGTGCTTTTGATTTATGTGTCTGTGTTCTGGGTTGTGTATGTAGGTGGGTCTCCCTGCCAGCAGCTGGGCCTCTGCACTAACTATAAGTCTTATGCTGTTAGTGAGTGGGCGGAGCCTCTCCACATACCACATCACCATTGGCCGAGACAGCTCACCTGTAGACCCCCTACACACTCCCAGCCAATGTTCTGAAGCTAATACAGACAGTAGTTCTGTGTGACACACACACACACAAACACACACACACACACACAGTAAAACATACTAATTTAAGGTGTCTGGTCCACAACTTTTTTCCACTAATTATGTGTCATCACTCTTCCGGAAACATCTGATGAATCCATCCCACAGGGAGTAAACTTGGTTGGCAATAAAAAGCACTTCTTAAAATAGAAACGTGTGTGGGTAGCCTGATTCAATTCATCAACTTTGCTGTTGCTAATACTGTTAGAAAACATGATTGGGACAGGCAGTTTATGGTTCTCTGCTCTCTGTTTGACGTCCTGCTCTCATCCTCCCACTCGCACTGAGCTTTCACAGACTCATCCACTGTCGACACTGATCCTCTGATTGAATTTGTGCAGGTCATCACAGGTCAAAGCAGAAGGGACAGCTCAACTGATTGGCTAGAATGTGAGAGTTGGATATTAAGCTGAAATGTGTCTAAAAGCCTGTAATGATGAGCAGCAATGTCAAAATGGCTCAGTATCATTTCTATATAATACATTTCTAGTATTCACTTCTAGTTAGTATGCAGTTGTAGAAATTTAAACAATGTCTGGAGGAAAAGTAAAACATTCCTAATTAACAAAGGAGACTTTGTAATGTTAGATAGTTTGGAGCAGACAGTGTGGGTGTGAGGCCTCACTTGAAAAAAAAAAAAAAAAAAAAAAAAAAAGGATACAGTTGTACAATAAAAGCGTAATCAGTTATTCATCATTCAAGCGCAAGACTGCAGAACAGCAGCACAATTTTGACCAGTTTTGCTTATTATATTACATCATATCATATTCTATATGTCATATCATATATGTTATGTTATGTTATGTTATGTTTATTTGACCAAATTTCAAAAACTATTATAGGTAATTATAGACACATTTGTGTTAAGATAGTTTTAATTTTTTTTTATTTCATTTCATTTCATTGTTGTTGTTGATCTTGTTTAATGATCTAAGAACATTTGAAAGCAGCATCGAAAATCTTTTTAAGAATAGCTAAACTGCCAAAGTAGAAAGAAAACAAATGAAAGCAGAAGAAAACTCTTGATTTATGAAATTAACCTTAGAAACATTTATGAAATTTATGATCTGCAAATGCCAGGAAGACATGTACCACCTATACTTCATGTTTAAACTCAAGGCCTGAAGACAAATACAGCCTGCTGCTTTGTTTCTTTCAGCTCATTTGCAAAACTTGATACTGAAACAGCCCACAGCTCTCAACAGTCTCACACTATCCAGAATTCACACTCTAAACAACACACACACGGCTAAGAGACACGACGTCTTCTCCATGGTTAACGCAAAACCTGAGAAGTAAAGAAAGCTTTATACAAAGTGATATCAAAGTGAGAACAGAGTGAAATCTCCCTGCATTTCTTTACTGTCTGCTTTGCCGTTTTTCCACTAGTCTGAATAACTGACATCCCTCCAGCCTCGACTAGTGGATGTACCAGTCTAATTGAATTAGTATAATTAATTATCACCTAATAGCTGGATAGTTTAAGTTAGCCATTCTGTTTTCTTCAATGTTCCTATTCTACTTTAAGAGCCTAGGTTATTAGTGTTAATTGGTAGAATAGATAATAATATGTTTAAAAATATTTTAAAGTTTTAGTTTATGTTCTTTCAAATGCTCATGAAAATACTGATGTGGTTCAGGAAGAATTTGAGTTTGATACCCTGATAAATACCACAGGAAAGCTGAAACCATGACAGCTGCGTTTGAGTCAAAACAAACGTTTTTAATGGTGCTGTAAACAGACTTCATTGCAGTAAAAAACAATTTGAACAGAGTCTTTAAAAACATCATAACATAAAATAATCTACATTAAATATCATTAGTAGTCCAGTCTGTGGGCTTTTGTTTTATTAAACAACCTATATTTCAACCAGCCAGAAGAGTGCAAAAGTTAGCAGGAACACAATTTTAAAAATACAAACATGCAAAATAATAATGGTCTTTAACTGACTTGTAATGATAATGGCAAATACCCAACAAAACAATACCTACTCTCAGATGAAAAATCAATCTTCCAGGACTTTTTTTTTTTTGCCAACCTAGAACCATAAGGAGTTGTAAAGTAATATAATCTAGTGTATGAGCGGATGTGTATTGCATGCAGTTAAGGGGATTGAAGGTCATAAATGTTCACCTTCACAGAGATATGATGTGTGTGTGTGTGTGTGTGTGTGTGTGTGGGTGGGTGGGTGTGTGTGTGTTCGTGTGTGTGTGTGTGGGTAATGGGTAATGATGAATCCTGCACAGAAAAGAAAAGGGCAGGAATAAAAAAAGCTTATAATGTCATTCAGCAGCTTTTCATGCTAACTTCTGTAAGAAAGGAGGCCAAGACTATTCATGTTGTGCAAGCCCTGTGTGTGTGTGTGTGTGTGTGTGTCTGTGTGTGTGTGTGTGTGTGTGTGTGTGTGTGAAAGTAGCAGGGCATCTACGTGTTTTAGAATAAGAATTAAGTGCTAAGCAAGCATGTTTTTGTGTGTGTATACAGTGAATGACAGTGAGAATAGTGTTATCCATCAAACGCCATCTACAGTAGCCTAGTCACTGTGCTTTACGCTCCTAACACAATTGCAGAAGCTTGCAGTCACTGATAACGAGGTACAAAGCATCACCACTAAAGTTATAAGACATGTACAGAGTGCCAGTTTAGTGAAGAAACAGAAAGAAATGAGCTGAAGGTAATCATGCTGGATCAGGTATGATATAATGATCAGTAGCAGTTATTCATTAATAACCTTTAAGCAGGTATGTAGATCAGGTTAGACAGCAGATGAGATCAGTGCAGACTAATATTTTCCAATTTTATCAAAAAAAAGGACCTGTCCAGGTCTAAGATATTGTTCCTACCATACAGTAACAGACCTAGCATATAAAAAAACTATAGGCTGAGTTTCCAGGTCACGTTGCTGAAGGAGCAGAGGCACAGAAATAGAATCAGTCCTCCCATCGGGGAAGGAGGGAGTATACCCGGTCTGTGGTGTAGTCACGGCCGTATGCAGTGTATACACATGCTTTTTCCAGTGTGCTAATGTATGTTTACTTCTAATGATAGTAGATACACTTATATTTTTCAGTATTAAAGGAAAAATTCACCCTGAATGACTTTTTACCTTTATAGTTAACATGTGATTTTCAATGGTATCCAAAATATATAATTTTAATTTATATGTTGGCCTATTTTCATCTTGGTTAGCATTATTCTACATTACCTCTAATGCTGTTTGACCACCTCTTATAGTGGCACTAGTAGTTTTTAGCCAGAGCTTCATCAATGTTTTAGTCCTTTAGTCTGTCCACCTCCTTAGCTGTACACTCTGCTCCAACAGCTCATCATCCAAATATTCAATTGTCATGCTAAAGCAGCCCTGACACTTGCACGCAGAGGTGGCACAAAGAGACATGCATTGTTGCGTGCCAATGAGGGAACTAGTCGTGAAAGATTGAGTGGAGCTTCGTGGGACTTCATATCAAGTATGTAGGTTTGAAATGTTTGAACATTTCAAAAATTCTGGCACGAAAATTTTAGCGCCATCGTTTCAGTCAGGAAACTGATCATATTGTCTATACTTGTATATTCTGGTCAGCCAGTCTCTGACCCACACATTCCTTTGTTTCTTTTTTCTGCCTGGGACTCTTTCTTCTCTCATCCTCCTCTAATTTCCACTGATGGTCAACAATTACTTCCACAACCGAGTGACCGCTATAGTGTTTCAAGGCGTGGACCGTTGAACCCCAAATTCTTGCACTTTGATTTCACACATGCGTCACTGTAGCATGTCAGTGAGTGACCATATGTGCCACTGAGTGCACAGGCGTGCCCAGGTGTGACATCATCACAACTTCAAGCTCAAATAGTGCATGCCCAGTTCGTAACTTATGTGTGACAGATGGCATGATATGGCACTCACAATGCTTAACTTTGTTGTGATAACAACAGTGTGGTGCCTCCTTTTTGGCTCGCGTTGACACACCATAATATAGACCTGTTCATGACCAAAATTCATGCAAGTGTCAGGGGTGCTTAATACTGCACTCAAAGTGTTGTAGATCTCTATCTAGCTTTGCCAAGTCTTTGTCCTAGTTCAGTATAACTGGTTCATATAGCTGCATTGTATTTTGGATCCTTGAGTCCAACGTTGGTTCCCTCCACTACGTCTATGTTGGATTTCTCATTTGACATTAAGCATCACTGGAAAATGGTGAATAAGAAAGGAAACTTGCTCTTTCTTAAAAAAAAAAAAACTAACTGCAAATCTTGACCGTTATCACTTATATATGATATTCTCGTGTGACGGCAGAATGGTAGAAACTTCTCAATGGCCAATTTCTTAATTAAATGTTCTTATTGGCACCAACCAAATATTTAGCACCATAATTGCTAAGAACAATACAATCATTTCTAAACATATTTAATGTGTTACAGGTTGGACTTCACTGGCAGGGCATGGCCAGGCCAAAACTGTCCATCTCTTTGCACACATGGACCACAATTTGATGTGATGTGATCACAATTTATTTCATGTGATGCTTTTTGAAGACGTTTGATTCGTTAGTTCTTAAATCTCTACAGATTCTGAATGAAATCTCATGTGAATGCAGATATAGAATAGTGAATTGCTACTAATTTTAGCATTAGTGAGAATAGTCATGGTAAAACGACTACTTTAGACTGGACTACACCACAGGACACAGGCCAGTTTCAGTGTTACTCATTAGTAGAAACCAAAACATGGACACTGTCAGGCCATATGAGGAAACATTGTCCAGACCACTGCACAGCTCTCTTACTTTAGAATTAAACCCTCTTTGACTTAACTCTCCTTCTAAGTGCTGTGGTGAGGCTTTAAACAAACAGCTCTGGTAAAGATGTTAAACGGTACTAATTATTTGCGGATAAATTTCTTTCATCGCTTTTAAGTAATGCACCAGTCATAACACTAATGGTGCTAATCATGTAAAGGCTAGTATAGAGCAGTTAGCATTATGCTAACCAGGCCACAGTGGCCAGTTGACTGTTAATCAACAGCATGTTTTAGGCAAAGTTGTTCTTCAGCCCCAAATTAGCCCTGTATTCCAATACAGCTTTCAACAGGCCCTCATCAACATCCTCATTACAGAGAAGTGCATATTATCTACATGACACATGATAAGTGGCTGCTTGCAGAAGTACAGAATTCAAGACAGTACAAGAATTGAGTACAGTGATATAATTCAATCAGCTTTCATTTATAGATGAAGTAATGGCTATATTAATAATCAATTTCAATGTAGTAAATGTTATATTTTGGAAATATTTAGTATTTTATTGCTGTGTGTTAGATTGCAGTGCATTCTGGGCAATTTCTGCTCTCCACAAAGTGTCATTGAACAAAATTGTCTTTGCAAATAAAGTATTATAATGACCTTTGATAGCTAATGTGTATTAAATCAAACTGAAACATTAATAGGGAAGTGGATAAGGACATGTTGGAAGATGTATCGGAATGTAGGATATGTCATTGAACTTGTCACCTTAATCTGCAGGGCTGTATAACATGCAGCTTTGCCCCAAAAAAGTCCAATTACGTCATAAGTGATTGTTTGTGAACTGGTTAAGGCTCTAAAGCAGCCTGCCCAGGATCAGTCCCTCTGTGGAGCGAGCCTCTCCCCTTACAATCTCCAGAAAGCCCAGCTTAGTGAGGAACTCCAGCTTTAGCCGGTCTGTGGGCTGCACCTCGCAAAACACACCCTGGGAGCCTGCGGAGAGAGAGAGAGAGAGAGAGAGAGAGAGAGAGAGAGAGAGAGAGAGGAATATGGGAGTTTAAAAAAAATAAAAAAATCAAGTGTGGAGATTTCGATAACTTTCATTTCTGGCTATGAAAAGTCATTGTACCAATATCCACATCCAATTTCAGGTCCTTTAGCATTAAGACTTTATTATAGATGCCAAGTACATGCCAGATGAGTGTGTAGCAGAAGCAGACTTCACCAGAAGTTTTATATAGCTCCTATATATTTGTGTTCTTTACTAGTAAAATGGTTGATTCCTATACGGACTGATCAAGCCTCATATTATCAATGGTCATGAAGATAATATGAGATGTCTAGTTGTTGTCCTGGTGATAAAATGACATGAATGTCAAAGTTCCATTGATGTCAGTTTTTTCAGGTCATCATCGTTTGGGGCAGGAATCAGCTTGTGACCAGCTTTTTTACAGTGGAAACATGCAGAACAATTAAAAGATCGACACCAACCCAAGAACAAGCAACAGCTTCTTCCTACCGTTAGCTTTGAGTGCTGTGAGCAGGGACGTGAGAAGGCTTCTGCTGACGCTGCAGTCCACCAGTTCAGGCAACGCCTCAAGCCGCAGCTGAGACGGGAAGTGGTACAGCAGGGAGTCTGGGTAATCCTGCTCTTCATGCAAACTCAGCAGCGCCTCCTGTGATTACAGGGAGAAATGAAAATAGTGAATGTTTTATTTGCAAATTCTTGTGTCCCGTCTGTGTATGTGTTTGTGAGATGGAACTTTTCTTATTGGTGTTTGTAGTCTGAATGTTTATACAGAAATACAGCAGTGAATACTACTAATCCTTAGCACTAGTTTGAGATATCACTGTATTAACTCTAGTTAAAGAAAAACTGATCAAACTATTATTCTGTGATGTTTATCTCTCCTGGTTTGAACTCTGACCTTCTGAGCTGTGTGTCCGTTGGCGATGTGTGTACGTGTGGGGTATTTGTCTTTCATAGGCGGCAGCCAGGTGGCCTGGCACCTCTTGACAAATGAGCGTACATCCAGAATGCCAGCAACACACCCACACACACCCAGCTCGTCCTCCAGAACAAAACTGTACTCTGGGCACAGGGCCAGAGATGCACCCAAGCACCTGAAATCACACACACACACACACACACACACACACAGAAGCACAGAAATACATTCATAAATATTCCTTTCAAGGTCCTAGAGGTACCAGTGTTAGGAGTTATTGTTACGACAGCATGGGGAAAGAAGAACTTCTGTGAAGCTTCTGAGAATTTGCATATTCATATAAATAAACGTAACCTGTCACCAATGAAGTCTGGGTGAAGCACGGTTACGTCCTGAGCACCTCTGGTTTTCTGATAAAGCTGACGCACCATGCGGTATAGTTCCACCTAACAGCACACCGGATAAGAGCACACAAACAAACCCAATAATTATAATGCAGATGTGGATTGTAAGACCAGTGCAAATTTAACATTTTACATGTTATCTGTTATTTATTACTTGTATAAAGCATTCAGTAACTTGAATGAATATGTCATTTAGTTAGTATAAAATTATACAAAATTGTTAGTATTTGCTGAAATAGTAGTGGCAATACTACTAACTGCTAAAATACAAACTTTTTATGTCCTATTTAAGTTTTGTAAGTGTGAGGCTGAGCACACTGCGAATGAGGGACATTGAGGGAGTTATTGCTTGTAAAGTTGCAATTTTACAACACAACTGTGTATCACCAGGAAAGCAACATAGCATCAACTGGCCTTGGCTGTACACGGTATATCTTACCTTGTCTTTGAGCTGGAAGGGCCGTATGTTATAGAGACGAGAAGTGGGGAAGAGAGGAGGGGGGTGGCTGAAGAGCTCACTGCTGGTGCCTACAGGAAGAAGCATCTTCAGCACACACCAGATGGAGAGAGGAAGAGAGAGAAATGATGAGGAATATATGGCATGAGCCATGATTTAACTTCATTCATGCTTTATTACACTGCTTAATTCTCAATGCCATTCCTACCTGCACTTCTCCTGACAGTCCTCCTTTAAATACCCAGGGCTCTGCCTCCACACCGAGAAGCTCCACCCCTGAGGAGGCTCCACACCCTGTAGAGCAGAAACCACTCAGTCTCACAGCATGTGCAATCACAGGCATATGCAATATGGTGTAGAATGGAAAGAGATACTCACAATGAAAACAGTTCTTCCAGGAACCCAGTGAAGAATTTTCACTTATCACTCGACCCTCTGAAGGTGAGGAAAAAAGAAAGAGGGAGAGAGATATATCAGAGCAATTCAAAACATTTCCGGTATAAAGATCTCTCTCTCAATCTCTCTCTCTCTCACACACACACACACACACGCACACACACACACACACACACACACACACCTAGCCAGCTGATGAAAGCCTTGGCTACAAGCAGCGTGTTCCTCAGGTCCCAGACATATGGGTAAAGGTCATACAGCACAGCTCTGTTCACGCTGTTCACCACGCTGCCATGTAGAACCACAATCTCATCACATGCAACCAGAAAGCGGCCTGCCCGCATCCGCCACTCCTCCAGCTGAGGAAAAAAAACATAAGATTTATAGTAGTTAAGGAGGAAAGAGATTGAAATACTCTATTATTATATACAAATTCATGAAATGAATTAAATATTAAAAGGAGAGAGCAGAGAGCAGGAGAGGATGTGTTTAGGTAAAGTTTGGAAATGGCATTATACCACTTTTCCTTTTTTCCATACCAATACAGGTACTGGAACATTGAGTACCAGCCAATACTAATACCCACCCAATATTGTCTTCTTCAATCTAATGCAGTTCACAGTTAACTCTTTCACACAAAAATCACCTACATTGTAGAAAATAACTATAATAAAGTATAACCTTTAAATAAAATAATATTGATCATAACAAAATAAAAGCCTGTCAAGTTTCTTTTTATGTAAACATTTCCGGTTCTTTTCCAGATCCAATTTTAATCAGATATCCAATATGTTCTCTCTGATATATGAAAGATTTATTACCACTTATTAGTAATTTTGCAAAAATCAGGAGCAATTTAAAAGTGTAAAATACGGGAGAAATGGTAAGATAGGAAGAATCTTTATAGTCCACTAACCATAGTGGACTTTAGTCCACTTTATAGTCCACTAACGCTCACACATTCATTCTCACAGGGGCAAGGATACAACCCTGGACCCTTGAGACACCAACGCTACATGCTGCAATATGATGCTACTCATTTATTATTCAATATGGTGAAAATGTTCTGGACTTCTTATGATTCAAACAGAATTCAAACAAAACTGAAGGCATGCACAGGTCACAACAATCTTCACACATATTTCTTTCATCTAGTCTTTGTGTACCCTGCACACACACAGACTATTCCATATCACAGATAGAGACCTTCTGTGGTTGCATCTTCTTGCTGCTTCCATTGACACTGACATAATGGCAGTGGCTTTTGAGCCAGGTAAGTGCTTGCAACAGGCTCTGGGCTGGTGGGCCATGCTCATGTGGCAGGTAGTACAGTCCCACCAACAGTCGCACTTGGGCCTCGCTGAGTGGAGATTTTCCAGCACACAGGCCCTTTCCTGAGGCCTTCTCCCAGCCTTGATCTCCAGGGAACTGCTCTTCACTCTCAGTCTCAGCCGAGACCTTCAGCACTGAGGTGGAAGAAGGAACCAGAGCCCGAGCAGCAGATGGAGATTTAGACTGGGCTCCATGCAGATTGTCTAAGCTTTCAGGAGGTTTAGGTTTGGAGGAGAGAGCAGACGGTTTGTGCTCTATAGGTCTGTTCTGCCGCCCTGAGAAGAAGAGGTGTCACAAATGAAGAAATCAGAATTGCTTAAATGTCTAATTTTACACACTTTTTCCAGGGACACTTTTCTTTTTAGGAAATCAGCCCTTAAATTGTACATTGAGAGAATAAAATACAAATGAAATGAGAATGTCTCCAGTGATTTTGATTTAGGCTGCCCCAATGCAATTATGAAATGAATCTTTGTGCATCTTGATTTTTATAATATGTATGAATTTGCAGGCAAACTTCACATTTGAATTTCTCTTTAATCGCCTATTGAAGCAGGTGTTTCCTGAACATTCTGGCTAAAAGATTCTTCTCTAGCCTGAGGAAAATGAAATAAACACTGAATGTTCATTCACTTTGAATTATGTATCTTTTTATAGATTACATTATATGTAAAACTATATTTCCTACTAAAGGTGCTATTACATGTAACAGTTTATAACAGGTATTCATCAGTCATTCTTTTACCACTTTTCTGTGGCAAAATGTTAAAATTGTGTTCAATTGGGCATATAGTGCACTACAAATAGTTGGCATATGGCAGATCACATTTATGACAGTAATTGCTTTTTTTTTTTTTAAATAAAAGCTGTTTAGTATTTCTGACATTTTTAATTAAAAAGAGTTCTGCATATGACTAAGTGAAAGTCCAATTATCTATGACATTTTGTAATGTCAATGCATCCAAAAATCAAACCTGTTACCTATGTTATGAACCTGAACCTTATTACAAATATTATATAACTGGTATAAAAATTGTTTCTAAGATGTATTATGTGTGTTTTGTTGAAAAGGCAAAAACAGCAAAAGTCCCCGAAGAACCAATGATAAGTAAGAATCAATCAATAGAAGCATCTGTGATGTGAGCTGTGTGTTTATTTCTAATGGATGAGTGGTGTGTGTGAAATACCAGGCTGTAGAGGCTGGTTCAGCTCACTCATCCAGTCTTTCAGCGCAGCAGAAAGAGCTCGCTCCGGACAGTACTGATGCCCTTTACCTACACACATACACAGCTTAGTTTATTATGATACTACAGGTCTATCCCTAGATTTATTCAATTCTTGTTATTTTTTGTTATCATAACATTGTTCTTTGTTTCATGGAGCCAACTTGTCAAGATAGCTTTATCAACTTCCCGAGCAACATTCCTGCAGTGATTCAGTATTACTAAAAAAACAGAACAGTGTTATCAGTCACACCATAGTGTTGTTTATTCATGGCATGGCAATTAAATGTTCGTTAGGAAACAATCGCAATCAAATTCAACAATCAAACAATAAGGTCTAGTGTCACTGAAACCAAAGCTTATGAACCGAACAGTCATTATCCATAATGTCCCACATATACACTATTTAATCCTGTCCAACTCCTTCCCTTTCATCCTGTCCCTCTTTGAGCTAACAAGCAACCGCACACATTTGGGAGTCATTTGGGATTCGTTTGGGTGTTATGACCCAGTCAACCCACCATTACTTCATTCATGAAATCGGATCCTCTTTCTCTTCTTTTACTCATTTTTTCCCTTTTTTCTTTTCTTTCTTTTCCTATCATTCTTATTTTTATTTTCCATCCTCTCCTCTCCTCTTTCTCCTATACACATGTCTCCTCTCACCTTCTCTCGTCTCCTTCCCTGCTTTGTGCCATGTCCCAAGTGTGTGTAGAGGGATGTAGTTTGCTTCAAATTCACAGTTAGGGTTGAGCAGCAGACCCCTGAGATGAGCTTGGAGGCCAGGCAGACGACCCTTAAAAGGCCCCAGGAAGACACGACGTGAATCGTAATCATTAGCGTGCAGATTGTCCCACACCAGGGGAGGGCGCTGTAACACTGACTGCACCTCCATCAGCGAATCCGCACGCAGCTCTCGAGAGATCACCTTGCTTCCTATTGCATGAAAGACATATAAACATTTTAATCAGGATTTTCTGAGACAACAGCAATGGACAGGCTCATAAATGTGTTATGAATGTGGAATAACAGTTCTGCACCGTACAAAGAATACAACATGGAATACACTTTAAGAATGTATGAGTCAAAGGCAGTAAGCAAACATCCATCCATCCATCCATTATCTACCACCGCTTTATCCATCTGGGTCGCGGGGAAGCTGGAGCCAATCCCAGCATCTTGGGGCGAGAGGCGGGGTACACCCT
>JAQQZU010000001.1:5483228-5494359 GCA_030068025.1 Parauchenoglanis punctatus | reverse complement strand
GTGACCCGGGGATCGAACCCAGGACCTTCTTGCTGTGAGGCGACAGTGCTAACCACTGCACCACCGTGCCGCCCCAATAAGCAAACATATATTTATAAAATAATTATAGTCAGTTACATCTTTTTTTTTAAAACAGTAGTATTATTTTAAGATATTTGATGCTTACATGCACTGTTATAGCATTCACAGTGACAGAAAATTGTTGAGTGAAACTTGGAAATGAGCTGTAGTCTTAGTTTAAAAACTGATCATGTCATTTTACTCACCGGTCCAGATGACTGAGATGCCGGGCAACAGATCTTCACCTACAGTCAGAAGGTATGGAGACTTGGACACACTGGGAGAGCAGAGTGAGCTGCAGTACTCTGTGCAGAAAGAGAGAGAGAGAGAGAGAGAGAGAGAGAGAGAGAGACAGAGAGAGAGATCCTTGCTAGATAGATTGTCTTTTTTATCAAACAGTACTACACAACATTCAGCAGTAGTATACAGTGGTACTTGCTGCCTCTGTCTTTATTCATGTAAACCAAAGTAAAATATAATATAACCAGACCTCAAAGATTCTCCATTGTTACTATTATTCTTAGCATTTATTGCTAACACTATGTTAGTGGCCTCCTACTTTTGAGTATCTATATGCAATGGTAAACAGACACAGGTACTCAACCAGGGTACTAATGTTTTTGGTTTAGGATTACTACCTGTACATGTTATTACTAAGCAAATGTTGACCTGCTGATAATAAACAATGAAAGTGGCCTACCAGTGGGGCAGAACAGGAAAACAGGTGGCTCCCCCAGGAAACGGAAGATCTCATTGGTCACAGACACCTGAGCATGAGCGAATGAGGAGAAAGCCTCAGTATCAGCCTGACACATGGAGTGGTCGATGTCATCAAAGAGAATGGCAAATGCCTGGCAGCCCAGTTCTGCCACCTAGTAGTGAGGACAAAAAGAAACAAGAGAAAGTGGAGCAGGGTTTGGTATCACTTATGGGACTGAGCTAAATGGAAAATATTTTACTCCCAATAGGCCACTGGTAAGCTAAATGATAAAGTAGGGCTGTGTGGGTGTGTGTAGGAGTGTGGTTATGTGTACAGTTAAGGAGGTGGAAGCTAATAATAATTGCCCTTTTGCTTCAGTCAAATATATTGGTGCTTCAATGCAAATATATTTGTATGCAGACATGTGACTTTGCATGTTTATGCATGTATTCATGTACCTGTCGAAGTTTACGATTGAGCAGGGTGAGGTCAGAGGAGCTGGAGAAGACAATGTCCTGACCAGGAGAGAGAGCGTACACAAACCTCAACCCTCTGGACTCAGCTTCATGCACCAGTGCTTTCAGCTGGGCTACAGAGACAGAGAGAAAGTGAGAGTTAAAAATGAACGAGACCAAGAGTAAATAAATAATTGCAACATGTAAAGCAATCCCATACCTTCCTCTTCTGTGGAGTAGACCTCTCTCCACAACAAACGATGCTTCAGGTCGTCTTTAGGGCCGTACAGATATGTGTTCAAACCCCATCTTTGCATCCTGTGTGTACAACAGAAACATCGAGAAAGCAAAGGCTGGCTTTAATGGTACATACAGCCTAACACAGAGGAGAAAAAAATGACATTGACATATTAGCAGTTACGGTATCGTTCGGAGCACCTGGTTTTTTGTGCTTTACTGTATTTATAATAACTAACTTGCACTTAATGGCATTGCCACAGTATACTTGAGAAGCAAAGCCTACTTGGGAGAAATACTCAGAGCCTAATGACTCTAAGTAAGAACTATTATAGAATGTGACTTTAAACATTTGTATCACAGCGATTGCTTGTGATTATACTAGTCAAAGTGATGCTTAGTATGTATGATGTTAATAAGCGATGTTTGCCTTATGAATATGAATATGAATAGTTGAGTTTTTGTCACTGCTTTACTGCTGCATACACAGTAAAATCCTCAGTGTTGGATTAACTCCTAAAGTGTTCAGTTTACTCTTTCAGAGTTCATTTGTGCCCAAATGAACTCTGAAAGAGTTCATTCAAAACTGGGAATTTTACTGTGTAGTTTTTTAAGCTTTAATACATTCATGTAGATTAACACTGCACTGAGTGATTGCATAGCTCCTTCTTCTGTGTCTTTATTAAGTCATTTGTAATAAAGCATATTTGTTATTAAACAAATTCAGTGCTGATTGCGTCTTTTTTTAATATGGACCAAACTAGTGCAGTTTTGCATAATGTTTTCACAAAGCCACTTTCATTCACAATTACAATGGTACATACTGTATAACAGAACCTGCTTGATATATATTTAAAGAGTTATTTTTGTAACAATGTTTCTAGGTTTCATATCAATTCTGGAAAGAAAAACACTTAAAAAAATCAGGGCTTTGCAATATTGCCATTAAGTGGCTCTGGATAGTTTGTTTATATCAGCTCACAATTTTCTGACCCAGCTATAAAAGAAATACGCAACTGTTTCTTCTCCTTAAAAGATGACCCATGCATAGTTCGAAACTGATTTTGCATTCTTTGCAAATGAAATTGCAATTGACCTTGCAGGCAGAAGACAGCTTAAAACTAAATACTCCTCCTTCATACTGGTTCTATAAAGAACCTCCCCAGATGGAGCCCTTGAATCGAGAGTGCATTAAGAATGGTGCACTTAAAGAACATAAAACGGATATGGCACAAACAGCATGAAAGGCAGTGGGAGAGATGCTACACTTTACTTCATTATCAATAATGGAGCAGATTGAGTCTGAATCATTATCACAGTTTGCCTGTGTGCTGCAACATGCATAACACTCCTGCTGTCTTTCTGCACATATAACATGTAAGTTAATATTCTACTTGTGACTCTTTGCTTGCATTTTTTCTGGTAGGTCACATGACCAATTGTGCACACAGTTTCATTGAGGCTGCTCTTGTGCAGGCAAAGAGACACTGTGCAGGTCAATACAAGTTCAGATTTCATATTTATAGCTCTGGAATGATATTTATTGCATTCAATGGGTCCAGCCAGAGTCGGTTGCAAAGATTTTTTGTTCCTCTGGATAGTGATACGGCTCTAGATGAGTAATCGATACACAAATATCTCTGGAGCGGAAAGTTTTGTCTGTGGATAAAATCATTCATTCATTCAGCTTCAGTATCCTGGTCAGAATCACGGTGGATCCAGAATCCGTCATAGGAATACTGGGTGCGATGTGCGTTGTTTAAGATGGCAGTACATAACAGCGCAGTATGCAAAAACACACACGCACTCTTTTACACCTAGGGTAATTCAGATTAGCCAATCCACCAGCTGGCATGTTTTTAGGAGGTGGGAGGCCTCCAAAGAACCTGGATAAAACCCATGCAGACACAGGACAAACATGTGGATACATGGACATTATATCATCAATAAAGGGAACGATTTAAACACGTCACGTGGTGTATTATACG
The DNA here is from genome assembly GCA_030068025.1 of Parauchenoglanis punctatus. Lineage (NCBI taxonomy): Eukaryota > Metazoa > Chordata > Actinopteri > Siluriformes > Auchenoglanididae > Parauchenoglanis > Parauchenoglanis punctatus. Next base: position 5,490,919 of record JAQQZU010000001.1, on the reverse strand, counting down.
TGGCCTTTGTGTGAGTACTCACTGAAGTGAACAGCTGTATAGGGTATTAGTGTGAGCGCTTGGTAATGGACATGGTGTGTGTATGTGTGTGTGTGTGTGTGTGTGTGTGTGTGTGTGTGTGTGTGTGTGAGATACTATAATAAGAAGCAAAAAGGCACTGCCCTACATATATTGAAGTTGAGCTGGAGTTGCTCTGAAATATTAACGCACACCTCCTGAGGGTTGCCCTTGCGCCAGATATGTCAAGCCTGCAGCTCTTTGCTAGGGCACATAACAACATACCTCTGGGTCAGCTTTAAAAATGAAGCCTTTCCTGACTCTCTCTTCCTCACCCATTTGGATTTGTCCACCCCTCAGTTCTATCACTCTCTGCCTCAACCCAGCAGGAACTCTCTAGTGTCAGGTGGGTACGATTCTCACCTGCCTACTTCAATATAATCTTTCTCTGTCTCTCTCGCTCATTTACTACTAATCCTTTCTTTCTGCACTGAACTTGAACCAGTGCTCTTCCTCTCTTCTTAACTTTTTCTCTCTGTTTTTCTGTGTGGGTAGTATGTTCTCTCTTCTTCTCTCTTCCTGTCCAGATGGTGTCCTGCTCATTTGTGCTCTTCCCTCACAAACTACAAACACACAATGAAGCCCACTGCTAGCGCAGAACATTACAGACAGAAACATGAAACAGAAACATTGCACACAGTGAGGCTCATGAAGACATGCACATGAAGAGAGTAGAAAACTAATTTAGAGTAGCAAAAGGCATTTCATTGACACATTTCTTATTTGCATAGCTGCTTGAAAGGTACAGTTTATGTGGCAAAGAGGAGAAAATAGGGTTTAATATGAAATGGTTTTCTATATGACACATTTAGTGCACTTGTATATTGAGTAGGAAGGTGATCCATGACTGGATGCTTGCTAAGCTAAATTGGTGAAATTAGAAATGATATATACTCAGATATATACTTTTACATACTTGTAACCAATGACAAACAGGCAGCATGAAAAAACACAATGCTTGAAGACATTATTATTATAATAATACATAATATACATCACTATAGATTTGACTACTCTTCCTGGCAGAATTGGTAGAGTTCAATTAAATTTGTATGTTTCCTGGCACCCAACCTTTAAGCACAGTTCACATATTTTCGATAGGTCAGGACTTGTTTTTATCTTAATGTTTGCCTGCTTTATTCATTCCACAACCAACTTCGATGTGTGTTTGGGGTCATTGTCCTGTTGGAACACCCAGTTGTGTCCAAGTTTCAACCATCTAGCTAATGGTTTGAAGTTATGCTGGAGAATTCTGAGGTTCTTCGTTATTTCATCCACTCTGTGTAACGCACAAGTCCCACTGGTAGCAAAACAGCCCCAGAGCATGATGCTACCACCACCATGCTTAACAGCTGGTACAGTGTTCCTCCGCAACTCTAGTCATTGTGGCCAAACAACTCAATTTCAGTCTCATCAGACCATAAAACTTTCCTCCAAACTTTCCTCCAAAATTTTCCTTGAGCAGGGGCGTCTTTCTCAGATGGAAGCTTCTCAGTCCATGGTGATATAAAACTTGCTTGACTGTAGACAGTGTTCCAGCATCTTTCAGTTCATGGCAGGCCTGTGACTCAGTGGTTCCTAGGTTATTCTGGACCATCCAAAACAATTTCCTCTCAGCTGAGGATGACAGTCTGGGTCTTCTTCCAGATCTTGGCAAAGTTGCTATACTTCCTATTAACTTGTACTTGTCAAAAAAATTATTTCTATGTTGTGCACAGAGAAGGTACAAGCTGTAGTCAATCACGATCAAGAACAGGAAGTTAAGAGGCCTTGGCAAGCTAAAAGACATTTTGGAACTTCCAGCATGACTAAATTAATAATCTAAGTGTGTGGGTGTATATTTTTGACCCTGTATGAATAATTTTGACCCTGTGTTGTTTTCAAAAAACCCAAAGTACACTAAAACATGTGCACTAAATTCTTTTTTTTTTTAATTAAATATGTTATACAATCATTCTTTCCCAGAAAAAAACAGTTCAAAGAAATCACAAAAATGCCAATATTGCCATCACATTCATGTCCATGATGACTGTATGTGAACTTCTGATTGCAACTGAAGACAGACAGACAGACAGACAGACAGACAGATAGATAGATAGATAGATAGATAGATAGATAGATAGATAGATAGAATTGTTAAAAAAACACCAACAAATCAGTAGTGTTGCATTTAATACAAAAACTGTGACAGACCTTATTGTAATTAAGGTTATACAAAAGAAAATTACTTAACCCTTAAAAGGAGGGAAATTTAAAATATATATATTTGTTACATTTTAACTTTCGCCCCCACACAAAAAGATGCACACAGAGATGTCTGTCCCTCTCACTTGCTGTAACTTGTTTTTTTCTCACTCTCACAGTCTCTCATTCAGCTATAAAATTCATTCTCACTTCCTCCACCTCTCTCTCTCTCTCTCTCTCTCTCTCTCTCGCTCTCTCTCTCCCTTTCACTCCAGTCGCTCTAGTTCTCATCTAACGCCTTACATCACCACAGTAATCATCACTTTATCGATTCCCACCTCGCCCAGGGAAAGTGGAGCCAGCCTGCGTCACTTGTTTCTCTGAGGGATGATGGTAAAGGCACTGGGGTCTGTGAAACTGCAACGCAGTGGAGCCATGCCAGCACCAGTCAGTGCCCAGCCGCTCCTACTGCAAAGGCCATTCGCCAACAAACTGTGCAACTCAGTCACAGCTTATGCAAGAAAAAGGACTTCTGAATACAGATCTGAAAATGTTCATTAACAATTAACCTTTAAGTATATCTCACTTTGTTATGGTGTGTGTGTGTGTGTGTGTGTGTGTGTGTGTGTGTGTGTGTGTGTGTGTGTGTGTGTGTGTGTGGCATACTCACCACTGAAACAGCACTTTTCTCTGCTCCATGGACCAGGGTCGCCCGTAGAAACCTGCACAAGGGTTAGATACACGTTACACCTACGTCTCTCTCATGTGCATGCATGAACACATTCATATAAACAGTATAAGGCAGAATTTCCTACAGAAGTCCTCTATCAACTTTATCTTGCACACTGCCCACTCCAAATGCGAAGAATGCATGTTCAGTATGATTGCAAAAGCCCTATAAGGATGGCGGGATACCTCCATTTCATCCATTACTGATATATCAGTGTTTTGCTCCTTCCATCCCTTATAAGCCAGAGTATCTAATATTTTAAAATAAAGTCAACAGTGGTCTGATCATTCTGTAATTTCACAAACAGTTCATGTCTATTGCATTGGAAAATATTTTTGTCCACTATCACGTGTCATAATTAATTGTGTTTGTGCACATATCCAAAGAATTTGTAAATACAGTACTTCTGGCAATCACTGTCTTCACTGGAAGTCAACTGGAAGGAAAATATAAAGTAAATCCAAAAAGTGCAATAATACTGAAACTGAGTATTTTGCCTGTTATAATGAAAGCTAAAGGTTTAAAGCTTAGTTTTGCAGTATAAAATGTATGGTCTACTAATATAATCATATCACTTGTTAATTCTTATCTGTTCGCTCTGAGAAACTGATATGGTTCATACATGGCTTTAGTAGAAATATGCACACAATAAATTTACTCAAGCTGAACTCTTTTTGAGGAAAACATTAAAACTACTCAGCCATTTGTCCTGTGCACTAAGAATGTGCATCACAATTGTCAATGAGTATTTACTGTATGAGTGTGCAGCTTGCATGTTTAGTATGTATGTTCAGTGCCTGCTATTCAGATCTCTATATAGCCATAAGCAAACTATAGGAGGCTGTGTGCTGCTGCAGGACAGAAGTGGGTCAATAGACAGAGCAGACACACACATACACTTCCAGACTGACATTTCCCCTGCTGGGCAAAAGATTAATCTGGCCAATAATATGACATGGACATACAGACACAAGCTGAGACAATTAGACTTCGTGTGTGTGTATGTGTCTGTGTGCCTGTGTGTGTGTGTGTGTGTGTGTGTGTGTGTGTGTGTGTGTGTTGGCATGTTTTCATAACTTGGTGGGGAACAAAGGAATATCTGACAGCTTTGACCTTGTGGTGACATTTGGCTGGTCCCCAAGAGGAAAACTTTTTTTATTTAAGCAAAACTACAACTTTTTTTTTATGACTAAGACTGTCAGCCCTCAACTGCTCATTTGCATATTGTCTAAATTGTAAATCACTTTGGATAAAAGCATTTACTTAATAAGTGAATGTAAATGTTTCCTCTTGCATACAGAGGTTAGGATTAGACTTAAGTGCAGGGACGGTATCAGTTGGCTGCATTAATAATTATTTCAGTGGAAGGTCCTCACAAGGATAATAAGAGAAACGTGTGTGTGTGTGTGTGTGTGTGTGTGTGTGTGTGTGTGTATCACTGCCTGAACAGCCTCTATTCACTCTCACTCTGAATGTGGCTATTTATAATGCACTGAGGCTGCATGAAATGAATCAGCTGTTCTACTAGTCTATAAAGGAAACTTGATTTAATATGGTAGGGCCAAACCTGACCAAAACCAATGCATTCCACTGTTTCTTTTGTCTGAATGGTAAATCACACAGCCGACTAGCCTGTCCTGCAAAGCAAAAGTGATTATCCTCGCATCGTTAGATCAGATTTCAGCCACCACATAAACACACTCGGCTTCCTGGAGGATTATGGAGCACTGCTTACCTTCAACAACCCCGCACAAAAACTCTTCTTTCCCCTCCATCGCTGTGATTATGGCTTTAAAACGAAAAGAAGAGCTCGTGTGATCAGTACACACTACGGCTCTTGTGCTGCCTCCATCTCTCCATCCTCTTCTCCCAGGTATGCTTCACTTCACTGAAGCCCAGTTTAACCTCTCAGTGCCCAAAGGGTTGGAGAAATATCAGTCCCTGATCCCTCAGATAGGCTATAGATCACTGAGAGGGAAAAGGACGTGAGTAAAGTGAGGATGATATTACCGATTGTGCTCGTCTCTTTCTCTGACTGTAACTGATGTGTCGCTCGCAAATGATTCATTCTTTGTAACGAATCGTTTGAATGAACAAATCGAACCGATTCCCCCTCATGAAAAAGAATCGGTTCATATCTCTTTAGCTACAGCTTTAGTTTATAGCTTTCTCTCCAGTCTAAAAACATAACATTTTCTAAAAGTGGAATTAAAGCACAATTTATAGTGTGCGATTCTAGGAAGTATTTCCATCGGTTTTTACATTTGGCTAATTGATCCAGACTTTGAAAATAGCCTCATTTCAAAAGTACGAAGACCAAAAAGACCAAAAAGTTTTATAGCATGACAGCTAAAATCATACGAGTGGGCTTAAGTTATGTTTTTTTAATGTTATAAGCCAGGTGTCTCATTTAATAATAATAATAATAATAATAATAATAATAATACATTTATATACATGAAGCTGTATATTTATCATTAGGTAGGCTATAGCACCGTTGCATTATAGTATATGCTATATCTAAAAGTGTTCTGTTTTTGTGTAATTTAGTGAAAAGGTTAAGATGAGTTTATGAAGTTCACTGTAGCTGCTATGGTTCACTTCACTTCCTCTCCCGCCCTATTGAAACACTACTGAATCGAGTCAAATGACTCGGATCTTTTAAAAGAACTAGGATAGGCTAATGACTAGTTTGTGTCTCTCCCCTTTCCCTGTTCAATTAATATTCAAAATACTGCTGCTCTATGTATTCATATTAACATATGATGTAGGAAAATATAATTGTCCCAGTGTACAGTACTCAATCAGGAAACAATTAAATGTCTTAATAAAAGTAAGGTTGTAAGCCTAAGGGAAAAATATATTGAGGCTTAATCTTCTCTCGACTTTAAAAGTTGACAGTATGATATTTTACCCACAAATATTGGATTACAAATATGAATATGGATTAAAATGTTTATTAAACCTCATTATAAACCGTTACACTTGTTCACCTCTTTGTAACCGCTTTCTTTCTTGTGTTGTGTTTACTCGCGAGCTCTGTGTGTGCCGTTGCTAGGTTACAGAGCATCAGAGGAGAGCGTGCTAACAAGCTAACTAACTCGCCAAACAAAACAAGCGGTAAATTACCCGGGTTTTATTTTTTATCACTGCTGCAGTGAATCTGTGCCGTAGAAATCTGTTATCTAGTAACTAGTTGTCCAAAATGGCTCCGAAAAAGAAGAAAGACAAAGGAGGCACGGAGAAGGAAAAAGACAGCGAAAAGGACGAAGAAAGAGAAGAGCGGTTACACGGAGAGTAAGAAGAAGGGACGCGTCCCAAATCTGTTAAATATGTGCACGTGTCGCTGTGTAACCGAACTAACAGCACTGAATATCTAACAGCATCTGGTTTGGTTTTGATTCTCAGGTATGTCACTCTGACTGAAACACATATCAATCTCAAGAGGAGGGCAGAGCAACTGTATCCTTACCACACACACACACACACACACACACACACACACACACACTTGTACTTTTATCTTTGTGAGGACGCTCACTGACATAATGCATTCCCCAGCTCCTTACTCTCACCTTAACCATTACATCTAAATGCTTAACCCCAACCCTAACCCTAACCTAAACCTAATTCTAAACCGAACACTAAAACCAAGTCTTAACTCCTCAAACACCAATCAAAGTGTCCTCGCTTTCCAAGAATGTCCTCTCTGTTAGTTAAATATGTTTTTTTCTGTCCTCAATATGTAGCAATTGCAAGTACACACACAACACACACACTAGAAATTAAACAATGCTTCTCGAGGTTTAGGCAATTTAACTCAAGTCAACTCCAGACGAAGAGATAATAAAGCTCTTCAGAATGAGGTCAACCAGATACGCATGGAGACTGTGAGTGCGCCCACACACACACACACACACACGCACACGCACACACACAAGATACAATCTAGCTTATGGCACATGCAGTTTAAGTAATAGATTTGTTACTTGATCACAAAAACAACAAGTAATATGTTCTATTTGTCCACAGAAAAAGGAAAACAAAATTCATATTAGTTTCACGTTAAGACATATTATTTTATGTGCAAAAATGAATAATTGTTGGCTTTTTTGTGTGTGCAATGAATTGACATCATTTTTGTGGACAAAAGGTGAAAATTCTCATTTTATGTATAAATGATATTAACATTTGGTTGAAATGAACTTTAGTTTACAAATGACGACGAAACTACTTCCTAGCTGTTTCATTTTGTGACATAAAATGTATGATGAGACTCATTATAAAAGAATATTGCATACAAAATCAACAGCAAAATGAAAAAGCACTTTATTACCTAATAAATACAGAGTTCTACTGTAGGTTTGGTCCTCAGGAGCACCAAAAGAAAAAAAAAAAAAAGGTTTTCGTGTCATTTTGTATTTAGTGCAGCGAATTAAATATTCCTTTGTTGCTTTTAATTTTTCATTGATGAAATCTAACAGTTTTTGTTCTCTGTTTGTGATCTAATGTGAAGTAATACAGGTCCTTCTCAATAAATTAGCATATTGTGATAAAGTTCATTATTTTCTGTAATGTACTGATAAGCATTAGACTTTCATATATTTTAGATTCATTACACACAACTGAAGTAGTTCAAGCCTTTTCATTGTTTTAATATTGATGATTTTGGCATACAGCTCATGAAAACCCAAAATTCCTATCTCAAAAAATTAGCATA
>JAQQZU010000001.1:5456089-5476072 GCA_030068025.1 Parauchenoglanis punctatus | reverse complement strand
AGGTGACAACTGGCGCTCTTTAGGAGGGCAAAGGTCTCACCCTGCACCGTGCACGTCAGGTTTGTACTGCAAGGCTTCACACCTCTGATCTATGCTGTTGGCCTACATCAAACAGCCAACCCAGACATAACCGCAACAATACATGAGCAATGAAACAAACAAGAGTTCACACAAGGTTTAATACAGAGTATTCCTCCACACCATCTTGGTAGGCAATATTGTTTCCGCATTTGCCCACTGTGTTAAAGACTGTTTTTAAGTTTCAATGTACAGCTGAACATTGCTTTGTGTCCTTGTGTCAAGCCTCCTGTAAGTACTTCAAAGTGATTAGTTTTCATACATTTCCTCAAATGTGGAAACAAGGCGAAAATGGATTGTTGCTATCTGGAGCAATATCTTTACAGCCAGTCTGCATACTCAAGCTTGTAGTGGCCATTATTTTAAACAAAAAGAATGTTCTTGAGCCAGGGTCTGGGAAGAGTGTTGACTGTTAAAGAATGGAGTGGCCCCATACTGGCGTTGTTCGAGTAGAACAATTTTGCCATTCCACTTTTAAGACCAGGGTTTTGGGAGAGGAGAGAGCAACCGGTGGAGGGTGACACACTGATAAGGAGGCTGATACAATCTCTGAGGGCTAAAGCTACTCTTGTCTCCAGATCCCACAGTTTTTGAAATAGCTCTCAATGACATTGTTTCTCAGAAAGGAGATCCTCCAGCTGAGGAAACAAATCGAGAAGCTTTCTATGAAGCAATGGTTTTGCACTCATTCTTTTGCTGGCTTAGACAGATACATTTGGTATTTCACAAGGTAAAATGTCCAAAAGTCTTTGATCAAAGGTAGATGCACTAAAATATGTTAAGCTTATGTACAGGTGCACCTGTTCCGATTAAAATTTAATGGCTAATTATTGAAGTTCCGATTTTTTTTTTTTTTAATTAAGGCTATTGTAATCATATATTTGTCATACTTCACCTTGGATACAAGTGGTCAGAATGTGGAAGACAGTGTGTATAAGGTCAATTGGCAAAAATTAAAAAATCACTTGAACAAAACTACAGCAACTCCTTTTTATGTGTGAACAAGGGTGACTACCGGTGAACTTCTGCCTATGGCATCATAAACAAATAGTCACATAGCTTTGTGGAATAGGTACAAATCTTTTACTTTTTTCTTCTTCTGTTGGCAGGTTGCAATTTAAGTGCAAATTATCAATTGAAAATAAATTATGACTTAATCTTAAGAGCTTAAACTTAAACTAAACTTAAAGAGTTTTAGGGAAAAGGCTGGTTACAAGCTTCAACATGTGCAAACCCTCTTTTGCATTAAAGAGCTACTGTTGGAATTTACTAAAGATGCACAGTGAAAGTTAGTGATAAAAAGGTATGGACAAAGTTATTTTGGCAGCTGACCTCACTGCATATGTATTTGTAGGAGGTTCCCTTTCAGAGGCAATGTGGTTTACTAAGGGTTACGGTAGTTATTTTACTGGTAATTGCACCATTATTAAATGCTGAAAAAGCAGGTCTTAATCTTAAAATGAACTGATTGAGTAATATATAAACATGATCTAGAAATGCTGCCACCTTCTCTGGGCCCAAGCTCATTTGAGATGGACTGAGGGGAAGTGGAAAACTGTCCTGTGATCTGGTGAATCAATATTTTAAATTCTTTTTGGAAATCTTGAACACCGTGTCCTCTGGGCTAAAGAGGAGAGGGAACATCTGGTTTGTTATTAGCTGTCAGTTCAAACCCCAGCATCTGTGATGGTATCTAGGTGAATTAGTGCACATGGCATAGGTAGCTTGCACATCTAGGAAGATATCTCTAATGCTGAACAATACAAACAGGTTCTGGAGCAACATATGCTGCCATCTAAATTATTTCAGCATGGCAATTCCAAACCGCATTCTGCACAAATTACAACAACATGGCTCCATAGTAGAAGAGTCCCAGCAGTCCAGACCTGTCACCCATTGAGAACATTTTGAGCTTGTTGAGCATCTGAAATCCTATATCAGGCAAGAAAGGGACAACATTTCACTTTCAAAGTTTAAGCAACTGGTTTCCTCACTTCCTCACAAGTTTTTAGAATATTTTGTTAAATAATGCCCTTGTCCCAAATAGTTTTAAATGTGTTGCTGGCATAAAATTTTATATAATTATATTTTTTTCATAAAGCAACAACGTTTCTCAGTTTCAACATTTGATATGTTCTATTTTCGATTAAATATGGGATTACATGATTTGCAAGTCATCGCTTTCTGTTTTTATTTACATTTTACACAGCATCCTAACTTTTTTGGAAACAGGGTTGTATGATTTGCATAAATCAAGAAAAATATACAATAAGTCAGCAGGGATAGCATTAATTCAGGAGGCCTGGATTATGTATTATGGCTATTTCTTTTAAAATTAGCATGAAGCCTCAACTAATGAAAAATACTTTACTGTTAACAACTTTTAGATGACTTGAATGGGCAGGTGAAAGGCTTATTCGTGTATAGATGTGTATATAAGTACTCTTGAGAACAGCAACTTTCTTGTTTTTAGTATTTTCCATAAGTAGAAAAATGTCTAAATTAATCTGGTGGATTGAGCCATGGCATTTGAAAAGGGGATCATGGTCAGCACACTGTCCATTTTTCAGTTTTTATTTTTTAGATGCTCTTCATTGAGCATGCTGATTCTACAAATATAGATGCTTACATGTTTTTCTGCTACAATTAAAGATAGTGGATTGTACTGAACTGTAGTAGTGGGTGTTGTATTTGTTAGGATGGACATTAAAAAAAAGCTTAAGTGTTTGTACATTTCAATATGATATAAATTTAATTTAAACTGAATTAAAATTATTTTTTCTATTAATCTATACACAATAAGACTGAAATCTCTCATTTAGGTGTTCAACTGTTTATTCAATCCATTTATTCACTAAAAATGAGAAATTCTGATGGTATGAATGTGCTTGATATGTCTTCTCCTGGTTTCTCTAATGTACAATGGATTTCTTACAGCAATGACAAACTCCTGCAGTGATTCATGAAGAGTGATAATTCTGTGTTTTAGTGGCTATCTTAATAAATTTACATGGGGATCATCCAAAATGGTTGCATGCAAGATTGTTGCAGGTTCCATTAGGTCGATAATCTAACTGGGAAATGTGCCTTTGCTTCTAGGAATGATTTACATATAGGAAATGAAAGAAGATTCCTTAAAAAGGGAAGCTATGTTAGGATTGTCCTGAAATTTTTTTTTATAATTATAGCCACTGATTTTTTTTAGTGCAAATGTAGGTAAGCATCAAAGGAATGACACAATGACATGCTTAGAGAATCTAACATGTTTTTTTTTTAAATCACACATTTAGGGATAAAGTCTTCCTTCTGACTGCAAATATGGTTGAATTGTATTAGCTGTGAATACTTCATGAAATTTAATCCAGGAGGATTAAATTAAATCCCAGTGCCTTATTGGTTTGGTCAGTCAGTGACCTTTCATGGACTGTGGTAGTTTCTACCATTGTAGTTTCTGCAAGCATTTTATGCCCTCCCTAAGCCCCAAGAGATCATCAAGCTGTGTTACATTCAAAAACTGAAGAATGGAGAAACGTGATTAGCGTTTTTTTCCCAGTGGACTGGAATAGTCGGTCCTATACTTGTTCCTTATAGGGAAACTTACTATTCTAATGTGTTCTCTCCCTCAGGTCCTTCCTGCAATGAGAGAACAGACAAGAAGAAGAAAGGGTGCCATCGTATGGAGGTGCATGACCTTTGCACAATCCCTGTGAGTCCAAATGACAAGAAATGCTGCTACTTTTTAATTCTGACAGTACCAGGGTATCATTTCAATAAAAATGAGGGAACTGATTTTTTATTGGATATTACACAGAAAAGTCAATGTCCTTTTCCCCAAGCTCTTTTTTAGGAATCAGTCTTGGACAAGTAAGTGTTTACTAGGAAGTTTGTGGTGTATGCTTTTTCTGTGTAAAGTTTCATGCAAGTATTTTGTAAGCTATGTAGGCTGGTGTAAGCCCATATGATGGCTCAGTGAAAAGAGGAATTTAAAAGTTGTTCTTGCGTAAAGTGAATTTTTAGTCTGCTGGCTGAAGTTCCCAAATATTTATGGACTTAAATACCATCATTAGCAATAACAGTTGGTAAAACCTGGACACGTAAAAGCACTTGCTTATAAGTAATAATGTGTTAGTGTATGTGTTAGTGTATGAATGGGAGTTACAAGAGTAATGAAAATAATTCTGGACCCACCAAGGGGTTCAAGGAGTTTAAGGAGTAAACTCGTACTGTATATGATAAACCATGGTCCTACTCCACTGGGCAAGAAATTAACAGTACATATTAGTACACTAAACAACTCCCTATTGAAGACATAAATATTCAAATACAGTCCCCTCCAAAAGTATTGTAACAGTGAAACATTTTCAGAATTTTGCCACTGTACACCATTACAATGGATTCGAAAAGATGGAATCAAGATGCAACTGAAGTGTAGACATTTAGCATTAATGAAAATGGAGGGACTGTGAAAAAAATGGCTTTAACAACTATGCAACTATGCAGTTAATGCAATATTTTTGTTAAACCCCTTGAATTAATGCTGAAAGTCTACACTACTTTCAGTTGTCACTACTGGTAGCATGAGGTGGTACCTGCAGCCCATTAAGGTACCTGCAGCCCACCTGCACAGTTATTCCAGATGTTCCAGGATGGCACATCCATACGTACCATCTCAAGAAGGTTTGCTGTGTCTCCCAGCACAGTCTCAAGAGCATGTAGGAGACACCAAGAGACAGGCCTTTACATGAGGAAAGGGCAACAAGCCAGCAGCATGACCAGTATCAGCTTCTTTGTGCGAAGAAGAACAGGAGGAGCACTGCCAGAGCTCTATAGAATGACCTCCACCTGGTCACTCATGTGCATGTTCTGACTGTTTTGACTGTTCGGTCAGAAACAGACTCCATGAATGTGACATGAGGGCCCTACATCCTCTAGTGGAATTTGTGCTCAAGGTACAGCACTGTGCAGCTTGATAGGCATTCGCCAGAGAACACCATAATTGGCAGGTTTGCCAATGGAGCCCTGTTTTCTTCACAAATGAGTGCATGTATACACTGACACATGGGACAAATGTGAAGGAGTCTGAAAACACCATGGTGAATGTTATGCTGCCTGCACATCCAGCATGAATGGTTTGGGGGTGGGTCAGTGACATTCTGGGAAGTCATATCCTTGGAGGGTCACACATAGCTCCATGTGCCAGCCAACAGTACTCTGACTGCTCTTAGGTACCAGGATGAAATCCTTAGACCCATTGTTAAAGCTGGTGCACTGGCATCTGGGTTTCTCCTGGTGCAGGATAGTGCCTGGCGTCATGTGGTTTCTAAATGACCTGGCAGTCATCAATGCCATGCTACTGGCCCTCATGTTCCCCAGAACTGAATCCAATCGAGAACCTCTGGGACATTATTTATCAATGCATCCTACACCACCAGCTAGCACCATCCATCATCTTATCAGGAGCATGCCCAGACATTGTCAGGAGTGCAAATAGGCAGACGAGGGCCATACACACTACTGAGCCACATGATGAGTTGTCGTGATGAAATTCAAACAAGTTGGATCAGTCTGTGATTTCTTTTTTTTTTAAAGTAAAGTTTTTACTTTTTTCAGTGTAATTTTGAATCTCGGGAATCAGTGGGTTAATGATTTCGAGTTACATTGACCATTTTTACATAATTTTGTTCTCAATTAATTACACAATGTATATAAATAAATATTCTCAATTTGAATATTTCGTTAATCGAGATTTGATGTGCGATTTAGGTGTGCCCTTAATTTTTTGAGCAGTGTATATAAATAGTAATCCCAGGTAAAATTTGTACAGTTTTTAAATTAAATGAGTTTGTTAGTTTTACTACATCTTGAAGAATCTGCCATAGTTCTTATGAAAACTTTGTCGGCTGCACTTGCTTCTTATTTTTGCATGCAAAATCCAGGAGCCTTCATTATGTTTTTTTGACTGAAAAGTGGTCTCTTACTTAATATGTTGCTTTCTTTACTAACATACAAACATTTTTCAAATACAAATCATTTTTTAGAAAAGTAATGTCTGGAAATCTTAAATGTTTTTTGTACTGACTGTGTACTGTGTGCCTCGTCAAAAGTTAATTGGTGGAATTTCTTGCTATCTTTGTGTTTGAGACCATCAAATAGTAAAAAGTAAATATTAAAAATACAGAAGTCTTGAATCATTTGTGTTCATGTAGCTTACAGCAGGTAATGGTCGCCAAACTGCCCAGTCTCTGATCTGCTCAGGTGGTGCTCGGAAAAACAATGTGGACTTTATAGATAATTGGAATAATTGTGAGGGCAAGGCTGACCTGTTAGGGCAGGATGGTATCCATCTCACTCTGGAAGACGCTGCTCTCATTTCTTGCAGCATAGCCAAAAGTCTTAGAACAGGGATAGTTATACTGTGACAATCCAGAGCCAAGGCCAGGGAGCAGACAAGCAGGCTAAACTGACCTTCTACTAGCTGCACAGAGTTGTCACTCAGGTCCCACTATATTTATAGTGTGTATCTGGTCCCCAACATAAATGTAGAAATACTTTGGAGAGTTTGTTTTAGTAACCAAATTACCATAATATTAGATCATACTGAACACACAGCCAGCATCTTTGATCTACAGCTAGGACTATTAAATGTTAGATCTCTTACATCTAAAGTGGTAGATGTTAATGGAATTATTACTGATCAGTAGTTTAATGTACTGTGTTTAACAGAAACATTGATTAAACCAAATGAATATGTAGCATTAAATGAAGCTAGTCCTCCTGGATACAGTTATATATACCAGCCTTGTCTAACTGGTAGAGGAGGATGGATTGCAATTATTTATAATAATAATCTAGGTGTACATAAAACCTGGACATAAATTCAATGTGTTTGAAATTCTTTATGCTAACAATGTCACGTGTGAAGGGTTTGGCTGGACACTAGTACAGGTAGGAGACAGCAGTAAAACAAATGTGTTTATTAAACACGGAGGTGAAAGCACACCAATCGGCAGGCAGTTTCAATATCCACAAATGGAAACAGGTTCAGACGATCGGCAAACACATAGTAGGCAAAACAAAGTAGTAATCCGAAACACAGAAAACAGAATCAAAATACCAGAAAGCAAATGCGGGAAAGTACTAGGCTTGGCAATAGCAACACGGGGTAAATCTAATGCTTCACAAAGAATCTAAGAGTCCTTTTAAACACAGAGTGATTGTATAAATGAATGAGATGCACCTGCATCCAATTTGCAGTCGTCCCTGTAGGATGCAAGTGCTCGTGGGAAATGTAGTCCTTGGTATGAGTTTGCAGAATAATGCGGAAGTGCGTGCTTCCGCGCTATGCGTGATGGTGATTACAGAGAGCATGCTGTGCGTGAGTTCACAGAGCGCGCTATGCGTACAGCAAGGGGCAGATCTTGATACATATGTAGCCACAAAAAATCTCTAAATCACAAAAAAAGTCTATGCAGTCAATTCCTCTATTATTTTTTTACAGACCCCCAGGGTCATATTCTGAATTTCTTTGTGAATTTGTGGCTTTCATCTCAAATCTGGTTATCTCTTTAGATGAAACATTGATTGGTGAAGACTTTAGTGTTCATTTTGATAACCTAGAAGACGCGCTGAAAACAGTATTGGTGTCCACTCTAGATTTAGTAGGGATTCATCAGAATGTAATAGGACCCACTCATGATGATGGTCACACCCTTGATGTAATATAACTTTCAGATTAAGTATAGAAAATATAGTCACACCTCCACAGTCTGAAACTATCTCAGCTCATTATCTTTTGTTTGTTTGTTTATTTCAAACATATTCACATTCACCATATTTACATAACATATTTCCAGTCTTTTATGTTTGAAAAGGAGTAGGCTGAAGTATAAATTTATTTAACCCTACCCCCATCCAGTTATTCACAGCTCACTTTAAACATTTTTTAAAGAAAAATAAAAAGTAAAGAAAAGACAACATAAACAAAACAACACTATTACTTTCATATAAAGACAGAAAACACCAAATGACACATTTCTTTCAAAAAGAAAGTTGACATTACCAATATCATCCCGAGTTAAACTGCTCTTCTTCATCCTTATATTTATTTAAAATTTGTATTTTATATTTTCTTTTAAACTGACTTATGTTTATACTTTGTTTTAATTCTTCTGTTAAACTGTTCCATAATTTAACCCCTGCTATTGAAACACACAAACTTTTAATGTTGATCTAACACAATGGATTTTCAAATTCAATTTCCTTCTTAAATTATATCCTCCCTCTCTCTCTGAAAACAATTTCGTTATTTTATTTGGAAGTAAGTTATTTCTCACTAAAAATATTATCTGTGCTGTTTTAAACTGAACCAAGTCTGGAAATTTTATAGCTCCCATTTTTATAAAGAGTCCATTTGTATGATCTTTGTATCCTATTTTATTTATTAATCTAACGGCCCTCTGTTTCATTATATTTTTGTTTGCAGATTACTTTTATATATGTTTCCTCACACCTCTACACAAAAACTCAATGGTAAAAGTAATATACAATATAAGGTATACAGTGCTGTCTGATTGAAGATATGCCTAGTTTTTCCCAGGATGGCCAGGCTTCACGCTAGCTTCCCCAGAACATATTTAATGTGTGGTTTCCAGCAGATTTTGTGGTCTAACATCACACAGAGGAATTTAATTTCATTTACCCTTTCCATGTTTACATTATCAATACATATTTTTACTTCCATATTTCTCTTATATTTTCCAAATAACATAAATTTAGTTTTATCTAAATTTAATGACAATTTATTTATATCAAACCATTTTTTTATTTTATTTATTTCCTTTGTGATCACCTCCAAATCCTGCTGCGCTTCCACCCCAGAACAAAAAATATTTGTATCATCTGCAAATAAAACAAATTTTAATATATTTGATACTCTACAGATATCATTTATATACATTATAAACAATTTTGGACCTAAAACTGATCCTTGAGGTACCCCACATGCTATATCCATAAATTGATTTATTTTACAAATTGTTGCCTGTTAGTTATGTAGCTCTTTAACCAGTCCAATACAATACCTCTGAAACCATACTTCTCCATCTTTCTAATCAATATATCATGATTGACGGTGTCAAATGCTTTCTTTAGGTCTAGAAACACTCCAAGTGCACACCTCTTATTATCAATACATTCTGTTATTTCTTCTACCAAGTCCATCAATGCCAAGGCTGTCGATCTATTATTCCTAAATACTCCATACTGGCTGTCTGTCAGCAAATCATGTTTCTCAACAAAACTGTCAAATCTTTTAATGAATAGTTTTTCTAATATTTTAGAGAACTGGGAAAGTACTGATATCGGCCTATAATTAGTAAAGTAGTGCTTATCTCCTGCTTTGTAAATGGGAACAATTTTTGCTATTTTCATTTTGTTCAGAAAAACCCCAGTTTGTAAAGTCAAGTTAAAAATATACGTTAAAGGTTTTACAGTACCATCAATAACACTCTTCACTGTTACCATATCAATATCGTTCCAGTCTGTACTAGTTTAATTCTTAAAGCCATTTACAATGTCATAGATTTCTTTCTCTTCCACTTCTCTTAAAAACATCGAACTATTATTTCTTTCAATATAATCTGTCGCGTCCATTTCTGTCCCATTAACCTTTATTGCCTCTGCCAGTTTATTATGTAACTTTGTACCTTAAAAATAATCTATGGTATATTAGTACAGTTTTATTCTAAAAGTTAATTAAAGATCCACCACATGCAGCTTTGCAAATAAAAGATACATACTAAAGCCACTCCAGCACCAAGGAAATATACAGTTTGGTACCTTTATTTCTGGGAGCTTATGTTTGTAATGAATTACAGTCACTGACATAGGAAATGTTACCACAGTATTCAATGCTATCACACTTCTTTCCAATAGGTATCATGAAAAGAAGACTGAGGGAGAGTGGAAAACCTTCAGTATCATCTTGCTGCTAAAAAGTACCAGATTGAACTGTGCAAAAAATGGAAAGAATGCAAAAAAAAAAGATGCATGGAAAGAGAAAATGCACTCAGTGAAATGCAGGTAGAAAAATGAAGATTATTTCCAGTGCCTAACAGTACCTAACATCTGAAGTGATGTTCCTGTGTAACTTTTAAGGACAGGAACTCATTACAGTACATGAAGGCAGCATTAGTATTCAACTATAAAATATGGTTCTGTGCTCACATTGGATCTGGATATAAAACACTCCGGTCCAGTTAGAATGAATGAAACCTGAGAATGTCCTGGGGCTTTTATTTTGAACCCTAAACAAGCTTCAGCGTTTCTGTTTTCACACATCGAAGATGCGACAAACCAAACTGTGACAGATTGACAACTACCATCTGAGGCAAGTGTACCTACATTGGCAGCTCATTACGGCCTCGTTAACGCGGGCCATCTTTGTTTATCCCGGGACAGCGAGATGTTTTGCCTAAAATCGTCAGCTGTCCTGCTTTCCTGCGGCTTCATTCAGATGTCTAGCCATGTTGTTGCAGCGGGTTAGCTAGCTACAGAGCTAAAAGCCTTTGTTCCGACTAGCAGATCGATAATGTTAGCTTTTAGCCAGAGGAGGAATGTTGAATGTGGCTGTGCTGTCCCGCTGTGTGTACAGCAGCATCGCCATGAGTTAACGTCACTTTTAACAGCTCCACAACTGTCATGGCGGAGTAGCGCCTGTTATGGACAAGAGCTTTAAACCCGTGAAGAACAGGAGCTTTACTTACATTTAGCTCTTCATGTTAGTGAATTACCGAAGCTTGGGATCTTTTGAGTATTAAATTTTTAATTGTTTACCAACATGACCAGCGTCATGAAAGTTGCTTGAATTATTTTTACTTCATGAACGTGATTTGATCCAGTGAGAAATAAACATTAGCTAGCATAACGGTATCAGTTTATCAGTTATTATACATAATACGTGTGTGTTCATTTCTCAGGTTAAATACTGATATAACAGTCTGTCTGACAACTTTAATTTTCAGTTGAACTTTATGACTTGAATTTATAAGTTTCGATAAAATGCAAATCCAGTGAAGTATGTCAATAATTATGGGAATGTCTCAACTAGTTATTATTATGACTGGTCATCCTCTCAGAAAACTACACTCTGTACAGTTATTTATCTAAAGCTTATGCTACCTATATCTTATTTCTATTTATCGTTTTGTTGTGATGCTGTAAGTCCAGTGTGCTTTGTTGTGACTTGGATTAATCGCGTTATATTTTTTCCTCTTTTAGCAGGTCGCCATGCAGCAGTGTGAACCCCCGCAGCAGCAGCGCGAGGAAAACCGGAAGTTGGAGGCGCGAGCGAGCGCGGAGGCGGAAACAGGGGACAGCGAGGCCAGTGACGCTTATGAATGCCGGATCTGCGGCTACAAAGCAGCGGATGTCTGCTCTCTAAGTCAACATCTGCATTCTGTCCATCCTGTTACTGCTCTGCCTGGCTCGAGCTCAGCAAAAGATGAGGAGAGTAAAGAAGCGCGAGACCAAACCTCAGAGGGACAGAAGAGCCCACCTGCAGGAAATGTGAGTTAGCGCACATATTGTATACACACACACACACACACACACACACACACCTGTGTTTGTGCCATGAATGTATTGTTTGTTTGTTTGGTTTTGGAGAAATTTGCATCAGGCTATGAGGTTATGGGAATGTAATCAAGGCTGTGATGTTACAACCCTGAAGTTGATTATTTTACAATAAGAGTGTAATTATTTATTAAAGAACAACCCATGAAATATTTAACCATTTTTAGCTGTGTTTTAATGTTGGGGAAAGTCCATGAGGCAAAGTTCCCATTATCACGTAGTGTTGTCGCAGTAATAAACAGTCACTAGCCTTCATTTTGTCTTTATTTTGATGTTCATAAGAAAGAAGAAAAAAGTACAGCTTATGTTACAGAGAAACCGGAAAGCACAAAGTCCTCCTTTCTGAAGACTTTCCTGTGGCCAAAAGTTACAAAAGGCTGAAACTGGAGACTCCTTACATAAATGTTAAATAAATGGCTCCTAACAGAAAATCTTGCCCTATCGATGCTTTTCTTTGTTCAATAACAGGGCTTTGTTAGGGTTTATTAATGAGATTAGTTTATGTGGAGCATCCTGTATAATTATCAGTACATACAGTCCTCATTTCCTTCCCTCTGTTTGACAATGGTTTCCCTCAAGGCGTCATCCTCAATGACTGTAACCATAATAAGTTTATAATGTTACTGTCTGCTGTTGCCCCCAAAAAGGTTGGGTTCCCATTGTTACAGGTTCCAAGTTATACTGTTGCATGTGTTTTGCTTTGTGATTTACTTTCTTACTTACTTACTCATCTATCTATCTATCTATCTATCTATCTATCTATCTATCTATCTATTTATTTATTTTTTGCCATGTTCACCTGTAGTTTGTTCATTCGGGATCTGCCTGGATTTTTATAAAGCTGTTTTGTTGCAATGTCTATTGTTACCTGTGCTATAATAACAATAACAGTGCGTTTACAAATATGTATAATTTAATTGATCATCCTCTTAATAACAAGTCAGCTCTCTCTGTGTTTGTTAACAAGTGATACAGAACATCACACACATGATGGCAGTGGGCTTTAAGACAGCTGGCGTGGTAGAAGCTAACTAGATTTGAGCGAGTTACACAGATCATGCTTGTGTGTTGTGGGCCTCCTCTACAGAACTTCAGAGCTGCATACAGAGTTCACGTATCTCATATTCCCTTTATTTCCCTTTTTCTCTGCAGTCTGAATTTTCTGAGGGGTCCATGTCTTCCTCACCCATGGACTCGGAAGAGACCAGCATAAGTACATGCAATGCAGAGAACCAGGTACCAGCAGCAGAGCAAAAAGAGACTGTGAAAAACACACTTGCTGCCAAAGACAGCCAAAGCACTTCCCCTGCCTCCATTTTGCCTCAGAGGAAAGCCTCATCCTCTTCAGAGTCTACAAAAGGAAGCCAAAGCGAGGACGCAGCCTCCTCGGGCACGTCCGGCCTCAACCAGACGCACTTAGTGTGTCTTCCTCTGGTGTCTGAGGGACTGAAGCTGGTGTGGGTGCGCTCTGAGCAGACTAACGAGCTGGATGCAGTTTCAGAGCTGGTAGAAGCATTTAATGCCTTTCCCTACCCCACAGAGCAGGAGTCCAGTGCTCTGGCACGCCGCTGCTCCCTGTCCCCCGAGCGCGTCAAAGTGTGGTTTATGATGCAGCGCGTCCGCTACGGAATCAGCTGGGCAGACGACGACATCCGGCAGACGCGACTTAAGCTGCGGCGTCTGCAAAGACTGTCACTCGGGGAGGAGGGAGAGGAAGAAGAAGAGGATTATTTACCGCACGAAAAGAGGACACCTGAGACAGTTGTTAAACAAGCGCCGGTGACGGACATCTATACGGGTTATGCACACTACTCACCACAACCAGTCTTCTCCCAGGACGAAGTCAACGACTACAACAGCAGGCAAAACAGCATCATTCCTCAGTACAGCAACGGTCTAGAGCCGTTTATTCAGCATCAAACTGAAGACCAGTACGTGGGTAACTTTCAAAATGCATCTACGGACAAAGCCCATGTTCAGTTGCCCAGAGATCTGAATCATTTACCTCCTCACGAGCCCAAGGCTGAGAGTTCCAGCACTTATAGATCCCTGTCAAAATCAGCCGTGGTTTGTGGCCCTCCTGTAACCCAGCAACGGAAGAAGTCCAAAGCCCAGCTGATGGCGCTTCGCCGTAGTTTTGTCCAAAAGAACTGGCCGTCTGAGGGTGAGGTGCAGCGGCTACAGCGCGTCACCGGGCTCGGACGCCACGAGATCCGGAAGTGGTTTGCTGACAGTCGCTACCAGCTTCGCAGGAGCGGTCGGTCCTGGCTGGCTGAACTGAGCAAGACGAGTCAGTCACCAGAGTCCTCGGGTGGATTCGGACCACAGGCGAACAACGATGAGTTTCAGGAGGATGGTGAGACCTCAGGGGCGGGGCTTGACTTCGAGCTCGATGTGGACATGGAGGATCAGCAAGGCCCTGTAGAAGACGGAGTCAGCGAATCGGACACGAGGAAAGAGGAACAGAGCGAAGAGCCGTCGCCCAAAGACGGCCGGGCTTCCGTTAAACAGGAGCGGCGGGAGATCGCAATCGTCCCTTCTCCATCTCCTGCCTCCTCTTCTCCGTCTCCGTCACTCCTCCAGGGCTGGAACCCCAGCCTGGGTCCCGAGCCCAACCTCCGGAAGAAGACGTGGGAGCAGTTGAACATGCTGAGGCAGAGCTTCCTGCACTGCCAGTGGCCCACCAGCGAAGACTACACGCTCTTGCAGCAGAAGACCGGGCTGACGCGGACTGAGATCGTCCAGTGGTACGGAGACACACGCTATCACATCAAACACTCCAACCTGCGCTGGATTCACCCGGACGACAGAGAGCGCGTACGCGCAGGTGTCCTGAAGCAGCAGAAGCGAGCAGGGAAGGGTCCCAGGAGCAGGAGATGGACAGAGAGCACAGATCCGAGCTTCAGGTTCAGGGAGCCGCAACCCAGTAACGGGACAGGAGGGAGTGAGGCGAAGACATGGGCTGAATTATACAAGACAGCTTCCTCAGTATTGCCAGGGGGTGAACTTTGACCCTGGGGAATTTTTAGATTAAATGTTAAAAAGTATTTAGAATAGCAGGAACGTAGAGGCTGGACTCTACATTGCTGCCAAATGCTGTATTTCATGAAGAAGTTTTTTTGTTTTTTGTTTTTGGTCTCTATATCATGTTCTCATGTCCAGTGTTTCTCACCACTAATGGATTGTTGCGTTGACATAATCCAGTGCCTCGTCAGGACCTTTAATACACAACATATTTATGTATTTAGTTTTGTCTATCTGAGCAGTTTCATTTAAGCTGAAATTATTTATGATAACACTAAAAAAAAAAAAACACACACACACACAAAAAAAGCAAAGAACGATGTTCCGAGCGATTAGCAGAACACAAGCACTGGGTGAAACTGCTGTTTTCATGTGTAGCATTTCAGTGTTCAACAGGATAGGAGCGTGCGTAGAAATTAGTTTCAGGTCTTTTTGATGCACCTTTTCAGATGTTTATTTTAAAAAAAAAAAAACTGACCTTTAGTGTATTAACATGGTTCAGATCTTCCAGACCATGAATCTTTTCAAGTGTTGCTTTTCAAAGAACAGTCCGTGTGAAAATAATTTTAAATGGTTTTTAGAATAATTATTTTACATCTTGTTCTTGTATGTTAATTATTGCTTATTTCACTTATAATTTATTTAGACCCAGGACCATAATCCAACAGAAAAAGCTTGAACGATGCATTTGATATTCTATGCATTTAATTATTATTTAGTTGACTAGAAAATTCCTTTACTGCTTTTGAAGATTTTTGTACCTATTTCTAGAAAATGTTTTCCCTTGGTTACAATGACATTTTAACTCAATAAAGTGGACTTCAGGATTTTTTTCCTTATTAGCATATTTTAACTAGACAGATGTGGTGCATATTTACAAGAGGGCTGTATGAAAAGGACAAAAATTGCTCTATATTGCCATCACAATATATATTAAAACAAATGAAGCTGTGATGTTTCAGAGTTACAGACTGACTGAGGAATATTTTTTATTAACACAAAACACCAATAAAAAAAGCTACAATTTGTTAAAGAACTCATTTACATATTTTTGGTATCAGTATTACGTACACACCCATGGTTAATACAGCTGTATGTTGTGCAGCGATCATTTACAGACATTTATAATCATATAATTACAATTTAAATTATATGTATTTACATAGTCAGGTTTATTAACAGAACTGCACACTGATTAAATAAACCTGCTCCTGCTTACTCTTAATAATACATATCTATATTGTCATGGCTGAATGAGAGGACAAACGGAAAACAAAGAACGCTGTAATAATTGTTAATAAGAATTGCATTTCACAAAGCAAAAGGTAGTTTTTTTTCCTCCTCATCACACAGGAAGTCAGTTCCAGTATTCTGTCTGAATCTCACGGGCGCCGTGAGCCTGCAGGAAGTCCGCTCCCTGTATGATCCGGCGAATCACGGTGGCAGACGTGATTAACATGTGACCTGCTGCGTGGAGTACGGTGGAGATCATTCTGAGGGCTTCTCTGTTAGACGGAAAGAACACAGTGGAAATAATATAAGATGTTGCATTTCATAAACACTATTCAACAGGCATATTCAGTGTTAATTATATTTGGATTTTCTTGTCAGTTAAGTAGGAAAGCACTGACAATTTGAATGGTCCATCTTTACAAAGCTCCTTCGTAAAGGCAAAACAATAGGCGAAAATAAACCTACTTTATTCTTACCCTTATTTTATATTACCAGGACAATAGATGTATTTTTGCAAATTCTAAATCGGTATAAAGGTACCCGATGTAAAGAACCCAGCAACCGTTCCTCAGTAATCAGCCCACATGTTACAATCTGTTGCTAAATCAGAGTTTGCATCATTTAACTGCCTTCTAACCACAACTGCCAAACAGCCGGAAAACCAGCACCCACACATGACAGACCGTTTCAGAGTTGACTCATGTTCCTGTCCCTCTCACCTGAGCACCTTCTTCGGCCCCAGGCATTGGAAGTCAGCGCTGATCGAGTACAGACCCTGGAATGTTGCCTTCACGCTTAGAGAGCCAAAAATATCCTTAGGGTTCAGACGATAAAGGTCAAAGGTCACTCGAGCGATGTCACGACCAGTGCGCGGTTTGTTGTCAGCTGGTTTGATGCCGCCGCCTCTCTGGCCTAACTGTCAAGGAGACGCTTGTTTAGAAATAACCAGCAGTACATACAGTGACTGTGTCAAATGCACACACACACACACACACACACACACACGATGCATTCAGTGGTCTACAAATATTACAAATAGAAATGTAAGTGACTGCTTAGAGGATTGATCAGACACTGATATTGTGACACTCTTATCAGCAGTAGATATGAGATTAACACACACACGCACATACATACAGGATGTGGTCTCCAGGTCTGTCCCGGCTCCAACGCCATGAGCACTGTGTTGTCTGGCAGGGTCATGAGGAACTCGTCTGAGTCCACTTCAGTGCCGTCTTCTTCACACACCAGAGACAGCAGCATCGAAATGAGCAGAGTGTGGGCTGCCTACACACACACACACACACACACACACACACACAATGTGAAATAGTATATAATAAAGAAGTTGAAATCTTAGGGAAAAAGGTTCAATACACAGCCCTGATGCTTCTTCACTTTGTCTGTCTGAAGGAAGATCCTATTTACAATCATGCAACAGAGGAATTCTATACCAAAGGAAGATCCAGTGAGATCCTCAGAAACCATTGGATTAACATTCTTCATCATGGTTTCTAGCTTGAGAAACTATTACACCTTGCCTCTCTTTCCCACCATGAGCCTTGATGCATCCCTTTTTTATTTGTTGTTCATTTCTTTATCTCTCAGGGACTCACCTTCTCCTTCAGCTCCTCTAAGGTGGATGCGGTGAGCCCCTTCCTGAGCTCTCTGTTCCACGAGCAAACTCTAAAAGGTCTCTGAGGTGCAGACCACACACGCCGAGACACAGACCTAACACACGGGTGAGGAGAAGATCAAAATGAGACAGAAAATGATCAATCGGTTATATAACAAATAGAAAATGATTTATAACTTAATAAAGTGTAAGACTTAACAAGCTAACCCTAAACACACTGAACTATGTGACAGTAATCAGTGTGTGTACTGTACAGCTCTGTAGACTAAAAATGTTTACTATACAATGCTATATCTGCATCCTGACTTTGAACGCAATGCTATTATATAGGTTTTAATTATTAATATATTAAAAAGGGGGGTGCTGAAAGTGCTGTTTACATTGAATAGCCTACACGTACTGCATTAACTAAAGGACCTCACAGTCATTAACATACTTACTTGATCAGTGTGGATGTAGTTTCCATGTTAAGAGTTCAGTGCTGTGATGTTATTTTCCTTTTATACAGTCTATACATAAAGGTAATCCTTTAGCTTTTCTTTCTAATAGGGACGTACTGGTGTGTGTTAGCTGACCTGCCCTGAGGCCTGCTCTATCTCTGTGGACTTCGTCCTGAACTGAGTGAATCACACAGAGGTGTAATTGGGCAAAGTCCTGTACTTGATATTGTGCTGAAAGTGGAGGTTTGAAAAACATAAACAAGATATAAACATCTTGGAAACTTTATTTAAGACTATTTTATACTTAAAAAAATACTGTAGATTAAATCATAGGTTCGAGAGAAAGTGAGAATAAATCTAAAAATCACTGAACTGAAACGCATTGATTTTTATTCCTCCATTTAAAAAAGAAAAAACAGAATAATTATTTCATCTCTAGTGGATGCTTTATCTTGGTTACAGAGCCTGTACTGGGAACACTGGGTGTGCGGGGGCTGAAAGGGACATAACTTTATGAAGTATTCTAGGTAATGTCTTGTTAAGTGTGTCATGTGGTGCCTAGTAGCTTTTATTTTAATAAAGAGGGAAAGTAAGACTATGCACTGATGAAGACTTCAAGCTGAAATGTTTGAGTGATCATTCCTGCTGTAGTAAATGTAAATGACTGAGCATATATTAACGCACCTATAGAAGAAATGAAAATGATCACTACAGTACAGTGCGGATGTTTCAGTGTGGATTGTTCCAGTGCACCATGAGCAAGTGATCTCAGCTAATCCACCTACAGGCATGTTTTTAAGAGGTGGGAGGAAACCAGAGAACCCAGGAGGAACCCTATGTAGACACTGGGAGCACATGCACAGAAACTACAGAGAGCCTGTAGGTGTGAGGAGGAAACGCTACCTGCTGTGCAACTGAGTCACCGCTTAAAAAAAAAACTATTGTATGTAATCTACTGATTAACTAAAGCAAAGCAGCCTCAAGACTGTTCCTATTAGCGATGTGTCATAAACGAATTGGCTCTTTGAGTAAACGTCGAGAGTCGACTTGCACAGGTCATATAAGATGTGTTTAACCCACTTCTTCTTTTTTTACGTGTACCTATGCAATGCTATTACATCTGTTGCAATGTTTTGAAAGCTTTTTTTCCCAAGTCTGAGCTTATTGTGCCAAGGTTTGTTGTTTTATGGGGCTTTTATTGTTGCATAATTTCAATAACTTCCACAAAAATAAAACAGGATCCTGAAATCAACAGTATGTGATTCGCAAATTTAAAGTGAGATTGACAAATAAGTAAAACTGGATGCAGAAATGTTTTTTTATTATTCACAAATAAATATTCGGTTCACAAAACCTCACTTACTCTGTCGTTTATTTCTGGAATTGGTTGCATTTATTTGTATATGCATTTGTGCATCAAGTGGCAGCTAAAGTGTTTCTCAGTGTCTTTCGGGCTGAAGAAGTTATATGAAGTGTGTTGTTTCATGTTGTACTGCCATGTGTGAGTAGAGTTAGGGTTAGGGTTAGGCATATATATGAGGAGTTCAATCAGACTAGCTCAATTAGAGAGCCAGACAATTTTTCACCCTCATTAGTGCAACCAATCACAGCAGATACATGCTCAACTAATCATCAAGCCTCAGTAATGTCCCTACACCTCAGCTGTGTAATGTCCCAGATAAATTTAGGAATCTTTTCATGCTTGCAAAATTAAAGCCCAGTGTTAAGTTTTGATTCAGGTTCAATCTCTATCAGACTCTGCAACCGTCTCTCATTCCCTTTCTTCCGTGTGTCGAGCTCGGAGACGTGAGTAAAACAGCAGACACGAGGTCATGTGTAAAACCCAGTCTGATTTAATTGAGAAAGTCTAGGAGTACTTATACACAAGGTCTCAAGGAACCAGATAATAAGAGAAACACTGTATCTAAACAAAACAAAGGA
>JAQQZU010000001.1:5441066-5452924 GCA_030068025.1 Parauchenoglanis punctatus | reverse complement strand
TCTCTCTCTCTCTCTCTCTCTCTCTCTCTCTCTCTCTCTCTCTCTCTCTCTCTCTCTCTCTCTCTCTCTCTCTCATCTTGCCTTTTTACACTTATATTTACACATTTTTACACTTTTCTTTACACTTACTCCATTACACCGCGGTTCATAGCCAGAAGCTGTGAAATAAATTAAATTCAAAGATGAGGCTTGTTATTGTGAGAATCACTGCATTCCACAACAATATGCCGTTTTATAATAACACTATGATTCTATTAGGAAGGAGGCCATGCCCATGTGAGCAAGATAAACAGCTTCTGCAAGATACGCAAAATTCTGAAAAGACTTTTGCTAAGAACATAAAAGTTCAAAGAAGTTCAAGTGATGAATCTGCTCTCTTTTTTAAATCTGCCATCTGTAGAGAAGCAGAATCGATCAGAAGGTGGAGATGGCTGTGCAGAACTTCCACACACTTGTGCAGACTCTGCTCGAGAACCCAGCAGAGAGAGAGCACTTCTTCAAGGTGAGACTTCGGCTAAAAGGTTGAATATTGATGGAGTTAAATTTATTCTCTCTTGCCATTCTGGTCTTTCTTTTTACATTTATCTCTCTCTCATATAAGCACATACACTATGGCCAAAAGTATGTGGACACATGACCACCTGCCTGTTGAACATCCCGTTCCAGATTTATTCCCTATTTGCTGTTATAATCACCTCCACTAGATTTTGGAGTGTAGTTGAGGAGATTTGTGATCATTCAGCTACAAGAGCATTACTGAGGTCAGGCACTGGTGTTGGGTGAGGAGGTCTGAGGTGCAGTCGCTGTTCCAGTTCATCCCAAAGGTGTTTAGAGGGGTTGAGGTCAGGGGTCTGTGCAGAACACGCAAGGTCTTCTACACCCACTTTGGTGAACCGTGATGTCTTCATGGAGCTCGCTTTGTGCACAGGGGCATTGTCATGCTGGAACATGTTTGTGTCTCTTAGTTCCAGTGTTGTGAAATTATAATGCTACAGCACATAAAACATCCTAAACAATTGCATACTTCAAAATTAATGGTCATGGTCAACTTCATGGACAGTTTGTGGAAGAAGCGCACACTGGTGTCATGGTCAGGTGTCCGCAAACTTTTGGTCGTATAGTGTACTTAGACAGATTTGGATTCTTTTTTTTTTTTTTTTAATACATATCCATATTTCAGGCTGAGTTTGACTCTCAGTATGGGCCTCAGTATGACCTCGCGCTGGAGAAGCTGCTGTGGGAGTTTCTGACCAGACTGGATCAGCTGCTTCCAGTCCCAGATCTGGCTCAGGTCGGTGTTTCTGTGTCATCTTTTTATAACGAGTTTGCATTTAACAGTGTACAAATTTTGGCTGACTTTGCATATTTAATTCGCCGTTATCCACAGATGTGGATTGCTCCCCTGCAGGCTTTAAAACGCACAGAAACTAATTCCTGACCTTTTTACTTGTTAGTCAGCTTTACTCTTCACTAATGAACACACAAGATGAACTACGTTGGCTGCACAAAATCCAATATGAATGCATCAGGTGTCGCAAATCGAAATACGAATTGTTGTATTGTTCCTGTTTACATTTCTAATAATATCATGTGAAGAAAGATGTATAGAATTTTCTATTTTATTATTAAATATGGTGTAACTATAACTATAAATATAAATAAATATGTGTAATGACACTCAGAGTTTACTTATTACTTTTCAGTGCATTTTGTTTATTCAGCATACACACACACACACACAGTTCTGTGGCTGTCAGTTCTCTCTGTCTGTTGTGGTTCTCGTCTCTCTTCTCTTTATCCCTTCTTGTTGCTCACTGCAACACAGCGCACTCATTAAGAGCGGTCCCTCCTTACCTCTCCCAGCTTCACTCTCCATTCACAAACCAGTGCTCGACTAAGCCCCCGCTTCCGCAGCATGTATATAAAGTATATAGATTTATGTAATTATAGTAGCGATTTGATCCCTCGGGAATTCACTGGATCATGCAACAAACAGTTGATCTGGTGAGGTACTTGATCAGCACTGAGTATTACCTAGTATCAGAACAAAGCTTGACTATCGTGCAGTTAAATCTAGTGGTGATGTTTTGCATGTTTCAGACCGTGTCGTGGCTCACTGAAGCGCCGGCTGTTCTGGAGGAGTGCGCGCGCGCTGCTTCACAGCCACAACTCCTCAGGACTCTCCTGCTGCACGAGAAATGCCTCGGACACATGAAGTCTGCAGGTAAGAACAGTGACGACATATCAAATAATGTCTAAAGGTTTGATTTAATGTGTTTGGTTTTGTAACGTAGATGTTTCCTGCTTCCACCTCTTTTTTTTTTTTATCTTTCTCTTCCCAGCATCTGTTCCATCCTCCACTGGGGACTCCATCCTCTCCTCACTTTCCCTCCCTCTCTCAGGCAAAGTGCCAGACAGCAACCAATCAGGATCTGCTCCCACGCCGAACACGAACCCGAGTCCCACCTCATCAATACAAAAATCCAATAATAGGCAAGCAAGAGGAACTGTGTCGTTCATCACACCGGTCATTGGCTCAACATCGACTGCAGACATCCCAAATGAAGCTTCAACCGATCAGAAAGTAGCATCCATTTCAGAAAAGGACAGCGAAGAAGTAGCTACAGAGGTTTCTAGCTACACGAGGGTCAAAACGAGGTCAGGTCAGAAGAATCAGGAACGCAGTGTAGGGAATGTGCTGATTACGGTGATCAATCAAACACCTACGAGCAGTGAAGTCGAAGAAGAGGATGAATCTCAAAACAGACCAGTGACGAGAAGTAGCCAGAAGAGTGGCGTAAAAGATGAACAAGGGATGAGAAGCAGCGACAAAATGCTGGATTTGGGAATGAAGAGGAAAAAAGAAAATAGCAGCAAGACATCTTGGAGAAATTGCCCTTCCACAAAGCCACAGGAAGGAGAAGATCTGCACACTGATCTTACTTCCTGTATGAAACGTCAGCCTAGAGTCATCATCCCGAGACTGGAAATGAAAGATTCGTTACAAACAGTGTCGCTGAAGACCATGACCAACAGGGAACATACTACAGTGTCTCCAAGACAACCTGCCATTAAGGGCGTGTCTGCAGTGAGTAGTGTGGATGCCGGGACCCGAAAGAGGAAGCTCAGTCTCCCAGCGACTCCCGAGAAGAACCTGACCGGCAGTATTGATAAGCAGTGAGAGAGGCTCCGTAAATATTAATGTGCTAGAAATAGATCTTGAATATTCTTTAATGTCAGAGATAAAGAGACATGGAGTGCTTGTGGCTAATACAAGTGTAGTCATGTTTCTACAGTGATCTGAAATAAACATTGTCTGGTATATTTCAGTAATATCTGGGTTTTCTTTTCATGTAGAGTATATGCTGGCTCTCCCTGCATCCCCACACTCATGCCTTTAAGGATGGAAAATCCAGGTAATGTAAACATGAGATAAAGATCATTTGGACTCCACAGTCATGGAAATGAATCATTACGAACTACTGAATCGGTACCGAAAAAAAATCGAACATGCTCATAATATGAAATTCTGAAACACGAAAATATTTGAGATGTGTTTATTGATCCTGTTGGTTCATTGTGTAGTTTTTCTGTTCACCGTCACATCGCTAGTACAGTTACAGTGACCCCCAGTGATGGCTAAAAGCTATCGGGCAGGTTTCACTGTTAGCTCCTACAAACAAAAGAGCGCGTTTCTGTTCTCACTCACCATTTTCCAGCAACATTCAGTATCATATTAATGTTTAAATACTAGAGACAGCAAACGTTGAACTCAAAGTTACAAACAATGCAGCTACGTGACGCTACAGCAGATACTCGGCTCGGTTGGTCTACGATCTCCATCTGCGCTATGACCAGCATGGCGGTGTTGACGGTGATATTAACATGACAGTAAAAGTTTGTAGACACTGAACTGTTTGAGCAGAGCGTACCGATGAGGTGAGGGAGCTGGACCGACTGCAGGATTAAAGCACTGCTGCATTGCTGTCTTTAGGTAGAGATGAAATCCTATATCAGCGTACACTCAACGGCATAGTGAGTGATGCAGGAAACCATTAACAAAAATGAAAATGGATCAACTCGAAGGAAATATTTTAAACGAAAAAAGTCTCAGATGAATCATAAAATTATGCTTTTGCGCAGCTGAAGATACCATCTTAAATATACATATTGATATTCAAGTCATTTAGGGGGATTTTTATTTCTCTGGCTACTGTTTTCATAAACATTATATCCAGATGGCATCATCTTCTCTGAAAGTCGTTTACCTCACAGCGTTTTCCTCTGTTCTGTTATTGAATACCTCACAATGAACTTGCATGTGTCTTCCCTGTAATTATCTTTAATGATGGCTTCAGCAGTGGTAACAATTATCAGTTGTTAACGCTGTTAAAATCTGTCAACTCACATATCCACTCATACTGGTTGTCTTTGGTCCAGTGCTATTTTAACAACTCCTCCTGTCAGGCTCTTTGTGGAATTTAATCTTCATTTGAATAATTTGTCATTTTTACGAGCTGTCTGCCGCCTGTGCAGTGAAAGAAATAAAAAAAAACTTCCCCTTTCTTCCTCCTGCTGACCCAACTGCTTTGAGCTATGACTCCACTATAAAACTACTCATACATTGAAGAATATTTTATTTGATTTTTGAGGGGGGAAGGGGGCGGAGCTGAGCACCTATGAGGGCGGGGCTAAGTTAAACGCCAGAGACTCCTAAACAACCTAAAACAAAGGAAGATTAATTGCATGGCCATACTTCAAAAACAGCTTTTATTTTACGATATCTTTAAGCTAACCATAAAGTATATTATTACAGCTCTATAAACGCTTACAAAAACATTACATGATGCACCTTTAGATTGACTGCAACTTAATAAGCAGAGCTGAAGGTCTTTTGTTGTTCAATGGTGAAAAAATAAAAAGCTGTCTGTTTCGTGGTACGGTTTAATAAACCTTTCTGTTTCTTCCAGACACGGTCTCGCCTGTAACCGAATCCACAGAGGACATCATTGTAGATTCAGAAGATGAAGCCGCTGAGAAAGTTAAAGGAAGGGTCGGTACATTAGTTGTATAAACACGTTGGTATTAAGAAACCTACTGTATAGTGATGATGTTTGCTTTCTTGCAGCTGTTTACAAAGCGATACTGCAAGACAAAGAGTGACACGTATATTCCCACTTTACATGAGTTCTGGACTCCTGCCTTCTTCCGCCGTGACCATCTCTCTCCAGGAAATGGGTACAGATGAGGTTTGGGTTAACAACCATTTGGCTGGATTATGAACCGCTTTTTACTTCCCCCAATGTAGCTATTTTTATTATTTTTTATAATACATTTTGCTCATACATGTAGGAATTCTCAATGTCACCTTGTCCATCATTGTGTTTATATTTATACAGTAGATCAGCATTAATATCTTTGCTTCATGTTACTACATTTTTTAACCCAAAGTAAATGCCGAGTGCTGTGTGAGACTAGCTATATTTATGCATGATTTAGTATTTTATCATGTTGGATACTACCTATGTAAAAATGTCATTAAATAAATCTATCAATAAATATACTTTTATGAAAAAGTGTTTTTATGGTGTGTTCTATAGCTGAAAACAAAATCAATTCATTGTTAAAATAACTCTTTAAAAATAAATTCAGAAGCTCAAGGAAAAAAGGTTTTTTATTATTATTATTATTAAAAGGTGCACAATTTCATATTTCACAAATAGTAAATTAGACATTTGAATATGTGTAGAACAATTATATACAACAATGTGCAATTATTTTCTTTAATCGCTTATCATTTCCTTTCTCTTTGTCCGTCATCCTCCTGCCCGGACGCATCTCCACCCCTACAGTCTGCAGTTTATGCCACCCGTGACAGTAATAGTCTCTCCGGTGATGTAAGAGGCATCATCTGAGCACAAGAAAGTAATCACTCCACCAATGTCCTCCGGTTTCCCCAACCTATAAGCACATCATTCACATCATTTCTGTATACAATGTTACAACCATTTAAATTTCCAATTAGTTTTCATCAGTCACTGAACTCCACATTTTCTGTGGTGTTTTGTCACATGATGATGGCAGAATTAAGCAACAATACAGTGTTCTGTAGTGTATAGTTGTGTTTTTGCCACATGCTTTAGAGCTTCTGTATAAACGGTGAAATGACTAATGAACTACGGTGCTTTTCCAGCAAAATTCAGATACCTTTTAATGCTTAGCATCTTCAGAAACTCGGAGGCAATTTCTTCACTCTGCCAAAGCTGCAGCAACATAGAGAGTTTAGCATAAACATACACATGCTTTCTAAGGTCCGAGATAAGACAAGAAGAGAAAATAGAAACTACTACTCAATTTATTACATAAAGTATTCAAACCCTAGAAAGTAATTGTACTGAGGTAAAAAAGTAGGACAGGAGGAGTTGATGTATAAATTCTCACAGCAGAACTGAAGCGTGTCTTGATGACTCCTGGAGCCACGCTGTTGACCCTGATGTTACTGTTAGCGAGTTCAGGAGCGAGAGCTCGTGTTAGACCCAACAGTGCTGTCTTACTCACGCTGTACGGACCCAGACCCTAATACACGTGATATTAGAGGGGAGGGGGGCTCGATGATGAATAGAAGTAGTCTGTGCATGTTAGTCATTCATTCAGTGATGAGAGAGTTTGTCATTTATTGTATATTTTTTCTTGCATTGCTTTACATGTATCTCTCACCGGCATTGGTTGGTAGCCTGCTATTGAAGACACAAACACCACTGAGCCGCCTCTGAAAAGGACAACACTAATCAATATCTCAATCAGCAGAATGACTCCTGAAACAACTCTTTAGTCCTCAAGGATTTCCTTCTTCAGTTTTTTTTTTTCTATCTCTCACCCTCTTTTCTCCATGTGCGGCACAACTAGTTTGGTCAGAAGGAAAGAAGATTTCACATTCACATCTAATATCTGAGGAAGAAGACCACAAGAATGCAAATAAGTGATACATGCAGGTTTACACATTACAGGTTGAACAATGGAGCTGCAGCAGGTGAGAAAGTATTAATAACATCCTCCCATGTGATAATGCCAGATTTACTTGGGTTTCCAAGTTTAACTACTAGGCATAATGAACATGCTATTTTTGAGCAATGTTATTGTTAAACTCCCCGTGTTCTTTAAGAGGAACCCCTGTTCCTCTGTGCATTTATGCAATATCCAGTGAGCCAAACATGTGCCAGCATTGCAGTGCATAAGGTCACGTAGATGCAGGTCAAGAGCTTCAGTTAATGTCCACATCAAATTGTTGGGGCTGATTTGGGATTTTGACGCACGCAAGTCTCTAGAGGTTACACAGAATGGTGCGAAAAACAAAAAAGCATCCAGTGAGAGGCAGATAAGTGAGTGTTGTTGAAAAAGATCAAAGGAGAATGGCCAGACTGGGTCAAGGGGGCAGGAAGGGTACAGTAACTCTAATCACTATTTATGTCCATGGTGAGCAGAAAAGCATCTCAGAATGCACAACATACTAAACCTTGAAGTGGAGTCAGCAGTTTAAGAATACTCAAACCAGCCCATCTGACTCTAATAACCACACCATGATCAAAGTCCACTAAAGACTTCCCTCTTTCGGAAGTACTTGGACTAGCACTTTATTTATTCTTCAAAAAAGAAAAAAAAACCCACCTTTCTGTATTACTTGAGTATTTAGTGTGATGGTATTCTTAACCCAGGTCCTAGTGAACCAGTATCAGAATATATTTACTGATAGAGACTTCAAAGCACTTCTGTACGTCACTCTGAATAAGGGTGTCTGCCAAATGCTGTAAACGTAAAGTCACCGAGATCTCACTTTTCCTCATTCTGCTGCCTGATGAGCATTAACTAAAGCTCTTGACCTGTTTCTGATTTATGTAATACAGTGCACTGCTGCCACATGGCTGGCTGACCAGATAATTGCATGAATGAACATGTATCCTGGTGTTCCTATTAAAGTGACTGGTGATTGTATACATTTAGAAAATCTATAAGAACTCTCACCTTAGTCCAGACCTCGTCTGTGGATTCTAAGATGTTTCCAAAGAATGGGTTCACAGCTGCGTTAGAGACCAGTATGTCAATACCACCACACTGCTCCACAGTCTGCGAGGAAAACAAGTAGTACACATCTCCAGAAATATGAAGAATTATACTGTTTCATGACAAACACACAGAGCGCTCACCATGTCGATCAGCTTTTCTCTGTCCTCTTTGTTCCCGACATTACAAGTAGTGCCGGTAACGTGGATGTTCTCGCTCTGTAACAGTGACACAGCCTTGTCCACATTGGCCTGTCGACGGCTGCTTACAACAACGTGAGCCCCGCTTCTCCCCAGTGCCTGTGCAGCTGCCAAGCCAATACTGAAAATTTACACAGTCCATGTTTATTCACAACTGTGGCTTAATAGCATGTCTGTAGATGTCTAACCGTGACTACCACTTATGGTGCTGAATCTAAAATTAAGATCTGGGACAGGGGAAAATTACAGTGAACTCAAACGTGGCATTATCTGTGGGTGCAGTAACTATGGCAACTAGTGGCATTATCTGTGGGTGCAGTAACTATGGCAACTACAGTATGTATACCCATCAGTGGATGCTGTAACTATGGCAACTTTTCCAGCGAGACTGCTGTATGACATCATTCTTCCACCAGTGACAGGATTGGTCAGAAGGCACTTAGTCACAGCTCTTAACATTACCTAAGAATAACGACATGAGTGTTAGTTTAGTATGCTATTACAATAATACTAACTGTCACATTAGTACTTTTGTAAAAATTCACCAACATTGCTGCTTGGATCAAAGTGAGAAAATTGTTTTATGACCTTTCAAAACATCCACAATAGTTGTATCCACAAAAAGTTATATTATTTGATGTTAGTGTCATGAAAGTGTGTTGTGCTGGTGTGTAAGGAAGGAGTGCATCATGACAGCAATGGTGTGGGTTTTAAACACTGACTGTTTCCTTTATTACACACACACCTTGTTGGTTAAGTTACAGGCTACAGCTCATGTGTGAGTGTTAATCATTCTCTGGCTCTTTATCGGTGTTGCATGTTATTGAGTGATGGATTGTTTCTCGACACAGAAGTGTTTAAAAATCTCAGCAGCCAGCTGTACCTAGATACACTCATGACAAACTCAACACACTACCATGTCAGTGTCACTCTCAGTGTCGTTTCTCAAATAATAGCAGTGGTGGTCCCTTTAAACTGACAGTCAGGGCAGTAGGGCTGGGACACAAACTGTCTACTGTTAGTAATTATATACCTACAACCCTGTCATTACATGACTGATGAACCTAATAATGACCACTGAGTGCAGGTCTTAATAAAAGAAAAGTTTCATGGCTTGGCAATTCAGGCTGATTATCATCTACATGCAGTACACAGTAAATTACACTGTCATTCACAATGCTTAGTGGGTGAGAGGTCCTCTGGAGTAAAGTCTGCAACGTTTAGTATTTACCGTAGGACTGCTAACACACTTCAGATAAGTTACACAACACATTGCATAGATATATTACAAGGCATTACTGCAGTCTAGTTGGAGGTTTTCTCCTAATATGCAGTACCTCAACTGTTTACTTGAACAATAAACGTTTTATCGTTCACATAGCATTTAAACATACACACTTCGCTAGTTAATTAAAGATACATTATCTTTTCACTTGTTGTTGGAGAGAAAAACAAGATCTATCGCTGTTGAATTTACCTCCGTGGCAGCAAGGTCAAAGTTTTCTGAACACTACTTGATCAGGTCGGTTTATTTATCAATATGGCTGAATTACAAATAGCAGTGTGTTGGGCATTTAGTGCACTAGATAGAATATAGAATTCCTCATCATACGTAGGACACTCGCAAAGGGCGTAGGGAGGTATTTGTTACACATCCTTGTGCATTGGCTTAGGCGGCCATGTTTGCGGAAGTTGCTCTGATTATAACTGTAACTGATTGGCTGAACTTCGCTTGGACTTCGCTTATTGGTTAAAATAACAACCGGTTGTAGACTTTCGAAAACCTGGCGGACTTTAAAATGTTTAAAAATTAAATTACACAAAAATTTTTTAAGATGTACAAACATTTATATTCAATATTTAAAAAATAACAGCCGGTAGACATATATTTTACCTGCCAGAATAATTTTTTAAAAAAATGTAAATGACAAAAATATTTGAACTGCAAAATCATTTGTATTCAACGTGTTTGTGGATGAGTTTAAAGCGTATATTTTAAAACATCTACACATGATTTTTTAAATATAAAATATTTAGATACGACATCTGAGTACTTACATTAATCATTTATATTATTCCCTATGTATAAATTGCTTTTGTATTTTGTAGTATATTGACGCAGAGGGTCTACAAAGAATCCTAATGTGTATGTTTGATGTTTAGTTATTCACTCTCACTCACTTCAAATATAATGATACTAATAATAATTTAAAATATTCCTAAATGTTTATATAAAAGACTCAAACGTGAAGAAATAAAAAAATTCTGGGTCACTGTGTAAGCTGTGTAGCTTTATTACATTTGACCTGATGTTACTTAAATTTTGATTCCCTCCCAGTATGTCAACCTACTTAAAAACCAAATTATTTTACGAATTTATCACAGACTATTTATTTTGCCAGTCAAGAAAATCAGGAGAATATCATTTCCCCTCTCGTCCACCAGAAGGAGCTGCTGCAAACAGACAACAGAGCAGAGTTTACCAAAACATTATAATCACAAATAACACTTCATCACACTGTGCATTAAACCTAGCAGTTAGAAGATTTATTTAAATTTTAAGATAATCTGGAAAAACCGAACCCTCAAATTTAACTGTTTGCTATCTTGCTTAAGATAGCCTGGTTTAGGTTGCCAGATATGAAGACATATTACACACAACGGAATTATGAAAACCACAAGTTAAAACTAAGCTCAATTTGGTATAAAATACTCTTCAAATCAAAGTAAATAGGCATGATAATTTATATCCAAACATCCCATAGTATACCTGTAGCAATGAAATACGATTACCAAATGCATGAATAGGCTGGTAATGTCTCAATCTGGCAACCGGGTTACGGGTTATCGCTTCAGATAATTCACTTCCCTCAAATATTTTATCCATAACGACTATTTAAATAATATAGATATATTTTCCTGAATAGTACAGCATTGTACAGCATTTTCAAACAAAGCCAGTTTCACATTATCTGCTCTTAGAAATAACCTCAAGGCGTTGTATTGGTAAGAAAATGTAACTTTACTGGCATGTGAGCCGTTGAGCTAACTAGCTAATCGGCTAGCTGCCTCATCTGATTTATCCACCCAGGACAGCATTTCAGAATATATAGGTTAGAAAACTATGAATTAGTGGAGTTTGTTCGTTCATTAAGGAGTGCCATGTAAAGTTTATTAAGGAACACGTACAGTTAACAGCCTAATAAATCCATAACAACTAGTTCATTAGAAAAACAGTCATTGCAGTTTCGGTTAGCTTGCGGTTAGTTATCAAGTTATCAAGTGGAATCCATTCCACTTGATGGATATGAGAACACACACGCCACTGAAATTCCTCTCCGTTTCCCCGGGTTACCTACAACAACAAACCACACGCAAGTGAAGTGAATCGTCAGTACAGCTTTAGACTGTAAAGGTGCAGGCTGCTCGGTACTGGAGGAGGTGACGTCAGCCCCATTGCCATCACACAATATCCAACCTTTTGCTAAAACCTTATTCTTTTGTTATATGCCCTCAAAATTAACCCTAGGCCACGTTAAACTAATGTTCAACTAAACAATGAAATATTAGGAGTAGCCTAAGCTTTGCCTTATTTACTGT
>JAQQZU010000001.1:5369052-5409491 GCA_030068025.1 Parauchenoglanis punctatus | reverse complement strand
ACACACACACACACACACACATTTCCCTAGGGCCAGGTGGGCATTTAGTGTTTGCAGAACCCAGCTCTGTTGTCAATGATTTACAATGACTATTTTTTCTGCTCTTGGATCTCTCTGCTTTCTCTGGATTATTCTCACAAATTATGAAATGTTGGCTGAAGATTAATTATCACACACATAATAAACCTCTTAATTGCCTGTATCGTTGAGTGCATATCACTTACAATTCAATTACGTTACGAAACAGTGTATACATCATCAGTAAACATGGCTGTTGTTATTATTAATAAGCATCATGTTTACAGACTACGTATTATCATAGTGAAACAAATGATCGTGGAATCTGCCAACTCTAGTTTCCTCAGTTAGTCACAATTAGGTGATTATATAATATATGATAATTGCTCCCTTTTTCTCTGTAGTTGAGTCCCTCTCCTCCTCTCCCCGTCTCTTTGTCTCTCGAGGACTCCGAGCTTCTCTCCTTCTACTCGTCCCAAAGCCTGTCTCACCTCTCCTGCCTGGCTGACGCCATCGACTCCCTGTTCAGTAGCGTTCAGGGGAACCAGCCGCCGCGGATCTTTGTTTCCAGGGGAAAGAGTCTCATTGTGACGGCGCATAAGCTTGTTTTTATCGGAGACACGCTCGCTCGTCTCCTCAGCTCCACTGACCTCAGGGCGAAGGTGGGTCTTCATACAGACTCACAGTGTTTAAGCAGCGTAATGCCAGTATTCAGAGGTGTGAGTGAGCAAATGAATAACTGTTAGCAGTTAAAACATGGACTATTAAACATCTGTTCTTCACTTGTAGTAGGATTTTGAACAGTCATCATAGATAACTATTATTGTAAGTAGGGGCAGATTTACTTGATGGATGATGGCCAAAGCATTACTGACCTCAACCATCTGTGAATAGTTTTGGGTGTATGTATGTGTGTATCTGTGTGCGTGTGTCCACAAAGAATTGAGTAAGCAGCATAATGCTTTTCTTAAAAGAGTAGTTTAACCAAAAATAAAACTCTAACCATTTTTCCTACCCATTTCTTGTCAGTCAGCATGTTTGCTTCTTCAGTTTTGTTCTGGGGCTATGAAACATTTTAACATGAACTTCTTCAGTGATTTCAGGAATGTTTAAATTGTTTCTGTAAAAATGGTACTACTGAGACAATCAGTCTCTTTTGAGGCAAATGAGTGATTATTTAGCTATTCGGTTTGTACAGTGCCAAGCTGGAGGCAATGACATTGTGGCCAGTAACCACACAAGCACAAAACCAACTAGAAGGGCACTCAGGGATCTCAGACCCTCGCCAAGGACAGCAGTCGATTCTTCTATGACATGCAAAAACCACAATCACGTTATCTGTCGGGATATATTTCCACTGGAGTCATTGTATTTCTACATTGGCAATGTTTTGTCACTATTTAACTTCATAGCCATCTACTGAATTTTAAGATGCGTGGGATTGTTGAGTGCAGATTACGCCAAGTCCAAATGCCGTTTCCCGCAACGTTAACAAAAGCAAAAGTAATTTTGTGGATCTGCCCCGTGACTCGGACTCAACATTTAATGGGTTCGTGAAATCAGTTTGGTAGGTTTTGCACAATCCTGCTCACAAAGAGACAAGCAAACAAACCGCACCAAAAGACATAACCTCCTTGATGGAGGTAAAAAATAAAAATAAAAAAAAACGAACAGCAGCAGAAAATCAGAAAATGCAGCAACAAAACTAAAAACACAACAGCAAATTTGGAAACATCAACATTAACGCAAAACAGAAAGGGTAGGTCCTTATTGAGCATCACATGCCTTTTGCTGGTTGAACACAGTGTGTGGATATGACAAAGAAAAAGAATTACACCATTTCAGTCTGTTTCTAGTTAGCCTAGTGAAAACAATTTAATCCAAACTTACTTATTATAGTGGAAAGTGTTTCTTTCTTCTGATTACCCTGACTTCCTTTAGACAGGTTTTCAGCTTTCTCATATTAATGGCATTACAGTATATCAAAAATAGCATCATCTGCATGCCCTTGATAAAAATAAGCCCAAATAAAAGTATCAGGTTAATTTAAGCTCATATTTCCTTTTACTGTAAACATTCTCCAGCGTTCCGCCTTACCGCAGTTTCCTGTAGCCAATCAGAAACAAGCATGTGGTGGTCAATAAGACTTAGCTTTGCTGTTTTGAGTTAATGTTAATGTCATTCTCAAATTGCTGTTGTGCTTTCTTGTTCGTTGTGGTGCTCTTGGTTTTGTTGTTTTGCTTTCTGATTTGCTCTTGCGTTCTTGGTTCTGTAATGTGTTTTGCAATTATGGGCCACTGTACTATGAGCTTCCATGCCAAAAACAAACCTCAAACACCACCCATGTCTTTGGCTGGTCTACATGACAACTCACACACACCGTCCGCTGTCTCTCCAGGTCACCACCTCCAGTGGACGTCTCTGTCAGGCCCTGAAGTCTGTTGTCGTCGCCACCAAAGATGCAGCTCAGAATTACCCATCAGTCCAGGCTACGCAGGAAATGGTGGACAGAGTGGCTGAGCTATCCCAGCATGCCGCTGGCTTCTCTGGGCTCCTTCAACGACTTGCAGAAATCTCTTGATGTCTTCTGTCTTTTTTTTTCTTTGATGACAATGCCTTTTTTTCATGACAATGCCTTATTTGTAGTGCATTATTATTACGTTCGTTTTGTTTGTATGCAGAAGGGTATCATGATTGTGTCTGATTCATCGCACCGGTATTCAGTGATTTGATGGTGAAGTGTTGAACCGTGCCTCGAGATGGTTTATGTGCGATTGTGTGTATGTAAGTGGGAATGTACCGGTTTGTGATTTGTTGATCTTTTTTTGTGCCTAGCACACGTCTGGGTGTCTTAATAACTTATTGATGGGTGTTTGTTTTGGTGTTTTGTTTTGTAGTGGTTTCGTTTTTGTATTGGTTTGGTTTACTGCAACGGTCATTGTACTGCCTGAAGGGTAACTCTTGGTTATGTCAGGTGCAGTTCTTTTCCTTTTCACATGTACAAAACAAAAGGCTACTGGGGATTTTTAAAAAAAAATTTTTTATACATAGCCTCAGTTTCACTTTTTCAGTTTATGCCTTAATTCTCATGTCACATGTCACACGAACGCTTTCATAAGCAATGTTGAGTACTGGCCAGAAAGCATGTTCATGCAGAGGCAAGAAGGAACTCATGTTTTATTTCAAAGGGAGATGGGTGGCCCCCTTATAGCAGGGATTGTTTTTTTTTTCTAGGATCATTTGTAATTTTGTCCTTTCCCACGACAGTGACT
The DNA here is from genome assembly GCA_030068025.1 of Parauchenoglanis punctatus. Lineage (NCBI taxonomy): Eukaryota > Metazoa > Chordata > Actinopteri > Siluriformes > Auchenoglanididae > Parauchenoglanis > Parauchenoglanis punctatus. The sequence continues at coordinate 5,406,201 of JAQQZU010000001.1, read as the reverse complement.
AAGTCTGAAACTTGTTCAACGGGTTTCACTCCTTCTCCTGTCTATTTCTCACAGCCTTCCATTTCTTACATTTTTTTAATCCCCGTTTTTCTCATTTTACCTCCTTAAGCACCAGTGCTGCATATAAAGACAAAAGCATGTCCGTGTGAATGCAGTTCTGGGAAAATATTCTCCACTATATTAATCAATAAAGCGTAACTTGAAAAAGACAGAAGCAGATATACTCTATGTGCAAACGTATAATCTTTCCTCACAGGCATGTGTCATGCCTTTAACTGGAATTCAGACAATATATAATCAATCAGTTTATATTTAGAGATACTGGAGTGTATAATAATGTAGTCAGGAACAATTCATAAGCATGTGTTTGACTTAACTTTCACTCGTGCATCCACAAGTCCAGACATGAGCCTGTTGCCTGTCTGACCTGCTCCCTCGTGATTACACACCTGTCCCCCATACCCGATATACAGACTCGAGACACAGCATTACGACACCTTTACATATATTCTGTATGTTTCCATCTCTTAATCTTTGTCTTTGAGATTCGCTTTTCCCAGAAATGTGATGAAAAACACCCTGTATATTGTTTTCACCTCCTTCTCACTGTTATCATTAAGCTCATGTATAGACATGTTGGCTGAGTTCAAAGACGCCAACATGCTTGTTATTACCATTGTATCTATTGCCATTAAGTACCCTAGAATAGTGCGGCTTTAACAAATGAATATAGACATGCAATATCGATATTTCTGCACAAGAGTCAGAGCTTTATCAAATAAGTGGCCACTTACAGGTCAAAAAGAGGAAGGCAAAGCAAGGAGCACAACATAAAAGCAATTTACATTACATGTTAACCTCCTCACAGGCATATCAGCTTATAATTTTGGTCATGTACAGATGGAATATACAGCTGGCTATATACAACCCAATCTAAACGCTAATCAAATGTTATATTTAAAGCAGAACCTATTTTGTTTACTTCTACATACAAATGTAATCTCACTGATTTGAAAAAGCAAAGTGCATCAGATCTCAAGTCCAATAGGGACGTTTTGCTCCTTTCACCCATCAAGTGTTTATTTACATTAATAAAATGTTGAATTTGACCATGAGGTGATACATAAAAATGGTGCCCTACTTCCTTTACCCAACAAGCTGTAATGTGAATTATGTAAATTCATTCAGTTCTCTCTGGATATCTTCTGGACATTAATAAGTTACATGGTATGAGGTGATAAATGTTTATAGATATTCATGAAAAAATGGTGCGAGATGTAATGAATAGATTGTGATGTCACAAATGTGGGAAGAGTCTTCCAAGGGGAAATGGCGATGGGAAAGTTGACAAGTGATTGCTAAAAGCAGTATTGTGATGTAAAGATAGTTTAAACACACAAAGGCGTACAAAGCTCAGTTTATTTTACCTTGCACCACTTTCTGCATTGTCTCACAGCGCCACCAAGTGGACCAGATCAGTATTACAGTCTTACTGCACAGGCCGACATTACAGTTTGGATTCAAAGCCAAAAAAAGCTTTAGTTTACAATTTGATTATTTTACACCTCTCTGTTTGATTGTATCTGTTCTCCTGACTTATCTCATATTCAAAGGCTTCTATGTCAATCATAAATACTCAAAAACTATTGAAAATTGTGTTGTGTCTAGCTGAGATGGTCTTGCGGAAATCACTTTTATCGTATTTATTGTTTTGTTTTTTTAATTTTAGAAATTGTATGCATGACTTTTTTTCCTTAAAAACTATATATGCATATGTAACCAGGGATGTCTCCATAAAACAAATTAGTAGTCAAAACATTACTGTAAGAATGTGGAGATTTTTTTTTCTTCCTTTTTTTGTACCAGAATGTATTTTTTACACTCATTTTTGTTTCTTAATTTACAACTTCCTGGGTGCTTAATGGAGCTTGGCCTTCTCCTGTACTTGTCATAATGCAATACGGTTTCAAATACAGTTTTTGTTACAATGCGTCTGTCTGGAAATCTTTATTTGCTGCATACTTGCATTTGTTGTGAATTCAACGGAATTTTCCAAAGTTGTTTTTTCTGTTTTCACACTAGGTAATCAGGGTGCGTTCAAGTTACACAGAAACGGCGATGTGTTCAACACTACTTCATTCTTCCAGTAGCCTAATATTGACCCAAACGCCGCTAAATACGTAAAGAATTAATCTAATTGTAATTACTCGAAGAGATATAAAGCGATCTATACACTGATAAGTGGCTGCAATAATAGTGCTATAGTGACGAGTTTCTATTTTCAAAGGCTCTGGTGATTTTTAAAAACGCTTTTTGTTCGACAGATTGCAGTTCTATATTTGTTTTAATATATGCTTTATAGTTGGTTACAAACTTGACTGCACTCTGTTCCGAAATTCTCGCGTTAAACCGTGCTCTTATTTAGTAGAAGAAATGAAACTGTTTTCCTTTGTGAATGAATGGCGGACGCACACGACAGGCCACGCTGGTCTTGTTTGCGCACTGTTCGGCTTTTTTCGGGGATGTCCGTAGCGTGACGTCAGCACGTTGCCAGCGTCGCGGCGACAGCCCGAAGTTTGAGCGACCGAGCCAAAGGGGGAAGCAAAATGGCGGAACTCGAAGATGTTACGCTAGATGGGAAACCGCTTCATTCGCTTCGTGTGGCGGATTTAAAAGCTGCCTTGGAGCAACGAGGGCTGGCCAAAAGTGGGCAGAAAAATGCGCTCATCAAGCGACTAAAAGGGGTGAGTTTGGACGAAGGGTTTGGCTAAAAAATATGTCTGCTACTATCAAGTTCACTCGGAGACGAGAGCTGAGTGGCAGGCCAAGTATCGCTGCTTCGGAAGCGGGAATGCGCATTTAGTGCCTGTGCACTGTTTAAACCGCTAATGGCATCGCTACACTACTTAGTAGATGCTTGTTTACAATTACGATTTAAGGTTTGTTGATTTTTGCAAGGCCTTTGTGTTTTTGGGGAGGGAAAGGCGGTCGGTGGGTCGTGTGATCCTAAGGTTTGTGAGTTGAGTTCGTGCCCGCGCCCTCGCTCTCTCTGTAGTGGGGGGAGGCGCGCAGGTCGGGGGCGCGCACAGCTCTGTGCTGATGGATGAGCGGCTGACATTTGCTCTGGTAAACACCGATCGACCGAGCATAAAAGTAATCAATTTAAGTTTGTGGGTTCAAAACAAAATGGCCAGCAAAGCAAATTAAATCAGAGGCGCAAGCGGAGTTGTCTTGGTGGAGAGCAAATCCAGTTTGTCCTCACTAATCCGGCCAGGCTTATCAGACTGTGCTCTTTTAAATCGGGAATTTTTACAGTAAATTGTAGAAATGTGCTTCCTCTTGTAGTAGATGATTGAGTTTTTTTTGTTTATTTTTAAAATAGTGGACCACTGTGTTGGACCACATTGTTTAAATAATTTAAACACCGTAACACGAGGCGTTGATAACCCGTTTTATTCACTTTGCATTTCTTTTGCAATTGAAAATCGTGTTTACTGTGTTTTTTTGGGGGGGAGACAAAAAAAGCGGAATTCTTTTGTCCTCGGTGTGGCCACCGTATTTTTGTCAACGACCGGTGAATTGTTCACTTCATTGCTATCCTGTGCTGAGTGGGTGAAAACTGCATGAATAAACACATGGACTGGTGTCTCACACTCACATTCTGCATAAATACAGGTCGAAACCGTACTAAAACTGTACATGATGCACATTAAGACTAGGTGGAGGACAGTTTGGTACAGTTTTGGAGATAGCCATGCGGTCTTCGGTGCAAGTTTTGGTGTTGGATTTACCTAACCGGTATGCAAATAACACGCTTTACTTTTATAAGGAAAATGTTTACAATGCAGGAATTGGCCGCAATAATGCTTGTTTACGTTGTATGTGGACATCGAAGGTGTTCATCTGCACACTGTACACTTTCTCTTTATTTAGAAAAGGATCTGTGCTGCTTTGGGTTTACAGATACCTGGTTTTACATGCTTGCTAAAGTAGTAAACTTTTGTAAAGGGAAACAGCCTTGTTTCAGGGGTTCGCAGACTTGTTGCCAGGGTAACTGTAAAAAAAAATTCTCGGCCTATTCATTACAGGTTAAAAATTTCAAATATTCAAACTTTTCAGATATTTGGCTTGTAAGTTGTGTGCGCACAGTAATATTTTGGCTATTTATTGCATCTGTATTGCTTTGTATTTCTGAGTTTCCCATCAACATGAGGCATGTTTTATTGTCATTAGGTACAAGTTTGACATTATTTATAGGTTTTGACTTCTTGAGGTTTGGATTAAGTTTTCTTCTGTTCAAGTGCCCAGGCACACAGGCTAATAAATCCTAGTTAAACTAGTAAATGTAATAACTAGTGGTGTATTGTGATTTCCAACACTTAACTTTTTAAAAAAAATATATAGTATGGACATAAAGAAGGCTTTAGGGTCCAGACCAATTTTTGGTTAGATGTGAATTGTTTGCTAGCAGTTTTGCATTGTACGCCTGTACCCAAGTCTACTGTTTTTCCTCCTTATTTATGTTTCCTATGATGAGCTCGCCATGCTAATACCGATGCACCAGACTGCCTGGGTGTAAATGAGTTCAACTTAACTTCTCACACTCACTGTGTGCTCTGATGGAAACTGATCAACAACCGGTCATATTTACAAACTGTGCACGTTCCTCCTTGATTATTTAAATGTGCAACATTGCTGTGATGATCAATTTTAAACTGGCTCTGTGTGATTGCTGTTTGTATTGCAGGCACTCATGTTGGAGAGCCTGCAGCGAACCTCCACCTCTCATCCCGGCCTGCAGCCCAACTCTCAGGTCAGTGTAATTTGCTGTTGAAATGATCTGGTTTCAGAAGTGTGCAAGCATGTGCTTTTTTGCTATTTATGTGTATTAGATAAATGCAAATAGTAAGGCCTGGCTAAATATGAAACTACACATCACACCAGCAGCTCAGTGCAGCTGCATCTTTGCAGGTTGTTTAATTCACCATAGAGTAACTACAGAGATGTCATGCTTACATGGCTGAGCGTGTGCTTACAAGCAGACTGTAGGCCTGCAAACAAATTTGTTACAGAACTTTAAGAATGTAGGATGCATGGGTTTCAACTGACATGTGCACCTTTTTTGTGGGTACCTCAGATAGGGGAGGAGATGAGCCAGAACAGTTTTATTAAACAATACCTGGCCAAACAGCAAGAGCTCCTGCGTCAGAGAATGGAGAGAGAGGCACGCGAGGCAGCCGAGGCAGATGGTAAGACACAAGTAAACTAATGGTTAAAAAGATCCTGATAGCAAAACCCAGTAGAGTAGACCTCTTTAATACCAGAAAATAAATGAGGCTGTATCTGGTGATCATTTGTGGTTGATTACACAGCAATATGTTTTCATGAACACTTCGCGTTTTGCTTTATTGCACTGGATGTGTTTTGGCTTTAAACGTGGGGTCATGCTTATATTATACCATAAGGGATCAAAGATAATAACAAGAAAGTGAGTTATATTCACAGCTGTATACTTGATGTTGAGATGGTGTTCTATATTGGTGTATTATGTTTCCTCAAGAACGATGCTAAAAATATATTTTAATAGAAGTACGAAATTCCGAACACTGAAATATTATCCAGCATTGCAGCTTGTTGTTTAGCCACTTAAGTTTATATAAATCTCTGAAACTGTTGTGTTTTGCAGTCTCTTTACTCTGTGTTTAGTTGCAAGTCTTTTTGTTCTCTTTTTATTCGCTTATATTTACCATTAACGTTTTTCTGCATTTTATGTACTCTTAATTAAGCGCAATGATTTGCTTTGTTTTGCTAATGAATACTGCCGAGTGTGAAATGAGAAATATTCTGTATCTTGACATATAAACCTCTACATCTTAGGAATAAATCCCTCTGACTGGCTCATTCACATGAACAGTCACTTGTCATATTGGCCACATTTTATCCTCATATGTTTCCTATGATGAGCTCGCCATGCTAATACCGATGCACCAGACTGACTGGGTGTAAATGAGCTCGACTCAACTTCTCACACTCGCAGTGTGCTCTGAGGAAACCTGGGATGCCTGTCTGCTTCTTTCTTTGCGTCTCGGTTTAAATGCACACACATTTCAAGGCCAGTAAAAAGGGGACTAGGTCGAAATAGTATTTATGTGGCTTGCTGTGACCTCTGAGACCTGTGTTGTCATTCTAGATACAGACAGCCCCGCAGGGCCTGAGGAGGACGATCACACAGCTGCCAATGACAGCACCTCCTATCTGCCAGAAAAGGTTTGCAAATGCTTTTCTAAACAAACACACCTGCAATGAACATGTATGTGTACACACGTGCGCTGGAAGCAGCGTCTTTATTTTGTGCAGGTGTGCTTTTTTTCTGTTGTAAGGGCACCGGCATAGTTTGTTTATCTTATATTTTAACAAAGTATCAGTTGGCCAGACTTCAGCCATTATTTACTATATTTACTACAAATTTATTCAAGCTGTTGATCGCACAAAAAACTAAGACATGCAGGCTAAATGATCATTTGAAGCAAACCAGTGAGTCTGTCTGATCAGAGGGCATAGCATTTTTTATTATTATTATAAGAATTCTGTGATTTAAAGAAGTACCAAAGGTCGACTTGGTCAGTCCGGGCCTTGCAAGGTTCAGGGTGATTTTTAACCAGTAGATGGCGTTTTGAGCCATTTTGAATAAATAAATATGGTAATTTGGTCTAGGTAAGGATACGTTACCTTACAGCACAGTCGTATCATTTAGTTTGCTGCTCAAAAAACCCATTTAAGTGTGCAGCACCTGATGAGGTGTTACAGAGGAAAAATTAAAAGATCATTTTTAATGAAGCTCATCGCTAAATCCTGTGCCGTGCAAAAGATTGATTGGTTCTTTTATCGACACAGTTATTTTACTAAATTCGTAGTAGTGTTTGGTTAGCAAAGATGCCCATGTTCATGAACAAGAAAAGTTTCCAGCACTGGAGCTGCCTTCTGTTATTGACTTGTTGTTTTTCATGATTAAAATACAGAGCAGATTTCACTCATTTGCAGCAAGGCTGAAGGAGGAGGTGTTAGTACACATCACATACAATGCAAAAAGATGTTTATTTATATTCATAGAAACAAAGCCAGTTATGTTTTTTCATTCCCACATGATTAAGTGTGATTCATTCAATATTGGAGTGGTTCAAGTGATTCATTTAATGTTGGAGTGTTTCCACTGTTCAAGATAATGGATGTTTCTAGCTTTCGAGATTAACCACTCTTCATAGCTATCTCTTTTCCCTGCATATTCTGGCATAGTTTCTCCATTGTGTGCTGTTAATATTTTATCATTGTTGTTCTTGTTTCTGCCTCCTCTTCAGCATCACGTTGTAGCATCTCGGCCCTCTGTGCCAGAGGACGGAGGAGGTGATCAGCTGGGTCCGCAGGACCCCGTTGCTCTTGGAGGCCACAGGCTGGACACAAGCACTGCATCGGTATCACATGACTCCACTGATGCCCAAACAGCCAAGATCTGGCGCCCCTCATTCTCCCAGGAGGAGGTTGCAACTCCCTCCCCTCCTCGTGCAGTTGCCTCTCTTTCTGTGCGTGTGGTTGGTCAGCCAGAGCGACAGGGCGTGCCACTAATTGTACCCCGCCCACAACAAAGAGAAGGAACTGCCCCTGTAGAAGCAGGCCCTGCACATCCAATGCCACAGCTCAGCCAGTCTGCTCGCACGCAGGAGGACAGTGATGATGATGACGACGATGATGACGATGACAGCGATGAGGATGACGACTGGGGCCCTTCATCTCGTGGAAGAAAGAACATCCACACGCCTCCAGCGCAGCGCTCACGGCGCAAGCTTCAGCCTCCTCAACACATTCCACCCCATCATTCTCCACTGCAGCTCCGACAGCCCACTCCTCCCCCCTCTCCACCCCCAGAGCTCTCCTTCCCCCTCCCTGACACCCCCAAACAAAGTCCCCCAGACCAGGATGAACCCGAAGCCCCAGAAGGGGCCGCTGTGTCCTCTCCAGTTTCCCTGCAGAGGCAAGAATCAAGCTCCAGCTCCAGATCCAGCAGCCCCGAGCCTCCATCCCAGCGCAGGCCTGGGCCACTCAGTCTGCTGGTGCGCAAGATGGAGTCTGAGGGGGCTTTTGATGGTGGGCAGAAGAAGGATGAGGAGGAAGAGGGAGAAACTGCAGCAGCAGCAGGAGAACAGGTTGAGGCTGGACCTGGGGTGCTTGTGTTGTCTAGAGCAAATGATGTTCACACCAGCTGTGATTCTGAGGTGGTTCCTGATCATCAAGATTCACCCCAAGCGCAGCTGCCTGAGGAGCCTGAACCCCTACCCACTATGCCATGCATTACTGAACGCAGCCCTCAGGAGTCAGTGGAAATGAAAGAAGCTGAGGAGGAACAGGAAGAAAGTTCTCAGCCGGATGAAGTAGAGAAACCAGATGACCAGGAGGGGTGTAGTGAGGAGAAAGAAAAGGAGAAGGAGACTGAGGAGAGCTTCAGTGTATCATCATGGAAGCGTGAGCGAGACGACTCACCCTCTCAGGATTCCACTGACTGCCATCATACATCGCCTCCCCCTCCCGCTCCCGCAAAACGAGCACGCATGTTCTCTGAAGTTCCCCCACCAGAATGCCTCATGTCTCCTCTTAAACCGGAGCAGGTGTCTGTCCTTGTGTCAGGACCACAAGATGCAGCTGTTGAAATGGAGACAGAAACTCCTTCGGTTGAAATGGAGAAAGAAGCTCTCGCTGCACTTCCTCAGTCCTCGCCTGAAAAGGAGCAGGAAGAGGAAATGAAGGAGGTGGAAACAGAGAAGCAGGAACCTGCAGATGAAGCAACAGAAGACATTAACAACCCTCCTTCATCGCTTCCTCCATCACCACCACCAGATGTTGAAGTGGAGAGAGAAAGAGAGATATCTGTGGAGAGAGAAAGGGAGAGGTCTGTGGAGAGTGAAAGAGAGATACCCACAGAGACAGAAACAGCAAGATCAGTGGAGAGGGAAAGGGAGAGATCTGCAGAAAGAGGAAAAGAGGTCTCTACAGAAAGAGAGAGATCCACAGAGAGGGAAAGGGAGAGATCTGCAGAGAGGGAAAGAAAGAGGTCCACAGACAGAAAGAGAGCGAGATCTGCAGAGAGAGAAAGAGAGCCTTCCACAGAGAGGGAAAAATCACCTGAACGACACTCGTCCCCCTCCAGCCAGTCTTCATCCTCTGACTCTGATTCAGATTCTTCTTCATCCAGCTCCTCAGGCTCTTCCCCTCAGGACAAGCCCAGCCCACCTCGTCAGAAAAAGGTATGCGATTGGCTGGTGCATGTAGGCATGTTGGTAGTATTTGTTTGCTTCTGATTGTATTTCCTATGATGAGCTCGCCATGCTAATACCGATGCGCCAGACTGACTGGGCGTAAGTGAGTTCAACTCAACTTCTCACACTCGCAGTGTGCTCTGATGGGATACACAGATGAAATGTGTTATTTACAGACTTGCTATGAGATCAGTTGAGATATTTGCATTTGTTTCCATAGGGACCATAGTACATTTCCTCACTGTGTTCACACGTTTCCATGGAAGAAGGGAATTGCTGTTTTCTGGTTTTGCTCTGCTAGCAGCTTTTTTGTGTTTCTTTGATACAGGATGAAAAGAAGAAAGCAAGCAGCCCAGACGATATAGCAGAGGAGAAGGACGAACCTTTGAGGTTAGCCCCTACATCTAGTAACACACATGACACACGTATACACCTGAATGTTCTCAGCAGTAACCCTCCTACAGTAATAGGTCTGTAACATATTATAAATGCTTACTTAATGCAACAGGTAGCCATCATTTCTCACAGTATTATTGCGACCTCTGACTCTGCTGTAGCCTGTGAGTTTGACGGCTAATTTGTGTGAACTCTCCTGGAGTTTCTATTAGCTGTCCATGACCTGTTTGGTGCCCTCTGTTTCCTCTCTGTATTGACCAACTGAGAGTCAGTCACTTGTTTACTCACCCATGTGATCAATGTAGGTGGATGAGAGCCAAAGTAATACCTGGGTGGAGGGATCCTGGATGTGACTTCATCCAAATATCTATCCATTTGTTGGGTTTTCTTATACATTTCTACATTAAATGATCATTCGTTAGACTTCTGTACAAATGATTGATCTGGATAACTTTAAAAACCTAAAGCTTGAAGTAAATAAGCATATTAGTTATTGTAATTGTTAGTAATGTTAATTTAGCCCACATTAATCACTAGCAGAGGCAGTGCTACCGTCATAGCCTGGACCTTAACTCGTACAGGCATCCCCGGCTGAAAGTGTCACTGTATGTCATTGAGACCAAGATATTGATATAGTTTTAAGTGAACTTTATCCAAGTGTGGGATTCTAGAAATCTATTGCATGGCTGCATTAAAGCAGCTTATTGTGAGTGGTTGAAGAAGAGCAGGATGTGCTCAGAAAATGCAAATCGGCAAAGGACCAAAAGAGTCGCTTACCATTCCATTTAATGCATTACTTCAGTGGAGCAGTCCATGTTCATGTTTTATAAGCAGCCTAACTCTACTCCAGCAGACCATTGACCATGGTGTTATGCTCCTGTACAGCCTTGAAGTGTGCAGCATATGAAAAGCTGATTTATACATATACAGGTGCAAGTTTACATACAGTCATCATGAGACTTGTAAAGCCACCATATCATTTGGAACTGCTGCTCATGCAGCATCACTGAACACACACTATTCACTGTACAAGAGTAGTTAATGGGAGAGAGTAATGCCATCCTCCTGATTAAGCCATAAAACGTAATGCACAGCACCGGTTTTACCCACTTAGACTACCAGTACTCTTGCTGAAACCTGAATGTACAAACCCAAAAATGACTAAGCAAAGATATGCACATTTTTTGTAGAGATTTTAAATGAATAGAATGTGGTCACTATTTAATGGGACTACATTTAATATTTGCGGGAAGGCACATATTAAAATGATCCACGGCACACTTGGTCATGAGTACGTCATGATATTACTTAAAGTATTTGTAGGTTTACTTGTTAAATCAGAGTGTGATTGCAAGGTTGACGTACATAATAAACTAGCATCTCTGTGTGTGTAGACATGTATTGCTCCATATTGTGTAAAATCTCCTGCACACAAATTATGAATACATTCTTTTGTATCCAGGTAAATCTGCCTCAAATCACAAGATTTCAGAAACTGTCCGCAACTGACCATCTCAGATTTGCTTCATAGTTTCAAAAAATGTCATTAGTTACAGGAAACAATGTGCAAAATTTCAGCCTTGTATCTTTTTTGAGTTTTTGAGATGTAGGGGCTTGAATAGGTGGGGCGTGACTTGGATTTTACTGTAATAAGTGCTATAGAAAAAAAAACTATGAAATTCCATAAGCCATAACTTTTAAACTATTTAAGCTAGATGCATGAAGTCTTTAAGTATTGTGGAATGACATCATTTTTTCAAAATATGAAGCAAATCTGAGATGGTCAGTTGGAAAGCCTTCGGTTATGTGATGCATGGACTGACCCATCCAAGTTCGATTAATGAGACCAAATGTCATTGTGCAGTTTTCCTAGGGTTTTTGTTGTTGTTGTTTTCCATAATCCATCATCCCCTACAGATGTTTTCATTGTCTGAACAGCAATATGTTTCACTGAAACAGAATTCCCTTTTGCTCTGTAGTGGATTCATGTACTGATGCAGGAATTTCAACAGCTGGTCGTGTGTTCTGTTTATTTATTCCCCTCCACATCATCTAAAGGGGAAATGATCCACAGGTTCAAAATGGTCAGACGTTGTGATTTGTCCTCTACATACATGTTCTTTGTAATCACGACGAACACCACTTATGTGGTCAGATAATCTACTGCACTTCCCCGAGGCTGGCTGCACCATTCATTATGAGCAGGGGGAAACATTAAACACTGCAAAGCAATAGGCCTCCAGGACTGAAAATCCCTGTTATGGAGGATACAAACAAACGGTCATTATTGTTGCTCCAGGAATGGCGGTTGTAGTCTGTCCTGTCATACAGAAAAGAGTTTTAGGTGTTTGAGGTAAAATATAGGGCACATTCAGGTACAGTTTAGGTATAAACGCTAATGCACAGGTGTGCGGAATCTGCTTTTTTCCCCTACTGAGCATGTTAATTATTATTTAATTTAATTATTTCATCTGGCCTAAATAATATTCTCTAGCAGCACACAGCTGAATGTGGCAGCACATAAACACTCAGTGGAAGGATAAAAGCAGAGATGAGCTACAGAGCTGAGCTGACTAACCCATGTGCCTGTGGGAAAACTAGCAGCACCTCAGAGTTGAGCCAGGAATTTTATTCGGGGAGGAACATATTTGTTTATTTATTTTTATTCCTTTAAAAGCAGGCACTGGTTGGCCATGTTTCATCATATGCCATGTGTATGCAAATGATCATAATGATTAGAACAGGTGTATACTGTGTATAAGCACAGTATACATCCTATATACTTTGTTTATTATACAGATAGTCTCAAAGTTTCTTTACAGATATTTGTGTTTGTATTTGTGTTACTTCATGGTTAGTGAGCAAGCCAATGGTGACAGTGTACAAGATAAAATTCCCTAAGATGGAGATGAGTGGAACAAAGACTCAGCGGGGGGAGTCCATCCTCCTCTGACCAGCACTATGAATCATGATTTATTTTTATATCAGATGTTATGAATTATAGTTTATGTAACTTAGTGGTAGGTGATGAGATATACTTATTGTGTATCCAGTTATGATGGCAATCAACTTTTAGGGAAAAAGGTAATAAACTGTTCCTTTTTGCTGAAGTGGTACCTTTTATCTTTTGTACCTTTTTAATGTGTATATTTCACCTGAAAATGTGGATATCATGTACCTTTAAAAAAAAAAAAAAAAAAAAGAAGATTTAAGGCGAGTAACTGGATTTTTAAATACATTTTAGAGTAAACTGAAATGCACCTTTCTAGGAGAAAACTAATTTTAAAATTACAAAATTAGAGATGGGTTTATAGAGGTTTATTTTCATTCTAGCCATGTATAAGTGTACAGTAGAAAGAAATGGTGCTCTCCATGGCAACATTAGCAACATAGTGAAGTCACACAGCAGAGTACACAGTCGACATGTAGTGAAAAAACTGAGGGAGAGAAGTGTTCGTGCACAACAGACTATACAGTACATACAATAAAGAGGACAAAATAATGAATACAAACAATGGGGAAAATGCAACAAATACAGCACAGGACTTTTAATATAACACAACATAATGGTTGCAGCATAAAAATCCCTGAGTTGTAGAAATAAAGGGAGACTCGTGCTGTAACTAACACTGGTGCACATGGATACAGTGCATAGTGACATTCCTGAGTAAACAGTGTGCACATGACGGTACCACTGCGGCGACAAGGAAAGGTACAGTTTAGTGCCCTTTTTTCCCTGAGAGTGTAGATGATAACCAAGCAGTCAGCCAGTGAGGTTTCATGACATTAGGAGCGAGAGGTATGCGGAAGCGAATTGCATGTTTAATTGAATGCCTGATTCGTCTGTTTTTCTGTTGATGACCTTTTGATAGATTGGGACTGTATTTGGGGAGGGATTTAATGTTATTTGTGTGCACAGATATCTGTACTGCTATTGATTATGTTTATCTGAACAAATCAGAAACGCATCTGAACGCTTTTACAGTCGTGAAACGAAAGCTTTTCCAGCGAGACGCAGGCTGCAGGTTTTTTGTTTTTTTTGATCAGGCATTCAGCGCGACCAGCCCCAGACCCGGCGTGCGTGGCTGAGTCGGAAGTGTGGCCCCGCCCTCTCGCTGGCCCCTCCCACTCCCCCGGGCTCTGTTCAACATGGCCGCTAAGTGAACGCTGCTGCGCGGAGACCGACGCATTGCACAAAACGGCCGTATCTCAGCGCTCCCACGGTTTCGGGTCGTGCGCACGCGGCCGTGAGCGACAGATACAGACGCAAGACCGTAGCGCATCGAGTTGTAGCCCGTCGACATGCTGTCCGACGGAAATAAAGGAGGGTAAGGGAGACAGCGAGACAGAGAGGGAAGAAGGCTGAAATGTCCTAGCGCGGTTGCTACACAGTAGCAAAGGGAACGTTTAGGACGCTTTTCCCCACGTAATCCGAGTCAAGTCCGAGCGCTTACAAGAATCTGATCGTCGGCACGCGGAGTGTGTGAGTGATGTCGCGTTTTAAAATCGGCGGAGGTTATTATTGTTTTATTTGGCCGTGGTTTGCTGCGGGTGGGAAGGAAGAGCGTGGCCTTGGCGATGGGGGAAGGGGGTTTCTAGCCATTAGCGTCCTGATGATAATGTGAACATCTCTGATCGAGAGAGCCGAGTGGCGTGAAGCCATGGGTCGGTAATAAAAATAGTCTTGTTCGTGTCGTGTTTATCATCGTGCTGCGTCTCAGCGTTCTTCATAAAACCGCGCGTGCTCTCCGCGCGTGGCTTCCTGGCTTTGTTACTTCCCAACTTTGATATGAAGGAAATCGCGAGACTTTCGGGAATCTTCCTCCTAAGTGGCAAAGCCCTTCGCATGATTACCTAATCTTCTCCTTTACAGTTGTTGAAGCAAGTTTTGAGATCAGGTGTAACGTGGCTTTCGATACAACTGCTGCTTCTGGCCATTTTAGGTTATGGAATTTTAACTTGGTGACCTTATATGTTCCTAAGTAAGATATCCGATGTAGTGGGCTTTGTTACTAGATTTTGTCCTTGTGCACCGTGTGCGTGATGGGGCAGCTCCCTCACACAGCCCCTCGGTTGTTAAGGAGACGGTGTGGGGGAGTGGGGCACAGCCCCCCAGGGAGAAAAGATTAGTTGCTGTCATTGGTAGCAAATCCCACAAATGTGTATTCTGTACTGAGACAAAATACACAGCCACACCGCTTTCTAGGGACATGTCGCTCTGTGGCACTATTTATATACGTGTCATGCTTTACAAATTAGTCTCCGCATTACGGGAATGGTAGATTCGGCTTTATTTCAGTGCCCGTGATTAATGATGTCTTATTGATGTGTTAATTTTCTGTACTGTGTCTGATTTACTTCCCAAGATCCTTTGTCTTCTGGCCTCCAGCTATGAGCACTTGCTCGTAGGTCCACTTTTTGAATGTAAAAATGAAAACATGTAATAGGAGGGGACTCCTGTGTTCAGTGTGTAATCGCATTCAGTGCCGTCGCGTCTCAGAGGGCCGGCACTCACTCGCACACCTGTTCATGGTGTTGTGGTGAACAGCAGGAGGGGTGTGTGTGTTTGTGTGTTGGAAAGAGTAGAGCAAACGTGTGAGTGGTCATGGTAGAGGCTGCTTAAAGGGGCGATAAATGCGATTACCTTGGCCAGCAGATCTCCAGCTGATAGAGTGACATAATGGCTAAATGAGGTTTGATGTTCTTGCCCTAATGGTGTACGCCACTGTTTATTGATTTGTTCTGTTGTCCCTGGCATCCATTTCTCTCTAACATCTGTTGCCTGCCTGTGTTGGATGCTTTCCTGCTCTCATCTGTCTAGTCATTGTAGCTGGATGTCTTTGATTGTTGCAGTTGGAGGAATTTTTCATTGATACAGGGCTGAATTTTTGGTCCGCTGTGACATCCGTCTGTTACAGTTGTTTGACGAGTGTGTGTGTAATCCTGTCTTTGTGGATGTGTATGTGTGTTTGACCCTGACATGCCTGGGTGTCATTTAGCTGCTGAGTTATTTATAGTTATAGTAACCTAGATCACTATCCTCAGTCACCTTACCGTTCGCTCTCTCTCTCACTGTTCTTGTTTATCCTCTCTTTCACATTTCTCACACCTTTTAATTCTCAGCTGAAATGCAAGGTCAATCAAATCTCAGTACTTTGTTTAACTTGAGCTTCGTGGGAAACCCCCGGTCTAGTGAGAGTTCTCTAGCTTTGTATTTTCTTTCTATTTCACTATGCCCTTTTTATTCTGTCTGTCTTCTCCTGCCTCCCACTTTTTCATATTTTCCTCACTCCCCTTGTGGTGATATAACACTCGGTGCAGTCATTGTCACATTTCTCTCTCCCTCTCTCTGCATCTTTCTTTCTCTCTCTAGGGATGTAAAGCAGGCCACAGTTGCTGAGCCCACAGGTCCTGTCTCTATGGAGCTCCAGGAACAGCCCGAGTCTGAGAGTGCACTGGCTCATCCTGTCTCACAGGAGGCACCTGAGACCAGCGAGTCCCGACCTGATGAGGTAATGAGACCCTCCGGAAAGAAGCCCAGGGGCAGGGTGTGTGGTTACGTTATGAAATGTATTCAAATTGGCATATACAAGTGCTTACTGTTTGTGTTTTTTTTGTTTGTTTTTTTAATAAGAGTTGTAGTGCTTGGCATAAATCTAAACTTTTTTTAGCTGAAGAGTTATGGACAAAATTAAAAGAGGCAAAATAATTGTTAAAAAAGGCTGTAAAGTATCTCTCCTAGAGCAAGCTTTCCTCCCTCACTCTCTCCATCTTTTTCTGTAGCTGTTATTATATTGTCAGGGGTTGAGGCTGGCTAACTGTGTGTGAAATTAGATACAGTCTACAGCTCGCCGGTTAGGTGCCGTGTGTGTGCGTGCGCGCTAGTGTGATGTGTGAAAGATGTGTATCAGCAGAAGAGCTTAAAAGAGCTTGATGCATTCGTGATGCAGGCCAGCTCATGTGTGTATACAGTATATTTGCAGTTATTTGTGGAATGCCTTTTGAACCAATGAAACAACATTCCTCTCATAACCATAAAATAAACCCTTTTTATTACTTTGTTAATTGTTTCTTCATAACCTCCATTTAAAGCCATATTTGGGTGGGAAGAAATTTGCATAGGGTTTCTTTGAGAAACTTACAGGCCAAATTACCCCCCCTCCCCCCTCCAATACTATATACTTGTAGTATTATAAGTAGTAATACTACTTATTTGGTCTTGTGCTGCTTGTATCAGTGACTTTCCCACCAGATATCAAACAATTCTCTAAACACGAAATGAAAAATTGACGCTTCTTATATACTTTGGATGTTTTATTGTTTTCAAATTGATGCTGGAGCTTCAGTTTACCCCCAAGCTGAAATAAGTGCCTGCATCTATTCTCTACTTCAGTTCCTCTTTCACTGCTTAGATGCCATGTTGTGAATAGAAACGCAGACATCTGGGTTTGTAGGAAATGCAACCCTCTAGATACTCCTCCTCATTTGCTAATTTTACTGCTGTTCAGCTGAGAGGGAGTTATCACTGAGGAGACGTGTAAGAACTTGATGCAGATGTCCCCCTGATTAACTAATCGAATCCATGCCGAGCTTGAGATGCATACCTAAATTCTCAGCCAGGACTTTATGGGTTTAGAAATACAGGCCTAGAGTCAGAAACTAATAAGATGGAAAGGGATCAAAGCAGGTGTCATTTTGTGTTGGTGTTTGAAATTGTTTCAAAATAGGGTCATCTTGAAGCTGTTGAACAGCCCATGTATGTGGGCGAGTGAGGAAGAGCGAGCGAGTGAGTGAGCTTTAATTGTACAAAAAAAGCCTGACTCAACATAGTGAGAGAGATAGCCAGACTCTCCTCTACCTCCTTTTCTCTATTTTCTCTCTTTCTTTTCTTCTCACTAGTTCTCTCTCCATCATTCTTTCCTCTTCTGCTTTTGTTCCTCCCATCATGTTTTTTCTTGTTATCCTGCTATTTCTTCTGTCTCGCACCTTCTCTCTTTCTTCTTCCCTTTCTCTCTGCTGCTCCTCTGTCTTAATCTAGTGGTATGAACTGTTGTGTTTTTTTTAAAACCCACTGATTGCTTTGTTATGAAGGTGCCCTCCCTTCTTCCATTGCTCATACTGGTACCTGCGTTACTACCGCCACCTCTCCTCCTCTACCTCCATCACGTGCCGAGCTATGAGCTAGCCCCCTCAGGCAGAGTCACCACCGCACACTTAGCCTTCACCTGATGGAATCCTGGCGGATGATTGGCCACGCTGCTCACTGCATAAACTGATGTGGCCCCTGATAGGACTGCTTGGCAGAAACTGCTTGAAGGCTAGAGAGTCGATTGGGTGGGTCGAAGTGGCAGCCATTTTGACAAGACTCCTCCTCTGGTCCCACCCTCTGTGGTCAACCTGCAGATCCAGAGTCTGCTCATATGTCATATGGACTTTTCTATGCAGCTTGATAGGCACACGGTGGTTTAAGCGCCATGGCCGCCTGTGTGCTTGTCCTGCTCGCTGAACAGCATGTCTTCATTCATGGACTTTGATGAACTCCTTCTGAACATCTGCGCTCTCGCACCCCATACAGACCGATCTGCAGTGCTTTAATGAGTAGAGCTGCACATGACTCTGCTCTGCTAGAGCACATGAGCAATGCTCCAGGGCAAAGAATGAACCACGGACTCCTTTGTTTCCTGAGAGATTGATATACCAGCTCTTGTGATTTTCATGAGAACGGTCTGCCAGAGGGCCTTGACGGTTTTTGAGGAACCACGCTACAAATGTACTTTCTGGAATACCAGTAACCATCATGAGCTCAAGGTTAATCAAGGTGGTGTCTGGATGTGGCCCGGTTTAAAGCCCAAGCGTGCATATTTTCATGAAGTATGTGGACAGTCTGTGGCCGGTCCACTCATCAGCCTTTGACGTAACACAGTCTCGGTGGATTAGTGTCTGCCTGAAGGGAAATAACTAAGGACTTTAATCAGCATCAGCATGGAGCTTAAAAATGCCCTTCCACCACATGCCACTGTGGTGTACACTGTCTGCCAAATGGATTATGGACTAGTTTTGCTTTATTAAAGCAATGCATTTAGACTGTAACGTTACACCGATTGCTCTCGCATGCTGTGTAAAATGAAATGGGAGAGCTGTTCTGTGTGGACACTTCAGCTCCCAGAGACTGTATTTACAAGATTGCTTGAATGCACCATACCTCTCTAAATCATCTCTGTCTGAAACCATCAAAGACTGTTTCTGTATCATGAGAAATCACCATCACATCAAAGACTTTGTCTTGACTCAGAAATCACGTTAAAAAAGCCACACATTGAAAACCAATCCCACCAAAAGTAAAAGTCCAAAAGCAGTTCCAAATCAGCCGGCCAATCAGCATGCTCGGTTTGTGAGCATTTCTCGTCCTCACTCCTCTGCCTCTTCTGATTGGACCTTTCTTGCCTAGATACAGTGCACACTGCCGTGCGGTTGGGCCATAGCCAAGCCAGAGAGGAATCAGGTGTCAATGGTACCAGGAAATACCCTTTTTTTAACCCAAGATGTAGTTATCTTTATAAACTGATAGCATAATGCTTTTTTGGTTAAAATTGGAGGGTTGATTTGGTTTTTAAAAACTTTTATTTTGTGTGTGAAGGGCAATAGATTAATCTGGGGGTGTTGAGGTTTTATAGCCTTATTGACACTATACAGGGATTGGTCTAGAGAGTATGGGTCAAGCATGAATTATTTAGCCTGTAAGTTCCTGTATTGTAAGGAACTTAGAGTGTTTGACAGACAGTGTGGCAGTTTATTGGACAGCCTCCGTCTGTCACATCATTTATCTCCTGTCGGTTTATTGATAGCTTTATGTCTGTTCTTTTTCTTCTCTTCTATCACCCTTCCCTCTTTCCCACTGTTCCTCCCACCCGGTGTTTGTGTCCCCCCTCTATCTCTGTCTCGTCCCTCCCCGAACCCACTTGGGTCTTTTTGTTTGTCATCCTCCGTGTTTTCAGAGCACCACTCCAAAAGGGTTTGCTGCACGCAAGATTTCACTCACTAGTAAGTATCATCTTTTTTTAATTAAAAGAAAAATGAACTTCCTTGGTCTTCTGTTACAGCACGTGTCTCCGTCATTAATTTGTCTGAATAATACGTGGTCAATCACAGCTACCTGCCGGTGACTTATCTAGCATACACAGAGGCACTAATATGGGCAACTCCAGGAAAAGTGGTTGGACAACACCAGATCTTCTGGGTGCTTAATCTGTGTCTGCCAACTGACATTCTGGAGACTATTCTGTGAAGTTTGTACACTTTAATGGTGTGACGTATGTGTAATAGTTTTATTTAATTTGCTGTAGAATGTGTTTTGCCTACATTACTTTTGTAATTACTGCAAAGCAGGTCTTAAATTGTATTTAAAGTAACAAAAGTCCTTGATGATGCAGACACCATGTATGAGCCCCCCCCCCGTAGAAGGATGCTTTGGGAATGTATGTCTCCGTGTTTATACACATGTAAGTTTCGTTGATGTTTTGCGCTGTAGCTGCTAAACCAGAGGGCGCTGCAGTGGAGGCGGAGTCTGGGGGCGGAGCTGGCAGGAAGAGGAGATGGGGCTCCAGTACAGCAGTCACTGCCAAAAAGCCATCAATCAGCATCACCACTGAATCTCTGAAGGTACAAGATTATTACTTGATCATTGCTGCAGAACCATCTGTAATCAATCAATGTCCCTAAAATCATGCGGTTGTGGACATGGTCCAATGTGCACGTCTTTTAGCTCAAGTCACTGTGAATGCCTGATCCTGTGCTGTAACTGTGCCCATTCTGTGGTGTCATAAACGGCACATAACCAGCTAAAATAAAGTTACTTCTCTGTAATCATGCAGCATGCTGCTTGGTTGGGTGAATGTAGGGGGTTTTCCCCAGAAGGGACATTCATCTCTGTTGGCTTTTCATGTGTCTCTGTGCTTGCCTCATTTTGGATAAAAGAGAGCTGTCGGCCAATTAAGTAGGTTATAATAAGTAGTGGTAATGGTGTCCTAATCATCTCGAATTGGCATCAAAATTGTCTCTTAACTACCATTAAAAAGATTTTTACAAGCATGTGAATGAATCAGTGATACTTGCAGAGTAATATTAAGTGTAGCTCTACGGCAGTGCCATATATAGTTGTGTGTGTGTGTGTGTTCAGTCTCTAATCCCAGATCTTAAGCCTCTGCAAGAGGCTGTTGTGGACCTGCACCCAGATGAGGGTCGTTTCTCTGGGGACGAGGACTCGGCTCAGCAGCCTGAGCGTGATGAGGATCAGGGGCTTCAGATCAGACGTACTGTAACACAGGTACACTATCAGGCTGAAGGATCTCACGCAGCAAATATCCACTGTCAGGAAAATATACAGGCAGTGTGTCACTAATATTTTTTTTTTTTCCTGTTGTGTGTAGATTTTATTTTTTGAAGTTGTTAGCTTTTGTTCTGTATCTAGGTGGTCCCATCTGAAAGTCAAGAGAATGGACAGAAAGAAAAGGAGGAGGATGAGGATGAGGAGGAAGAAGAACAGGCAGAAGGAGAGAAGGAGAAACCCCCCAAAAAACAGAGGAGGGAGAGCTCATCAGAGGTTGCCATGGAAACACAGGAGGGTGATGCCAAGAAGGGTGACTATTTTTAGTTTTTTGTTGTTAATGGCTGTTCCTCAACTTTAGATTTACATGTGCAGTTAATGACATATTAATAGGTTTACGATCTCCTTGGTGTCAGATCGCCATGTAGTTCAGTCTGTACCAGGAGGAGGAGTCTTCCATCTGTTCAAGAATCTGTTCAAAGCCACTCTTTGCTTCTGATTTAAATGGTTTGCTTGAATCTTTTTCTTGCCTTAATTTTTCTTCCTCTTGTTTTCAGTGACCCCTAACGACTCAGTGGTTCGGCGCTCCATCAGTCAGCAGAAGGTGGCTGTGTCTATCACCATCGATGACCCGGTTCGCACGGGCCGCCAGCTCTCACCTCCCCGAGGCAAAACATCAAACATTATCCACGTCTGCAACCTGGTGAGTGCCGTGTGTGTGTTAATGTTACTGTTAGAAATATGGACTTGGATACAAAGAGTTTGTGTTTAACTACAAAAATCCATACTGTTTGTGTATGTGCTGTAGAGGGAAATTGATTCAGTTCAGAAACATTATTTATGTATGATGTTTAGATTTTCAGATAGAAAATAAGCTGAGTATATATTTTTATGCCTCCTCCATTAGGTGGTTGTTTTCAGGTTGTTCAACTGTCTCTGCGTGACATCCGAGACTCTTGTTAGCATGTCGTCTCAGGAGCAAGTGGTTTAATGTTTATATTATTTCAGCAAGTCACAGCGAGAGCAAATATTTAGGAAGGAAGCTATTGAAGAAAAATTATTAAAGTATTTTTTAAGGGTATTTCTGGCATGCAAATTTGTAACAAGAAAGCCTATAATTGTCAGAGGTGGCAGCATCCACCATCAGGTATGTCATGAGGGCCTTCTGTGAGCAGGACACATCCAGTTACATTGTTTCAGCAAAATCACTCAAACTATGCTGTTTGTTGGAGGTACTGATGCAGCTTAAGAAAGACGAGCAAGATTCACTTGTTTATAGTTAAAAAGGAAAACTGGCAAATAGTGTAATATCAAATCAGGAGGATTCTGACACATTATTGCCTTGTATGTACTGGAATGCCTTATGAAATGAAAGAAGGGTTGTAAGAGTTTTAAAGCATGTTCATGGCTGACCCCACATCTGTATGTTTGTGTAGGTTCGCCCTTTTACCTTAGGCCAGCTGAAGGAGCTGTTGAATCGGACCGGCACAGTGGTCGAAGATGGCTTCTGGATCGATAAGATCAAATCCCACTGCTATGTCACTGTAAATATCGTTTCTCTTTTTTCGTCACCCACTTCACCATTTCCACACTTCATCTCTTCAAGCTACTCTTTTTCAATCGTATGGCTGTGTTTCAGGACACTGACGGAGTTTGCCGAACAGATTTCTCAAGTGTATTTAAAACTACAAATGAACTGAAATTCTGTCTTCCAAAATATTGAAGAAAGTCATTCCTGGTTCGAGTTTCTTGGCATAAGACAGCACGCCTTAATGATGCAAGCAGTCAAGCTTATGTGACCCCTAAAGTCTATATGCTAAAGCAGTGATTTATTTAAATACAGATCTTACAACACATGCTCAGACTGACGGCCTTGGACTTCGCAACACTTGTGTATGCTCTGAATACAAGAATGTTAGATGTTTCTTAATGTATTACTAAATTTCTCACCACATTATTAAAGATCTCACCACAATTTGAGAACAATGGTTTCCCTTAGTCGATTCACATGTCGGTGTGAACCTGTCTGACGTAATGTTCTGATCTCTGTGGTTTAGTACTCCAGTATAGAGGAGGCTGCCGCAACACGTGAAGCTCTTCACGGTGTGAAATGGCCCTCTAGCAACCCCAAAGTGCTCCGGGTGGACTTCTGTGAACAGAAGGAGGTATACAGCTGTTTCTAAGAGAGACAGAGGCAAAATTTTTCTATTTATTAAACTCAAATGGACTGTTGTGTTTTTTTTCTGCTCTTGCCCTTCTCGTCACATATCCTTCTCACCCTCCAGCTGGACTTCCATAAAGGGTTGTTGCCAGGTGAAGACCCACGAGCTGTCGCAACCCCGAACCGCCCTGCCGCCCCTCCCCCACTCATGCCCCCAGCCAGGGAGAAAGAGCGGGAGAGAGAGAAAGATGGAGCGGTGCCAAATGTGAGGGACCAGTGGGCTGAGAGGGAGCGAGAGATGGAGCGCAGAGAAAGGACACGCTCGGAGAGGGAGTGGGACAGGGACAAAGTGCGAGACTTCACCAGGGACGAACGGGAAGCAGCCAGGAGATCACGATCGCGTGACCGAGACAGGAGACGCAAGGAGCGAGGAAAGAGCAAAGAGAGGAAGGCGGAGAAAAAAGGTGGGGTTAAATTCAGTCTTACATGAATGTCTGATTAATTTTACTGTCAGTGTATGTAGTCAGATTGTTCTTTTAATTTAAGTCAATTGGTCTCAAAGGGGTGCTCTTTGCAGACAGATACCCATCAATGTAAAAAAAAAAATGTTCAGGCCCCTTTTAAGATTGCAGCAAAGGTTCCTGTCATAACCAAGCTATTAAAAACTGGGCACATTATGCAACTATCATTTATTAGCGTTTGAGTGTATTTTCCAATTGCTGAATAGTACTGTTCTTGTAAAATGTACTTTCAGATCCTCGTAAAATATTGTAACATATCCATCATGTTACTATCATAAAATGTAAAAAATAATTACAAACCCAGGCTAAATATCATGGTTTACATTTTGAGAAGTTGCACTTTTAAAGGTACATTTATTTCTGCCTGTTGCTGCATGTTCCTTGATTCCCCCCCCCCACTTCTGCTGTAGATAAACCAGAGGAGCCTCCTGCCAAACTGCTGGATGATCTGTTCCGTAAAACCAAAGCAGCTCCATGTATATACTGGCTGCCACTTACTGAAGAGCAGGTCAGATTCACTCACTCACTCTCGCGCACTCTCACTCTCTTGCAGCCTTAAACTGTACAAAGCTTCACATTTAAATGTTTTCGCACAACCTTGATTCGCTTCCTCTCTTTCCTGCCTTCCACAGGCGACTCAGAAGAGCCTGGAACGAGCGGAGAGGATGAAGGAGCGGGAGAAGAGGAGGAAGGAGATGCAGGAGGAGGAGGACAAGAAACGTGAGGAGGAGAGGAAGGAGAGAGCTCGAGGCCGAGAGAGAGACGGAGGGAACGCAGCAAGCAGTGGAGGAGGCTCAGGTCGTCCAGCTGACGGAGAGAAGGACAAGGAGAGGGAGAGGGAGAGAGAAAGAGAAAGAGAGAGGGAGCGGGAACGAGGTAGAGAGAAGGAGGGAGAGAAAAGGAGAGATAGCAACAGAGGCCGAGGCAGTGACTCCAAGCCAGCGGGGGGCAGCAGACGCTCAAGAAGCCACAGCAACCCCACCAGGGACAGACGACGCTGAGTGTGCGCGTGTGTGAAAGAGAGAGCAAATGCAAGCGTGTGTGTGTGTGTGTGGTACTTGGAGGAAGATGGATGCCCTTTCTTGCCAACTGAGGCTCAAGTATGAAGCAAAGGTTCCACCCCTGAAAATCTTCATTGTTTCATTTGCATACAGTTTGGTAGCGAAACACACATGGTCACATCTGCTGTACATCCTTCTTTCAGGACATTTCTCTCTTTTTTTTTTCTTTTTTTTTATTACACAGTTGATTACTGTTTCTCTGGTCTTAAACAGATTTGTATCAAGGGCTTGTCCACATTCATTTCCTCATTAGACATTCTCACGCATGGATAAGGCTAGACCGTCAGCAGGGTGATTATTTTTAATGCTTCATTTTCTCCACTTATTTTTTTTAAGCCCTTGATTATTTTTATTTATAAATTCTAATTGGAGTCAGCTGTGGTGGCTAACTTGCCAAATGGTTCCTAATAAAACAATTATTTTATTCGTTCTGAGACTTTTAATTAAGTTTAGTTGACCAAAAGTTCCCATAAGTATAACATTTTGGCCATCAAGTCTGGTTACTTGTGGTGTGTTTGGGCTGCGGCCTCACCCTTCCAGACCCTGCTGCACTGAACAGCTGACTACTGCATACCTGTCTGGTGTTAACTCTAGAAAGGTGCTGTTATGAAGGATAACAGGTGTGTAACGCGTGGCGTCTCGTCTCTCCCTGTCCTACTGCTGCCTCCATCCTTGCACCTCCCTGGTCCTCCATGTTCTCCTGTTGGGAGTCTTTAGTCCTCTCAGTTCTTTAGCGTTGTACTCCAAGATTCAGATAAGGGAGAAAACTAACAGTTATAGACAAGAGAGGAACAATACATGTTTTAATGATGTTTTAACTTTTTTTTGTTTTAGTTTGAAAAAAAATTCCTATTTGCTTTTTGATTATTTTCTGAGTATGCCGATTGTACAAAGAATAAAAAAAAGTCACTAAAGGAAAGGTTGTTGAATAATTTTTTTTATATATATATTTGGACTGGTATATTGAGTGGATGAGTCTTTTTAAGGTTGGCAGCACATTAAGCGCTACAGTTGATCTACAGCAATTGGCATTTCTCTCTCCCTTGTTGATGGGCACGATGTTAGTCAGGCATGGAGGTTTGCGCTCGTGTATAGAAGTGGACAGATGGTGTCTCTTCCAAGTGTGCTTAGCTGCCCTATAATGTTGATATGAACAACAGTTTGACATGACTGACTGACCTGTTGTGGGTTTATTTTAAAAAAATGAACAGTGTCTTAATTTTCCCTTAACCAGTCGTGTTTTAGTAACAGTAGACATACAGCAACAAAACTCTAGCTAAAATACTTTAACACCCAGGGTTATAAAAGGTAAATGGCCCTCACTATGTGCTGCATTCATAAGGTAAAACACATTACAAACTAAAGTGGCTGAAGTGGTACCAAGTTTACATCTTACAAATAAGACTTCAAAACTGAGATAGAAAGAAGTTTATTAATAAAAGACAGATACAGGAATGTTCTTACTCTTTTGCAGAAACATTTCTTTAAAAAAAAAAAAAAAAAAAACTCTTTAAAAGGTAAACATGTTCATTTAAGTGCAAAATCTTTGCTAGTGATATTAAATATTTAAAAAAAAAAAGTTAAGAATAATCCCTTGTATTTTTTCTACAGCAGATATGAGAATATAAACAGTAGCTCAACATGATGTTTCATTCTCCCTAATAACTTAGTAAGGTTGACCCCAGTGATCGAACCTTGTACTGAAAGTTTACTCAGCAGGATTCTGTCTGTGAACTTACTGGCCACTAGAGGGACACACACACCTCCGCCTAGTTCCACACATGAAATGAAGGACCACAAGTTTGAAAAAAAAAAAAAAAAGTCAGTCAATAACATCACACCACCCCTTTTCAGTGTTGCAATCTGTAGCATGTGTGCAGGTGGTGAGAAAGAACAGGAACAGAGCAAATACTTTAAAAGTGAAAAATAATCTTGGTCACAAATATGCGTGCATATTACAAAGCAGTGCTATGCTGGTCCAACAGAACGCTGCCCCACCTTCAGTGTGTGGTGTGTGGGGGAAGGTTGTGAGAGGGGCACACCCTGCTCATGTGACAGGAGTGGCAGAGGAGGTGGGAGTCCAGGGGGAAGCACTGAGAGCCTGGTTTATCAGAGAGCTGCTTCCCACACTCCTGCACAGACATACGGAGAAACAACCATTTCAGAAATGATCACAGTAACACATCGTTAACACTAGCAACAGGGCAGATTCATATGCAAATATTATACAGCGAGAAGCAATCTTGTTTTTGGTTCGTGCATGCATTTTACACCACCACCAAAAGTCAACCTTTTATTTCTGGCTTCTGAATAATTACATGGACAAACCAGCAGCAAATCAACTTTTAGGTATTTAGAGCTATAAATGTGCAGGACTGTATTAAGCCTCAAAGTTTGCCATTTAAGACTTGAGCTAAACCATAAACAAACAATAATAACTAGGTGTGACTAATGAAAAACCAAGCCCTTGAAAGAAAAAAAAAAAATGAATAATGGTCATTATAGACAGCAATATGGAGCAACGTGTAATTGTGATCTCTCTGACAAACAGGAAGACCAAATAAATAAAATCAGGAAAATAAATAAATAAATAAAATTAGGAACAATGCTTTGTGAACAGTGTGCTGTACGAGTTGGGAGGGGGAGAGAGAGAGAGAAAAAGTGAAGTACTAAATAATCCTAAGTGCACCACCTCATCTAGGAGTTTCTGCATGCACGGCTGCTTCAGGAAATGCTCGCTGGTGTTTAATGACAATCGTTAACATTACCACGTGTAATAACCATCCAGAGAAGCCTAATGCACGTGTAACCATAAAGTTAATGAGAAGGAAGATAATGAGCAATCGAGTAGGTCTCTGGCTCGAATTGCATTTTGACTGCAATTTCACATGTTAAAGAGGACGAGCTACTGAAACACACCACACCGAAGACAAGCTCAAAGACGGACTTCAAGGTCGCGTCAGGGGGTCACGAGCTGGATGCAGATCCTTCACATCAAGGGCACGTGACCAAATATACGGTTTTAATCTTCAAGAAAAATGTGTCTGACTGCTTTAAAGTGGAGGACTGCTCACCAATGACGGCTTAGATTGTATACGAAAATACTGCTCAATAGTAAATACTGTATTTTGGCCTCGTATTAACCAGTGTGTCGTTTCATTAATTTTAAATAAATACTCCCACAATACTTGTGCTGCTCAGTCTGGAGATACACACTGCAGAGGCAGAATTCGGCTTAAACTAAAAACGCTGAATAAAATTTCTCTGTCATTTGTACAAGTAATATCAGATGCTACATTTGTGAACTTAGCTAAAGTTAGACATCTGGCCAGTTTTATTACCTCTGGAGCATCACAAGTTCTCTACCTACATGGCATGTATGCATGCAGTGATCAATAATTTGCTATGTGATGGTGATATTAATTTATTTATATTCAGCATTTTAAAAAGATCCACTCATGACTAAGGAGCAGTCTGATTTAATTCATATACTCACACTTTCGGGAAAAAAACCCTTTTTACTACAGCTATAATGTAATGAACAGACTGCTTATCTGAAATGATAAAATCATAAAGTGATTAAAATCATAAAAGAATATTTTGCTCCTAAACTGGTTGAATAATTTAGCGGTCATCATGCAGCCTCTGCTCAAATCTGATCTAATGACCGAGCACCTGATCGAGCTATTGATCGTCACACCATAGCATTTCAAATTTGGGTTACATAATAAAAGTTATAATAACTTAAATATAATAAAAGCATAATGTGCAACTCACCTCACAGTGGTAGCACTCAAAGTGATAGTCTTTGTTCATGGATACCACCCTGAGAATCTCCTCACTGCCCTGAAACACATCATCAACACGGTCAGAAGAGCTTTCTGAGACAGTGGTGTAAAATCCCAGCATCACACACTACTGTCCTGCACATCACATCATCCCTGACTCACCTGATGAGTCAAAGCAGGTGTGTCAATGTGAGGGGAAAACACAGCTGTGCAGGGCAGTGGGAATTTAAACTCAACCTGGGAACCGTTTCTATAAAATACTCGACAGCATAAACTTGGTGTAAAAGCAAAGAATCCCTTTACTTACCTCAGCAGGTAAAATAGGTTGTGAACAGGCAGCGCATTTAGGAGCGAATGTCCTGGAACACAAAAGAAATGACCTCAAGTGCATATGGTTTTATTTGAAAAGGGGACAAGCCGTCTAGTCAATTCCATCACTCACACCTCAAAGTGCATCATGATTACAGTGGCACGGTATCGAGACGCTCATTCTCTTGCGTATGGATGCAAGCAGCACATTAAGTGTTTGCACTCACCTGTTGTAGTCGGCAACGCAGTAGACGTTATTGAGGTAGTCCACTGTGAAAGGCACGCCGTCCAGCGTCTTGGAGCAGACCGTGCAGCGGAAACAGCCCGGGTGATAGGAGTTCCCCAGGGCTTGCAGAATCTATCACACATGTAGATTGTCTTTATATCCGTTTATGACTTAATATTTGCAAATAAACTAGAAATGTTTGATATGGCAAAAACATGATAACAGAGCAATGTTTCGCTGAACAAGGAAGCTAACGGCGTAATATTTAAAACAAACTTTTTGTTTTTATGAAGAATTCTGATTAACATGATATTTTTGCTTAGCATTCATTAGTAAGGAAGTAAGGAATAAAACACTTCAGGACATGCAGTTCTATAAGGGATAAGTGTCCCTTTAAACGAAATTAATGGACGAGGCCGAGGACAAGAACTGCACAACGCGGAGTGCAGTCGAGTTTCCTTTGCCGAGCTCATTAACTCCGTATAACGGGACACCTTACAAGCCGTTATCCGGCTTATACCCCGGTTACCGAACATCTAAACACGTTTGTATATTTACAGGCCTAGAAAGAACACACGACGAGTTATTTTCTCATAAACAAACGTGTTTATGGTATGCTTTGTCCTGAACAAGGATAACTTGGGCTGGACGGTCTAGCTGGTTTGGTTGTTATGGTTACGGGCTATGCAAGCTGCCAGTCAACAGAATTTACTATGGTTGTTACCGTGACCATTCAAAAGTTCCCAGAACATTGATATGGACCGGTGATTAAAACTATTTTCCAACCGATCTAATTTATAGGTGTCCCGTTATACAAAGTTATTATTAGACACCTAGCCAACCAATCAGAAAAGAGTATTTCTCATCTCTGGGCTATGAATTAACATAATCAACAATTTTCCAATGTGAGCTCATCTGGAAGTGTTTTAGTCCTCTTACCCCACAGCAATTTGCCAACAATTATGAATTTTTTTCGACAAGGACACACCATACCATTAACAATTTATAATTACATTTAATGTTGAGAAAAATCTGCGAGACACATTAGTTCCTGTTATCGCTTATACTATAGCGGTTATACATAATTGTTCCCTCACTACACCAGCTATTCATCCCCCTCAAGGTTAATAAGACAAAAAGAAAATGGAGCGCTTCATGTTACAGAGAAACTGAAAAGCATGAAGTCCTCTTTGCCTAAAAGGCCTTACTGTGGCAGAAAACTTACTGCCTCTCATAAATGTCCATAAATGAATTTCAGAATACAAAAACCAGCACTGTGTATAAGAAACTGCTCAACACAGAAAGGACGTAAAACTAAATCAGCACACAAATTAGCATCTTACCAGCTACTTGTCACTGTGTGTTACGGTAAAGTTCACCAGAATTAGTCAAATGTTCCTAACCCTCTCACACACACACACACACACACACACACGTACATACCTGCTCCAGTATCAGGTGGCCACACACACAGCATTTTTCTGCTGCTGCCTGGAAGCCAGAAAACTGACAAAAAAAGGGAAACAGTAAGGAACCATAAAAGTTGTTTCAAAATAAGTTGACTAAATGGATGATGACTCACGCTACTGTGTGGTGCAATTCAACACAAATGAGTCTTCAGTTCCAATTTGCCTTACCATGTAATCCTCCTTACAGTACACGGATCCACCAACGTTGTAGAAATCCTTGTTTCTAAGTGTGCGACCTGAGAGACAGACAGAAAACCATGTTAACATGGACAGGTAGATCTGCTCCCCTCACTGTCCTTGACTCAGATTTACATCTTCATTATTGCATGGAAAACATATCCTTATAACATAACCCTAGAGTCAGAGCTGATGTATAAGGAAGTGAGGGCTGGTGGCGGACTCACCGCAGGACACACAGGTGAAGCAGTGGGTGTGATAGAGACTGTCCAGAGCCTGGCAAGCATTATCTGCACCATACACACCTTTCCCACACTTCACACATGTTCCTGAAACAGAGCAAGAACAGTTGATTTAAGCACATGCATGATACGCTTTGAATCAGTTCATCAAAGTCAAAGAAGTGGTGTTTTGTAGTTCAAAGTAACACACACTTCTCTAAATTGGAACATTAGGGCATCAGCAAAACAATGGCCTACTCATATAACACAACACAAAATCCCGTCTGGATTCTAATGCATTTCTGAGGCATGTGAGTCATGCATTCTTCAGGCTGAGTAATGACCAGCGTGTTTGTTTAGTGTTTAAACACAGTCCAAAAAAAGGAAGCAAAATCTGGGCTAATAATGCCCTTCTGTTAGGTAACCTATTAGACTCCCTATCATCGAAAATGGATTCAGAGAACAAACACGGTCACACTTTTACACAGATTTTCAACGACTTCAAGAGGGATTATTTCTCACAACAATGGAATCACACACACACCCAACCCTGTTGATATAGAGTGAGAGAGCCTTCCCTCAGGACTCAAATACCTGAACTGCAGGAACACACGCCTGTGCATGCTATTACATGTAGCGAACACACACATTAACACTCACTTCCCTACCCAAACTACTGTGCCTCTCCTAGCTCTTTGCTACGACCCAATGAACATGCAGCCTGTAATTAAGCCCATGCATAGTCATTATATGTGGTCGTAGGAGATATTTTTGACTGTGTGTAGTCTATTCAGAAATGCCTGTGTGTAGCTTTGGGCAGAGGAGCGGTGTATTTGCTCATGGGCATACGAGTGAGGTATGTAGGCTGGTTAGAGGCCTGGGCGGAGGGCACAGCCATAATATATGTTTGCTCTTTTCTGCGCTGCTCTAAACTGTGATCTTTGTTGGACTGACTCAGTTCCGTGGTTAGACTTGCCTTGACACTGGCGGTAATTTTTCTGCTCCCAGTCACTGTGTAAAGGCCTGTACAAGTCACTGCAAGCCTGACTATCATTTTCATCCATTACACTGCTGCTTCATGCAACTCACACCTTCAACCAGAACTAGACTGAATAGCAGAAGTGTGAAAAGGTTAAACATCCTCACCGAAAAATTCTTGTCGGTCCAGGGCTGATGGCGGTTCCCTCAGAGACGCACGTTCCTCCTGAGGTTTTGCAGTCGGAGGTACGTTGCCTGCAAGAGGTGCAGGGGTGGACAGAGGCTGCTCCCTCAAGGCCAGTCCTCCCAGCTGCTCGTCTCCCTCCAGTGTCATGTCCCTCAGTAGGAGGCGGGCCAGCTCCTGCTGGTAGTGGGTACCTGGCAGGTCCGAGTGCCTCATACGCTCCCCTGTGCTCTCTGTCCGCAGTCCCCGTTGCTCTGCGCCACTCCACCACTCCGTTGGGGAACTGCCGGCTGGTGGGTACGAATGGCGGCCATCTTGAAAACCTCCTCCGATCCCCGATGTTCGTTCTAGATAGTCCCGCCACACCTCTATTGGGGGTGCTCCTGCTTTCCCAGGGCCAGATGTCGGATACATGTGCCCAGTGGTAGCACCACCTAACTGTGTGGAGGAGAAGTGCAGCGGCTGGGCAGGGCCAGACACATGGCGACTGTCATAACCAAGGCTAATGCCGCTGGTGCGATTGCTGCTGCAGGGGCTTCCGATAGGACTTCCGCTTGTGCCCCCTCCTCCTCCTCCACCACCACCTCCACTAGCGGTGCTGCTGGCGAAGCTTGAGCGTGGGCTGGCTAACACGGACTCCTGCAGGCTAAAGGAGGAGCAGGGGCTCAGTGCTGGTCCAGAAGGAAAGAGGCAGGTAGCCCCGGCACCGTCATGGCTCCTCATCGGAGGATGTGAAAGCGACGCTGGCCTGCCGCTGTCCCATGGCTCCCCTCCAGAACTCCAGCGCTTGTAGAACAGCGTCTCCTGCAGGGAGAGGCGCTTGTGGCGTTCCGGTTCAGGCAGAAAGCTTGGTTCGGCAGAGCCGGCGCGGTTGACGGGGCCGGGTGTTGGGTACGGAGGCGGCATGGAAGACAGTGGAGGCTGGGCAAGGAGCTGCTGCCTTCTCACGAGCTGCTGAAGCTCCAGAGAATACCGGCGCTGATTCAGGGCGACTCGTGAATTCTGGATGTAAGCACCCTGTGGGTCAGCATGCTCACCTTGTGGCAAATCGGTACGCCTGGACTGATCACAGGCACCCCGGCCTTCCACGGTGTCAGGCAAGTAGCAAGACGCGCGCTGCTGAGGCGAGCGGCGCCGCAACGGCGCAAGGGTCACTGGGTGGTGCTCGAGCGAAGGCCCAGATTCTTCCGGTACAGATGGCGAGGTGGCGGAGGCAACACAGGACGACACCCTCTGAGAGTTGACCACCTTTGCTGATCTGGCACCTGAAGACTCAACAGAAGGTGAGCAGGTGAGGCTGAACTGAGCCGTACTCGCAGGTGACGGGCTTGTTCCCAGGTTCAACTGGGTCACAACTGGCGCCGCACTATTTACACTGTTACTATTATTAGCGTTGGATAGTTCATTTTTCTTTTTGCTAAACTTGACACTGCCGGAATCGGCCAGTTTAAACTTTTGCTTCAGTTTGGTGCCAATTCTCTCCATGATGCAAAATAGTTTCTAATAAATAGCCTGAATAAGCGTTAACAAAATCAAACACTCTTCCACTGAAAGGACACCTGAAAGACTACAGCTTAAATACGGGATCATAAATACAGTGTAAACACAAATCAATGTTCAAGTCTTTCTAGATCTACAGCAGGTGACATGACAAAAGACAGGGGGGGGGGGGAAATAAACAGTTCAAGACTTGTCCTTTATGTTCAGTTAATAAATATCTCACATAAAATAAAGATAAGTTAAAATAAAATACGTTATGGCATGTGGACTACATCTCGGATTAATGAGACTGGGAGAGAGGTTTGATGTGGCCTGAAAGTTTCCACGTCGCGGATCTCATGGTGGTGCACGTGAGAAGAGGAGAAGCATGCACATCCATCTGCTAGAGGCTTAATGATGCCTTGCCTCTGAGCTCGGACCCGTGTCACCAGCTGGCAAGTAATACAACGATACGGTTTACTCCAAGGCCGGATGTCCGAGCTTTTAAAGCACAACAGTCTTAACACACAACAACACAAAGTTACTTCGTTTATAGCTGTCGTTTGAAGCGCGTGAATGTAGCGGTCACATTCAGGGGGAAAAAAACGGCTGCTGTTGATCTTATTTGCGGGTTTTTTTTCTGAATGCAGATAAAAAGTCTCCTAATTAGTCCGTAGTTTCAAAGAAGTGCTACAGAGATGATACTTTTAAGTCAACTTAGAAGCTACTTCAGTGCTCAAAAACGCCTGTGGTTTTGCGAGACAGCAAACTTCTCAGGCTCCAAACACGGGGAAGGCAGAAACATGTCGTTTTCTCCTCAGCTTTTTCGTTTTTTTTTTCTTTAGGAGAAAAGGCTTCGTCTTCACCAGCACGACACATACACGCTGTAAAACCAACAAATAGCTGAACAAGTACCTGAACACCGACACGCTTCCTCACTATTTCCAATCCTGCTGGAAAGAAAACGAACTCCAAAAGAATAGTGGAGAGCCTCGAACAAGAGGCACGAGCAGAAATGTGTGAACAAGTCGCACGAGCGTCGCAGCTCTTATCCAGATCTCCCGAGGGGGAAGCAAGCGTGTAAAACGTCTTTAAAAAAAAAAAAATCTCAAAATGAAACAACGCCGAAGAACTTTCTTTCTTTGCTGCAATTTTCCTCTCTACCTCCCCCTTCTTTCTTCTCCTGTAGCGTTTTTTTTTCCAGACCGGAACCTCTTTCTTCTGGGCAGCGCGGATGGATTTAAGCATCCCACAATTTCGTCACACGTCCAAACTTCTCAGATTGATGTCGCTTATGAGTGCGGATTTAAAGGATTATTATTTAAAATCTTGACACAACTAAGAACACAGCCGCTTTATTATGAAAGAGAACAGACGATGTGCTTGTTAAACATGTTTATGTGAACAGCTGGTGGTTGCAAGAGACAAAATGTGATAAGAAAATGCAGCTTCATTGTTAAAAATAAGGCAAAACGTGTAGGTTCAAATTCTGAAGTCATGTGGAGATATTGGGGTTTGTGTGTAATGTGGCGATGAAGTTTCATGAGCCTGATACACCGTAAACATCTGAGAGATGTTGAGTAACCTGAGTAGATGAGTCTAGTTTCTAGTCTACTTGTTGTTATTCCGACCCTAAGGCCTAGTTAATCGTGCCTTTGGTCTGTGGAATGTGCGGAGGGATATCCGAGTGCCCTGGAACGTTGTGATACGGTCGCTTGTGTGTGTGCTTTTGCGAGCTCGTAACAATGTAACTGTGTGTGTGTGTGTGTTTTCTAAAAATGCCAGTCTCTGCTCCATAGTTACCAGAGGCATAAATTCCGATGGCAGTAAACCGGTTACCACACGGCCACTTTTATTCAGCTTCTCGAACATAAACTACAGTGGTGCTTTTCAAAAAGAGACATTTTCCCTACCCCGAAGCCCCCTTCTTCTTGTCTAGTGTGTCTTCTTTTTTCCTCCGGCTAGCATAAGTGTGTGTGTGTGTTCTATTTCCAACAAGTCCCCACTCGCTGATAACGCGCCCAGCGAGGGAGAGGCGCGCGCGCGCGCGCACACGGACACACACACACAGGGGATGTTTCAGTCAGAATTGCACGGCTAGATACACACCAAGAATGCGAGGAAGATTACAAGATGTAGGGAGAAAACAAGTCTCTGCTTTCGTGTGTGTGTGAAAACTGTAAAAGTGCTTCTTAATTAAACTGAACAGAGATGTACTAAACTACAACCTACCTATAAAATGCTCAAAACAAAAATTGTACCTCATATCTTATTTACGTCATCATACAATGGAACTTCAACAGAGCTTTAGAACAGGCCTAATAGGACCACAGCGAGGAATGATGTTTGAAATATTTACAACCACATAGGCATCATTTAATTTAAACACTTTTCAGTCATGACACGAAGTCCATAAGAAACGCAAAATTAGCAGAAGGATTAAATTAAACAATTCAAAGCGAATGAGTGCGATAATATTTTTTGTGGGTATTACGCCATCTAGTGGTAGAGGATTTATTTAACTTTCGCCATCGCAGCAAGTTGTAGTCTAGTACTAAACCAGTTTGTCTTTTCTGGCTTGCCGTAATTGTTGTCAAGGGGCTTTTAGAATCCAAAATGGCGGCGCCCTTGAAGCTGCTCTGTTCTTCAGGTGAGAGAGATGTTATTCGGAATGTAGATTGGCTCCTGGGTTACACATTCATGAAGGCGATTATAAGGTTAAGAAATGAGCGTGAACTCTAAGCTTATATTCGTTAAGACCCGATAATTTCGCGTGTACATACTATAAAAGTTGTGCGCATGTTAGCAAGCTAGCTAGCAAGCTAGCACTGACGGCTCAGGATACAAGCTGCAAATTACAGGCTTGGTCCAAAACCGCATACAGTGTAATTCAGTCTCCTCAGCAGTGAGCCTAAAGATCAGCATTTCTACAGAGGTCAGTTTTATGGCTACTGTATGTTTCCTAATAGTAAGCGATTTGGTCAAATTACTGCAATGCTACAAGGAGGATTTAAATTAAACAGAGGTTGGTGTTTGCACAGGAATAACATACCTCACAGAGACATACAGAAACGGCAGCTACCACGTTACTGAAGCCAACCTGCTCCAGACAACCAGTCCTCTTGATCAGCTCTGGTGGATTAGAGCTACAGCTGAACTCAGTTAGAAAGCAGATTTCCAGATGGTCATCAGTGAGACAAATTAGCAATCTAAATAGGACACCCTTCACTCAGAATGACCTTTTGAATTTGGTTTCTCTGCAGATTTATGTTGGCTCATGGAGTTTTTCATGGTCCCTATTATCTCTTGTTTGCTCATTATGCATGTAAATTTCCATCCAGATTTCTGTAAAGCTGCTTTGTTACAATGATCTTAAAAGAGCTATACACATAGAATTGAATTCGATTTCCACACTAACTGTTGGGTGTTGAACTAAATATGAAATCTGGTTCGTTGTTTATTTGCAGTCCAGTGCCTTAAACAGGAAGAGGCTTTTTAAGAGGCTCTCATCCTTCTGTGTGTGTGTGTGTGTGTGTGTGTGTGTGTGTGTG
>JAQQZU010000001.1:5332196-5361340 GCA_030068025.1 Parauchenoglanis punctatus | reverse complement strand
TAATTCAGTATATGCCATACGTGTTGCTTCATAGTTTTGATGTATTCAGTAATGCTTTACAATGTAGAAAGCAAAAAAAATATTAAGAAAAACCTATGAAAAAGAGTAGGTGTGGCCAAACTTTTGACTGGTAGTGTATAACTATAATATGTAAAATCCTGATAAGAGACTTTACCCAACTAGATTTCTGATGGAGTAAACATTTTGTCCAGCAGGCTGCAGTGTTTCACCATTCTGCAGCAAAATCCCCCCAAAGCCGCCATTTTAGCCTCCTGCCTTCTCCCTCACTGAGACAGAGGAGCAAAAATGCCAGCAGTGAGGGGGGAAAATCTCCATCTGGTCGAGTCACCTTTCACATGCTTTTCTCGAGGGACTGCTGCTGGTTGTCTTCCATATTCCATTTGAAATGCACAGTTGAATTACATTTGTCTAGTCTGCAAAATACAATGGCCATTCAGCACAGTCTAAAAATCACTTTTAAGATTTCAGTATATTTGTATTTTGTAACATAATTCCTTGCCTGGATGTCTTGGGTTCACTGGTGATGAGAAGATATGCCAGGACCCATTAAAACAAGGCTTCGGAAATAACAGACATATAATCAAATTTTTAAAAATGCTGAACTTTACATGAGCAGTTTGTAGTTTTTAGATCCATTTGTTGCTTGTAATGTGAATTGCATTTGCAATGAAAACACTGACCAGCCCTGTATTCTCTCTCCTTTGACCCCCCTTTCTGACCAGATTACTTTCTCGGCCAGAATATTTGAAACAGAACCCTGAAATGCAGAAATGAACCACATCCATTTTATAGTAACATTGCAAGTCTCAGTTCTCAAACCCGTGCTTTGTCATATGATTATTACAGATCTGAAAAAAAAGAAAAGAAAAAAAAAACATTTAAAAATGACAAACTCCTCCTTCAGCACTTGTTCTTGTTTTGTCCAGGGGTCCTAAGAACATCTCACCAGGATTCTGACATTTATTATTTTATTTTGCTGCACTGGTTAAAAAATATATTTGCAACAAATTTGATATATATTTAGCTCTCGTGTGTGCTCTCTAAAGAAAGGAATGTTTTCAGAGTCTGCCATATTGACTCTTGCCTGAGAAAGTCATTAAGATGTTTCTGTGGTGACAGGATTTTTATCATCTGTGGACGCAAGCTCGAACCCAAGTTGGCCCAGGTTGAGTGTCTTTACTCTGAAAAGCTGAAAAGGTCTTACAGTATAATAGTAAAATACAGTATAATAGCAGTGACCTCTTCTATAACTAAAAGTTTGTACTTTAACAACTAGTTTTCTGCTAGATATCTGAGAGAGAGTTCTTTATTGGATTGAGCATCATGGAGTTTTGAAGTCTTTATAGTCTTGGGGTTTATATTTAGCCTTAACATCATCTCCTTAGACAGCACTGTGAGTAAACTTCCCAGACACACATTTTTTTCTATAAGCATTGTCTCTCCTAGCTCTCTCTCTCTCTCTCTCTCTCTCTCTCTCTCTCTCTCAACCTCCAACATCCTACTGCTGATTTCAGCAGCCTCTCTCCATAATTATAGCTTTAGTCGCTGAATCGCAGAATTTTTTCCCTGTTTTACTGGACTCGGGATCTGGCTTCACCACTTTGTGTCAGCAATATGGACTGTTTACTTTTAGAGGGTGGGACTGACACAAAAGAAAAATCCCCCCCCACACAAAGCTGACATGTAACTCATTCTCAGCTCACCTACATGCAACCATTCTTCCGCTCTTCACACAGACCTACAAAAAATATTTTCACACCTGCTCAAATGTCCTCAGCATAAAAGCTGAACTGACCACCGAAACCCATTCGAGCCTTTATAATGCAACTCCAGACTCACTCAGCATTCAGTATCAGGTTGGTCTGTGACCCAGACACAAAAACACAAGATCTTTGATCTGTAGCTCTGAATTTATATTTATCTTCTTTATGTTTCCTGGACTGAAACTTTTTGGCTACACTAGTCATCCCCCCCCCTTTTTTTCCTTTGCCCTCCTGTTGTTTTGGTCTGTTCACAACGAGACCCAGATGTTGCTTATTGTGCAGAAGGGAAGGAGAGTGATGGGGGGTGGAGGGAAGAGAGAAAGGAAAGAGAGCAGTCCATTAGAGCGCATATGCAAGAGGGACAGGAAAAAAGAAAAAAGGAGGGAGTAAAACCAGAATGCAGTGTAAAACTTTAAGTGTGTGTCTGAGTGTGTGTGTGTGAGAGACTGAGTGAGACCCCTGTGTCTGTGATGTGGTGTTCTAGCTTTTTTAGTTAACTTTAAGGCTTTAAGGCTTGTGATACCTTCCTCGTACCCGAGTGCATGGAGAGGAAATGACTCAGCCAAGGTTATGGTGTCATGGTTTGGGCTAAAAGTTCTGATTCAGCAAAGTGCTTCCTGTGTGTGTGTGGGTGTGGGTGTATATGTGGGTGTACAGGAGTGCCAATCAACACAAGTCAGTGGGACTCTCAGTGTTGAGGTTCCACACTTATACGTAAAACTCTGAGCGTAGGCTGACTGTGCGTGATGAGGAGTGAATAGTTCAGTTTCAGATTTTGTTTACTGCCTACAGATGCCTAAAGTAAGCAAATACATGCAAAGCAAATATCTCAAGGCACATTCTGAACCCTGAATTTGAAGTTTTACCCTCAGGCAGACGGCTCAGGATGTCAAACTGTAGACTGAATCGATATAAGAATTCATTCCTTCCTTCCGCCATTAAGAAGCTAAATAATAATATAACATTATGTCTCTGTTAGGTTTTATTATTTATTATTTATTGGATCTATTTTTTGGTTTTATTAGATGTTGGTCTCATCTGATCTGTACTCAGTAGGCCTATGTGGAGATTGAATACATTTCTGTTTAAGCTTTGCCATATGTACTGGGTGGTGAGCACTGGCGCGTAGATGTTTGTGATGCTGTCGAATATATTGTGTGGGATGCGGTGACTTGGAGTGGAGTATATGTAAGAATGTATAAGGCATGTTGTGTGTAATGTATGTTGTGATTCTGTCGAACATATTGCAGTGGCTTGGAGCCCAGGATGAATTTCCCCTTTGGGACAATAAAGTATACTTTACCTTACATAATTTGTTACTTTTGTCTTTAATGTCCAGTACAACTTTATTTGTGCTAGTTAGTAAACATGACACACACACCGCTTTTAAAGTATAGCTCTTCTATAGACTTCATCTACTCTGTTTCATCACCTTCAGATCCTAGTCACCTGATTAGGTGTTTGGTTAGTAGGAGACCGGGTTTGTAAATCACGTGCATGTTCACATATAAATATATATTTAAATATATATACAAAATATCTATTTTGTATTCCTTTTGAATTTAATAGAAAATTTTTCATTACAAAGTATATTACTGACACCAGCTTGATTGAAAAGTAAAATCTTTGAAATTAAAAAAAAAAAAATGAATTCAGGGTTTTCCAGAAAATCCCAGATTTTCCATGCAGGTCTCAGACATTTGGACGCCGCTGTATATCCCTTCCTGTACCTCAACAAATTTTGGAGCTTCCCAGTTGTAATATTTCCTCTTGATTACTTGCTTGGGAATAGACGCTGAATGAGACATCACAGTGCACCATGCGCACACAAACATACACACACACCCAGGGGCTCACACAAGTGAACTTAGCCAATCCACCAAGTGCCATGTTTTTTGGATAATGGGAGGAAACCGAAGAACCTCAGGGAAACTCCAAGCAGAAATAATTAGAGATACTTTTTCACTTTTTTTAACCAATAAACCATGGGGTTGCAACCTTGTAATGCTGTACCTATGTTGTTGACTAGTTGACTATGTCTCATGTGGTGTACTTTTTGATATTCTACTCTTATGTCATATTACACTGACAGATGTAACAGCAAAGCTATGTGTACTACTTCACAAACACGCACATTTAGGGATACTGCAGGAGTATGTGATGAGATACAGAATAGCACATGTTAAAACAGCAAACAGCTGTTTAGGCCTCTTTTTTCCACTCTCCAGCTGTGTGTGTGTGTGTGCGCGCGTGTGTGTGTGTGTGTGTGTGTTTCTGGGTTTCTGGGAGGGTTTCTGGGTTGCAGAAATTGAAGATGCCAAACACTACTGTCAGAGCCTTCCCACCATCTGAACCAGTAAACCCTCCTGTACACGTCTGATTGATCTCTCCACTGGAACAATGCAAATGTGAAGGAACCAAGTGCAGAACAAAAATAGAGTAAACACGTACATACGTTTCCATAACGTGTCAGAAATTATTAAACATCAGTGTGGGAATGTGATACATAAAATAAGGACAAAAAAGCACAGGAAGCCTGATGATTTCATCAATAGAACTACAGTAGAGAAGACTGAGAAAACAGAAAAGAAAGTAAATGAACAGATGGTATGTGTGTTTGTGCATGAGGGAGAAAGAGATCCTTAAGGAATGGCAGGAAGGAGAAAGAGAGGAAAAACAGATAGAGAGATATTTGTGGTGAGGGGAGGACTGGTTTCAGTTAAGAGCCTCATAAAAGAGAACAATTTTGCAGCAAGAGGAGAAATCGGAGAGTCAGAGTCAGAGAGAGAAGGCGGGGGAAAAGACGAGCAGGCAGAAAGGAAATGAAATGGCAGAGAAGTTTGAAAAAGTAGTTCAGGGAATCTTGGGAAGCTGGAGCAAACTCTCACTCGCTTTTGTTTTCAAAGAACAGTTCAGCAAAAGTACATGTCCAGCTTCGCGAAGTCTGAAAAGGAAAACACACGCATACTTTCATATATGCAAGATCCATGAAACACTCCCCATTCCTGACAAACCTCAAATGGGTTTCTTCTTATTCTGTTCAGAGCAGGAACACGAGAAGACACGAGAAAACAACATGACACACACACACACACACACACACACACACACACACACACACGCAGTTGTTTTAGCATAATCAGCATTCCTGGTTATCCTTCAAAACCGAGGCTAGTAGAAGAAAGATTTAGATAAACCATAAAGAAGGTTAAGTGGGGGAAAAAAACATGAAAAAGGCAAAAGAACATTTCACAAAATACTTTTATTTCATTGTTCATTCCTGCAATACAAAAAAAAAAAGAAACAAGCAAGAATCACATTCCCTTCGATTTACAGTAAATTATCATCATTATAACCATCATTATTATTATCATTGTTAAGACTACATTTATTAAACATTTTCATGTGGATGTGTGTATTCAAGAAAATACATAGCACCATTATTTTTCCATAATCAGGTTTATTCCTCTCTGCAAACTTTTGCTCCACCCAAAAGAACAAGGTTTTCTCCAAAGCCCCATCCAAATACAATAAATCCAGTGAGGTTTTTTTTCTTCATATAAAGGCATATAAACATTATTGCAAAAAATAACACACAGCAACTTTGGCCTGTCAACAGGGCTGGTGTTTGTAAGTATTTTTTTTCTGATCTTCTCCCTAACAATTTCTATATTTCCTCAACATTATTTTGAAGCTTTCATACAAGTATGTTAATTTCCTGTGGTTTTAACATTAAAAAAAAAATTGGGAATCACTTTAATATCAGTCACATTCTGCCTCTGTCCAGCAGGACTTGAAATGACTACAACATAAAAAAAAGGACTAAATACGGAGAACAATAATAACAATAACCATAGTTATAATCATAACAAGCACAATCATTAATAACATTAATAACAATACATGGTAACAAACACTTTATAAAATTAATATCTGGAGATGTACCTGCAAGACAACTCTTCTCTCTGGGTGTAAATAAAGACCGGTCTCCTTTCAGGAGCCTGAGCCACACTTCCTCCCTGAACTTTGACCTTTCACCTTTACCCTTTCAAATACAGCAGACTCTATTGTTGAGATATACTGTATATCTTGAAGACAGATCTTTCAATAAGGGTTAATATTTTTAATCCAAATACAAGCATGTCTGTGGAAATACAGATCAATTCGATTATCTTCCCAAATGCAGGTAATGAATGTTACCTGAGAGGTTGAAGGCACTGAAGGGAATATAAGGATTGAAGGGCTTTGGGAGAAATAAAAAAAAAAAAAATTGTGGCTTAATTTAAGAGCTAAAACCAGAGGTGAGATGGAAATTTATGAAAGCAGAAACAAAGGCATTAATCATACAGCACTGTGGCTGGAGTCGTTGGATTTGGGAGAGACAGATTACAAGAGAGAAAGAGGGAGGGCTGATACATTAAAAAGTGCTTTGCTTTCTTATATATTTATCACATATTCAATAAAAATGGGTTTTTTTTGTTTTTTTTTAAATGAACTCCCTCTTTTTCTCTGTATCTCTCTCTCCTTCATGGGTCTATTCATTACGGCAGAGATGTACAAGTAACTACCAAAACAATATGCATTGTTCCCTTTTCTGTCACTTCACTTCTTCATCCTTCCTTTCTCCCTCCCCTCCTTTTCCTTCTTTTCCTCCTGGCTGTCCTGTAAACAATCTCAAAGTCCTTCTCACCTCCATCTGAGCAAAACCTCTCCATTCTACCATTATCCCCCTCCCCACACCCTTTCTCATCACCCCTGCTATTGCCCCTAATCCCTATCTCTTCTCAGTTTCCATCCCTTCATCTTTAAACCTTGTCCAGTAGAGAGCGGTGGCAGTAGAGGAGGCGTCGTGGGGTACCGTAGCGCCGGAAGAACAGCAACGCTCCCAGAACTATGAGCACACAGGCCAACAGGAAGAGAGGGATCACGATGACTGCTGCCCCTCCGGCAAATCCTTCTGACTTGTTCACCTCAATGATGATGACCTCGTCCTTTCCGTCTGGCTTTATTGGATCCTCACGCTCACAGCCCATCCAGTCGATCAGGACAGACTTGGGGTAGCCAGACTCCACCTTCATCTGCTTGTTGTTGAACTTCCAATATTTATTGGCTTTGTAGAAGTAGGTGTAGGCTGGAGAGAAATGGGAGGATAAGACCTTCTAGTTAGTATATATCACTGGGAGACTTTGGGCGTGTCAACTTGATTATATCATGGCAATGTACTAGCATGTACCAATAACAAATGTCTATATACTTGGCTCACATACACAGCATTATATTAAAGTAACAAATCCTGCCGGTTTATTTAGCTTTCTAGGTCTCACCTCCAGAAGCTAACACTACGATTATACCAAACTCTCTTGCCTCTCATCTTTTCAAATTTATTTCACTCCAAGTAACTTAATACATATGCTAAAAT
This sequence comes from Parauchenoglanis punctatus, assembly GCA_030068025.1. Taxonomy (NCBI): domain Eukaryota; kingdom Metazoa; phylum Chordata; class Actinopteri; order Siluriformes; family Auchenoglanididae; genus Parauchenoglanis; species Parauchenoglanis punctatus. The sequence goes on along the minus strand of JAQQZU010000001.1, from coordinate 5,354,137 downwards.
CAATGTCATTCATCTTTCCTATTCTTGTTTAGCAGCGCTATGCTGAATGTGATAAAGAACCCGAACATATTATTTATGCTCTTTCCTATGGATATTATTCCAACATGGTCAAATTATTGATTCAAGGCTGGGATTCAAATATTTTCACCGGATCTACTTTAGACGTGTCCTGATATAAGGAATTACTGAACGAGTGAAAGAAAGCTATTTCCTGAGCCACATGGTATAAATTGTACAAAAGGAAGGAACCACTGTGCTGAATCAGAATTTGTAGCCTAGTCATATCCTCCTCATGAACTTCACACAATACAACTGGCTACATCTGGGGTGGCACCTGCTCTCATCCACCCCCTCCACCCTCAACCACTTTTGCCTCACACACACACACTCACATGTAAACATGTATACTCATGTACCTCTGTCATCTTTTATAATGGCTCCTTTGATATCATCAGGCACTCCACTCCATGTATTGATGGGTTTAGGGTAATCTGGGTCCACAGAACGTGTGTTCTCATTGAAGCGGTAATATCTGAAAATATAAATGAAGAAGAAGGATGAGGGGGAAAAAAAAACAGAAGAGAATCTTTCTCTTTTTGGACAAGAATAAAAATAGGTGATAAAATTAGAAAACAGAACCAACCATATGGGGAAATGATGTCAAATGACAAATAACATCACATTACAATTCCTAAGAAAATTTCTGGCTATTTTTATTCTTTTTACAATGGCAGTTCCTCAACACTTAACAACATGGGACACTCACTTGCTTCCTCTGAAAAAGTAAGTGTTTCCATTCGGGGTGTAGAAGAGAGCAGCGTCTATTCTGTCTTTAGGAAGGCCTGCACCCAGCTCTTTAAAGGATTTAGGATAACCATGATCCAGAGTGGCCTCGCTAAACACCCAGTACTTATCGCCTACAGAATGAGAGAAAGACAGAGAGAAATGTATCCACTGATGTAAACATGAACTTAATACTACAGGATCAGAACTGCAGCTGTACCTTTAAAGAAGACAAATTTCCCGTCCGCACGCTCGTACGCAGCATTGATAGAGGACGGCAGGCCTTTCCAGAAGTGTGAGATGAGCATAGGGTAATCCCTCAGAGGTTTACCATCACGCATTCGCCAGAACCACCTTTCCTGTAGGCAGAGAAAGAAAAGAGAGAAGCTGAGTAATGATTTTTAAATGCACTTAATACACACAGTATTAAGTGTGTTGCTGGTACACTGTGCACTTGATATGGTATGGTACAGAGCTTGAATGCTACAGTAATTCCACACAATGTTCTGTACAACATTTACAGTCCCCTCAACTGGTGCCAGTACTTACCTTAAAGACAAACATCTCTCCCCGCAGGATGGCGATGGTGTCAAAGTGGCCTTTGCAGATGTCAGGCCTGTCTGAGGGTCGCTCGGATTTGTGTGTGGGCTGCGGGGCAGGGGGATCCGGAAACTCTCCCGACTGAGAACCTGCAAGTGGATTATTTTATGACTATTTTAAAACAGTGCTTATTAAGTTTATACATAACATACTGTATAATGGTAGCAAGTTTTGTCTGTGTTCATTGTACAGGATGGTACACTTTCCTTTGTAAATTCAGTGAAGGCATTACATAAGAGCCACTAATTTATCCTTGTAAGCTGGCTCCTAACCAAGCTGGTTCGAATATATCAATATAAAAATACATTAAAATGTATCATGAGTTGACAGGACAGGACTGAATGCAGAAAGAAGGCTTCCCTGTTCATTTCTATTCAGTGGAGCTGTGAGATAAAGTGCACCAAGCCCTTATGACAAACAGACAAACCATAAATCTGCTGTATTCCGTGTCTGTCATCATCAGGAAGCACAAAGTTCTCGGTCTCCATCCACTGGTAGAATGGGGCCATGATGGCAGAAGGCTGTGAAGAGTGCTCCATACCCAGCGCATGACCCAGCTCATGCAGTGCCACCAGGAAAACATCATTCCCTGAAAAGGGGAAGGAAATGAGAACCAATGATAATATGGAACATCAGTGACAAATCTGATGAGGTAATTCATCCTCATCCTTTTCTACTGTACATCCCCCATGTTTTACCTCCTTGGTCCACGCTGCCAGTTGTCCAAGGCTCTGCTGCGTCAAAGTGTGTGTCACCTCCGATCGCTGGACCAGGGAAGTACGCATGGGCCAGGAAGCCTCCCTCCCCATCAAATGGCGTAGTATCGTCATGGTAACCATCAGCAAAGAAAAGCATGATGTCTGCGAACCTGTCAGGCGTTTCTCGGATCTGGTAGTACGGAATTTCCCGGAACTTCAACGGTATCACTGACTCCCAAACCTTGAAGGCCTTTCGGATGGCCTCGTAAGTAGCATATTCACCCACTTTAGGAGTGAAGTTCTGGATGCTGTTAAATACACCAGTGTATCGGTATAAATACAGTCTGTACCCGAACTCTAAATCATTTTACACACTGAATGCAAATGAATGCCCTGAATGAATACATGGATTTCCTTTGATTATTTTGTATTCTCTAAAACGTGCTGTAAATGATAAAAGTTCCTTTAATGTTATTTGAATACTTAGTTAATGGGTGTGTCCCACCTGAAGGTGACCTCTGCTTTCTTCCACTTCTGGCCCTGAATGACGTAGCGTTTCCTCCTCAGGTTGCTCTTCTGCTCAGTGCCAAATTTATCTGGAACCCCACAGCGTGGTCGCTGCATCGCTCTGGAAAACAGGATCAAACATTTATACACACCATTTGCCTTCTTCAATCAATAGCCTGGATACTCATGAGTATGAAACATGTTAGTTTGTGGAAATGGCATTTTCTCATTGGTTGTGGGTCAGTTTTTTATTTTACTACAAGTAGCTTGTTCTGTGAGGGTTTGCTTTCAGACTAAGACTCACTTCTGTGTGTCAGAGTCCATGGTTCCCGTGATGGTCAGGCCATAGAACTTCTGCATGGCGGAGATAGCAGAGGCTATGGCCTTAGGGGAGCGGATAGCCTGAGCGCGAACATCACCGGGAGGAAGATATCCATACTGCTGTAGCCATACCTGAGAGAGAGAGAGAGAGAGAGAGAGAGAGCGCAAAATGCAGAACCAAAAAAAGAGAGAACAAGAGATATGACCTCATGTAATTATAGTCATCAAATATAATTTGTTCAGAACCTGGATTATTCTATCTACAGCTGCTGAACCACTCTTCGAATTACATCAACATCCCAACCTCATACACGTCCCTGAAAAAAAAAATATGGAAACTGACTCAAACAACCAGAATCAACATAAGTCAGTGGTTAAAAAAAATATGATGTGTGTCAGCTCTTGACTATGTATGAACTTGAATAGCAGTATGTTTGTCTTCTTTTGAACATAGAGGAACCAGAATGTGTATGTTTGTCTTTCTCGTGTGTGTGGCCTTCATTGAGCTTGTGTAGAATGATGCCAAGCTGACTTTGTTCCAGAAACAGCATGTGTTAGCAAGAAACAAATTACAAAAATAAACATTTCAGTGAAAGAGAGAGAATAAAAAGAGGATCAAAGAAAACCCAACATAATAAAGCACATAAAAAATAATTACTATGTATACTCAGTATATTCTCAATGCACTGAGTCTGCTCATAGAGCTTCAAAGGATCACACCCTCATAAACTTCCCTTCTTTCTGTGTGTGACGAGAGAAAAGCTAAACAAGTCTCTTAACTCAAATACACACTCCCTTTAATGGCCCGTCAGACACACGTACATCTGTTTTAGCCCATTCAGCAGAAAGAAATCCTCTAATCTAGCTACTCTATCTCTACTGCTGCCCCAAAACACTCACGTTTAACAAAGGTTTCTGTAAAAATGAAGAGAAATGTCACATAAATAGTCGGTCTGTTCGAAATAAGTAGATCGAGAAACACTACACCCTTAACACACAGAGCATTCACTGATTCAGCCATAAAGACCGTAAAGACCAAGACTCAGGGCGTGGTCAAAAAAATCAGTGCCCATAAATGTAGTTCTGGGTCATATCTAGGGCAAGGGATATGCAGGCTGCACCAAAACAGGCTACTGAGCATGAATGCATCGCAATTTTCATTTGTATTTCCATTAGGGTGCAGAAGGAAGTGTGACTGCTGGTTAGATGCCTGAGTCGGAGCTTCGGGTCTGTCTCCAGTCAGACCACAGACTCAGTCAGAAAAATTGCAAAGAATTCTTCAGTAATCCTTCAGACCCCAAACCTCAAAACTGCGATCTTCCTTCCTCTATCTTTCTCACTTCTATCTTCTGTACAATCGTAGCATTTTTCCCATCTCCACTGCCACAAGCTTTGAAAGCATATTAAGTTGCATTGGGGACGTACTTAGATAGCATTGGTGCGCCAGTGAGGACTATTTTCTCTTGAAATATACACGTGTATATATATTGTGTTTCACATGAAAGAAGGATATTTGTTGGACGTACTTTATACTCTCACACTCAGCAAAAGGGAGTAAGGGCGAGACAGTAATAAAGGAGGAGGCTAGAGATTTCCAAGAGCTTAAGACAGTTTTAACGTCTATGAGCTCAACGCGTAGTCACTCCAAGCACATAATTAGTTGAACGGTTAGGCTCAAAAATTGCATATATCCAAATCCTATTATACCAGACCTACTGAAGTAATTTTGACTAGCTTCCACAATCAGCCTCAATACCATTGTAAAGTAACTCACATATGACAGGTTCACCACTTCCTGGAAAATCTGGAAGTTAACGGCTTTAGTAAATGACTGCATCCCACAAAATGACCAAAAAAAGTCACATTTCTGATCAAATTCCACTTTGATAGGCTAAACATCACTGCACACACTGTTCTGTTTAAACTATGATAGCCTGAACTTTTGGAAAGAGGGAATGGTTTATGTTTAATGTTGAATAAGTGAATACAGAGTGCTGCATTAGGCTTAATCTGGTCAGTATGCTTCGTTTTTCTTTCTCTCTCTCTTGCGCCATTCCTCCCACTCTCTGACTGCTCCCTGTGTGTCGCCGCTACGCTGTGGTCTTTTTTCCTTATGCTGGGAAAAACACACTCCAGCTCAGAGGGATGAAAAAGTCCCCCCTTCCTTTCCTCCTCTCTTCATCTCATGTAGCTAGCTACCCCTTCTTCTACTTCTCTTTGTCTTCCTTCCCTCTTCCTTCTTTGTTCTATATGTACCCTTTCATCCTTCTTTTCCCAAACCATTTTTCTCTCCCTTTTCCTATAATGTCTGTCTCCTTCTCTCTGTCAGAAGACCTCTCTTACTTCTGACTCACGAGGCCTCAGGACTTCTCTTACTGCTGCCAGCAATCCCAGAATGCACCAGGCCTCTGGAACACCCAGCAGTGAGCGTCAAAGGTTCTATTTAGAAGCCTTTCCTGACTCCTCTGACTGGGGAAGAGTCAGCGTGTTGGCCTCTACGACAGACAGGTAGCCTTTATTAAGTCTCCTGCACCCCAGTCAGACTGGCGAGCCTTTATTTATGACATAAACATCACTCACATCAGGATAAGAGCATTGCTCAGACATGGAGGTTAACTTATTCATACTTAAATGACCACACACTAAGGAAAAAAGATACTACATTGGGGGAGCTGAAAGAGCACAGCAAAGCAGATGTTAATCTGCAGTAACAACATTACAATACAGTTTCTGAGTTTCATAGAAACGAATAGACCTGCAGACTAAATAACAAAACATACAAATACGTTCAACCAAAAAGAAAAAAAAGGAAAAAATGATCTGTTATATGACTGTAAAAAAATCTTTCACTTTTTAAACTAGATTATCTGCTAGTTAAATTGTATACTCAATTAACTGTCCTATATATATAAAGATGAATCCCCATAATGAGGAGCAGAGCTGTTTCTAATTGAAGGGGCAAACTTACAGTAAATGCCACCTCTGATGCTAAGCACAACCATATGCTATGACCTCACCTGCAGACATGCCAGGGTGGTAAACATATGCCTTCTCGTAAGCTGAAAGTGACCTCCTCCTGTGTTCTGCCACTCTCTGATTGCTGACTTAATGCAGTAAAATTGGCCCAATGTACACTGAAATTACTTTTACTTCCCATTCACACTAATAATAATAAAGCAAACACAGATAGTATTTCCCAAGAGTTCTGCAATGTTCTGAGAACTTTGTTTTCCCGAGAAACAGTCTTGCAACATCTTGGAATTGTCCTTACTAATGACATGATATGGAAATGAGCCACCGCAATGTCTTGTTTAGTAGAACAAACTGCTGACAGAGAGTTCTGAAGGATGAAAACATTGCAGAGAGAGTTCACAGCCTGAAACACTTAAGTTACTGTTAGTGTTTGAATTCATAGAGGATTTGGACTTAGAATTATGTGTGTGTGTGTGTGTGTGTGTGTGTGTGAGTGAGGGGGGAACAACGACAACGACGATGTGGTTAGAGATTGCACATGCATACATAAATGATAGGAAACTTGTTTTTTAAAATTAGAGAGAAAGAGAAAGAGAGGGGTGATTAGGAGCAATCGGATGCAAACAAACAAAAACAACTGCTTTAAAAGCTACCAGACTCCTGAAAACAAAGCAGAACCTACAACGAAATGAGGAAAAGAGGCAGCGGGGGCAGAAATTTGCTGAATTTGGCTTGGAAGGAGACAGACCGACTCAGTTGTTCCCCTCAGACTTCTGCCAGCGGAAAAAACAGGGAATTGTGGTCATCAGCGCCTAAGATTTGGTCTCATGCAGCCACATGGTGGCTCAGATCACTGACCTATTTAGTGTCATGCTCACCTGATCACTGGCACAAACCACTGCAACAGTTTTAGCCCAGCATCATGTTCAGAAAGTGAGTGATGTCTAGGGAATGATATTAAGTGAAGTACATGCTCTGTAAACTCTCCAGCCTAAAGCTGGTGGTCATAGATTGCACCCATAAATTACTTTCAGCATATTAAATATAGTCTGCTGATTTGAGATTTTTCTATCTTGACTTACACCAGTGTTTGGATGTTGTAGCCTGTACATTTACAGACATATGCAGTCTCTTCAGTACTCACAAAAAAACAAAATGATAGTTGGTGAGTAGTTTATTGCATTTGCATTATGTCTGCAATAATACTTAAGAGTAAATACTAGGAAAATCGTCTTTCTGTGAACTGCAGACTGTGGGGGAGGAGAAAAAACAGAAGAAAGAAAGAAGGAAAGAAAGAAAGAAAATGAAAATCATCAAGCCATTTTCCAAGGCTTTTTTTTTTTTTTTTAGAATAAAATGTCAACTGCACCTGTAATCATGGGACTCTAACAGCTTATGATCAAAAATGATTAAAAATGTATGATGCCTAATGACCTAAATTATAATGAGAAAGGAAAGCAGAGTTTTGATGTTTTTATTAACAGTTTAGCCACTAAAAACCAAAGATTGGCTGACTTGTCAACATCGCATCAGCTTGACTTTTCAAACTACATTATACCATTAAATACCTGGAAGTCATTTTCAACAAAACTGTTTACAGACTGTTGTACTACAGCCAACACCAGTTCAGCAAATTCCTTTTATCCTAAAGACATTTAAAGCCAGAAGCGCTGCAGATGTGGTTTTACCATATGGGACTTAACCTAAACTGTGACCTTTCATTTGGATCACATGACTCCCTCGTGACTCCAGGCATAGAGACTGTTATCATCTGTGGAAACCTGGAATAGCCTTGTTTCAGCCAACTAGGCTGAATTTTCCACTGCTAGCCTTGGCTGACTATCGTAATGTGAAGAATGGAAAGAGGAGGCAGGGTAAAGGGATGCTCAGAGATTTAGATCCTCATGCAATCCTTCTGATCTGCTGAGTGTTTATTTTACCTGAATTAGCTCTGGCTTGCATTTGAGTCAGATGTTCCAAAACTCTTACTTACTTGTTTACTGAATATTTTTCTCTATCTCTACCCCTGCTCTTTCATTTTTTTCTGCTTATGCAACCTCTGTGTATACAGTCATCTCTACAGCAGACGTTAGCAGGCTGATCACAGGTTGCGTGTGGCTCAAATACACACAAATTATGTCAGCTCGGGACGTCCTGTTAATCTGAAGGCTGATTTCTCAAGTGCAGACTAGTCATGAGCTGAAGTGATCTTCTGAAACGCTAAAGTCTGGGTCATTTAGTAGCAGCTATGGCTCAGCACTTCAGGTTATGTGTTCGTGACTGAAAGCTTTCAAGGTCTCTAGAGGTTCTATTTGGAAACTTTTCTGTAAAGAAAACCCTGTTGGACACTCAAATGTATAACTTGGCGCTTCAGACTGGATACAATTTTTTCATAGTTCTTAGAACTGCTGGAGGAAGTACCTTTTTTGTGTGTGTCTGCACTGCACGAACTAAGAATGACTATATTTCTTAGAAAGTGGTTTTGAGAGACCTTTTTTAGCTGCTATGTCTGGGTAAGTACCCTCCCAGCATGTGACCTATGGACACATGTATAGTCCTTCAGACAAAAATTGACCTGAAGGGGTCAGCACATGGTTGTGCCTAACATTTATAGTATTGCTCAGTACAACTGCTCTACATTTTATATGAGTAAACTCTTAAATCCTCGAGCTACCTGACAAACCTGACATTCAGCTATAAACTTCCCCTGACTTGATGCCCAACCCAACTTCATATACAAAGTGTGCACTTACAATTCTGTATCACAAACGCACAAAAAATGTAAGCCTAATCTTTATCATAACCTTAGCTATTAATTAGGGCAAAAAAAAAAATGAATTGCCAGTTAAATAAACATTTTCCCCCTAATCTTATGATGAATTTAAGTGTAGAGTATTACTAAAAAAAAAAAAGAGTATAGGCTTGTCTACATTATTACATCATTACATTGCATAAAATATGAAACAGAGTCTATAAGCAAAAAAAAGAAAGATTCTATATGCACATACGTAATGTACACATTTGACGTACTCTAATGGCAACATTAAAACACGTGCATCCTCCTCACACATAGCTGCTGGAAATGAAGTGTGCAATAGTAAAAATGTTAAGTGTGTGTGTGTGTGTGTGTGTGATAGAGAATCCTCACCTCAGGTCTGACTTCTTTGTTGCTGCTCACACCCAGAGCAGTGAGCGCGAGCCAAAGCACTGACCAAGTGACCATCCCGAGCCCCCTCAAACACACAATAACTAACACTGTAACTAACACCAGCACCCTAAATCCCCTTTCCCTCTTCCGACCTCTGATTTTCCTGAGTCAGATAATTCCAAAACTTTTGAGAGTTTTGAAAATCGTCCTCGTTTGTCCAAAAGCGACTCTGTAAACGCTGGAAAAATGCCTCAAGGCTGGACATAAACTATGCAGACTTCAATAATAATAATAATAATAATAATAATAATAATAATAATAATACTAATACTAAGCGCGCCTTAAAACCTTGTGAACAAAACCACTTTCAGGAAAAGAACAATATCAGTAGCCACGATCTGCGAAAACATGTTGCTCTGCCATCTAAAGGAGATCGTGTCTCATCTTGCCTGCATTTTGCTCTTTTGTCCTCCGGCACTGATCGCTCGCTTTTGTGTATGAGGAGCTGCGGACGTGGTTCTCTGTAGTGATGAAGCCATCAGGAGTCAATTAACTGATCCGATTCTTTCCAGAGTGAATCAAACTGTTGACTCCCCGCTGAACCGGCTGTTCTGTGCGTTTATATAAAATTGCAGGGGGAGAAAAAAAGAAAATCAAATGATGCAATAGTTTAAACTGGTTTTGATGGCCTCAAGTAACATTTAATAACGGGTAAACTCCAGGCCTATATGATTCTGCCATTAAGTTAACCTGGTTGTGCATAAAAGTGCTCAGGAGAAAGCTGCTTTGCATCAATGAGTATAAATAAGTAAGAACTTCCATTTAAGTGAGAATAGTTACTGACTAATATAACTGACCTTTTTTTAACGCTTTATGGAAAATATTTTCAATGTTTCTTGTTTGAATAACTTGAAATGTATACTGTTCATGCTTACATCACAGAATGTGCTACTCAACACGGTACAATAATCAATACAACATTCTGCAACAGGCATATTTTAGCATTTCTAGGTAGTTGCAGTTTCCTTGAAAATAATTCACATAGTTATTTGTCACTTTTATCAAGTTTTATTTACTTTTATTCAAGTTCATAGTAAATCATCCCACATCATCAGCGTCTTGTGACTTCTATGACTAAATGAGCCTCAAGTCACACACATACAGCAAAGTTGAGCTGTGACAGGGAACCAAATGTCAGGTAGGGAAGACAGTGAAACACACACACACACACACACACACACACACACACACACACACAGCCTGAACAATCCCTAGTCGATATTCACATTACAGGGATGGAGCTGCACAAGTATAATTATTGGATTAAATGCAACAGAACTATTTTTTTGTATAGCTGCGTGAACTCAAAACCTGAAATTTGGGCCATTTTGCAATATTGGATTGGATACACAGCTATAATCAGAATAGTCAGATTATCATTGATTGATTCATTCATTCATTCATCTTTAGTAACCGTTTTTTTCATGGTGAATCTGGAGCTTGTTCTGGAAAAACTGGGCATGAAGGGAGACTATACCCTAGAGCACAGTGAACACACACATTCATTTATTCACAGCTAGGATCAGTTTATAATATCCACCTATAAGCATGTTTTAGGGAGGTGGAAGGAAACCGGAAAACCCAGAGGAAACCCACACCAACATGGGGAGAACAGTAAGCCGAACTCAGGAGTGAAGCTGGGACTCTGGAGCTGTGCTGCAGCAATGCAACAGATTGTAATTAGTGATTTTATTGATTACATCACAGAGTATATGTGCAAATCATCGGCGTCATTGTCGTCTGTACCCAACATGCCATCAGTGGCTATCTTTGAGAATATCAATTACTTGAACAAATACATTGAGCAGCGAAGTCTTGTACTTCTAGTTCAGCCATCTTAGTGCTTTGGCCTTGTTTTCCAGTGTCGTGTTTCTTCTTTCCTTTTTTTTATTGTTGTGCATGACCAACATGGATCTTTTAAATGACATTATGGATTCAGAAAATCACTGCTAATCACTCTGCACACTGCATTTTAGGACAGAAGAAATATAAGAGTGAATCATCAAGATAAAAGGATCAAATGGGACGAAAAATAATTTAACAGTAACCCAGCTAACCATCTTAGGTTAGCAGAATGTTTTCACACCATTGAGATTGTTTTTTTTTTAGAAAACAGTGCTTTAGAAGACTTTCACATAATGTTTAAGTTATAGTCATAGATATGATATATGATATATACAATATGATATATGATATACTTTATATAACTTTTTTATAATTTGCTGCTTACAAAATTGTTTTTAAAAAGGTTAATAAGAAAGATTTTTTTAGTTTTTGCCTAAACCTGGGAACATGGTGTCAGTAACTTGTAATAACAATGTGAATTTATCATGGGTATTATGTTGTAATGTTACAGCAGAACCTTTTTACATCCTGTATCATACATAACTGAATGTTCTGATAAGGCTGTGTTAGATGGGATGGCATGGCACAGGAACATAACCTTCTTTGGAGCATTTCTTGGCCTCGCCTGTGCTTGAGAATCGATTCTCTCGATTCAAAGTGAGCGAATCATTTGAGCGTCACCTGGCACTGATGTGCTCACCATCGCTCTCCCCCTGGACAGTTTACATAGACATTTTTTTTTTACATTAAGAACCGGTTGAACTGACAAACAATGACACTTTAATAGAAAGGATGTAGAGAGAAATTCTGGACTAAAGAATATTGTTTTGAGTCTCAAACCATTTTATCTCTTTGATCTCTTTAGTTTATGGGGAGGCAGTAACTGCTACTGTAATACGTCTATAGTAACATTTTATCCTGTTCATTCCCTACTTGATGAAAAGTAGACTGTGTGATCTATATACGTTATAATCAGTTTCTAGTGCGAGCAAACCGTTATAGAATATAAACGATACGGGTCAATGTTGCCCTCTGCTGGAGAAAAATGTACATTACACGCGCCACAACCCAAAGGCGGATTTTACGTGATTGCGTCACTGCGGTTGGCGTGGGCGGTCGCCTTGCTGTAATCGGACCAATACGGAAGTGGCAGAGTGCGAATGTCAACAAAAAAGACGGAGAAAAGGTACGATAACCGTGTTGTCGCGGTGGACATTGTGTATAAACTGAATCATTCGTCGGTAAAGTTTTGAAACTGATCACAACGAGGTGGTTTTCTAAATAACAGTCGACTGAAGAAAGACAGGACGCAAAGTAAAGAGACTGGGCAGCTTTCGGTTAGCATTAGCTTCGCTAGCTAACAAAGTCGAAGGAGTGTGATAGACAGCTGCTTGTCAGGTCAAAAACGAAACTCTCGTACGAGGATTAGTGAGACGCAGACTGTACTTCGCCTGTAATCGTATCTGACGGAGTATTTTAATATTAGTTAAAGTACTTCCGGACTGTTATCGTTGATAAAACGCGAACGTTACGTCATTGCTCGGAAAGGAAGTAAGACGGGAAGTTGTTTGTGGGAGCGTTTTTTTTCCGTCGCTGTGTAGCTTCTGGTTTTTTTATACGGTTTAAATGACAGTTCAGACAACAAATTAGGAAGCAGATCTTTGTGTTCCTGCTGAGTGATTCTTCCTGTTTCTCATTTACAGATAGAGATCATCACACCCGGGCTCCTGGTCTCAGCTGTGCTGTAGGACGGAGAGCTCATGGATCTGTTGACATGAAGTATTTATACCATGGAGAGTGATTTATTTTTCCTTTTCAGTTGATAGAAACATTTTAGATCTCTGTTGGCAGAAAATCAACATGGATGCCCCTTACAGCCTATGGATTTTTAGCCTTTTATTTTTAACAGGTGAGGATGCATTTTTTTCTCTAAACACAGCTTATACTAACTTATACTAATGCCTGTATAGTATAGGGTTATAATAAGTCTATTAGTTTAATGTTATCCCCTCTCAAACACACCCACGCTGAGTCAGGACGGGCACGTTAAAGGGAAACTACACCCTGAAACACAGTAAATATGTTAAAAAGTATTTGTGATGTATTTAGTGATTCCGGTACTAATTTGTCAGTTGTTGCTGTATTTTTGCTTTTCCTGCGGGAAAAATTTCAGCAATCTCAAACGTAAGTAATAACAGTCAGGCTTTGCTGTTAACTCGCGCACACACACCATTTTCCCGTGACGTTCAGTGTCATATTAGTTAGAAATCCAGTGTAGCAAACGTTGGACTCAAAGTTTCAGGACACTTATACGAAGTAGTTGCGCTGAGTTATGGCAGAGAATCGAATAGACTAGTTAATGATCTATGAGATCTATGACGAGCGCATCGGCACTGACTGTGGTATTAACATGATGTTTGAAGCTTATCTGTTTGAGCGGCGTGTACAGATCAGAGAGCTGGACAGACTAAAGGATTAAAGCAAGGGGCTAAATCCCACTGACCCCACTGTCAAAAGGCATTTTGGGATATTGCAAGAAATCATTAACTGAATAGAAAGTAGATCAACTTTTAGTAAACTAAAAGTGTCAATTCAGAATTTCATTACAAAACAAATGCTCGATGCCATTCAAGATATTACTCCATTTAAGATCAATATTTTAGGAAGATTTGTATAAAAGTGGCTGATTAGTGGGGTCTGATGTACAATGTGAATGGCAGAGCTGCTCCAGGACCAGCCATGGGAACCAGTTACAAAGAATTTAAGCTCATTGCATTTAAATACTATTGATTAGCTGCATGTAGTAACTGTTTTTATTTACATTTTTATATGAAGGAAACTTTACTCGACACAACCTGTTACACTGTCATCACCACTGCTCATCCATTTTCATTTGGTGTGGGATGTTAGTCACTGAGGTTACTGTACATAAAAGATGGCTAGAGATTTCTGAATATCTTACATCTTGTTGATTTTCTCTCCTTCCAGTCCACAGCAGTCTGGAGCTGGCCTCCAGTTCAGGTGAGGGAAAAAATTCGATTAGTCATACCGTTCAGACGTCATGTACCGTTCTTATTGTTTTCTACAATGATTTATACTCCAGAGTATATTTATTTACTGTATCTTGTATTTTGTATGGTTATTCAATGTTGGCAATTCCCAACCTCAAATAAACATGACATAGGCTTTCTTTCTCGTATATAGATTAAATTAGTAAATGTGATCCTGTATTGTGTGTATATTCATAGAGACTAATTTATATCCCAGAGAGTAAGTGTGTTTTTTTTTTTAAATTTTTTTTTTTTATAGTGGTTGACAGGTGTGAAAATAAATGCTTATGATGCTCTATACTCATTCTATTGCTATTATGTTTTCTTGCAGCACATTGTTTCAAATCATCTAAAATACTACAGGCAAGACAAGGAGAAATCCATGGCTCCACCCGCCGTGGCCCTTCCGGCCCTGTGAACTGCAGCTGGGTAATCACTTCCCCAGTGGGAGAGCGTGTGATCCTCAGGTACGGCGAGATACAGACGTTTCAGTTGCAAAAGTGTTTGATCTCATTAACGTAGGGAATATGATGGAACTGCTATAAGGTGATTGCGAAACGGCGACATTAGTTACAACCTCACAATGAGGAATAGAAAGAGTAGCTAATTATGAGGTTGTGAACTAATTAAGCAATGTTTCCACCACATCCTTTCATTCATCTTCAATATCAGGATTATGGCAAGATAGAGAATTTCTAAACCAGCATGCGCTTGTGAAATCAAGTAAGCTGCATTTCATGTAGTTTTAAATCTGATCGCTTAAACCACTCCAGGAAATCTGAGCCTTTTTTCCCCCCAGATGTTATACAAGTGTAAATACTTTCTTCTCGCCAATCACAATGAAGAATCCTCCCACATTATCTCATGACACTCGAGGTCTGTGACTGCTGAAGCTGGTGCTTTCCTCAGGGAAATTAAAAATGCTCTGCAACCAGGAACAAACCCTGCAGTTGGTTTTCAGGAGTCATGTTTTTTTTTTACAAATATTGCAAATATTTCTCTTACACTGGCGACTGTGCATTAAAGAACGTTTAAAGAATCTTCAATAACCGATTCGTCCTACCTATTCCTGGAATGCTGGGAATTCACCTAGACAGGATGTCAGTTTATTACAAGGCACCATACACACAGTCGTTCACACCAAGGCGGCGATTTAGAGTGGCCAGTCCACCTGCTAACATGTTGTGTCTTTTTAAATTTGTTGTTTGAAGCCCTAATTTCTCATTCTTCTCTCTTTCTCTCCTTCTTTTTTTTAAAGTTTCTCTGAGTTTTTCATTAGATGTAACCTGAGCTGGTTAAGCCTGACATCCGGCACAGGCCAGCCCGTGAAGCTCTGTGGATTCCAGCTGCCTAAGCCAATGGAGTTCTATGGGGGAAACATTACAGTGACGTACCACTTTGGCCCGCAGTTGTACTCAGAAGGGTTCCGCCTGTCATATATTAAAGGTAGCGCAGATACCATTATGGATTATAGCATTATTCCTTCCAACATGTAGGTGAATGGCATTATCAACATATTGTTTTATTTCTCTGTCCAGACACCGGTCCGTGTTACCCGGGTGAGTTTGAGTGTTACAGCGAGCGCTGTCTTCCCATGTCCTGGCGCTGTAATGGCCGGGTGGAGTGCCTTGGGGAAGGTGACGAGCTCGGCTCGGACGAGGAGGACTGTGACTCTGCCGAACCCCGACCTCACCTGGGCAATGAGCCCTCACCATTCCCAACTGAAATCCCAGCAAGCTCAGCTGTTAACTCTAACGTGGAGATGGGACATCTATCGCACCGGGCACCTGATCTCTCCTCTCCAGCCCAGGGTGGACCCTGTGGGGGGTATCTGCAGGCCTTTTATGGTTCTTTTGTACCCCCTGTGCTGACAGGGGCAGCAATGGAGTGTGTGTGGTCAGTGGACCCCCAGGACTCCCGGCCTCTCAAGCTGGAGCTGCAGCAGCTGGCACTTGGCCTTAAAGACATCCTGATTATCACTGACCAGCCTGCTGGGGGTGGCAACTTCATTACGACTGTGAGTATATGGGTTCATAAATGTGGGTAAATAAGAGTTTGAATCCTGATAATACCACACCTGTCCGTGGTCAGGGCTCCAGCACTGTGTGGCCTCGTTGTTCAGTATTTATTATTTACTGTACAGCAATTCAGCAACTCAAAACCACAAAAGTACAGAAATATTATCATGATTTTTTTTTGTATTAAATATACAAAGTACCTGTTGGTTGGAGTGGTGTTTAGCTGCTCCAGCATCCATCCTGACAAGTAAATTTCGAGCTGAAAGAAATTGCTATGCATTGTGAAGTAGAAGATGTAGATTGGTACATCACTTGTGCCCTGGATTAAGGTGCGCTATAGGTAATAATATAGTACCCTGTCTAGGAATTAATGTTCGTCCATTGAATTCAGGCAACACTATTACCCCAAATAATGCGTGATACAGGGTGTTGAGAAGCAGGTGCAAAAACACAAGACAGCAGTTGAGAAAAATGCATAGTGTGAACATTTAAAGCATATGTTGTAAAAAAAATTTAAGTATGTGTAGTTTTACTCTCTCTGGGTCCTGATTCTTCACGCACCCTGTCTATTAAATAAGGAGCAGTCATTGACTCCTCTCTCAATGAGATACTAGATGCTAGACTGTTGCCTCCAGATGTGTGCAGCTGCCCCGTGACTTTACATGAGGAGCAGTTGGTAAAGATCAGGCTTCGTGTCTCAGAAAAAGCATTTGTTTGACTTTATCATCCCAGATTGGTAACGGTTGTGTGATTGGGGAGACTAGTGCAGGGAAACGGGCTATGACAAAATGTATATTTTTTATTTATAGGCTGTTTAGTTTCTTTTTCAGTCTCTTAACAATTTCTTAACAACTTAACAGTCTCTTTAACAATATTACAATTTCACTGTTTTATTACAGGTCACATCTGCATCCAATTACAAAATATTGGATGTGGTGTCACCTACTGGACTGCTGTCATTAACCTACCGTGTGCAGGAGGCCTCTGAGGGGCGGGGCTTCAATGCCACGTACCGTATTGCTGATTACTGCTTGCCCTGGGAAGGTCTTTGCAAGGGCTCAGATGGGGGCTGCTACACGCCAAAGCAGCGCTGTGATGGTCACTGGGACTGTGCAGAGACGGGCCTGGATGAGGATGGCTGTGGTGACTGCCCCGCTGGCTACTTCCTCTGCGGGACACCGGCACTGCAGAAGGTGGGGCACTTTGTTGGCCGGCCTGCGTGTTATTCCATCAAAGAGAGGTGCAACTACCAGCTGAACTGCGCCGATGGGAGTGACGAGAGAGAATGCAAAGTGTGTCAGCCTGGCACATTCCACTGCGACAGTGACAGGTGTGTGTGCGTGTGTGGAACTGTTTTAGCCAGGCTCTTTTCCCTATTTAGTCTTAATCGCTTTATGACTCGAGATTATCCATGTAAAAATGCAGAGGTAAAAGCAGATTTACATTAATAGGATTTGGCACAAACAGGATTTGGTACACAACTTACAGAAGTGCATCCTTATGCAACATATCCTCATGCTATGTCTATGTCAAGGTCTTAGAATACAGAATGTAAATGTAAAAAGGAGTTAGTAGAAATAAACCTTCCAGTCCACTCCTGCCACTCTCCACTACATTCTCGTGCATAAAGTAATCTTTGGCACATTCCAGCATTTACTACAGCTTCACTAAGCCCACTGCTGTTTCATCAGTTTTGACTGGTAAGGAAATAAAAACAGCATGCAACACAGAACGTTTTCTGCAACAACCGGAATGAATGGACAATGCACAGAGTTGATGGTTAGATTATGAGCTACTTTTCATTGGATTCAATTGGATTTCTTTCTGGCTCATCAAAGTTGCATTTGATTTCTACTGTACATATTTGTGGGTTTTGTCAATTGCGTGAAACAACCAGGAATAAATAGGTTTTATGTCAATTACGGTGCAAGAGCATGTTCATTTGTCATTTATTTCATGTTGCAGATGTGTGGGTTACTGGGTGATTTTGGCAGAACGTCCTTTTTTGAATTCCTCAGCAGTAGAGGTGTGTTTATGTGCGAGTCTAATATTGCAGCCTTGTGGTACTGCAGGTGTGTGTTTGAGAGCTGGCGCTGTGACGGCCAGGTCGATTGTAAGGATGGCACTGATGAACTAAACTGCACCGTGACGCTTCCTCGAAAGGTAATCACCGCGGCGACCGTGGGCAGCCTGGTGTGTGGTCTGCTGCTGGTCATTGCAATGGGCTGCACCTGCAAACTGTACTCACTTCGCACTCGAGAATACAGGTGAACCTCACATTCAAGTAGTTTCTACTTTTGTTTCTTTTTTCATATAAAATACATTTTATACAAATATGGTAACCTTTTAGGCAACAGTTAAAATGCTAGATAGAAGGATGCCTTGCTCATTGTAACATCTATCTCTGTACGTTTGTTCTTTTCTACTTTAGCTTGTTTGCGCCAATCAGCCGCCAAGAGGCGGAGTTTATCCAGCAACAAGCTCCGCCCTCCTATGGTCAGCTGATTGCTCAGGGAATTATTCCTCCCGTAGAAGATTTCCCTACTGAGAACCCCAATGAGGTAAGAATTAAAAAAAGAAAGAAAGAAATACCTATGCAATTATATTTCCAGCAGGAAATTCAACAGGTCTATGGGGAAGTGCCTCATAGGTGATATCTCAAATGTAACCTCATTTAAGTTTTTCCTCTGACTTCGTTTGGACAGGCATAATACACTAAAGCGATTGATAGTGTGCACACCAAGCAGTGAGGATAGTTCAAACATTACACAGTAGACTGCAGTTTGCTTGAGAACATTTTTGGATGATGATGCGTCACTTACACACAGCAGAGCATTTGCACTGATGATACAGTGACCTCTTTATTTTTTTTTATTAGCACAGAATAAATTTCTCCTGCTACATTTTTACTACTACGGCTGTGTAAATTCTTATGAAGGGGTAAATCCTTTGCCACCCAAATTCTGATTATTTCAGATTTCTTTCTTAGACAATGAGCCCATGACATGACATTAATATGGGAAGAAGCGCAATACCAGACAACAGGTTGCTCTTAAGCAGTAGACCTTCAGGCTTAATTATAACCATGAACAACAGAGTGATTTTGGTTGGTCCTTGTTATTTCGTGTTTAAGTGTATTTATAATATGTACTTCGTTGCTTCTGGTTTTTTTTTCTAATTCAATTTTTTCTTCTCCCCTGTCTCAGCCCACCTCTCTTTCTCTGAGAGGACTGCTTCAGCTCATCAGACAGGACAACATCTCCTCCCCACGGCGAAGACGCAGGCCGCGGTTTGTCCGCCGAGCGATTCGACGCTTGCGCAGATGGGGCTTAATTTCCAGACCAACCTCTAGATCTACCCAGACCACGAGCTCCACCACTCAACAGACAGAAGCTGCTCCTACAGACCAGGAGTCCGGACAGTCTGGCCCTCCAGGTGCGGCGGTGCCCAGGGAAACTTCTGATCAGCCTTTGCCACAAAAACTGGGGTTGTCCCAGCAAACAGAGCAAGAACAGCAAGCGGATGCATCACCTTCTCTTTCCCTACCCCCTCCTCCTCCTCCTCCTCCTCCTCCACCACCATCTCTCCAGCCAGCTGATATTCCTGTAACCCGTCAGCCCCCACCTGTCGCTGCTGCCCCCAGCAGCCCCTCCCTAGCCTCTCTCTTCCATTCTCTGGGGCTGAGTATCTCTCGTTTCAGACCTTCGTCTTCCCCTACCGCACTTCCTCTCTCCTCTTCTTCCCCGTCTTTTTCCTCCTCTTCCTCAGAAGACGAAGTGCTACTGATCCCTCTGTCTGATGACACGACCTCTGAGGATGATGTGCCCATGCTGACCTGAAAAGAACTGCGCACTCTTTCACTTTTCTTGTCTTTCTCACTTTCTCGCTGTCGATCACCTCTAAATTATAATCTCAGCATGTAAGCGGCATCATGTCTGCAGTCTGTGCTGGCAAGGTGCCTTATTTCACATGATGAGTAGGTTAATTTTCCTGACTCAAACGTGTCAAGTATTGGACGAATGTGTCAAAGACTTTAGTGTCTGTGCTTTTAGACGTGCACTTACTCAGAGATCGTGTGTAATGGAAGAAAATGTTGCACAGAAAATCTTCCTTGACCTCTCTTTAATGAGTGTGTTTACATGCACAACCTGATCTTTTATTTCAGCCTAATCAAGTGGTTGTATCAAGCAAACAGCAGACTACAGTATCATGAATTAGATTGAAGAGGACAGTTATGCTTGGATTTTAGCCCATCAGTCTGTTATTCAGAGCATGCATATTGTTAAGCTGGAGTTTTTCGTTTTTCAAACATGTGTGGAAACAGTTATATTAAGGAAATGAAGCGTGTTCCAGTTGGCGAAAAATGGAGACAGTTTGCGGAAAGACAGAATTATGTGAAATTTGCAATGTTTGAATAATGAAATTTGCATCTCCTAAATTAATGCTTGTTATTGGAATTAATATTTACACTACTTATAGATGTGCTACCAAAATAATTTCTGTTATTGAGTGACCCTTACAGACTCAGTGCTATTTTTCATATTATCAAATTATTTAAGAACATGCATTTTTTTTTTTTTTTTTGCAATTGTCAGATTATTAAGTACATGTAAACACACTCATTAAAGTCGTATGTCCTGTGTGTTACCCTTGGCAAAATATACGGCACCATGCTACACATATCCAGGCTATTCTCATATGGTTTATTTTTCACAATTAGTTAACATCTGTCTGTATGTATATATATGTGTGCTTGTGCGCGTGTGTGTCATACTGCTATACACATGGCTGTGGTGTATTCCTTAGAAGTGCCTTTGATAGAGCTTCCTATAGATCACTAGACACTATGTGACTGTATGTACTTGCACATGAAGGCCAAACACACATGCAAATGTTTTGCCTCAGTTTGGTTTTACATTTATCCAGGCCATGTATGGGTTATTGCATGGCAAGAACATGTGTTTGTGTGAATGTAGTCACTCAGTTGAGACAATCCTTCTTGGTGCCTGAGGCAGTTATTCACACCACCAACCTGAATTACTTAGCATTTTAATTTAATGACATTTCAAAAAAAAAATCTTATTTCTTCTTTTAATTTCAGCTTTTGGCTCAGTAAACAGTGAAAGGAACCAGAGTGCCATAACTATAATCATCTTTTGCACTTGCTCTTATGAATCTTATTTTTCTTTTTCCTCTTTTTGCAATGTTGATATTGTTTTTATTACTGAATGTATTGAAGCGGCTAACTGTGTAACATGTTTCTCGCCAGTGGTGATTGCAATAGAAATTTGTGGTTTGGAATGGGGGGAAAAAAAAAGAAAGAAAATGATTTTCCTAGGATGTGTTTCACTGTATATATGCTAAAAGATCTTGAAAAACCACAATGAATAAATCATTTGCACTTTAATGAGTGTGTTGTCATTATTATGTGTTCAGGGAGTTCAGTTTGTAGCTACTTTTATGCTTTTGAGCTTTTTCCTGATGACTTGCAGAGGAAGCACTGAAAGGTCAGTACTACTGAAACTTGTGAAGAGGTCTTATAATGTGTTATTAACACATCAAAGCCTCTATTGTCCTTGTCCTCTCTGTTAGGTTTCTGTCTGTCACACCTTGGTTGAGAACAGTAGCCATCCACATGAAGCACACAACATTAAAGCAAGAGGATACAAGAGGAAGGAAAACACAGTGGAGTTTGCAGTGATTTTTAAGCAAGACCACCTGATACAGGTCAGCTCCTTCTGTGTTTATGAATTACTTATCAAAGGCTATACTGAATGTACCAGCAAACAAGAACAATAAGGAAGTAACAAGGAAACAGCAGATGTAAATAGTGGTAGGTACAAGGGTTAACAGGAGTGGTGCTCACTACCTTTGATTTATGTGAAAGGAAAGCAGAGATAAGCTCCAGTACTACAGTTTGAGATGTAAATCAAATATA
>JAQQZU010000001.1:5257708-5269348 GCA_030068025.1 Parauchenoglanis punctatus | reverse complement strand
TGACATTAGTAGCCTAAATTAGGCTACAGAAGTATTCTGCTCACTCACTGTATGCAATTTCAAGTCACAACAGGGAAAATCAGTGTGTATCAAACTGGTAGCTCTTCGTATTACTCAGTACCCTTGAAGTAGCTCTCAGTTTCTAAAAGGTTGGTGACCCCTGCCCTGTACTATACTTAGTACTTCGTGTTATGAAAATACCCAATATTTTAGTAATACTTTCATAAATATGGACTTTGAAGCCTTGTTACTATTGTCTCTAGAAAACAAGATAACCTACCATCAGCCAATTAACATTTGAGAAGATAGAGCTGAACAAAAAACAAAGATTTGGTAACATATATTTTAGGTTCAGCTGCATACATTGATAACTTGTCTATATCTTTGTCTATACTTTAAGGTCACTGTTTGGAATCGAGTCCAAATTTGGAGTCGAGTCATGATTCCCAAATTCATGGAATCGAGGAATCGATTCTTTCTGGGATCGACTTCCAGGCCTATTATTCGGCAAGCTGCTGTTGGTGCTGCATGTCTCAATTTTATGTACGAGACATAGTCTCACGAGACATAGTATGTCTCAATATGTCAACATTTTTTGTAAAAAAAATAAAAAATAATAATAATAATAATAATTATACAAATTAAAATTTTCGAGAATTTAAGGGGATGAGAATGAATTTAAGTATGTTCATCTGTTCAATTCAGAACATGCCTTTCTATCAAATGCAGATAATTTAATATACTAAAGTGATGGATTTACTATGATTTTTTTGGTCTACCCTGTCCTATTAAATTAAGGTTTAGGTGTAATGTGGAATCTATTGTAGTTATAACTCTTTGGTGACTATATATTCTGTTACATGAGCCTACATGTGTCGGCATACTGTGCAAATAATAGCTGGAGTATTGTTTATTAATTAGTCAAATTGACAAAATACTTTTTTGTAACACTGCTTTCTTAACTGAAGCTTCTTTAGAGCTGAAGTTTCTAAAAGGCTTTTAGAGGATGGATTTTTAAGGGTTGTTTTTGCTGGGTGGATTTTGTCACGCAGACCTGGCAACCTTTACCAACCCGCTTTTTTGCTTTTAGTTCTGTCCCAAAGTTAAACGCAGACTGTTTGGATGTTTTTGAATTACATCTGAAAATAATTACATATCAAATATATTGGCATATCTGTTTGTCGTTATAACTCGTTTATGTCCAAGAAAATTGATTTAGTCTAGTAGTTTCTGTCGGAACTCTTAATTCAGGCTAGAGGACGGCAGGAATCATTTGTGAGTTACTCAGGAACTTTATTGTGAATGCAAAAGATAAATCTAGGGAATTATACTGTCTACTTTTTCCTGCTTTATTGATTTTACTTTTTTGCGTGTATTCCCCGCCTGTGTTCAAACACATACAAGCCACAATGCTGATTAAAGTTAAGGTAAGAAATTGGTAATATATCGCCGTTTCATTTACCCCGCCGGTTAGCAAGCGGAGTTAGCCTAGCGGTTTAGCGGACTGTAAATTTACTTCAGTTCATTTTAATTTCTGACTCTGCCGACATGGCAGCCGTTTTAAAGCAAGCGGAGCAGATTTCTGCATGTTCCGTGCATTATAACTGTATAAATTAAAGTATGTGACTTAATCATATAGCTATTTTTGATAATTAGAGAAGTCACGCTAAGCTTAATGTTAGTTAGCTAATTAGCCGCTGTGCGCTGGTTTTACCTCCTCTAGACTCTGACTGGAAAAGAAATAGAAATCGACATCGAGCCCACAGACAAGGTATGTTTCATTCTGTTATATAAATCACACATGCATCTAGCTTTATTATTTTTTTGAGAACTGCCTTATATTTGCCTGTGTTTATATTATATTTTAAATATAATGTCCTGTATTTGCAGATTTGTGTGCAGATGCAGATTTGTGCCTTTGATGTATTAAGGGTGATATGTGCTGTGTTTGCATGCTCTGATGTGTGTGTGTGTGTGTGTGTGTGTTTAGGTGGAGAGAATAAAGGAAAGAGTAGAGGAGAAAGAGGGAATTCCACCCCAGCAACAGCGACTCATCTACAGTGGAAAACAGATGTAAAAGTCCATACACACACACACACACACAGACAGTTATAGGAAATAAAGCTTAAAACTAGTGTACTTGTTGTGTAGGATAATTGTTTTTTTTTAAACCAGACTGTTTGTTTATTGTGAAGTCTTATGACGAGGTCATTCGTATACCTCACATTCATTTGCGCACTATTATTTTCTATCTTCCATCCCCATGTTCATGAGTAAGGCACGCTAAGGTTAGAAATTTTGCGCAGTATGATAACCTCAGTGCATTCTTATATAAATTACAAAAAAAGCCAAGAGGAAACAGAGCAGTCAAATCCTGTCGTTTTTTATTTTCAAGATGACATTTCAGGGAGCAAATTTTCTATAAAATGTTACCGTTTCATTATTTATCATGTCGTTGTAAGCAGGAAATGAGAATAGCCAGGAAGAAGCTCAAAAAAACGTAACCAGAGCAGCAATGTGTAACACTTCTTATATATAAATGAGTTCTTGTTTAGTTCTGGTCAGTAATCCCATGTTTTTATGTACGTTTGATAACTGTCATGTATGATCAAATTAGGAATGTTCCAGGTGAGTCAGTAGAAATAGCAGTCAAAGTCAGCGGTAAGCTAATTGTCTGGACATTCAGTGAAGCTACCAATAGAAATGTGACACCATAACAACCGTAATAACCAGTAATGGACAATATAATATTGCGTGCC
Source organism: Parauchenoglanis punctatus (assembly GCA_030068025.1). Lineage (NCBI taxonomy): Eukaryota > Metazoa > Chordata > Actinopteri > Siluriformes > Auchenoglanididae > Parauchenoglanis > Parauchenoglanis punctatus. The sequence goes on along the minus strand of JAQQZU010000001.1, from coordinate 5,266,589 downwards.
AGCTTGGAGACGTTGTATACAATTTGCCTGGATGACCTAGCTCACAAGTTCCAGTAAAGTCCCAGCCTCCCCAATCACTACAACACTGCTGCTCATCAAATATTAAAATCCACATTGTACGTCATAAACTGCACACGTTAATGCGACCCAGTTCACTTGCTTGTATGTTAAGTGTTGAAATGATGGCTCTGCCCCTTCGCTGCACAGGGCAGGCTGTGACTCAAAAGCATGTTGAGCATTTCACACTTTTCAGAAGATGTAGTACATTAGTCATTTCATGTGCTGTGCAGTGATCTAGGCTTGACCTGATGATCAGCCTTACCATGCAGCATGGAATTCTTTTGACTTTTGACTACATGCATAGCTGCTACATTATCCATGGTTAAAAAATGAAATCGTCATATTGAGAGTTATTAACGCATTTTTATATAGTCAGTAAAATAAGCATCATCCTTGTCTTTGTATGCTTCGATGTTCGATGCTACTTGAAACCCAGCACTGCGCTCGCTTGATCTCCAGTACCATCATTTTTTTCTGTCCCACATACATATTCTCCATTTCACGACATTCCAGTTATAAATCTTTCTCTGCTCGCTTTCAGGAACGATGAGAAAACCGCAGCAGACTATAAAATCCAGGGTGGCTCTGTATTGCATCTGGTCCTGGCGTTAAGAGGAGGCCGAGTGCACCAACAGCCCAACAACCTCCTGCAGGCTTTATAAACACCAGACCTGCCTTCAGCCCCACCGCTGCCCTGGCAGCCTCGACACACACGCCACTCCTCCCTAAACAATCATCTGACCCGAACTCCACCGTGGCGACTCTGCGGGTTATTGTGTAACAAAGTCTGTATGTTCTGTAGCAAACTACAACACCTTCCTGTCTGCATCCCTCTGCCCATAATTTATCCTTCTTCGCGAACTGTCACGCTTGGCTTGTTAAGTTTACATTGAGTGATGCAGAAAAATCATTGTTCAAGTGAACCTGATGCAATAGGATCGTTTGTCAATAAAACACAGCATCGACATTTTTCTCCCGTTGAGTCTCCGTGTCTGTCGTTATTACGGAAGATTTCTGTGTGTGCAATTTTTTAAGGAAAAATCCACTTTGAACGACTTGCATATCAGTATTTAAATATAGGCTTCCATAACTATTCACTCTCTTTAACTTTTCCATATTTTGTGGAAATACAGCTTTATCAGGTTCATATGGGATTACAGGAGTATGCAGATTAGGTCAGCTGGATACTCTAAATTGCCTGTAGGTGTGACTTGTCCAGGGTGTAACCAGCCTCTCACCCAAAGCCTGCTGGGAATGGCTCCAGTCTCCTCGTGACCCTGATGGATAAGCGCTACAGAGAATCAGTGGATGGGATTATATGTAATGACTCTACACAGAATAACCCACAACATTGAGGTGGTGGGAAAAAATCAATGTAATTAGCAAAAATTATTAACAAATAGAATTATGAAGCTAAAACCCTGAAGTTAGTTCTAGTGTAACCAGGTGCCTTCTTAAGTCACGTAATTAGTTGAATGAGGTTCACGTTTGTGCAACTAACCTCATGTGATTTCGGTATCAACGCGCCTGTTCCTGGAGAGGTAACAATCAGGGATTGTTTATAAAACTGATCCCAAACTTTCAACATCCACCAGAGGACCTGTTCAATCTGTTAGTTGAAAATGGAAAGACTATGACGCAAACGTGACTGCTTAGAGGAAACCACCCACTAAACCACAGTGACTTGGTAAGGAGGGCATTACTAGGAAAAGGGCTCAACTCTTCTCTGAACCATTTCACAGAAAAGCTGTCTTTTGCTTCTATAATAATTGGGTATTTTATACAAGTAGTTGTAATAAATCAACCATAATCACTCAGTATGATCATGGTGAAAGGATAAAGTGTGTATTGGTTTATTAAGTTTATAGAAACACTTAATTGGTTAAACTCTTTGTCCCAGACACATTAAACCTGTGGCAAGACCAGCAGTGCTTCTTCAGTTCAATTCAATATTATTTTAATGTATAGATGCTTTTAATAGACATTGACACACAGCAGCTTGAAAGAAATGTGGGTCTAGATTTAGATCCCTAATGAGCAAGCCTGAGGCAACAGTGGAAAGGAGAATGATTTCTATTCATGTAAGATGACTGTAATAATTTACTTCAATATGCACTTTGAACACCAGACATACTGTTACTAACCACAGCTCGGTTTGAAACCTTTAACTACAAACACCACTTTGTTCACTTTTATCACTTTAAATCATCACATTAGGGCCCTTAAACATCAACTGCTCAGTTGTATAAATGTGAATTGAGTGAATAGGGACGTCTGCCAAATGCCACAAATGAAAATTTAAACGTAAGCTCATGGAGCACTTTGTGACACTGTAAAAAAAATTCAAGTTGGTTAAACTTAAAGGCAGAAGTTCAGCTGCTGCCTTAAAAATGTGCATCTTGAATATAATTTTTGGTTCTACACAAAAACGTAGCCAAACTGTTTCAGTAATGATCATTTGTAGTTTCTTCTTGATACTGAGTTAAAACAACATCCTGTGTTACATTATCCATAGAAGAAAACTCACTGTATCTTATCAAATAAACATACTCCCTAAACATTGCTCTCTATTTCCACTCACACTTTCAAGATAACATCAACTATATTCATATCAAATGCCATTTTATGTTGCGTGCTAATGTTTTTAAATTGATTCTACTTAGATTTATTTCTCATCTTGACTAATAGGGCAAGTTTTCCAGTTTCCATGATGGCAACTTGCTGTTTAGGACATGGGAAAAAGTCACTTCTGAAAAACAGCAACTTATCTGTATTCCCTGGTATTTTCTCTCTCAGTTTCTCTTATAACTTCCAGACATTAGTTAAATGAACATTGACAACCAGACAAATCTCAGTAGTAAAGACATTGGATTTCCTTAAGTTTAATTGTTGAAAGCTTATAAACTTGAATCCAGTATCCAAAATGTATAGGGGCAGATGGGCTAGTTTGAGTATTTCTATAAGTGGTGGGAATTTCACACACAATAGTCTCTAGAGTTTACTCAGAATGGTGCAATAATAACAAAGCATCCAGTGGGCAGCAGCTCTAAGGATGGAAACTCCTCGTTGATGAGAGAGGACAACAGAGAATGGCCAGACTGGTTTGAGCTGACGGAAAGTGTACAGTAACTCCGGTAACCATTCTGTACAATTGTGGAGATGGGAAAAGCATCTCAAAATGCACAAATCAAACCTTGAGGCAGATGGGCTACAACAGCAGATGACCACGTCAGGTTCCACTTCGGTCATGCAAAAACAGAAATCTGAGTCTGCAGTGGGAACAGACTCTCCAAAACTGGACGGCTGAAAACTGTAAAAACGTAGCCTAGTCTAATGAATCTAGTTTTCTGATGAAGCACACAGATGTCAGGGTCAGAATTTGGCACCAACAGCATGAATCTGCGTTGTGTCAACAGTCCAGGCTGGTGGAGGTGGTGTAATGTTGTGGGGAATGTTTTCTTGGCACACTTTGGGCCTGTTAATATCAATCAATCTGAATCCAACAGAACTCCATCGGAATGTAGTAGAACGGGAGATTCACAGTATTTACATTTACATTTACAGCATTTGGCAGACGCCCTTATCCAGAGCGACTTACATAAGTGCTTTGAAGTCTCTATCAGTAAATATATTCTGATACTGGTTCACTAGGGCCTGAGCTAAGAATACATCACACTAAAAACTATGTTGGCAAGTCATACAAAAAGGGTTTTGGGCTTTTTTTTAAGTGAAGAATAAATAAAGTGCTAGTCCAAGTACTTCCAAAAGAGATAGGTCTTAAGTCGTCATTTGAAGACGTTTGAAGTGACTCAGCTGTTCAGACAGCTAGGGGGAGTTCATTCTACCACCTAGGTGCCAAAACAGAGAATTTAGATGCATGTCTTCCTTGTACCTTGAGAGATTGAGGAACCAGACGAGCAGTGCTGGAGGATCGGAGGGAGTGCGTTGCAGTGCTGGGTGTGATAAGTGCTTTGAGGTAGGAGGGTGCTGGTCTGTTTTTGGCTTTGTAGGCAAGCATCAGTGTTTTGAATCTGAAAGTATGAAAGTGCACCTCAAAAAATCTGCAGGAATTGTGTGAGCAATCAAGTCAACATGGACCAGAATCTGAAAGAAATGCTTCCATCATCTTGTCGAATCCAGGGTGTACCCCGCCTCTCGCCCGAAGTCCGCTGGGATTGGCTCCAGCTTCCCCTGCGACCCAGACGGATAAAGCGGTATAGATAATGGATGGATGGATGGATGGTTCAGTAATGCACCATGGTAGTGTTGCCACCTAACAGCTACAGGGTTGTCCAGTGGATTTCCTGCCAGTGCTCAAGCTTTCACTCATTTCCTAAAAAACATGCTGGTAGGTGGACTGGCTACTCCAAATTGTGTGTGGATGAGTGTGTGAACATGTGTGTGCATGGTGTCCTATGAGGGACTGGGTGCATCTCAGTGCTTTGAGCACTTTGTCACTGTTCTCAGGACAGCCTCCTGAACTACCACAACCCTGACCAGGATGAAAGCAGTTACTAATTCATGAATGAGCGAACGCTCTTAAATGTCTTATGAATTCTTAGGTGATAGCAAAGATCACTTGGCATCACCCATTTATCCCTGTAGGATAATGGGATAATCCATATGTTTAAACCATGCCATGAAACAAACCACTCTTTATTCTGTATTTATTTGTTTGGGTGTACAGATTTATTTGACTTCAATACACAGCTGAAACACGTACAAAATCCGTAAGAAATGAGAACAGTAGAAACGTCATCTGGGAGTAATGTGTGATGGATGACTTTAGCTTTTTACCGAATTTATCAAACCTTTCATGTCAAAAACATCTAAAAAAAAACCATAAAGAAAAACTGAAACACAACATGACAAAGACATTTAAAATACCACAAAGTTCAATCACATGTTGCTGATGTTGGGTATACAGTCATATTCTATGGACACATCTAAAGAGCTAGGTCATGGGTTACACCAACACGTTGCATGACCATTCTTCAGACATCTGCAGGAAGTAGCGTGTATATGCACTGAGTGTTTGTAGAGAATGGGATGTGCAACACTGGAGTGTAGTACTTTTAAAATGTCCTATTTATCATATAAAACCTGGTGTTTCTTTCTTTGACTGAGTCTTCAGATGTGTCCTGAAAGTCAGCATTAACATTCTATTGCATTTCTAATTCAGCACTTAAACACATTTCTACACCTATACACATAAGGAACAATTGGCACTCATTTTAGTGGTGATAATTTTTCACAATTATTAATTAGGTAAAAGCGTGACATCACGGTGTATGCACATGGATAAAGACCCTGTGACCACGAACATTATTATTCAAATTTTTTAAACACACAACAGTAGACTCTGAACCTTTCTGTCCACTTTGCTATTGTTGGGAAATATATCTAAGTGACTGCATCTCTGTGATATTATTTATTAAAAAAATAATAATAAAAGTAAAAACCTGCAAGCATGTCTCAGTCATGCAAATCTATATGCAAAAAGTTTGTGGTAGCAAAATGTATATCTTGTGAAGGATTTTAGACATGGGAGAATATAGTCCTACATGAAATCCGGCATCTCACATCAGCAAATATGGACAATATAAGCACAGTCAGCTGTGTATAGCTTCATTTTTCTTTTATTTACAGTGGCAGCACAGATCTATTGTGACACTATATGTGACATAGAAGATGAAGAAAAAAGGGCTGGCTTGGTCAGTTAAAGTTAGTCAAGTTATTGCACTCATAAACACCTATAATACATCCATGTTATTTTAGAGTAATATAAATATTAAAAGCAAATAATTTATCTAACTGAATATGTGTTTAGTACTCATTTACAGGTCATCTATTTTATTTTAATGTTTGTCTCTTTTCAACAGTTATGTTAAGAACACATAGCACTCCCTTACTCTTGTCTTTTCCTTTTTCAAAACGAGAAACTACTTAACATGAAAATAGATCCTTTTTTAAAACATATTTAGCTCATTTCATTTACTATTTAACACATGCACATGAGCATTTACATTTGTGTCTTATACTTCAGAGGGTGTGAATAGGAAAGAAAATTAGCAGTAAAATCAAGTATTCTGTTATTAATTCTGTTAAGCAAGTCAGCATAGAATTTCAGAGCCTTTTTTGATTTTTGTAAACTGTTTTATCTTCAAAAAAATCTGGAAAAAAAAAATTATTGTTCAATGGGGATATATAAAAAAAACAAACAAACAAACAGTGATAACGAATTCCAAGATTCAGGCATCTTATCTACTATCATCTATCATAATTAAGGCAATTAAACATGTTAGAATTGTACTCACACCAGATAAAGACTTTTAGACTACTCTCAACTGCAGAATGTGTTTTTTTAAATATACATTTTTAGATACCATCTCAAGTTTACAAAAGAAAATCCCAGAGTTATCAATTGGATAAAAAAACAAACCGAAATAAAAAGCACGGACTGAAAATGACAAAGTAATAACAATAATAATGGCAAGACATAATAAAAAATAAACAATCAGACTAATTATGGATAAAAATAAAGAACATTTTGCAATTAAAGCAAAACATTCTTAGTGTATTGGTGCAGCTAAATCTAATCCGAAATTGTGGAATTAAAATACTTTGGTATGTTCATACTATAATAAAGATGATTTTGTAGGAAATGAAAGACTAATACTGCACTAAACGGACACTCTGTGGATCTGGATGCGGCATATATAAATATATATTTAGTGTGTGTGTGTGTGTGTGTGTGTGTGTGTGTGTGTGTGTGTGTGTGTGTGTGTGTGGCGCTGAGCTCTAGTACATCTAAAAAGATGAGATCTGGTAGGTAAAAAAGGTGAAGCTGTACTTGAGGTCAGAGGACGAGCAGGACAATGCTGGAGTGTGGATATTAAAAGAATTTTTGGTTGGATTTTTACATCGATACAGAGATCGGATTTAATTCTGTATAACAAATGAGCTATTACCAAAATAACAGTGTCTTATGTACAATCAGCTTTGATGGTTTATGATCTTGCATTGTAAATGTGATCGGAACTGAATGTAGCAGGATTCTTTACAGAAGCCACTTCAGCACGGTGACCATGTCGAGTTAAAAAAAGGCAGAGGACTGGGACAGCATCCAGCTAATTTACCCATCCTCATCTCAAACCCCTCACCTCTTCCTTAGTGTACCACTCACTCCGATAGAAAAGAACAGCCCTACAGATATGCAAAGGCAGATGCAGCAATCAACAAAGGCGTACTAGTGTATACTTGGAGTTCACACTTCTTTGACCAGTGTGGATCTGTATCGGTCGGGCACCCTGCATGTGACTGTGTGTATGCGTGTGTGTGTGTGTTCTCTCGTGTTCAGCAGTCAGCTTAGTTTGCTGTTGCATTGTCTGCTGCAGACAGAGGAGCGCACTCCTCCTTCAACTCTATTCCGTCTCCACCGCATCCATCCTCAGGTTTCTCGTCCTCTGCTGGATAGACTACCACACAGAACTTCTGGCCCAGGTAAGTCATCTTATCTGTGGGGAAATTACAAAGCATAGTGGCATATTTTATTGCATATAAAATAGTATTTGTCTACAAATTAATTAGCCCAGGGATCAAACAAAGACAAACCAAGTCTATTCCACTTACCCACAAATGTGTTGAAGCACTGGGGCTTGTTATCCCAGTAGACACCCAGGAAGTAGACGGGCACACCCGTGAGCATGATGGCCAGGCCGATGCCACAAACCACAGGTTCAGAGTACAAAGAGAAGATCAGCAGGAAAGCCCAGAACAGCAGATAGATCACTGGCCAAACTAGGCTGACCTGAGATCAAGATACAAGTGTGTTATTAGATACTCATGAGAGTCAGTTTGTAATGATTTTAGTAAATAGGAAGCTCGGTTTCATATTTAAATCCATGTGACTTATGGATTAGCTCAGTAGCTGAAAAAACCCTGCAAAGTTCATTTTTGAGAGGTTTTAATGTCACCCTAAACTTTATAAAAGCACAGACTGGTCCAAACTCCGATATGGTTGCCACATTCTGAATTCTGAATACCTGCAACATAGCTGAATATTTCATCAGCAAAAAAACTGAGCTAGTATTGAACATTGTTGCACCATGAAACGTAAAAGCCGACTCAAATCATGACTCATTATGGAAATATGAGCTGTGCCACACCAGACAGGGTTGTGTAGCGCTAAGGGCTATTTCTAATTTACATAACAAAAGAACATATTTCTGGATAAATGGAAGAAAAATGTGTGCACTTCTTTTCTTTTTTTTTTTTAAATGACATTTGACAATATGGAACTTCAAGCAAAATTATTCATTATGGGGAAAAAATACATATCACAGTGACTAATAATTAGCCAACTTATTTGATCAAAACTGCAGCTTAAAGTCAGAAAAAAGTAATTTGGTAATTTGCATTTCGCTCCATTTGCTAATGAGAATTTTTTTCCCCCATTTTTTTCCCCAAATACACTCACTTTGATTGGTCGTGGCATGTCAGGCTGTTTGATGCGCAGGACAATCTGCCCGGCGACTGTGACACCGTAGAAGAGGTAGTTAATGAAGCCCACATAGTTGATAAGTGTGTACATATCACTAGTACACAGCATCAGGAGGGTCGAGATACACTGAGAAAGAAAAAAACAGAGATAATTAGAAGAAGAAATGACCACATTTAGCAGAGTTTAATGACTGACAGGAGTTATTTCTCAGAGCCTGGTAATCCATCCATCCATTATCTATACCGCTTTATCCGTCTGGGTCGCGGGGAAGCCGGAGCCAATCCCAGCATCTTCAGGCGAGAGGCGGGGTACACCCTG
>JAQQZU010000001.1:5233434-5253345 GCA_030068025.1 Parauchenoglanis punctatus | reverse complement strand
CAGACATTTTCTACTAATATTAATATATATATATATATATATATATATATATATATATATATATATATAAAAAATATAAAAACTGCAGATAACCTGAACTGAAATGGGTTTTTCTTTTGCATGTATCTCAATCACAGTCATTGAGTTATGCCCAGGAATTTCATTTTTTAGATTTACTTCTGACTCGAACATCAGGAATGTCAAGAACGTTTTAACAGCTAATCACAACCTGAAATGAAAAGAATTGTACAGCTTTGGCTATGGCATGTAACTCTACAACAAAGTGTGACATTGCCTGTGTGAGAAAGTCTGGCTATGGTATTTCTATGGTTTCTTAAAGCAGAGATGTCAAAGTATCACACCAAACTGATTATTTATGTGCAGATAAACACAGCAGGCATGTCATTAAATAAATATGAGATTAATCCAGGGGTTAACTCCATGTTTGGAGAAAACCAATAAATATCACATCTCTCCTGGAATCATATTTTCAGATACTAGGTAATGAGCAGCATGTTGTGAAAATACATATGCATAAGGGGCTGATGTAAAATGTACACACGTTGAAATGGGTCAAAGTGTATGTATTCCAACTGCATCCTAACCTAACACGACGAAGAGCTCCCAGAATTCTTTGCACTAATAAACAAACCACTCGCTTTGCCCAGAGCCAAAATAACTAATTCAACATCATTCTTTAAAATGTTAAATGTTTCATGAAAGTAGGATAAAGTAGAGGAGTACAAGGCTGGCAATCTCCTGGAACAGTCTGTTCTTTGTAACTTTTCCTTCCTTTATCCTTACAGGACAAAACAAAGCAAAACACAAAAGAAACATTAGTGCACAATAACGAAGTAAAGCCCTTCCTTCAGCTTTTCCTTTCTAATCGACCAATAAATCTAGAACAGAGGCCTGAGGGGATTCGGTCTACCTATCTGATGGCACCGTTCTGAGAAACACAAGACAAACAGAGTTTCTGGGACACACCCCGCCTCGTACTGTAGATCCTCTTACATCAGCTTAACCAAACAGGTAAAACCTCTTATCCACACAGACAATACTCATGAATACGATGCCTCAAATGGGGTCAAGATGTTCTTAAAAACCCTTTTTTTCAGATAATCACACCGAGATCTGTTACCTGACGCTGTTTAAAAATATACATGTATGAATAACAGATTCTGTTTCTCTGTTTTTCCTATCTCTCAGATCTCTACACATCCCGTAGTATTTGTGATGCGAGTGTGAGGTTTGTCAGATGGCTCCAGAGCAGAGCCCTACATCTATCTTTCCTCAGCACTTCTCTTTCTCAACCCACACTGCGTCTGTCCTGCAAGCCTTTATCCTTCACACATCTATCCATTTCTTTCTTTAGACAGCCTCAGGCTGACTTACTGAATGAACCAATAAAGTTGTTAAACTGGTTGCGAGTGTATATAGCCTAGGCATGATTAGCAGGTAAAATGTTGTCCAAAGAAAACCCCAATTTTGTGAATTTTGGGTTGTTTTCCAGAATTCTGCCACAGCAACATCTGACAGATCACCACAGAAATGTCTGAATAGGAGACTAGAGTCCGTATTGGTAGAATTGGATCATGGATGTGTACGCAGGCCCAGAATGAAGCCAGAATTTCTGTATTTCAAGGACAACTTTAGTTTCTCTCCGTCTGAGACGTTCAAGATTTTAAAGGCAAACAAATTGCGCTGGACTGATAAATATTGCAGGAACTGGCTGTTTACTGGAACATTTCAAATATGCACTGAACTGCAGTACCACACTGTGGACAGACAAATAACATGAAAATGTATTCGGTCCAGTTTTACCTGCAGTGTGAATGTAGCTAAATAAGAAATAAACATGTTTATACAATTCTCACAGCAAGACTGTGTCTCTGGTACGAGAATAAGAACTGCATCATGACTCATCACTCATCCTCAGAGAGCCTCTAACGAGCACAGCCTGGATCCAGTAGCACTTCCGATCGGGTGTCCATGCCACTAAAATCAGATCTGTTCCTGGATCAGCTCTACGGTGCTGATATTATGTTAGTCCAGCCCCGTGAACGTCGCCATGACGAGGCACGTTGTTATGGCAACATCTTTATGAGAAACGGCTGCGTATGCACCTTGACTGAATGTCTTCTGGTATGAATAAGAGGCATAAAACAGCAAGGAAATCACAAACAGATGAGAAAACGATGCTTTCACATAACCTGCTGTTTCTTTTGCGAGGAGTTGGTGGATGTCAACAGAGAATGCGCTTCAAAATGTGCTAAAAACACACACACACAGGTATAGATGTACACAGCTAGAACCTCACGTTTAAAGATAAAGTACATGAGAAGAGGTTCCTGGCATGGTGTGTATAAATAACTGAAGAATCATTTCCCACCATAAATGTTTACGTTCTTAAAATCATCATCCAGTTCATTACATTACTGACTAAATATGGTGAAAGAACCCGGAACTGAAAGGTTGTTTTAGGAAACCAGAAATGCCCTGAAGAACCATTTTTAATTTTAAGAGACTGCCCTGAGCTGGGGCTTCGTAATATACATTAGACATGTGCTCAGGTATTTATTTGTGGCTTCCTACTACAGTGTTTCTCTCTTTTCTCCCTCTCACTAGTATTTACTTCCTGTCTTTCTTCCTCTCGCTTTCTTTTCGTCTCCCTCCTTTCGCCCGTGTTGTACTGCGGGACTTACAGAGACAGAGGGCTGCGAGTAGGCGAAGGCCATTCTCTGGTGGGAAGCAGGTGGGGAAGAGAGGCTGCAGAACATAGTTGGAGAAGGTGAGAGCGATGACTGCTTGGTTGGTGGGGTAGATCACCAAAACAGCAATCCATAATCTCAGGAACCTGTAACACAAGAACACACAAACATGATCACGCAGTCTGTAGTAGACTCCTATATTTCTAAATGTTAATACCTATTGCATGTACCATTAATATTAAAACCACTATCAGACTCTCTATAGAGGCCACTGGTTATCATTCCAATAGTTTTGATACCCATTCTTACACAATGTGAGCATGGGCCTCAAATTATTCTCACTGGTATGTGAATAATGCATAAGCCTATTATACGCTCTGCATTAGCATTAGGAAATGACTGCTCTGTGTACTAAATCACCTTAATTAAGGTGAAGGTCAAGCTAGTAATGAAAAAAAAAACCTGGTGATAAAAAGCTAATACCCTAATGGCTCTCATATAAAAGGAAGTTTGCTAGTTGAAGCAAAGGCCAACAGGAGGTCAGGTGGAATGAGTTTTATCCGTGCGGAAGAAATGGAAACGCCAGGACTTTCCATTTGTCTTCCAATTTTCCATCTGCTCTAACAGGAGCTCATACAGTTTCTGCTTTGATAACCTTGTTCACTTAATGCCTGCAATTCGTTGTGTCAGGAAATTCAGAATAACAAAATCAATTCAAGTGGCATTAGGGAAGGCTCAGAGAACATTTAACCGAACAAACACGGTCATTAAGACTGGGAATCGTTTGGATTTGGTAGAACGTTCCATTCCTTATCAGTTAAAACTGCCTCAGTGAAGATATTAGCATGGGGGAAATACAATAATTCAGGCTGTCCTAATTTTGTTTTAAAATCTAATAAAACAAGTATTAAAGCTATAAAAAAGGGGTTTGCTAGGATTCAAACTGGTCTTAAAAAGAGCAGACAGCTAAAATATTGTGGAGTGATGTTTCCTGAGCCAGAGACCAGGCTATCAGCACCGGAGTGTGTGAGCTGTGGCTGAAATGTCTCAAGTAAAGATATTCTCACCCTGCCAGTCCACCGAAGATGTCCTTTACATAAGAGTAGTCCCCACCAGACTTAGGGATGGTGACCCCCAGTTCAGCATAGCAGAGCGCTCCGATAGCGGTGATGACGCCTGTAACGATCCAGACGATGAGAGCTAGGCCCACAGAGCTAGCATTCTCCAGCACACCCTTAGGACTGACGAAGATCCCCGAGCCAATGATGTTACCTGAGACACACAGAGCATCGAGTGGAATGGTTATGATCTGAAAGAGGTGGCTATACAACTACCAGCTGTCTGATAAGTGTGATTTACTGGATTAGTACACATGTAAATGCTTTGTTGCTCAAAAGACAGAAATATTAGTTACAGTATTGTACAAGAAGCAATCACTGATCATAACTGTTGGTGTATTGTGCAAAGCTTTGTAGGCTGACAGGAAAGCATTTCAACTTCAGATAAGAGCATAACACGTAGCAGCCAAAGGTCACAACTTGATGCACCCTCAGCAAATCTAACCAAACAAGAGACAAACAAGGCAGAAGAAGTTACAATAAGGATAGACAGACAGGCAGAGTAACCGGTAATAAAGATGTTCTGAAATAGAAGCAGGATCGATGGAACCAGATCACAGAGAGGCGTGATTAATGTCAGTTAGCAGGACAGGGGAAAATGGGGTGTTATAAAGAAACCAGCAAAGCAGAAAAATGCATCGACCTAGCCGTGTGATTCAAAGGAAAATGAGGATGTCAGGACAGAGAGAGGGGAAAAAAAAAAAAAAAAAAAAAACCCCAAGGCCAGCGGACAGAGAGCAGTTTGCTGAGTCAGTACCAAGGACAGGAGACACAGACTGGGGTTACCGGGTGCAGCTTGACCAAGTCTGTGTGTGTCCTATATGAGACACGCCTCATTCTGAGTGATCTCAGTGACTCCAATAGGTCATGAACGTGTGAGTGAGTTCCTACATGCATGCATGCACACGTGTAAACCAGACAGTGCTCCATTCCCAGTGGATTGTTCATGCTTACTGAGAAGACTCTCCAGGAACAAAGGGGAAAGAAAATAACCATAAGTCCACATGAAAATCCCCGCTGACCTTCCAAAAGAACAATGCGACCTTATCCTAGGACATCGTTCCGGTCCGTTTGATGATCAGCTTCTCTAGCCTGTCTCCTACTTTCAAGTCTTAAATAATACATGGAAAACAAAAAAAAAAAAAAAACTCAAGCACTCATAAACTAAGAGTTTCATACGGTCAGATATGACAAACAAGAGCCAGCTGGCTTAAAGCTCCAGAATAGAACTCAGGATTAAATCTTAAATGCACAAGTAGGCCAAAGGTCCCACATAAGCTAAATCATATTATTCATGCATGGTGAGGACAAATATGAGGGAAGTTAGTACCTGATCATTAATAACCCTTTTTGGCGTAGTTTCAGTAAAATAAAGCTCGGGCTGAGTGCACGGAACAGAGTCATGAGGTAGCCACTGATCACGGACTAATATTCAATACCTGTTTTGTAGTTTGGAGACATATAGATTTCAAATTTGAGCATGCCTAACTCCAGCCAACTGCAGGTTACGCAACTTTATATTGTTTCTGGCATCACATGGCGCCTTGTTTGTGCAAGACCTGGGCAGTGGCTTCAGTAATCTGGTTCCAGCTAGCTCACATTGCAACTTTAGACGCACAGAAGTCTGGTATTAATTGGCTTAAATACACCTGACCCGAGGACCGGTTGCAACCAGTTTTGCTCTGCGACTCTTGCAGAGAGTGTTATGTGGCTCACGTGCAGCTCCAGCGCAAATGGACCCTTCGTACAGTGCTGACTCCTGTGGAACAGCCAAGCACGAGGGCTTCCTGTGCACGCACTGCTTTTTGCCACTTCCTCTTTGTGCGTGTTTGTGAGTCAGTCATGTGACCAATCCAACAATTGTCAAGTTCTCACAAGCCCCTCACGTCGTCAGATAATCTGAATATTACAGGCTAATAATACAGGCTTATTCTTGATTTTTGTATACGACCAAACGTTGAGGTTGTTTTAAAAGGGATTAAATCCTTCAAGCTAAACCGTTTTCATCTGTAGCCAGATGACTTTATTGAGGATTAGACCTTGATCACTTGAACTAGTTACGTGCAGAGCACGTGTCTTATAATTTACACTATCTTTGAACTATAAGCTTGACTCATTTAACCTTCAAGCGCACAGAAAAGCTGTGTACAGTGGTTGAAACCAATGAACACAAGGAGTCGACAGGTGACCTGTGCAGGGGGTACCCCGACTGATACACCTGCTGCCCAATGTCTGCTGGGAATGGCTCCAGCTTCCCCATGACCCTGACAGATAAGTGTTATAGGATAATATATGGAGGGAAGGATGAACACAATGTTTATCTTTATGTTTAATGATGGGGAACACTCGCAAAACATGTTACTTCCTGTTAACACACAGAGATAATTATGTCTTAACACATGTCTTAGCTGCCATTAACAGTCAGCCCCCCCCCTCTCTCTTGAAGTTAACAAGACAAAATAGTCACGTCTCAGAGAAACGTCTGTCCTGAAAATGGCAGAGAACTTACTGACCGTTAAAAAGCACCATCACTGAAGGCTCCTTCCATAAAGCTTAAATCAGAAACCCTCACCAGGTCCTAGATGACACATTTTTCTTTTTTAAGTATCAACACTTTTTATCTATTCATCAGAATTATTAACACTCTCTAACCCATCAGAACTGAAAATACAGCTTTGTGGTATAAATTCTAGTAACAAAGACTCCAAGTGTTTCAAATGTACACCATCGCCATCCTAATGATGTGATCATGTTTATAAATCACCCAAACATTCGAGCTGCCGTTAATCTCCTCCAACCCCCTGTATTGATGCTCCTCTTTTGCTCTATTGATCTGGCTGCAGTTCTATGTCCTGCCAGCGGGAACCACCGAGAGTGCAACAGTACAAGCAGGACAGTGAGTAATCTCCAGCACTGGGGCGATTTATCCATCCATCCATCTGTTTAATCACCAGCCCTGACACACACCCATTAAGCAACAGTGCACAAAGAGAGGGTTATTTTAGTGTGATCATCAGGGTGCATTTATCTGTGTGGTACAGCACTTGTATTAGACTGAGGCTACGTTGCATCATGCGGAACGGGAAGCTAACTAGAGCTTCCGTGTTGCCCAGGGCCTCCTCATCATTGCTTTGCATAAACAGAAACAGTAAAGGCGTTCCCATTCTCAGGATTCCTACAGAATATGAGCTGCCATTATTTTCCAGTGAATCAAGCTGTGCGGCTTTACTTACAGCAGATACTTGCTTGACTGTCACACATTTGAATTCTAGCCATTCAACAATGAAAACTGTCTGTCGCTGAGTTTTAAGAGCACAGACGATCATGGCAAGAAGAAACTAAGTAGAGTCATGGAGGACAAACTAAAGCTTATACTTGTACTTGCAGTACCCGGTCATTCAACACAACTTAGAATATTTCCCATGACGCTGTGAGAAAAGAATGTACGGAGACAGTTTAGCAGCGTGACGGCTTTGTTCTTGTAAATTAAAAAGGTTTGAAATTAAAAAATAATAATAAAAATGCTCCTCAAAGTATCAATGTATGGGAGATGTTTAAACCTAATTTACATTCATTCAAGTAAGCACAACGTGGTAAAGAAAAGCAGAAAACATGTAAAAAGGTTGACTCATGAATAGTTAAAATTTTGAGACATTATTTTATAACACTTACCATATTGACACAAATGTTCATGTTCACTCCACTGTGATTGTGGTTTTTTAGTAATCCTGTGAACAATACTGCATCATTAGACCTATGAGAGGTTTTTTTCTTCCTAGTACTCTGATTTTTTTTTTTTTTAGGAGATTAGTGATTTAAAAATAATATGGGGAGCAGGGTGTCTCCAAAATAAAATCTCGCCTAGGACTTCCTATAGTCCTGCGCATGCTGTGGTTCACATATGCAGCCCTTTGAACGTTCTATGGAAGGAATTTTATACACAAACATTAAATATCCTGTTTACAACTATTGTAATCTTGTTAGCTTTACGCACTAACAATAGATACTGAGCCTGTCTCCTACAATAGACGACTTTTTAAAAAAAAAAAAAAAAAAAAAGGCATCTCTTCAGCAAAATGAAAACAGAATCATGCCTTTTCAGTTTCTCGAACAAGCAGCTTTTACTTCTGCTTGCAGACAACACACGACTGTTCGGAATTGCTGACGACTCCTTTACCTTATTTCAAAATCAATGAGGACATCAACCAGTATGTTTATCTATGTTTACATCTCCAAACCTTTGGGAATTATAGTAAGCACTATCACACTTTTTTTTTTTTAATAGCCAGAAAGTAACCTCCACAACCCCAGTCCCACAAACCCAGCAGGCAGCTACTGGACATAGACTCTTGGTGCTTGGACGCACTCCAACTAGGCCAGCAGTAAATCCATCAGCGCCCCGAACCTGCGTTTGAGTCTAATCAGCTCCAAGTGAATCTGAGGTGAAGAATGTGTAACATTAAAGACTACCAACCCTTCCGACAGCTTGATTGCATCATGTTGATTAACCACCTCACACCTTCCCTTTTATAGCACTGAACAGAGCCAGAGCACTAGGTTTTAAACCACCACCTCAAGCTTAATCTACAAAGATGAACCCTGTGGTTTTGCCTACACATCAATAAGCATTGTTCTAGTCTCTGAAACATTGTCCACAGAAAGCGCCTAAACCACGCCCACTCGAGGGATACCACCTCTCAACACTACAACCTGAAACATGGATGCTAGCACCTTCATTGGAGTTGTACAGCTTTAAATGTTTGAGCCATCAGAACCTGAATTAGACACAGACCTGCCCGAGAATCAACCTCGTTCCTCTCAGTCTGCCACAGAATGGTCATTTTCTCTCTCATACTTCTCCGAAGTACGCAAGTTAGCAAAGTGTATTATTAACTAGCACAACCTTGCCAAATAATTTCAGGCGATCAATAAATGACATGGAACAAAATATAATTTGTCACTTTACCAGATAGTTTTGTCTACATATTCACTGCTCAAACTAGCAGCCATCCTCTACACTCCAGCATAAAAAAAGCTTATTTTTATGACTTGTTCATAGTATAGAGTTGACAACTCAGTTGGTTGACAGGATCGTCACTCACACCGTGAATTAAACTATACTTGTACCTGTGGAGAATGCAGGACAATGCCCACAGAAGAAGAGAATGTCTGCTGCAAAGAGTTTAATGCTGTAAAGAAAAAACAACTCTATCTTCCACGATGATTATTAAAAGTAGGAATACACAACCTAGCTAACTCGCAAACTGTACTGATGTGGGTATAATAACTCGGAAACGAGCGGGGGAACCACTGACGCTAATGCGCTCTAATGTTTATAAGTTGCAGTGTTAGGGGAGGGGTTATGCTAATTCGCTGGCTCCAGTGCATCGCTGAGCCACCAGTTCTGACCCGCCCAAAAAATCTGGAACACAAAAATGATGAAATGATGAAAAATGCTCTAACTCCAATTCAGTAAAATACAGTTTACGGTCTTTTCATTAGCTATTTTCTAACCTGTATAAGCTGTTCAGAAACAAATCTCTGAATTTGCTTTACGTTGTCTTTAAATAAGCTTTTGTTGAAGTGTGTGTGATGGGTTTAGTGATTCTGGTGTTAATTTGTTAGCTGGTGTGAGAAGTTTGAGGTTTGTGTGCTGAGCTGAGGGCAAACGGGAATGTTAGCTATGGCATTTAATAGAAGGGGGGAAAAGTATGTAAAATCTGTCAGACTTGGGTGTTAAGAGCAAGGGAATCTTTTCTCACTCTTCATTTTATAGAGACGTTCAATTAATGAGTAGTGGAGAGAGCAAACCTTGGACTTGTAATGCAAAGTAGCTAAATTTGTTGTAGTGGTTCGGAGTTACAGCAGAGACTTGGGCCTGCTAGTTTGTGATTACAAGATGATGAGTGGGATGGTGTTGACCATGGTATTAGAATGAAATTTTAAAAGCTTTGAAACCTGATCTGAACCTGAGCTGATTAAGCAGATGAGCTGGACGGACTAAAGCGCTGCTGAACTGCTTTGTTTAAGCAGAAATGAAGAGATAATTCTCACTGGCACCACTATTAGCAGGTGGCCGAATAGTATTCCAAGTAATGTAGGAGACTGCATAGAACTACACATACTGTACATGTGAGATACAATTGAAAAATCACATGCTGATAAAAATTAATGTGCAATTCATTTAGAGCGGATTTGTCTTTTAACCCACTGATAATTAGACTTCCATTTTGGAAACTATGTAGCATAGATGTACTCTTATTTACAGGGTCATAAATAAAGCTGATACTATTGTTCAAGCAGTAATTGGAACGTAACCTCTGGACTCTGGAGAATGTTTTTTGGTTCAATACAAGTACAAGTCATATTTACTTCCTGCGTCTCTTCCAGTATTGAGCAGAAGCTGATCTAGTGACTGATTTTACTGCAAAAGGTCTAAACGTATGCATTATTAGAGATTACTGAAACATGTGCATTATCAGAGAGAAGTGAAAGGTCTGTTTCCACGAACACTTCTTGTACGACTAGTGTGGCACGTCTCTCCCTCCCTCTCCCTCTATAGTCATCCAACAGGCTATTCTGTTTCCATAGAAACCTTATGCTCATGCAAGGTCGCAGCCCGTCCTCCGCACTCTCACCTGACTCGCTGAATCCCTTAAGGACAATCTTACACCAGCACGAGAGCAGTGCTCTCAGCCCTAACATGAACATGAGGTATTAGATCTTTTCCAGATCAGAAGTGGTTTGTTGACACGTGCTCTGCTTCTGCGTGCTTCAACCTCAAACAAGGTCTACTGACCAGGCTGTTTAACACTGGAGGGCTTATACGTTGTGTCCTGTAGTTTGCAGGTACATGTCTTGAAGGAAAATATCGGATAAGGACCTTCAACCTTCCCGGTCTTAAAATGGACCTTAGACTTAGATACTACACCTGATATCTGTTTATGGATGGACTCTCATCTGTTACTTGAGTAGCACGGCTAATAAATAGGGGTTTTGTCTTAGAAATTGACTTGTGTCAGTTCTGAGGAAGATTCATTCAAATCTCAAGAGCGCCTGACAAAGCAAAGGCTGAACCATGAGCAGTGTCCTTAAACCCTCAGCTGTGTGCCAGAGGAGCACATGTTTAGGCCGTGTGCGTGCGCGCGCGTGCGCAAATCAAATGACTAGGTGTTGAAGCACTGAACTGCAGCACACATCTGTCTTAAAGCTTGAATACAGAAAGAAATGCTTGCTTACTAACCGACAATAATCCCGCAGGCGCTCACAAGCCCGATCTCCTTCTTCAGAGCCACGGATGATTGTCCTCCTGCTTTCCCGGCTTGTGTCGCTTCTTCCCCGGCAGCAGAAGCCGCGCTGCCTCGGTGTCTCGGTCCGTCCGTCATGTCCACTTCGGTCTAGGGCACTAGGAGGGGAACAGGGCTTGGAGTAGAAGGCTGTGTTGGTGAAGTCTGCTGGTTGCGAGAGACACGCGCGCGCAGTATCCTCGGCGAGCAGGGACAACAGCGGATTTTGTCTCTGTTTTGGTGAGCTTAAAATAAATAGGACAGGGTTTTTACTCGGTGTGGACCAGCTGAGGTAAAGAGATTATCAGCATCCCTGCGTCTGTCACCCGGCGAGGTGGAGGATAGAAGAACCAATACCGTGAAATGTGAAAGTCCAGCCGTGATTACTGTCGATCAGACTAGTCAATGTGACCGCACACAAATATCATAAACTAAGAGCTCATCCCAATAGGAATGAAAGATAGCAGGCTCAGTCTAGAGTCTCGGTAGTATTTATTATTTCCTGTCTAACAATGCATGGAAATTAGGTTTTCGTCTTACCCCGAGACTCCACCAAAATTGGAAAATACTAATAATAATATATATATATATGTATATATAAAAACAAAATTAGGCACTTCGTTCACCGCCTCATGTGCACATGGACTTCTTCCGCGTACTGACTTAAATCATGTGCTACGCCGCTTCCTTCTTTTCAGGTGCCTGATGCAATAACAGAGAAGATGAGAAGATGCTGGTGATGTGCGTGTGTGAGCTTTCTCAGCCTTTAAACCTCTTAAAGCAGTGACGTTATAACGACTAACCAACCTGAAACTGCGCCTCCCCTTTAAGCCTAATATTTTCCCCTCCCCCGTCCTCCATCACTCTACACACACACACACACACACTATTCAAATCCTTTTTTTTCTGCCCACAGTGACTCATTTATGCTTTACTTTACTCATAGGCCCTGTTTACACTTGGTTTAAAAATGCATCAGGTCATAAGAGGACAGCCGAGACACATCCCCTTTTACACCTGTGTGTCTATCATGCGCCTCCATGCTGTCTAGCCAACCACTGTCGCCAAACAAGCACCATATCCGGCACTGATGATGTATTTTCCTGTTACATCATTGTTGGAGATGCATCAGTTGTAGTAATGTAGCTTACACTACAAAAGATATGTGGTCAAATGCGCCTCGGGATGTAGTTTGAGTGAATGCATCTCGGTGTTTGTTTACACTTGTATTTAGCGCTATCCATCTTGTGAGCAGATTGAGTTCATTAATCGCTAGCACACTAGCAAATGTCCTGCCCATGTCCTGTCCATGCTGGGCACAGATGGTTGGTGGCACAGTGAGTGGTGGGCGTGACTCCAGGGGGACAATGTACAAGGTTAGAATTACAGTTCTGTGGGGGAGTTACTGGGGAGGGGAAAGAAAGCAGAAGTTTCATGTTGGAAGTGGAGGAGTGGGTGATTTTCTCTTCTGTTTTTGTTTTGTTCTAAGTTGGTGTGGCTGGGACTCACAGTACCCCGGTTCAGTAAACAGCTAATGCAAGAAACTCACATCTGTGTCCCTGTGAAGAAGATGTTACAGGATGCAGTAGCAGTAAGATTTCCCTTCACTGTAACTAAAGGGCGCAAACCTGTTCCAGTATGACGGTGCCCCATTCACAAAGTGAGATCCATGAAGACATTGTTTCCCAAAGTTTGGAGTGGAAGACCTTGAGTGTCCTGTACAGAGCCCTGACCTCAACACCACAGAACACCTTTTGGATGAGCTACGTTGACAGCTGAGCACCAAGTCTTCTCACCCTGCATGAGTAACCAAGCTCTTGTACTTTTGTGGCTGAATGAGCACAAATCTGCAAAGGCACGTTTCAAGATCTAGTGGAAGGCCTTCCCAGAAGAGTGGAGGCTATTATAGCTGCAAAAGGGGGGCAACTCAACAATAATGTGCATGGTTTTGTAATGGGCTGTTCAATACTCAGGTATGCACATACATCTGGCCATATAGTTTTTTCTGTGCATTTCTGTAAGTCGCTATGAATACGATTTTTTTCCTAAATGCTGTAAATGTAAAAATTGACAACAGGACATTTTAAAAATAGCCATCGTGAAACCTGAATCACTAACAATGAAAGATTGGTATGACCCCACGCAAGCATCACAATCAGACTGAGATGTTATTTAAGATGATAAGATTAGTTGAAAATGTATCTGGTGGGTTAATGAATCTGTTTAAGTGTGAATGAGATTATTGAGCCAATGTTTGACCAATATCTTTTGAGGTGTGTGTGGTATCAGTTTGCACATTGCTAAATGGTTAACTACATTAACCTCACATCTCTTGTGCAAAACTAAAGTAAACCTTTCTGAGCAACTAAATGGGGAATTTGGGGTACAGGGAATAAATGTCATTTTCGGTTTTCTTAACAATACCGATGCAGTGTTGTTAATAGGAACAACATAGTATATCACATTAAGTGTGACTGTGTTGATCAAAGGCCATTTTGTACAGAGATAGAGACAATGAGAGAGGGAGAGGACATTAACTGATATGATAAGGCCACTAGATTTCCTCACTGATAAAAGGCAAAAATAATAAATAGCCCAAGATTTCGGGCCATCAAAGAAAGTTTTTTACTTGGTCATTCCTATACATATAGTCTAAATCTTCCTAGTCTTATCCTCATCACCTTTGCATATTCTCATACGGACACAACTGGACATGTTGGGGATTGATTGTTTACTTGCACCATACAATTAACTAGAGATGCAATAAAGCATGATTACAGTTCAGTTACAGCAGTCTATATTAGAAAAGCTGTGTAATGCCATAGGATATATACAACCAATAAACTATATAGGAGTATAAGTGCTAATCAATAGTCAGAGATGAACTCTATCCCATTATTCATTCATTTCTCTTCAGTTACCACCTCCTCCGGGTCAAGGTCCCAGTGGATCCAGAGCAAATGCCAAGAACGCTGGGCATGAACACTTGAACACTGGAAAAATGTCACCTGGACCTGTGCCAACTGTAGCCTCTGATTCCTGTTCTTGGATGCCAGAAGTGGAACCCAGTGTGGTCTTCTGTGGTTGTAGATCATCTGCTTCAAGGTTTGATGCATTTCTGCTCACCACTCAAACAGCATTTATTTGTGTTACTGTAGACTTGTCACCCTGAACCAGTCTGGCCATTCTTTTCTGACCGCTCATCAACAAGGTGTTTTCATTTGCAGAATCACCAGTAATTAGATTTTTGTTGTTGATGTTGTTGTTTTTCACGCCATTCTATATAAACTCTTCTTACATTCGTGGGTGAAAATCCCAGGAGATCAGCAGTTTCTGAAATAATCAAACCAGCTCATCTAGAACCAACAAACACGCCGCAGTCAAAATCATTGAGATCAAGTTTTTTTTCTTTTCTGCATCCTAGTGCATCCTAGTGAATATGAACTGAAGCTCTTGATCTGTATCTGCATTGCAATGCTGCCACGTTATCGGTTGCTTGCCTAATTTGGTGACTAAGCAAGCATATAGTTGTTCCTATTAAAGTTGCTGGTGAGTGCATGTATATTTCTATTATAACTTGTCTTTATAATCACACACTTCAGACATGAAATGCTTCCATAAGGTCATAAGGCACACTCAGAGTCATCGCTCAAATAAACAAATTGTGCCATCCCACGTAAATGGTTAATCTGGGATTGAGAATGGAGTGTAAAAATGATGCCACTTCTGTACCACTACTGCTTTACATATGTATGGCTTGACGTTAGATAAATCTTTAAGGGTCTTTAAGGTGTTCACACATGAGTGTGTCTGTTCTAGTCTTGTCTATAATAATCTCAGCAGCTTTTTTCATCAATGTTTCAGGAAAAAGTCAATAAATGGTCTACATTAAAATCTCACTGACGTATCAGGAAATGGGCATGAAGAAGCTACACGCTATAACCTGAAGGCTGCATTCCTGTAAAGTGTTATCTTCTCGACCTCTGAAGAAGGAGATAATGTGCATGTTGCAAATTGCTCAGAAAGGGCTTAGGGGGAAATGGTTAGAAAAGCATGGATAAAGAGAACGAAAGAGCAATATGGAAATGAAAAGATGGGTAATTTCGATGACAAAGACTCTGCACTTATAAGGCTAATCCAGAGAATCCAGTGCATGGATCAGACATGTTAGAGCAGAGAAAGAGCTACACAATCCTGTGGCATAATACTGCCACATCTGGAATTACCACATCTTCATTACAAAAGTGAGACGTTAACACAACGGAAACATAAGAAAGACTGATAGGCACTAAGCCGACAATTTAGAGGAGTTTTGTAGGGCAGATTATGAAGCAGCAGAGTCATGAGTGTTGGAGTAAGATCTGCTGCCCTGCCTTGGGTTTAAACTCCAACACATTCTCACTGATCAGCAACTCTTAGAGATGTAGATAAGTGAGTTACTCAGACTGATTATGACCCTGGTCTATATTCTCTCTCTCTCTCTCTCTCTGTCTCTCTCTCTCTCTCTCTCTCTCTCTCTCTCTCTCTCTCTCTCTCTCTCTCTCTCTCTCTCTCTGTCTCTCTCTCTGAGATTCATGTTGTGCTTTCTTGGAAATAACAGGGCAGTGAAAGGTGCAGAGATTTGCAGAAGAGATATGGGGTTAATAAATAACCAAAGCTTTTAAGCCCATTTGCTACCCAGTGGCTGGAAAATAGGGACCCATTACATCATTATAGATTGAGTTTTGAGGCAGTTTCTGAAAGAATATCAGGAATGGTTTGCATATTTTTTGTGTTCAGTTACTTATTTGATTAATGTCTTTATAACACCCAAGGTTGCTGTACAAATTACATAACACAAAGTAATATAAAAAAAACAACTTTAAGAAGTGGAAACTAAAATGAATACGGAGTGAAGAGAAAGGTTGTAAGATTTGATTGAACCAATAGAAGTCACGTAGAGATTGAGGAAGAGCATTCCACAGTTTATGAGGCATTAGTGCATGGTGTGGGATACTGCGTGCAGTCTTCTGCCAAAGAATTTGGGGTGTAAAATGGGATACAAGGATGGAGAAGCGGAATTAGCCAGCATAGTGTATCTACTTATTAATCAAATCTGCCAGCATCCTGGTTGAGAAACTTCCAAGTGCAGCTTTTCTTGCTTTGCATGTTTCAATGAACAGCTGCAAAGTCATTTTCCTTGAATCAAGCACCACTGCTAGGAGGGGGTTTATTTTCCACACAAAGACTGCAACCCAGCCAGTAAAAACGAATGGACAGGTAACAGACATGTGCAAACACTTCACAGTACCTTCAAGAAGGGCAACAGTGGAATCAGAAAATCAGTTGAACTGTCTATGACATGAGCAAATTGATCTAGGAAGGAAACATTAAAAACAGTAATTGCAATGTACTGGTCACGTGTGTGTGTGTGTGTGTGTGTGTGTGTGTGTGTGTGTGTGTGTGTGTGTGTGTGTGTGTGTATGATAGAGAGAGAGCAAGAGAGTGAGCACAAGGGCAAAGCCTTCTGTCCTTTACGAGTGCTGTTGAGCATGTACAGGATGATGTGACTAGCTCTCACTTGAGTACCTCATTTAGAGCAAAACAAGAGGACTGACTTCTTAGTGAGTTGCGCAACCTACCCAGAATTGCTAAGTAGAGACAGATGGATGGAGACAAATAAGGAGATGAGGAAATGAGGAAAAATAAGATATGTGATGTGACAACCAAAGAATGGCTTATCTTACAATGGCTTGTAAGAGAACAAGACGTTATGGAGTGCAGTTTGTACTCTCAGCATGGGAAAGAGTAATGTGTGTATTTACAGAAAGAAAAGAGGGTGAAATCGATGAGCAAGGAGAAACAAGGGCCAGACTGAGAAGCAGAGACAGAGGTTGAAAGGGGGCGTGAGTGTTTTGAAGAGAGTGTAATTTGAGAAGTGTGTTTACCATGCACAGAGGCACGTGTTCTAGGAGCAATATTTCCAGGAAGACTTCTCTCCCCAGCGACTTTGTATTTAACTTAATCCTGCAATGTATATCTGGCCAAAGCCGATTATGGTGATACATGCAGTTCCCCTTTTCTATATTTATGTTAGTGTGTGTGTTTATGTGCTGGACAGTTGTGTTATGTTATGTTATATTATTACTAAGCAGTATGTTCTGTTCCAACTGTCTAGATCTGGATCCATCTGCTGCAGTCCTGTTCCTCTTTAGCTTGTGTGTGAGTGAGTGATTTTGTTTATGAGTTGGTGGGTGATGTAATGTGGCTTTCTGTTTATGTGTGTGCGTGTGTGTTTAATAAGCTTAAGGTTGCATCTGAATGGCTTTCTATTTGTGTTGTGTGTGTTTGCATGCTTGAGGTCCACCAGAGCGTTGCTTTTCCATTAATCACAATGTTCACTCTTATGTTAATGAGCGATAATCTCTGAATAATGTGAATATGTGTGTTTATTTGTAACCATTTGTGTGACTAAGCCTTTGATGGCCATTCACATAGACTATAAGAATTGTGTCAAAGCCCTTGCCTTGTTTGTCCACACCTTCTTCTGTGTCTGTGTTTACCTAGCTTCTTTTTTGGCTAAATTTGTACACTCGTAGATCATAATATTGTGTCTGAGAGTTGTTGTTTTAATCTAAGAATAGCTCTTCACATTGTTTCCAAGTAATCATTGTGCAGTCCAACTGCGCTGCTTTCCGTTAATGTGACCACAGATGGCGGCTTCACTGTTTCTCAGATTGATCACTGTAGGTCAGTGATGGCCTTGTGAATCGGTGTGACTGCTTTCATCACACAGCCATTGTGGAAGACGTGTTCAACATAACAGTCAATTGGAAATGATTGATTTTGCCCTTTGTTCGTTTTCATTAGGCTGATGGTGAGAGTAAAGCTTAATGATTGATTGCAGAGTGTAAATGGGATATTCGGGGGGCTGTTTTGGGGCTCAATCATATGGACAGTAACACCATGTTGCCAGTTCTACAGTACACAGGACACACTGCAATTGGGATATGTCTTGCAGAAACATAATCAGTGTTGGATGGTGTGATGTGGCCACATGCAACATGGATATTTCCCATGCCTGTCCAGAAGTGTTTTATTCCCCAGCAATGTGCCAATAATTTGTTTTAAAAAAACATTAATTAAAGAAGAACATGTCACCTATTTATCAGCCTCTAGTTATATTTAATGTAAAATGAAATAGGGTAATTTCTGTTATCATTTATGCCAAACAGCCTCCAAAACTATAGTACCAACGGCGGCACTAAAATCTTACCAAAAACTAGTTCAAGAACAGTTCAAGAACCATGTAAAGGTATTTTCGAACATCTGGAGTCTTAAATGAGGAACTGGAAATAAAACAATGTGTTAAATTATAATTTCTTTTGTTAATTGCCGTTGTGCTTGCTGGTCATCATGATGCTATTTGGTAGGTAAAGCTGCTACTAAACTCCTTCTCACACCTAAGTGAAACTAAAGGTTCATGGTAACATTCGTGGAACAATAATACTTTAGAAATGAAAAGACAGAACAAGTGATTGACCCATGATATAATACAAATCACCAATATGTGATTTCTGAAGGACACCTAGCGTTATTATTAGATTTCAACTACCAGATTGCTATGAGCTGAAGGGAAACACAAATCTCGTGTATGTAAAAATGTATTTATATACATATATATATGTCTTTACTATATTCTCAGTTACAATATTCTGTTGATTAGTTTGATACATTTTCATTTAAGTTTTCTAGATTATGTCTCAGAACACATTGCCAAACTTGCCAGGATCTACACTACTTATTTGAAGATTTCAGATCAGCATTCAAACATAATCTACTTACTTCACCATCCTGCTTCCACCAGAATGGGTACGTTTCTCATTGTTCTTCTTTCTGTACGTCATCTTGTGACAGCATCTCCAGACCCCTCTGTGGTGGTGTACTTCACACCGCATTCTCAACAGGAATACTGACAGGCCTGCATGTGGGAAGTTTAACAGCTCTGGTGCAGCTACAACAACCTGAAGCTGAAAACACTCAAGATTGAAGAAACACAGAGATCAAACTCAATTCCTGAGAATTTCACTCAGACAATCTGGAGCACATACACATAAACAGCAAACCAGAGTGCTAACAGTAAAACCTGATAAAGGCTTTAATACATTTATTGAAATGTTTTCGATATGTGAAAAAGGCCAAGTTGAAGAAGCTGAAGAAGCTGAATGTGCCTCAGGAGCAGACCTACAAAGCCACCAGACATGTGAACTGTCAGCTTATCAGTGATTATAAGAAAAAGAAAGCAGTCTATTCTTCACAGTTAATCTCCATAGCTAAGAGGCAGGTGGAAAAAATAATCGCTGACCCCGCACACCCTACACCACATATATGAATTCTTTCCCTCTAGCAGATGCTTAAAATTGATGCGTGCACACAAAAAAATTCCAGACTCATGAATGTGTAATCTCCCCTCACATGTTATTTTATGGTCAGCAGTGTGTTCAGTATGCAGGAGTTTGTACATGGGTCAACACCAAAAATTGTGAAACACCTTTTTTTGTAAAACAGCTTAATTATATTATACAGTGGGATGCGAAAGTTTGGGCAACCTTGTTAATCTTCATGATTTTCCTGTATAAATCGTTGCATGTGACGATAAGAAAATTTCAGTTAAATATATCATATAGGAGACACACACAGTGATGTTTGAGAAGTAAAATGAAGTTTATTGGATTTACAGAAAGTGTGCATATACATATATATAATATAAAAATATACACTACCAGTCAAAAGTTTGGACACGCCTTCTAATTCAAT
>JAQQZU010000001.1:5199274-5217630 GCA_030068025.1 Parauchenoglanis punctatus | reverse complement strand
CAAACTTTTGACTGGTAGTGTACCTTTGCTTACTTCCGAGCTCTGGAGGAAACCCTGTTCTGACCCCGCCATGGCTTCCTGTATCTCTCCATCACTCACCTCTGCCTATCTGAGCTCCTCTCCTCTGTTCTCCTCACAGTCCATCTCCAGACCCTCATCTTCTCCAGGCAGGTTTTTGACAGTATGTGTGCTGCCTGAGCTGGACCTTCAGCCGAAAGTCGGTAGCTGAAGTTAATAGTACGTTCTCAGTTTTCCATCCTGTCACTTTCTGTAAAGCATTTTCTATTCTCCGAGTCCAAACATATTTTTTTTACAGTTTTGAGATGGAAACTGGATCTACAGCTTAACCGTGCGTCTGCACCCCTAACACCCTCTGACATATACAGAACTTTGTTTTGGTTACAGATAAAATCACAAGTGAACAAGTGTGTGTGGGTTGTGGGGGTTGCAGCGAGATCTTGGGGGTCTGTTGACTTTCTACAGAATTTTCTCCCCATAAGGCACCCAAGGGACGAAGGAGGAAGTGATAGCGTCTACATGGAATGGTGATCTTTCAAAACACTACCACAGAACAATGTAGCCAAAGTCTCCTATAGGATTAAATCCTCTAGGTTATCTGTGCTTTGAAGTTCTCTTTTTCAGAGTTACGAGTTAAGATTTAGCTGATCTGTGTTTTCCAAATTTAAGTTATGTTAAAAGAAAATCCATTGAAACCAGGTTATGGGAGTCATGGACCTAGCAACACAGGGCTACAAATCCTTGGATAACTGGAGGTGTTATTTAAGTAAAAACTGTTTTTAAAATGGAGTGTTTTGCCTTTTGAGCACTAAACCAGAAATTTTGGTTTAGCGGATTTAAGCCAGGCTTGGAACTTAATTTTTGGATTTGGATTTTAAGTGCAATTTGTCTGTTTAAGGGTTTAACTAATCCAGTATTATTCCCTTGGGTGTTTTTGTACCAGTTTCATCCTTGACTGGCACCTTCTTAGTCTGTCTGTTTATGTCTCTCCCTGTGTCTGTCTGTCTCCTTCTGTCTTTCTTTCACAATGTTTCTCATTAGCGATGACTCTTTTGGTATCTGCTGGGAGGCAGAGTGTGTTGTGCTCTGTGTATGTGTGTGTGTGTGTGTGTGTGTGTGTGTGTGTGTGTGTGTGTGTGTGTGTGTGTGTGTGAGGAAGAGGTGGCGAGTGCCAGACATATGGAGTTGATCAGCAGGCTGGGTGCTGATGTTTTCTTTGGGAATGCTGACAGACTGACAGGCAAACTAGTGCGATCCAGTGACACAAATCTCACTCGGGCTTTGCTGAACAACCAGAAGAAGAGAGTGAGCAGTGGAGACAGGAAAAAAGGAGACAAAAAAGGAGAAAGGAAAAAAAAAGAAAGACATTTATTGTGACTGCCCCCTTTTTTCCTCTCTTGCTAAGGTTGCGTTCTCCCTCTCTCTTCACTCTTACTCTCACTCTACTCTTCTCATTCCCTCTCTCCTTCACCCCAGGACACACACACACTCTCTGACTCTCCGACTCTCTCTCTCGTGTGGGGAACTTTTTCACCCCACTCTCTCTCTCTTCCTCTCCCATTTGAAATGATTCTGAGAGGGAGGGAAGTATTTGAAGGCTTGCTGAGATGCAGAAACTCCCCAGATGCCTGAGACTGGAGCGGTGAGAGAAGAGGATTTGTCCTGCCGCACACTGACCACTCAACTGAATTATTGCAAGAGAAAGAGAAAACAAGGGGCTGCAGGGAGACGAGGTGTGCAGCAGACTGATATTACTAATTCTCCTTTCCTGCAAGTCACTACAGGCACTTTCACCTTCCTGCAGCGTGGATGTCATGGCTGCTCTGCGGTTTTTAGTCACTGTGTGGTTCTCGCTTGTGATCTGGAGCCTGCTGAGGACAAGTGGATCCAGCATTCCATCTCAGACCCGCCACAACATCTCAGAGAGCGCAGAGAGCAAAGTAGAACGTCTGGGCCAGACCTTCAGGCGTAATGTGCGCCTGCTGCGTGAGCGTGGCGGCCGCCTCGAACTTGTCTTCCTTGTGGACGAGTCCTCCAGTGTGGGAGCGACCAACTTCAGGAGCGAGCTGCACTTCATACGGAAGATGCTCTCGGATTTCCCGGTTGCACCTGAGGCCACACGTATCGCCCTCATCACCTTCAGCTCAAAGAACCACGTGCTGACCAGAGTAGACTACATCTCAGCACCAAAAGCTCACCAGCACAAGTGTTCACTTTTCAATAAGGAGATTCCTGCCATCACGTATCGAGGGGGAGGCACGTATACCAGGGGAGCCTTTCAGCGAGCAGCGGTAAGTGTATAGACATGTTCAAAGTGTGTTTATAGGTGTGGGCATGAGAGAGAGATAAAGAGATAAATTGTCCTTTTCCCAAGAAGACACTACACCAGCTTTACAGCATGAACATATGACCTAAGCTTTCCATCATTGTTTTACTGTCTGACTGTCACGCATGGTCAATGGGTTCAAAAGGAAGTCAGAAAAAGATGGAAATGTAAAGCGAGAAAGAGAGATGAAGCCTGAAAGGAAAAAGGGTTGTTTCTGTGCATAAGGAAAAATGCAGAAATGTTGCCGTGTGGGTTGGAATGACTTATTATTGGTAATGCAGTTCACAGATGTAATAATGAACAAACCAGCTTTATAACGTCTTATCTTTTTCCGATTCTCACTTCCATGTGTTCTAAAAGGAATTAGATCCCTGTCCCTGAACAGCCTCAGCATAGAAAAATGAGCTATCACGTAAACCATAAAACAGAGATGAAGAGGATATGGAGTGTGAAAGTGATTCATTCCTCTAATGCATAGGTTGAAAGTGCAAAGTTGTATAATGCTGATATGGCCCTTTTCCTGCTCTCATCCTTCACTTCACTCCCTTAACTTTCACTGGGTTCATGGACAGAGTAATAGCAGAGTATACACACCTAAGTGGAGAGGCTGCGTGAGTCCAGAGTGAAATGAGGCCACAGGAGACACGCTGACTCTCCGTATGTTCGGGTCCACCTCCAGCTACACTGTGCCATGTCATGACGTATTGCACTGTGTTGTATTTCTTCTACTGTATTGCTTTGTGTTGGCGCTTCAGTGAGCTCAGTGAGATACACACTTACTGTTGACATGAATAAAAGTTTGAATTGGTAAAACACATTAATGGTCAAAACCTTGACTAATTAAATAATTTAGAGTCATATTGTATTGATTAAAGGGACAATGACTAGAGCCCTGCCTGCTGCTAGTGGAATCACAATCACAAAAATGGTTGTCGGAGATAAATTCTGAGTCAGAAAACGAAAACACAAGCCTTGAAATGAAGAAACCGGCAAGACCCATTGCAGGGCTACACTCGACACCGCAGCTTTTCTATGTTTGAAAATATATTATTGTTGTAGAGATAGAAGCTCCCACGCTCTGGACACACTGGACCTTTAATCAATGGAGTTGTTAGTAAGACAGATAATGATCTTTCTTTGGAGAAAATTCCCATCTTTTAATAATCATCTTCCTAAAATGGCTTTATTTCCCTTATCTCCATGACGAAAGCTTCCTCGGACTCCATACAGGCCCTCTAACCCCGGCTCTGAAGCCTTTTTATGGAAATGACTAAAGTCATATCCATGTGTGCTTTTAAGGCATAAACCTGTGATTCATTTTAAGTTAATTCTTGGATTCAGACAAGAGACAGAAATAATGTAAACAGTTTCCTATTTCTAATAAATGGCCTTTCCTTTTCTCTGACACATATATACGACTTAGCCTATCTGGGTTTTGCAAGAGGTTGAGAGAGCTCACGCTTTCTTTCTCTCTTCTCTCTTTACATACTTTTAGTATGTCTTTTGTGGTATTTTTTAATATTTTTCATACACACATCCACTATACACTATAGTGAAACCTTGCAGGAATTGGAATTTGGACCCTGATCTTAATACAGGTTGATCATGATTAATAGTGTTCACTATAACCACCAGATTTTTAAATGTTTTTTTTAGGTGTTTTTTATTATATTTCATATTATATACCAACGGTTTTTAAAGTGGCATTCGGGGACCCCAAGTGGTCTGTTAAGCATAGATAGGATCTTTTTTTTCAGAGATAAAAATCGTAACCTGTTATTACCATCATTAGTACATTTATGAGAAGGTTCTTATAGTTACTTACCTATTTGAGTGGTTACATGAATTGAATGGATTTACACCAAACCTCACTCTCATTCATTAAATTTCAGTAAGCTGCTTATCCTGGCCAGGATATTCAGATCAGGTCAACTGGCTACTCTAAATCACCCATAGATGTGAGTGTGAAAGGCTGTTCATCTTTCTGTGTTAGCCCTGCAGTAGATTGGTGACCTGTACAAGGTGTACCCCACCTCCTGCTCAAAGTCAGCTGGGATTGGCTGAAGCTTCCCCATGACCCTTAAGGGATAAGCTGGATGGATGTTGAAAAGTTGAGGAGGTCCACTGATATTTTTTTTTCTTTTTATAATTTAGAGTTAAAACCCCTGCTAAGTGTGTACTATTAAAAATGTTACAGTTAATGGGTTCTTCTTTCCCTCTTATCCAGAACCCTACAAAAATGTTTCTCTTTTTAAAGGACCCCTTTAGGGAGCTAAGAACCCTTGATAAGTGAATACAAAGATATTTTTAACAGTAAGCATCCCAAAACTTCAACCTTTCTAAACTTTTTTATTATCTGATATGCTGTGGTTTATATAAACGCTCAGCTGAGTTAAATATAACTCCACAGTTCTCAGTGATGGTGGGATAAAGGTTAAAGTTGGGGGATTGGACGATGGAATGAAAGTCCCAGCGATTACAAAATTCCACACAGTCAGCTCTTTAAAGCCTTGTGCACTGTTTCCTAAACTTATAAATGTGGAACTTTCTTTCTTTAAAGTAGTCAGGTTCTTTCCTCTGTGATGATTTGCACTTTGCATGATTTGCCAGCTTTCTACAGATTACCATTCACTGCCAGAGTCTCTAGTCTTTCCCCCAGAGAACACCAGAGCCAGAACAACTTCATGACCCCCCCACCACCGTCTGTGTGCATCTGTGTGTGTGTCTGAATTCTTTCCTATGTTCTCCAGATTTTTCACCTGGCCGCTTTTCTGATTAAGCCCAGGAAGGATGTATAATAGGTTAGGTTGAATGGGTTTAGACTTCAGCATTAAAAATGAGGGTTTTCTGCCAAATCATGCATTTTGGAAGGTTTATAGTATGGACGGCAATTGTAGCATGAGTGAAGATGATTTTTGGAATTTACAAGTAATATTTATAGCAGGAAAACCCATTCGTGGGTCTCACACACATGCACACACAAACGAGAGCAGCCGAGTCTTCTCAAATCGTACGCAGTAGACAGCTTTGTCAATTTTTTCATTCGGTATGGGCAGTACAAGTTTTGCGGAGGAGGGGTGAAAAGGATTCTTGCATAATAATACTGTCTTCCTCTTGAAAACCTCTTTTCCCAGCAGAAATTCCAGAAAGAGGTGTTTTGAGTGCCATTGACCCCTCCAGCATGGTTTTTGAACCCAGGACTGTGGGAGAAAGACTGTTGCAGGATGTAAACACATAAGCTAGTCCTAATTTCACTTACTAGCTACACAAAACCTCTGTCAGTAAGTCTCTTTCGACACAGAGGCCCCGATTTACTGAGATGCAAAATAATGAACGTTAATTTGCATATGCATGGAGTTAACTCGAACATCCAAAAAGTGGGTGTGTTGCATAGAATAATTGCATGAATGATGTCAATTGGGCATAAAAGTGGGTGCAGAAAACAATATGTAAATGAGGTTTTTGCATGTGATGTTAGTTTCAATCAAACTGAAACTGAACTTGCACGTAATTTCACAAAAAACTGTATAGTCCAATATACACCAAAAATAAATGCTGTTGGCTTTGGATATGTGAATATATTAACATTGTACGAAATATTTTGATTGTTTTATGATACTGATGCAGAGTTCTAATATCCTTTCTCATTAAAGCCTGTAAATGTTTTCTATCAGAAATGGATTGCTACAAATTTAATACATGGTCTCTGGATGTATCTCTGATGCTTTTCCCATAGAAATGGCCCAAATTGCATATTCAATAAGGCAAACACATAAAACCAAACATGTGCTATTGTGTTTTTTTTTTCTTTTAATACAATACCTCTATAAACCCTGTTAGTAAATCAGCTTGCATGGTTGTTGCAGGTGTTTGCAAGTTTGCGTGGGTTTTTACACAACCCAATCCTGACCCTGAGCATGTCTCTGTTTTACTGAACAAAAGAAGCATAAAAGAACAAATGAGTAATGTGTACTGGCAGATCAAAGTTATTTTTATGCTTGTGATATTTACATGCACAATCACTCGCAAATGCACACACACACACACACACACACACACACACACACACTATAAATGTGCTGACAATCTTCTGCTCTGATCTAGAGCACTGGGTTTAGTAAAGATGTTTAAAAGATAAATAGGAAAAAGTTTTGTTGCATCATTAAGGCAAGGCAGAGCAGCACGAGCCAAAAGTGTTAATTACAGAACAAATAAAAAGAAGTGAGATGAAAAGGAAAGACGAAAGGTCAGAGAATTAGGAAGGGGAGACAAATGAGAACCAGCAAACAGTTCTGGTATTCCCTCCATCCCTGCCGGGTTGATAAGAGAGGATTGTGTTTCTACAGCGAAACCTTGCTGCTTCCTGCACACGTGTTTGTGCTGCTAATAGGGATTGATGAGCGAGATCAATACGAGAAACGGGCCTCTCTCCCCCACAGCCAGATAAGGCAGCCAGGAATTTCTTTAAAGCACCCTGAAAGCCTGAGATATGCCTGCAGACAGAGCGAGATAAGACCCAGAGGCCTCTGTCGACCCCCAGTAGACTACAGTTTATCATGCACAGAGGATGAATGAGACGTCTGACGTGTCTGTGTTGAACAGAACTGGCTGTGGTTTTGTAGTAACAGAATCTACAGTTGCTGTAGGGAGAATCGTGTGCAACTTTGGGTCTGATTTGCACCTGGCTCGTTTCATCCATAAAATTTGGGCTTTTGTTGTGAAATCAAAAACAAGATGAGAACTATGGGTTCTAGGTTGAGCCATCTGGAACTGTCATAATGATGGCAGTGTGCGCATCTGTAGCATCATTTAGGCATGCAGTGATGTTGTCATAGCACACTGTGTGTTTACACCATTGTTAAGTTCAAGATTGAAGAAGTGCTTGGAATAAACAGTTGCAGGTTTCCGAAATGTTCCTTTAATAATGGGACTCTGTTGTTTGCCTGTGTATATGGTGTTGAATATTATATTATATTACATGGTATGTGCAATGAATCAGAAAATGCTAAACTCGTGTCCGAGTGTCAATAGTTCGGTTCGGTTTTGGTATATAGACAGTGTCCTAAAGAAATCCAGATGTAGAATTAGATCCTTGAGACAACAGGAACCAGACTCAAAAGGGAGCACATCATCTGTGGGTGACACCAGACAGTAGGATTGTAAATCGTTACAATTCATCAGGTGTTGAAGAGTAAAGGCAAACAGTACTAAGTGTGTTGAAAGCATGTTCAAGATGTGTATACAGTGAATGAGTACAGGGCAGTCTACGTATATGAGAACACCAGCAGCTCTTAGGTAGAAATCTACATAGCCGGAAAAAAAAACTGTTAAATTTGAAAGTTGAAGAAGCACAGCTCCAGCTTTCTAAAAGTTTCCTAAGTACTTTGCACAGTTGAAGACGTCTCTCAGTAAACAGATTAGAATCGAGCTTGAAAATGAACAGGACAAAACAGCATTCAGACAAGTGGAGACAAAATTACACTGTGCAATCTTCAGTGGTGTTCAAATCAATGCCTGCCTTTTTGTTTAGTCAGCTAATATCTCGCTGAACATTAGATTTCTCTACAATATACAATAATTAATAAATAGAACCATGAAAAGTCTCTTAATTAAATCACTAGCATTAAATATGGTTAGAATCTCCTTAGGATTCTTTTGTTAACAGTTAAACATGCTCTGCAGAACTATGGTCTGGTTCTCTATCAGAAAGTTTCTATATGGAACCATTTTAGAACACTTTGAACTTTTATCTACGCGCAAAAACAACATTGAACAACTAATCGCCTCTTAAAAAAAGAGTGTAATACTTAAGAGTTCTTGACGTTTTAGATGTACATTCACGTTATATTGAAAGACCAGTAAGTGAACACAGAGCTTTGAAAGATTAAGTCAGATCATTTGGACCTATAGAAGCTGTTTCCTGTCTTCTCACCACCTCGTGGTCTCTGTTTTCCTTCAGCTGTTCTAAACTGATCGAGACAGCTTTTAATAAAAGGATCAAAGGTGAAGAAATAGCATTTTCCTGCTATTCTGTGTATGGAACTGGACCTCTCCAAACTCCTACCAAACTCTATCCTTACACACTTTTATTTACACGGGTACTTTTCAAGTTAAATGCACAGGTCTGAGTAAATGAACTCAGCAGGTCGCACATCAATCAGGAGACATTTCTATGATTTCAAACAGTTGGCCTCATTTGCCACTTCTTCCTTTCTTTTTAATTGCAACTGTCATCACCATTTTAACAGCTCGGCTCCTGGTTTTTGCCAACCCCGTGAGGCGTGTGATGGAAAACTCAACAAGGAAAATAAGGTTTCAGTATAGCGAGTGAGAGAATGTGGAGAGTGGTGTTGAGGTTGATGAAAACTGAGCTTACAGAACTGTTTTGAGAGCTGGGGTAAAAAAAAACTAAAAAAAAAACTGAACAGGGTACAAAGAATGTGTCAGACAAAATATCAGTGTAATTGGTATAAGCAATTACACATGTTTCTGTGTGGGGCAGAAGAGAAGGTTTGGAAAAACAGGGCACACAGAAAGAATCAGCGGGATGAAGGATGACGATGAACAGAGACACAGAGCAGAATCGACCAAGGGATAGAGACTGTGAGAGAAAATCTATTGCTTCCTGATATTTCACATTTTGGACCATGCCAGTAAATCAAACTCAGTGATTATATGATTGTGAATGTTAATATTCATGTTAATCCTAATAAGTACAGAGTTGTTGCATTTTATCCTTTTAGCTGAAGCGGCTAAGGGTTTTCATTCCAGTTAAGCCACATTCATTAACACGAGTTTACTGGATACAGTCAGTTGCTTACATGCTACTTGAAGCCACATTCACCATGTTTATTCATTCCTCTCAAGGAAATAATTTAATCTGTTTGTGGATTAAGTTGCTCATTTGTTCAAATTATGGGAAATAGAAAAAACTGAGTTCATTCAATGAGAGAGAAATTTTGGAGGCAAAAAATAATAGCTGTAGGAGTGGTCAAACATTTTGTGGGACTAGGTGGGAGTTGGATTTAAAAAAAACAAAAAAACAGCCCTAATTAAAGAAGATTTCATTAAGTAATTAAAACTAGGCATTGCATCCATTCGGTTAGAATAGAAATCTAAAATCACACCGGCCCTACATTTATTACATTATTTTGGATTGGATTTTTTAATAGGATTAATTATTTATTTATTTGGACTTGTAGTTTGATTTGAAGTTTGGTGACTGAGAGGATGAATTTAGGTGACTGATCAGTGAAAAATTCCTAAAATAAAATAAAAGAAAACCTTTTGAATAATTGGTTAAATAACTTTTGAATTATACTACAATCTTAGAAATAGTGTTCCTCGAGTGTTTCTCAAATTCCTCATGTGATTGTTTTTTAGCATTTAACAGATGATAATGAGTTCTTAAAGAAGAACCTTATAAGAACCTTTATAAAGAACCTTTAAGGTTTCCCATAAAGAGACAAACTAAAGAATCATTTAGGCTAGTGGTTCTCAAACCTATCCTCAGGCCCCTCGGATGGTCTACATTTTTACTATATCCCGACTTACACCTCACAAGGAGAGGTATAGGAACCACTGCTTTTAAGGGGCAATATTTTGCAACTCCATTTGCTTTGCATCAATATTATATAGCATTTATTCATTCATCTTTAGTAACCGCTTAATGCTGATTACAGTCAAGGTGTATCCAGAGCCTATACCCGGAACACTGGGCGTGATGTGGGAATACACGCATGGATGGGGCTGAGATCCATCACAGGCACCATGCAGTAACCTGAGTTCAGGAACAAACCTGGAGCTGCGGCTCTACCCACTGTGCCACTATAATCTGTACTGTTGTGTGTACAACTCAGAGGAGCAGATTTCAGTTTTTCCAGCTTCGTTCGTACAGCAGTGATTGCCTTTGGCACTGGAAACAGTTATGGTGTCATTGGCTTTTGTAGGAAATAAACATAGCTGTTGTTTACACTTTTCCAAGTACAGAACTTCATCCTTCAACCCCACGCACAATGTGTCTTAGTTATCACACACAAACGGAAATATGTGTGTGCGTGTGTCTGTGTGTGTGTCTGTGTGTGTGTCTGTGTGTGTGTGTGTCTGTGTGTGTGCGTGTGTATGTGTGTGTGTGTCTGTGTCTGTGTGTGTGTGTGTGTGTGTGTGTGTGTGTGTGTGTTCAATACATTTCCTCATTCCTTCACAAAAATATTTCCTAACTGGTTCTGAAAGAACACTTTTTTGGGGCTACTTTATTTCCAGAGGAGCATTTTTAAGCGCTTGCTGAATTTTTTCCTCGCTGAAAATGACCTATTTCAAATGAGCTCAGGATATGAAGATGGAAAGCAATCTTGCTGATGCAAATGTATGAAGTTTAGAGTGCAGCCAAGCATGAACACCCCAGACAGCAATACAGGAACCTACAGTGTAACTCTATCCAGAACCTGGCAGTGCCTCACATTGTGTTTAACATCGTGTGATAGTTTTCCTTTTTGGCTGGTGGTTGGAGATAAAATGCTAAAACGCTGTTGACGTTCTAGAAGCAGTGAAACATAACCATCCGTACACAAGATAAACAAATATAACCCATTATATTTTTTATACCGCAGTGCTGTTTAATTTCCAATCTGATTGGATAGAAGGTTAGAAGAAGCTCTGATGGTAGTGCTGGCTTTAATTCATGTCAGTGCTTTATATTAATGTGCTCATTAATATTCATATCATATCAGAGCCTTATATTAATGCGCTTATTAATGTGCTCATTCATTATTATATTTATGGTAACAGTTCATTCACAGGGACTTGTATGGACGCACTACATAATCTATACTTAATAATAAAAGGATTTTAAAACATGCTGTATTTAAAACACATATATAACCAGTGATATGTTGAAATGTTGTGTGAGGAGATGTATATTTAACATTTATAGATTTTTTTTAGTCAGTAAGTTTTCCCCCACTATGAAGTTTCCACTTTCTTGTTTCTGGATAACATGACAAGCTGGGTTTTTTTCTAATTAAATTTAATCTGGAGGAAAAAAGAAACTGGAGAGGGAACAACAGTTTA
This sequence comes from Parauchenoglanis punctatus, assembly GCA_030068025.1. Classification (NCBI taxonomy): domain Eukaryota; kingdom Metazoa; phylum Chordata; class Actinopteri; order Siluriformes; family Auchenoglanididae; genus Parauchenoglanis; species Parauchenoglanis punctatus. Next base: position 5,206,217 of record JAQQZU010000001.1, on the reverse strand, counting down.
TAGTTTCTATAATGTAAGTGATAACAGGAACTAACTTATCTCACAGATGTTCCACAACATTAAATGTAACCGTAAATGGATAACATAAAAATCAATATCACTGGCCATTTGCTGTGGTATAAGAGGAATAAAACACTTATTTGCTGTATGATGTGCTGTTTTGGAAAATAATCAACTTTGGGGTGGCCACACCATCCCCTTATTGTTCATTTTCCCATGACAGCATGTCCCATGGAGCTTTATTATGTATATATTTTACCAAGTGTTTTGGAAGATGCACAGCATGGCTGAGAGAGCGCTTACTTTAAATAGCCTACATCCCAGCACTCACTGAAATTTAGCGTGAGTTAACACTTTGAATGAGATACAGAAGGTGCTACTGACACCACTGTGTGTGTGTCTGTGCATGAGTGGGTGAGTGATAAGAAAGTGGACGGTCATACCAAATAGGAGGAACAGTTTATAGGAGTGTTCACGTTACTGGTTTATTAGTTCTTGCAGATGGGAGTGCAAGTTATTCTTTTAAAAATATTTAATTACGAATAAACCTTTTTACAATGTGCAGAGAGTATGAGTATGGAACGTGTCCATGTCCGTGTCCGTGTCCGTTTTAGTGGGACTACCACAAATTAAAACAAAGGTTAGATGGATGGGTCTCAAAATATGAAAATACCAGTACTGTGCCAAGAAAAAAAAAACAAGAAGCAATGCCCGTATAATTTGTGTTCTGACCCAGCCACCACTCAGCTCCAGGCTTTCCTTAATCCATAGGTTAGATGCCTTGTATCCCATATTCTTGGGATAGGCTCTGGATTCCGTGCCACCCTGGCCATGCTAAAGTTATTACTGAAAATGAATGAATGAATGAATTAATTAATTTGAGTCTGACCCCAAAAAAGAAGCCATCCAATACCAGACATTATCACACTAGGACCCCATGCCAGTTACAAAACAAACAAGCCAAGATCTGGAATTCAGTTTGACAAAAATCCCCAGAAAGATGTAAGAGATGTAATACACTACTGAGCCAACACATGTTTTAGCTCTTTGTTTGCTGTAAATGATTATGTTTGTGTTGACCAGATGGATAACTACATGTGTATCTTGTTACAACACTGGAAAATGGAGAACTATAACTCATCAACAGTCCAACTTCTCTTTGTCGAGCTTTGTTGCGTACCTAAAATGTCTACTAATTACTGTTTTATATGTAGATTATAGGCTTTGTTGGGTTTGTAAAACCCAGCAAACTTTGCAGCCCTATAATTTTAAAAAATCTTATAATCATGCTACACTGGGAAGCCTAATCAAGATTCTCTTGAATCCTGTCTTGTCTCCTGAATCCTCTTTGCCAAGATCAGTGCCATAATGTTACCCTTGTGTCAGGTGCTCTCAGTCAGGTCCAGATGGGACAGTACAAGCCATGCTGGTATTTGTAGGCCCCCTACACAGATTCTTTTCAACAACTCAAAAAAGGATATATAAAGCTATAGATAGATCAGAGTTAAGCCACTGGTGGAAGGTTCAACTTAACCTCAACTCAAACCAAATAGCTTAAGACCTGGAGGATTAGACTAGAGGAAGCAGACTAGTGGGATCCTCTAGCTGATTGGTCCTGTAGCTTAATTAATACTGCTCATAATTAATTTGTGTATTTTATCAAAGAGAGTTAATTTAGTCTCTTTGTTCATCCATCAAATATTCAGAAAACATCACATTTCTGCAATGCTACAGCTCTGTCCTGTGGTTAAGTTCATGCTTTACAGCTCAGTTTAGCCCTTCATATCTACATAAAAATGCAACTTGAGCCAAAATACACACCATTATTGATTAACTTCCAGCATGTAGGTTGATTCAGAGTCTCAGGTGGTCTCAGACTGGTTTACTTAGTCCAGAATTAATGAAAAAGTAGTAAACAATGCATGTGAAAGCACTGTAAGAATGACAGGGTCATTATACTTAACCTCATGAGACCCCACTGTCCTATGAGGGCATCACATTTTCTCCCAACTACACTGTGTGTATATCCTTGTAAGATCCCCATATGAGGACCATTGGGTATTGCAAAACTTTTTCCTGTTTGAAGACATTGATCTGGCCCAACAGTTATCAGGGGCTAAGAAAAAAACAGTGAGGAGAAATTACAAGGCACACAACAGGCTACAGGTCATGTATCCTCAAATGCCAGAACTCAACTCTTAGTAAGAGTGTATCCAGTCCATGAGTAACTGGTTGAAAAGGTGGTGGAAACCTAATTCATATCCACCAAGAACACTAGAACAGTTCCCTGGTCCTTTACCCTTTAATTTGCCCTGAATTTCCCTCTGTTACTTTCAGAAATATATCTAGTATCTTGTGGGCTTTCTGGCTTTTTTTTTTTATCCCAGCATTCTCCTCTCTTCGTTTTTCTCGCCAACATTTGATGAGGAACTGATGAGGTTCTCTCGGTTTCAGATCCATCTCCCTCCTATCAATTATGCTGCTTTTCAATTACAGGCAAGTTTGCCAACTGTTTAAGGAATCTTTCTTGATTTATATATAGTGCATGTGTAATTGACTGCATATACCAGATCAGATTGTACTACCAGTAGACACTTTATTTGATATTGCTCTCTCTCTCTCTCTCTCTCTCTCTCTCTCTCTCTTTCTCTCTGTCTGTCTCTTTGTTATTACAAGTAACACATTTGTGAAGAAATGTTGCTTGACAGGAATCAGTTAACCATGCCTTGCAAAATATTTGGCCCAAAGACCTACCATGTCAATTACTTGAATGATGTACACACCCACAGTCACATTATTACACACTTCACACACACCCATGTCCATAACATTTACAGAGTTAAAGAGTGATTCTGACAGTTTAGCAGGGATTAAGCTAACCATGATCAGTCAAGAGAAGCAACTCCATAGTGGAGTAGTTTAGTACCTGTCATTAAGGGTCTAGTTATGAGTGGTGTAAAAAAAAAAATAGCTATGGTGAATATGCCATATTCAAGATATAGGTTCTTTTCACTTAAATTTATCAACCTTCTTAAATTTTAAAAGGCTTTAAATTGGTACCTATAAATTCTTGCTCAATGTAAGCATGAAGGTGGGGGTGACTGGTATATTTCTAATATAAATGTTAGCTTTTCATGCATCAGTGAATGAAACAGATCCAGCTCTCTGCAAAGTAAAGATATTATAATTTTACCTAGAATCCAAGAGTGCTTTAAAAAAACATTTATTGTGGTGGTTTAGACATATTACATACGCATACAGTACTGTGAAAAAGTCTTTAGCCATACCTAATTTCTTTATAATTTGCTAGAAAAATAAGACAATAGGCACCGTGATTTATTGCAACATGTACAAACATGCATGTAAATGCAGTATATAACACAAAGAGAGTTTGTATAATTCTAATGAGCTTTAAAGTCAATATTTGGTATGACCACAGTTATTCTTCACAGCCTGAACTCTCTTAGGCAAGCTTTCTTGTGATTTCTTGAGTAGTCTTGAGGAATAGTTCCCTTCAGGCTTCCTTAATGACATTCGAAAGCTCTTCTTTGGACGATGGCTGCCTTTTGTTCTGTTCTCTGTCCCACACTGCTTCAATAATGTTGAGACCTGGGCTTTGGGGAAGCCAATCCATGACTGATAGTGTTGTTTCGTGTGTTTTTTTCTACCAAGGTATGCAGGAAGCCTGGAGAACTATTCCTCTAGACTACATTAAAAATACAGGAAAGTCTGGCTCTTTGGAAGCAAAATATGAGGAAATGAGGGGTGGCTCAAGGCTTTTGCACAGTACTATATATGACATTATGTACGTAATAAGGTACCAGAATACAATGTGTAAATAATAAAACACAGCAGGTCATGCTGTTATATGGAAAATAATGACTGATGGGATAGTGTTAGGTGCTACCACACTGAAATTGATTATTTTCTATTAGCAGCATGTCTCAAAATGATTTATTCCTCTTATATCACAGTAATTTGCCAGTGATTACTTTTTTTAAATTAAAGAATGACATGATATATTTTATCTGTTTACAGTTACAGATGTGGAACCTCCACCTCCCAAGTTAGCTCCTTTTATCACTATAACAGATACAATCAGTGCATTTTTTAAAGTTAATTTAGACAGAACTTGCATTTTTGTCATATCACAGAGAATAGTACTGTGGTTTTAAAACTTTTATTTATCACATTGGTCTTCGTTTTTGTTTAGAGGTTTATGCTGGAAGCACATTTGTTCCACATTTACACCGCATATTATTTTATAAATGTTCCCATGACCATTTTAGGATTACTTTAAAATCTAATGTTGCTCAATAGCACAAGATTGGAAGCAGTTCATTTTATCCAGCTGAGGATGTTTTTGACCTGAGTGATCATGTTGATGTTGTTAGTTTATGGCACGAACTAATACCGTGAAAAAAACAAACAAAAAAAAAACTGGTTTATATTCTGAACAAGCATGGAGTGCGTTCCATTTGTATAAATCCATTTTTTTAAACATGAAATATCCCAGATATCCCAGACAGCACAATGGAATGAAGTCCCATAAAAGAAACATGGAAAACTATTTTTTCTTTTCATTCCATCTTTTTCTCATCTATTTACCTTGGTGATTCTTGCACAGAAGAAATCTCAGAGGTTTCATAATTTAGTCAGAGAGCAACTCTGACTAAAGACACTTAACACTTTACACTGACCTGGGACCAGTTCATTAGTTAATTTATAAGTTCTTAATAAGTATATTGGGACAAAACTTGTGCAATTGTTGTTCATCATCATGAGGACAATCTGGTGTGGTGATGCTTCACTTAGCATACTCTGTAGTGGCAGGCAGGAAGTAGATGTTTGGATAAAGGTTTACCTCCATGCTAGCAGGTGTGAAAGCTCGAAGATCAAAGACACAGCATGACTTTGAAGGACGCTGTGAAGTAAAATATTCAGAACAAATCCCGGACATGTAGCCAATGATTTCTGGTCCATGATCCTGTTATGTTGATGGTAGAATATTGGCAAAGATTTGGCTTCCAATGTGCAGATGACAGGAATTAGTTTTGTGTGTGTGTGTGTATGTACTTGGTACAAATTGAGGGATGAAAAATGTATTTAACCTACAGGGTGAGGACATTATTGAGAAGTGAGGACATTTTGGCTGGTTCTCACTTGTTCAAAGGGCTGTTTGAGGGTTAAGACTTGGTTTTAGTGTTCAGTTTAGAATTAGGTTTAGGTTAGGGTTAAGGTAAGGGTTGGGGTTAGGCATTTAGATATGATGGTTAAGGTTAGAGTAAGGAGCTTTGGAATGCATTATGTCAATGAATGTCCTCACAAAGTTAGAAGTACAAGTATGTGTGTGTGTGTGTGTGTGTGTGTGTGTGTGTGTGTGTGTGTGTGTGAGAGAGAGAGAGAGAGAGCATTTACTGAACCCTTTCCAGGTTTATCTGGTGATTGTTATATGATCCACACATTCTTTAACACCAACTAAAATGCAAATTCATCTTGCTGAGAAATGACCAAAGTGTCTGTTGGCCAAATATTCAATTTCATTTGACCAGAGACAGCTTAGCCAAACCAGAATCCTCCAGACAATCCCCTGCTTGAACAAGAAAAGATAGAGCTGAAAAAAAGCAATGGCACTGCTTTTAGATCAGATGCAAAGGCTTCCCTGTGCCTGACACAGAAGAACCTGACTTCATCTTTTGCAGTTGAAGCAAGACCTCACAGACTACAAGGTTTGAGAAATAACTGACCTGTCACAGAAAGCTACAGTGCTTGTAACAGGGAATCCAAGCTGTCCTAAGGGCATGGCCAGTTTCCAGCCCTAACATTACAGTGTAAAGACAGGACACAAGTGTGTAAACTCAGTGCATGCTTTGTTTAGAGCAATCCAGGAATCATAAATGGTGTCAGTGTAGGGGGTCAAAACACCAGTATGGGCCCAAATGAAGAGAAACTAGAACAAGAAATCACAGTTCAGACTTAGTAACAAATGCATCAAATCAAATTTTGCAAAGTGTATAAACAGGCAAACTAATCAAGGACAAAACACAGAACAGGTGAACACAGCAGGGCAACAAACACATGACAGAGGAAGGACCAAAACAGAATCAAAGACACAAGGCAATGTATACAAAAGCATATGATGTGGCACGTTTCTGGATTATGCTGGAAATGCTGAGAAAAAAACAAAATGCATTCTCTAGCTAGTGACAAAAATGAGTCAAAAAGCTGCTGCGCCTGATGCTATATCTGAACAACCAAGGTTATTAACCTACTTGCTGAGTATCTATCAGTCTGTTTATGCAACCCTAGCATGATCAGGTGCTTTTGGATGTTAACCATGGCTTACAATAAGTTCCCATTCACATCACTAAATAGATTAACTGAAGACACAGACTCTTCTGACTTTGACTGCCATAGAGAAGAAGTGATTTCAAAACCTGAAATCAAAACTCTTGATTTCAGCTCCCCCTTAATCACTGCACCCATTGAACTGTGTGAAACCCTCTGCAGATTGTGGACTAGATTCTGGTCATGGCACTTTGACCTGATCAGGATGGTTGCACGGTGGTGGTAATCCAGGACCACAATAGAGAAACACTGTTATAACTCATCTGGTTCAGCTCATGAAGCGTTTGTAAATGAAGCAGTATGTTGGAACAGGTGCATTAGATTAAGAAAAGTTTAAAATGGTTCACAGTATGAGGACCAGTATTTGGGAGCCATAGTCACAAATACATTTTGGGAAGAAAAAAAAAAGTTTGTGTATGTTGTGTGTTTTTGTTCAACCACTATGTGGGCAAAGAAAGGACTAGTTCAGGAACAGTGGTTCACAGCACAGCTGTGCCACCCCATAATTACAAAGGCCTGAGTGTGTGTGTGTGTGTGTGTGTGTGTGTGTGTGTGTGTGTGTGTGTGTGTGTCTGTGTGTGTGAGAGAGAGAGAG
>JAQQZU010000001.1:5172253-5195334 GCA_030068025.1 Parauchenoglanis punctatus | reverse complement strand
CCCGGAGGAAACCCACGCATACACGGGGAGAACATGCAAACTCCACACAGAAAGGCACCCTGGGTGACCCGGGGATCAAACCCAGGACCTTCTTACTGTGAGGCGACAGTGCTAACCACCGCGCCGCCTTCTGTTAATGTTAACTAATAATAATAAACTAATATGTTAGTTAAGGGAAGCTTTAATGTAAAGCATTACCAAAAAAGGTGAACTTTTTCTACATTGTAGAACAGAGGGTTTTCCAGTAATATCTATTTAGGAATCCTTTGATTGAGGAATTATATGCTTCTAAAAGTGAACATGACTTTTTCTATACACTGTTTTTTAAGCTTTGTATTTTCTACAAAGTGCCGATGCCAGCAAAAATTTGTGGCTTGGATATCAGAGAAAAGGGGGAATAAATTTAATCCAACCCTGTAAGAAATGGAAAGAGTTGGAATTGGATTTGGAATTATTATTTGGAACTGCAAATGTTTACGTATAAAGAGACCTGGTTGCATTTTGTTGGTTTGGAATGATTTGTATTGTATTTATATTTTATACCTTATTATATTGCAACGTAAACAGAATATCTGCATGTTCTGTGTGTCATGTTGTTAACTAATTATTTTTGTTACGTGGTTCAGTTTAAAAAAGCATCTTAAAGCTTAGTAGTAAAACTTAGTAGTGTTGTCTCATTTTTAATTGTGATTATGTCACAGTTAAGTTCTGAATGAATAGACAGATTTTATTGCATACCTGTAGCTGTAAATGTGGCATTCCACAATATATAATACCTAATACTTTACTTGGATAAGATACAGGGGCCAAAATTACACTCCTATAGAATGCTGGCATCTGTATCTGTTTCGCTGTTGATTTCTTCTCCTTATTTTGTTCTGGAACAAATGTTTTTGCCTCCCCCTCCAGAAAAAAATCCCAGTTCTTGTTTCTAATAGTAACCCTAATATAATATAAAACCTGCTGGAATAAATCATAATGTTAGTGTTTCTGCATGTGGAGAACCTTCCCAGTTTAGTCTATGAGGCTCACGAGCCAAGTAAAGACGTTTTATCTACAAAAGCATTAAATCCATCATGCAACTACAGCCAACCATGCAGGAGAGATCGTAAACAGTCAAAAAGGATCTGTGTGAATAAATGATCTTCGTGAGGGAAGATAAGAGGCCAGTCTGTGGCATGACGAGTTATTCTCCCACTGTGATATTCTGTCTTCAGCACCGTGTGGCCGCTGCCAGCAGCTTGGCCCCAGTGTGTGTGTTAACATCTGGATTCCAATCCACTTTTGTTTGCTCGGCATATAAAGAGACAAAGATGCTTCTGCTAGCACTTTGGATTTCATTGTTGTTCACACACACACACACACACACACACACACAAAATCTGAGTTCTGAGAGTTCTCCTAGCCACAGCTATCTTGTCTTCTGCCAGTACAAAATTAAGTGTTCTCATCTTCATATTGTCCTTTCCCTTATTTGTTCACCATTTGCCACTTCCTCTCTCTCTCTCTCTCTCTCTCTCTCTCTCAGACTTGCCCTCAGGCAGTTACATCCAGGATGACATGTCCTACTGCTCCTCTCTGTGTGTGGAAGGGAGGGATTGCTGTGACATGATGGCCAGCTGTAAGTGTGGCACACACACTGGCCAGTATGACTGTGTGTGTGAAAAAGGACATTATGGCAAGGGCCTGCAGCACGAATGCACAGGTGAGTCCACACCAAAACACCAAAACACATTCAATGTTTAGGATGCCAGACTTCAAGTGAAGGAAACGAGAAGTGATACATAAGTGAAAGTATGGGGAAGTGTGTTTAAATCTTTGTTGATTTACAAATGGGAGTAGCCTTAGCATTTGCACTTGAAAGTTAAAACACTTCAACACTCAGATGTATCTACAGTTAATATACAAAGTCTACACGCCCATTTAAGAATAGCTGGTTTTTTTGTGATATAAAAAAAACAAACATTATATCAGATTGTGTATACAGCAACCAACAAAATTCAAATGAAACAAATAGAAACATTTCAGGGGGAAAAAACTTACAATAAATTGTTGCACAAGTGTCCACACCCCTTAACTAAATAATACTTTATTAAAAGACCTTTTGCTTATAATATGAGAGTCTTCCAACTTCTATTCTATTCCAATATTTCTTGCAAAAATGCTCTGGATCTGTCAAATTTAGAGGGATCTCTTCTGTGCACAGCCCTCTTCAAGTCATTCCAAAAGTTTTTGATAGGATATAGATCACTCCAAAACATTGATGTTCCTCTAGAGCCATTTCTTTGCTGGATTGGATTTGTGCTTTTGGTTGTTTTTGTGCTTGAAGTTTTTCTTAATTTTTCTTAAGCTGTCTAACAGAAGCAGGGTTTTTGTGTGTTTTTTTTGGTAATTGGAGCTATCCTTTTTACCCTCTACCTTGCCCATAGCCCCAGTCCCAGCTGAAGAGAAGCTGAACCAAAGCACGATGCTGCCTTCACCGTGCTTCACCAAGTATATGGTGTTCTTTGGGGATAAGATGTCTGTTTGTTTGTTTTTTTCACCAAACATATCTTGTAGAACTATTCCCAAAAGGTTCTACATTATGGTCTCATCAGATCATAACACAATTTGCCACATGGTTTAGCAAAATTTAGTCAGGCTAGTTTCTCATTGAGTACAAATATTGATATTTAATTATGGGTTAAGTAAATCCCATAACAAAAACCCCAAAAGGTTTTGCAGGTTAAGTAAAAACAGTGATAATTAACCATGATATAAAGTACAATTTCATATATACGTTCCACCTCTGGCACATGAATAGTGTTGTTCCAACTGAAGTCTACATCAGAGTGAATGTCACAGTCACTGTTTTAGCTGTTCACTTACAGTTTTTACCTAAACATCATTTGAATAATAAATATTTGTAATTTAACAATTGTCGTTTTTTGTTTTTTGAAGGGTCATAAATTATAGTTTGGATTTCTTTTTTTTTTTTAGTTTTTTTTTATAATATGTCCCAGTCATTCTGTTTTACCCCAGTTTTGGCAATCACAGCCAAATAAGGGGAAGACACAAAGAAGCTCATACTGTGACACTGAAAACGAATCAGGAAATACAGTGTAGTGAAATGAAAGGGCTTCATTCTGTAAAAGCACACAGGAAGAAAGCAGAGGCCAAGAGCTCAGCTTCACTGCATACAGAATGAACTAAGGCTTGTTGATGTTGGTTTGTTTTTAATAAGTCCACAATGAGAGAGTTTCTTTCACTCTGCATTGTTTCCTCTCTCTTCCACTCTTTGATTTTTGTGCTGTTCTATCACTGACTTATGAAATGAAGGCACTAATGTGCTAACAGTCTGTTGTGAGTCACTCTGTTGGTTATGTTAAGCAGATACACACTGTTTGCAAAGAATCAAGAATAATACTAATTTGCCTCACTGTTTTTGTTCACATATGTCTTCCATAAAAAAAGTGTTTTAATAAAAAAGTTTATTTTTTCATAATTTACCAAAACTGTGTTAACCCCCTTTCGTTATGGTGATTTTCCCTTTCTGTCTAAAGCAAACCCAAAGCCCAAAGATATAATGTCAATAATCTGGCAAACTTTGTGTATGTTGGTATGCATGTGCAAACTGATGCGGACCTTGTTAACCGGGACGATGTCTGAGCTTTTGGAACAGCAACATGATTTTCATAATTTTGCCTCTGTACACCAAGTGTAGACTTTCAGCATTAATTCAAGGGGTTTAACAAACATTTTTATTCCTAAACTGTTAATGCAATATTTTTGTTAAACAAATTAATGCGGAGTGTGTATATATATATACCGTTCCCTCCAAACGTTTTGTATATTACAGTGATAGTGAGACACAGTATTGTACATAACACCTAAAGTATTTATTATTTAAGCCCAACTGGGAGACTTTGCTACATATGTCTCTAATAACCACAGACTGACCCACTATCCCACTGTAACCTCACCCAAATACATATGAAACATGATCCAGTGTCTGAGCTTGTGGTGGCTTTGGAGAATGTTGGCTGCTACCAGAGAAAACAAACAAGATATTTAGGTGATAACCACACTACAGCTATATTATTTTCAAATTAGTGGTAAGTGTGGTCAGCTAGCGCTCTTACCACCCATGTGCCGGTTTTGGCATCAAACAAAGTTACCATAAAAAGTCATGGTATTAAAGTGTGATTAGACGGCGTCAAGGCAAAGACACACCCCATAACAAGGCAGTCTAACTGTTTAATTTATGACAGAAAGATTTAATAGAGACATAGTGAGCCATTGGTATGGTGGACACTGGAAAAGTGCAGTAGAGATGAGGGGTTCTGATATGCTTAAGCAGGTTATGTATCTGACTTGCTTATTTAGCAGCTTCTCTGAGATTTGTACACTATCTTTTCTTCCACAGTCTACTTCATAAATAAAGATTTAAATACCTGGTTCTGGGTTAGGATTTTCACAACACCATAAAGGAACTGGACATAGATCTAGATCAATCTTTGGTGGGCTGTAAAACCTGATCTAAAGAACTAACCACCATAACTGAGAGCTTGATCTGAGTTTTATGACTTCCTGTGTTGTGAGTTGGTCATTATGATTAGTACTATAGAGTGAGTGTTTCACCCTGGAGAGTAAAACGTTATAGTCACAATAAAAAACAGAATTGAACCGCAGTCATTGTTTTATTGAAGGTGATTCTCCAAACAAAGAAAGGTCTTCAGAACATTATATACTTTCAGCACACACCACACAGTCTGTCCTGAAATATGCTTAAATAATGAAAGCAGCTTCCCATGCATGTTTTTTCCTCCTCTCAGAATTCTAATAGCTTGGCAGCTATTGTGTGACATTGTGTAACACAGGAAGTAGATTCAACTAAAACTGGTAGAAAAAAAAATGTTTCATGTGCACTAATCATTTCCACTGCTAGTTTAAAATGCACTTAGTTCACTCCCTCGGGTTGGACGATTCAGTAACCTAGGCACCCTGAACAAGCAATTTGTATGTCTGGGCTATTAGTTTTTTTTTTATTTGTACGTGCTGAACGTACTCGTATATTCAACAACCAGAAAAAGAATGAAAATAATCTATAATTCTGATTTTTGCTGTAACTATATGCTGTTTTGCTGTAATCGATGTTATAACTATAGTGCAAGCTATACAGTGCAAGTGTACAGCCTGCAGCCAAGATGCCATGTGTCTGATGGTAGAATGGTTTTTACTAGGCAGGTATTCATAAATACAAAGAGAACGGGTGAGGATTGCAATGAAACACAGAAACAGCAGGATATAAATAGACAAAGTAATTAAGCGCTAACAATAAACAGGTGAACACAATGAATAACAGACCAATGACAAGACAGGGGCGGAGACAGGACCAAAACCAACACAAAAATACAACAAACAAACTAAAGCTCTGAACCAGATTGCATATTGAGAGGGGGAATAAAGGTAAACATATTGAGAGTAAATAAACACACTAGCCAAATGTAATGTTTTTTCTCGTAATATGATTCAAGAAGACTACAGCTCATAGCCAAAACAAACTGACTTTTTTGTCAGTGGAACAAATCTGATGTACTACATGAAAACGTTCATCTTGATAGGCTAAAGACTATGGCTACACAGACATTATCTTCCTGGGACTTTATAAAATCTTTCAAATCCCTTAACTTGTATTAATGTACTTATCTAGCTAACCGGCTCACCATAACGTATTGCATTATGTCAGCTGCCACGTTTTAGCCTAGTGAATTAGGTTTCTGGGCAACTTTCCATAGAACTGCACATTGGAGCTTTTATTTTCCCGATGTAGCTAATGAATTTATGATCTGTCCACCCCTGCTCCCTATTATGGAAAAAATGAAGATGGGGCTAAAGTTGCATGAGAGTGGAAATGGACAGCATGTAGAGGATTGTGAAACCTCCAAAGTTTATTTTCCATGCACACGATCATACTTACTCTTGCTTTATGTCCTGACAGTCAAAGCAAATCTTGACACAAGGTCCCTGACATCCTGCTGCAACAACTGCCGGCTATCAGACAACAGGCAAAGCAAGAGCCATTAGGGTCTGTTCCTCATACTTCCTCCAATTCTGTCACACTCTTTCTGCCTGCTTTTATGATAAGGTTAATAGAAATAAAAGAGCTGGTAAAAAGGGGGGTGAAGAAATGCAATTAAGCATTGTTATTCCATTGACAATGAGTTCATGTCACTGATGCGACATTCCGGCTTTATCTACTGCCCGGTAGTTCATCACCTCTCATGCGTACAGCCGCCGTGACACATAGCATCTGTCGTATGATCGACTGGTTACTGCCTTGCGGTCAAAGGTCAGAGAGGGGCTGCTGCTTCATTTCCTCAAAGTATAGCCTGTAAATATTTACTCACACCCAAATGACCCCAGACTCTCATAAAACTAACCAGAGCAGAGGAAGGACAGAGAGGAGAAAGAGGGAGGAATTTGGGGAATGTTTAGCAGAGACGGAAATGTTGCAAACAAGTTGTGTCTCCTGCATCACTGCCAACCTTCCTGTTCTCCATACCGTCTCTCCTCCTTCGTTATTCACTTACTCCTGTACAGGGGAAAGTAAACCACATTGCCTCTACACACACAACAGAAACCTTTACACAACAGGAACTTTTCAGAAACCCAAGAAACTTTGTATCAATTCAGAAGCTTTATCAGGCAACTCCTGAACTTTGGAACAAGGAACTTTTTTTTGTCCTTGGTCTGGTGCAATTGCAGTTCCTGCTCCAGATTAGGTACCTCTCTACAAGCCAAGAACTATTCAGTAGATCATCCCATACTAAATATCATTGATTGGTCAAAACCTTACCTTAGAGTAAGCAACCTTTTTACACAGCAGGCAAACACAGTAAGTAATTGCTAAAGCCACAAAATGACCAGCAAGGAGTAATTCTTTCTTTCTGCTTTTGCTTTGTACATCTGATGCAACATGCTTCTATTGGCAAGCCAGTTATAGCAGCCAGGATAGACTTGTGCTTGGATCTTTCTGCACTTTCTGTAACTCTCTTTCTGCTGCTGGAGATGGTCCCACATGGACACCCTATAAATTTGCTCATACCAAAAGCATTTTAGTCTATTGACTTAATAATCTTAGGGCTTAATATACTGAAGCCCTAATATACTGATGCCCTTGCTTTAGTATATAATCTGACATGAATACTGAACATTTTTACCTAAAAACTGCTGAAGTAATCATATAGACTCTACTGTATGACTGTTTGTCTTTTTACTCTTCTACACCTGTATACTGTAATGCTTTATAATCACACCATCTGGTGTGATCCAGAAGAGGGTGGGTTCTGTTTTGAGTCTGGTTTCTCTCAAGGTTTCTTCCTTATGTCCTCTCAGGGAGTTTTTCCTTGCTACTGTGGCCTTTGGATTTTTATTACTAATCTAAATCTATATCCAGATTTCTGTACAGCTGCTTTGTAACAATGCATATTGTTTCAAACAAAAAGTTATACAAATAAAATAGAAAGTAATTGTGTTCAATATTTGCGAAACGCCTGTCAATCTTTAAATACTGGTCATGGTTCTTATAGCATGCAAACCAGGAAACTGTTCTGAAATGAAGTAGTTCTTGGTCAGGATAGTTATGAGACTTTTTAGTTTCTTAAAGAGCTCTCTGAGCTCTTATTCGTCTTTCCTAGCCATGAGCACCTCAGTCATGTTTACTACAGAATACAGCAATGCTTTAGAACAGCGTAAATCTGACAGCCTAGTAAACACTGAGCTCCTGATCTCTTGAGTGTTTTAATAAACCAAGCTGCTAAAGTTTTTCTGTCTTATACATTGAATTTTGCCAGTAATTGATAAAGCAGGAGGGATACCTCCAGTGTCGATCCCGTCTCTAAGGCATTACATAATGTGTAATACCCGGTTATATTATTTTCCCAGTATTAAAGACTTTATCTCTCATGTGCCGAATAAAAGAAGGCAGTGAAGGTCTTTCCATACTGGAAATTTAGGGAAACCCAAAATGTCTTTCCTTCCTTCCCAGACTCACTTAATCTTCCTTTTTTGAGTCCTACCTGCTTTGCAATCTGCTATCACTGTTTCTTCTGTCTGATTCAGTAAAACACTACAAGCTGATCAGGTCATCACTCCTGCAGCTCAGTTGTAGCCATGATCTCATATATATATATTCTAGCGAGGACGTGTATAGTGTTTTTGGCACCGATATAGGAGCCTGAGAGGACCCAGCTTGGGCCTCCGGATCTGAAGAAAAATCTGGAATAGCATTTATTTGAGAGCTTTATTCTCCCAGACAGGATATCATCAATAAAACATAGAATTAATGAATTTATCTGAAAGTCATCCTGCTCTCAAAAATCTATTTTTTAAATAGTAACTCATGTAGGATTTTTTTTTTTTTTTATCAATGTGTTGTGTGTTAAATGCACATGTTTCCATGGTAAAACAACATGATCCCTTCATATTTGAGCTCAGTTTATGAGTTCACAATATAAGCTCCATGTCTTTGAACCACTCTCAGTCTGATATGAACATTATGGATGCAGCTGATGATGCAGGCCAAGATTTCCATACTGAAATCCCACTTGTGACTATGCGTGACAAATATAAGCTAGTTTGCTTGTAGTTAACTTGCTATCTAGCAATGTGCTAACATTACCTACAGTACAACACAGCACAGGTGTACAGTAGCAGTAAGTAATGTCAAGAAAACACACAAGAGTAATTGAAATAGATACCTACAGGATCAGTCAAAAAATCTGGACACAACTGCTCATTCATAGTTTTTTTTTTTGCTATTTTCTACATTGTAGAATAATATTGAAGGCATCAGTATATTGAGGCATAGGAAATTATGTGATAAAACACAAAAGTGGTAAAAAAAAACAAAACATGTTTCATATTTTAGATGCTTATAAGTATCCAGTGTTTACCTTGATGACAGCTTTGTACACTATTGGCATTATCTTATCCAGCTTCATGAGGTCGTCACCTGGAATGCTTTCCTATTAACAGATGTGTCATGTTAAAAGTTCATTAGTGGAATTTCTTGCCTTCTTAACGCATTTGAGATCGTCAGATGTGTTGAGGTAATGTTGGTATACAGTGAATAGCCCTATTTCACAACTGTAGTAATCCATATTATGTCAAGAACGACTCAAGTAAGAAAAGAGAATTGACAGAGCATCATTACTTTAAGACAGGAAGTGTCTTTTAAGTAAGAAAAATAAAGAAAAACTGTTGAATGAGAAGGTGTGTCCAAACTTTTTCTAGTACTGTAATTAAACACAAACTATAGCGCTGGTTAAAGAACAAATGTGATGTGAATATCTAATATGAAACCAGCTCTACTGTAGCAATATTATTAAAAAAAAAAGTATTCCATTATCTTTAAACACTGAGAAACACATAATTTCAAGAAAGTTTAATAAAATAATGGTGGAATCCACAAATTTAATTC
This sequence comes from Parauchenoglanis punctatus, assembly GCA_030068025.1. Taxonomy (NCBI): domain Eukaryota; kingdom Metazoa; phylum Chordata; class Actinopteri; order Siluriformes; family Auchenoglanididae; genus Parauchenoglanis; species Parauchenoglanis punctatus. The sequence goes on along the minus strand of JAQQZU010000001.1, from coordinate 5,185,871 downwards.
CTGTCGTTTGGTCATATTCATTTGCATAGACCTTTGCGCTCTCCAAAATGACTTTCAGACTGTGTTAAATCACACTGTAGACATCCTGTATTTTATATGTTTAAATAGAATTGTCCCAAATTACATATTCATTATGTTAAACACAGATTACGAAAAATTCAGTCCTCCATTGACCTTTAGTTAGCAAACTAAAGGTTGTATTGTAGATGTATTTGCTTTTACACGTGCAAACTTTCAGGGAAAATGAGTCTTAAATCCTTCTTGACTGTGTTTATAAGCTTCCTGACAGATTATAGGTTTATTAAGACAACATAAATTTTTTTCTACACTATAAAAAATGAATTTTCCAAGAGACTCTGTTTGCACTGATGTGGCCTTGCCTCTCATGCATGCAATCTGTGATGAACACCAAAGGTAATCAGCTGCACAAACAGCACCAAATGTGTTTTTCCTGTGAATCATTCAGACCTTCGGGCTACTGGGAGGAATGACCAGTAAGTGCCTCTTCTTTACACTGAAATGCTTTTCCTTTGCTAAGAGTCATGCATGTCTGCCCTCGTACGTGAGTTTCCATGACCAGACAACACGTTCAGTTGTCTATGGTGCTGTTTGGCTCATGCACAGTAGATGCCTCAGGTTCTCTAGAGACATGCACAGGCCCAGACTGAAGGCTTCAATTCATATTTTAATCGGAGCGGATCAAACTGAAGATTTAACAGTCTTTTCGCTGTTTGCGCTGTTTTCACGGAAGGCGAGCCAGATGGAGTTCTGTAATGGGGCCTCCTGAGGGTGTTTGGCGCATGTTGTTGTTTAATGTCGATCCCAAGTTTGGGATCTATTTTAGCACTATATTGTAATAATTGTGGACCTTGGAAGCCGAGCCCAGACTAGATCACAGGCAAGGCCTCCACTGCATGACTCTTTTACTTAGTTTTCTCGGAGGCACATGCACTGTGAATTCCACAGCTTACCACAGAGTTGTAAAGTGTGTTAATTAATGGCTGCAGAATAGAGGAGCAAGAGTCTGAAACTGTGTAATCTTGTAAAGTGACTGTTACTTTGGGTCATAAATAGCTTGAACAGTGCTTACAAAATGTACGGGTGTGTGTGTGTGTGTGTGTGTGTGTGTGTGTGTGTGTGAGAGAGAGAGACTATAAATTGGCACATTTGGTATACATGTATCACCGTGTTTATCTGCAGCATGTGTGTAGAGATCAGCAGGTGGGTTAGACAAATGAGATCTTATTAACAACTACTTCAAAACCTCATTTACACTTTCTCTCTCACTCTGTTGCCTCTATGGCTCCAACCACTTTCACAGAATACTTTCCATCACTTCATCCTTCACCTTATTCTGTTAAATGTATTATTATTATTATTATTATTATTATTATTATTATTATTATTATTATTTCTCATCCTTCCTTTTCAGCCCTGCAGAAGCCTCTTGACTCAGTTTCAGTCTCATAAAGGACTTTGCTGCATGTGTGCCATGTAAGGCAGCTTTTCCACAGGCTCTTGTAAAACATGCTCTAATTCCTTTCCCGGGGACGACCCAAGGGTCACCATGGACAAGGGCACAAGAGCACAGTAGCAGCACATGCTAGCCTTTCTCCTGTTCCTCGCACACGCAAACTTTTTTCTCTTGTCTCGGCTTTTGTTCCTCACTGCACTTTCACTCAAAACCTTTACAGGCTTTATTACATTAATTTTGCCTTTTAAGTTTATAGCCTTTGCTTTGCTATTTTTATAGCTTACTCTTAAAGTCTTAAGTCTCTACTATTTTTTGCTCTCTCTCTCGCTCTCTCTCTCTCTCTCTCTTACGCTCTCTCTCTCATTGTTTCTATCTCTCCGTCTGTCACTCTCTTTCCTTGATACAAAAGACATACTGAAATATGCATTATATAATATTATATGTAAGATTAGATTAATATATACAATATGCTGCCAGCCAAATTTTTTTAACACCCTGTATTAACCTTTCTGGTTAAAGTGAAGTGTTCTAAAATGTGAAAATTTCAGTAATAAATGTGGATAACATGTATAAGTGAACTGAGAAATGTGTGTGAGTAAAAAATCTAGCTCTAACTGGGAAAGACTAATCTAGATCACTCTGGTTAAACACTTGAGACCCACAGCGTATATTTGCAGTTTACACTAACACTGTCTATCAGCTGTAAGACAAAATCATGTTTTTTGGATGTATGCATTGTGGTAATTTTTTACATCATCTATACCGTATATTATACGTACACATTTTTAAATTAAGTGCATCGATGGAAAGCATGCACTTGGTCATTATGAAAACAGTACTGTACAATATATTAGCAATATATTGCATTATTTATTTTGACATAAATACATCTTGAAATGACGCTTCCTCTCACTCTCACTCTCTCTCTCTCTCTCTCTCTGTGTCTTTAAAGTGCTTTAATGTGTCAGTGAATGGTGATGGAGTGAGAGGCCACTCTTTTCCCCTGTCTATCAGTGACCGTTTTGGAGAGCCTCTAATCCTCGACTCCCCATCTCACTCAACTCTGTGTCACAGGGTCCTATCATTCATAACAAATAGGGGTCATGTCTGCTGAACCTTGAACCTGCTGCCATTACTCTCTCTCTCTCTCTCTCTCTCTCTCTCTCTCACACACACACACACACACACACACACACACACACACACACACACACACACACACACACACACTCTTAATCTGTCACCTACCACATATACCATATATATAGTGGAATAAGGAATGGAACCATGGAGTTTCAGAGTAAAACACTGGCTATAGTAAAATTGTACATAGTAAAATTTCTGTGTAGCAAAAAAAAATAATTTAAAAATGCAATAGTAACTAAAATGTACAGGTGAAAACTCCAGGAACAGCTTTGGTAAGACTTTCTGTGTCTTAGTTGTATGTATGTCTGAAATGTTTATTGGGGAAATTGAATAGCTACTTATAGACAGTTATAAATTCACTTAAAGCAAATGTTTAGCATCCTTTCAGCAAAGGAAAACATGTCAAAATTCTTCTATGTGGTAAACACACATGTAGTGAATAAAGAAAAGCCTCTGGATTAGTCCTGTAAATGATATCTTTTGCTGTATAGCTGCTCTGTTCCTATTTTGAACATTTCGATTTTCTGGATCCTGCTTTAAATTCGCAGGTTGTTAACACTCATTTATCTACACTGATGGGTGTCTGAAGTGCTTTCTATTCAAATAAACACACACTCGATCCGTGCCCCGGTCATGTGTTAAACACACTCCAGACACACTCACTGTTTTACAGTCTCTGTCTGTTACGTAGCAAGACCTGCTGTCTTTCTGTGAAAAGGCTCTTGCTTTTTCCTACCCTCGCTTTTATGCCCTTATTTAAAGCTTGTGTTTTGTCTCTTTCATGGTGTGTGTGTGTGTGTGTGTGTGTGTGTGTGTGTGTGTGTGTGTGCGTGCTGTATGGGCGTCAAAATTTTATAAAGCTGACAGAAGACAATGTAGATCATACAAAAGCACATGGAGGATGTAATGAAGCTCTTTAACTACAGTTGCATGAATGTGGAGAGACACAGCAGCGCCATGGCTTTATTGCACTCACTTCACCACTGACGATGTAATGGAAAGAACAATTATCACTTTTACTTGATGGATTAATATGTCACTTGCCATGTAGTTTCCATCTAAGAAATTAGCACACACTTAAAGCACACAGACTTATTAGGCTTTTTCACCCCGACACTAAAGTAGAATTCTCTCTGATTAGGACACTACACATCTCATAACAAGTTTGTTTTTTCAGATTTAGACTTAGCTTTAGACTGGTAATTTCATGAGAAGTTTATGTGGTCACTGCTTTTGTTCTGCTTACTTTTATTACCAGCGTGTGTCGTGTCAAACTGCGCCGAGTGTATGTCTGCTAACCTGCTTTGCAGGAAGTGTGACATAGCGTGATGTTTATTCCTTCTTCAAGCATAAAAGAAAGGATGTGGAGGAGTGTGGAGAATTTCAGAGTGGCCAAGTGCTGTGGTTAAACTCTCTATTTAGCCTTCATCCACAGTCTGATGCTCTCAGTCTAGTTTAAGTCTCATTTCGTTCTCCACACGCCAGATGGTTTTTTTGTACATCCACAAGTACACACTTTTCAACAACATGTCAGCATCGCGTTTGAGAAAATGAACTATTGCAAAATGTTTGCCAGTGACTCGACATGATGGAAAACCTTTTTTTGGGGGATAATCATTCTTGATGATGGCACTGGAAGGCATTAAAAAGTCGTCATGCTTCATTTGTTTTGGAACTTCAAAAGTGTGGAATAGCAGGTGGTTGCACAGGCAGCTGATAGTACTGATCACATTTGGCAGCTAAATATTGGTCAAATCCAACGGATCCCTAAATAATCTCTTAGGGTTCTCTCACATACTGTATGCAGTGTTTAGTCCATTTGAAGTGAACCCTGATGTGGTTTGGAGGGGTTTGCTTGGACGGGTGAGAACACAGCAGCGAGTTGCACAGTCCGAGTGAGTTGATCTCGGTCCAGTTCCAAACACACTCTAGCGTGGTCTGTTAGCTTAGAAAATAGTTTTGACTCTTAAGCGACCCAACTGCATTTTTATAGATGCGAGCTTCTAAACTGGAAGATGCAAACTGAGCCAGAGTACACAGCTGCAGAAGTGCAATGTGTTCTGAATATTTTGACTACCAAACAGAGAAAATAAACACTGGATTTAACACACAACATATTTTTAACCATTTTTTTAAATCATTATCGAATAATGTATCATTTATGATTTCTACTAATAGGTGTGGAAGCACTCAATATCACCCCAATACCAGAAATGGTTTAAAGGGTAGGTCAGCAATTTTTTAAAAGTAAAAAAATTACCTTTTTTATATATTTGATTTTTTTTTTATATTGTTTTGTAATATTTGGTAAGTTTATCCAGAACAGGATGGCATAGGGATAAGAAACAGGCGTGTGATTGTGCAGGTGTCAGCAGCGGGGCTCGCTTGCCTGTCTGCCTGTCTGCGTGCTCACTGGGGTAGAAGTGTGAAGCTGCGTTTCTGGATCCAATTTGCTTTCTTCCTTCACTTTCAACTCCTCTCACTGTGGGTTTCGGCTGCATTTGCAGAAGTCCAGGGTCTCTTGTGATTAGCCCTGTCTGGCCCACACGGCTGTCTGTGAGCAGAGGTGGAGAGAATTATTCCAGACAATATGGAAAAAAAATTTCTGGTCTGGTATGCATGTGGATCCATGAAGATAAGACGAGCCAAACAGAGGATTCCCATGAGGAGATGGACCAGATGAAGCAGAGCAACTTTTAGGAAGAGCGTACGTAGCCTTCAAGTTGAGTTCAGCTTTTACAACCAAGGAAGTGCACACTTGCTCAAGCGTTTGACACACTAGGGGCCTATTAACGCACTTTATTTTTTCACTCTTTCTTTCCCTCTTTCTTCCTTCCCAAAGCTGTAAGTGGGGAATGCACCAGTCAGCTCTCAGTTTCTTTACCGGTTATGGGTTTCCGGGAGGAAAACAGGGACTGAAGCTCATTACCACAGAGTTATGTGACGCGCAGCTGCCGTGCAGTGATTCAGATTGTAATTAGCACCAGTGCTATTCTTACAGACTCATCTGGGACCTGGTTCCTGTGTCATTACTGCAGATAAATCTGGCCAGGAGTTCCTGCCTCGATTTAAGCAAGCCTAAAGGATAAAAGAGGAGGAAATATGGAGTTAGCAATAAAAAATGACTTTCGGATGTATTTTTGTCACTGCGTTCTGCAAATGTTCTCATGCTACTATCTGTATACAGCAAGTCAGCGCTGTTGAATATTCAACACAAGTGCTATTCCTGCAAAAAATATTGTTTTCCCTTCCTGGGCTTTCTGGAATTTACAACTGTAATTGATGTAGATGTATGGAGTAAATCTTTGCACCCTAAACTTTGCTCACTATCACACTCTTTTTCCACAACATAGCAGTTAAGTTGTTATAAGGAGATATATATTCTTGTTTCATTGTCTTCCTGAGTTGTACTTTTCAACTGCTTTATTTATATGGTAATCTATCATCCTCCTTCCTGCGTTTCATTCTTTCATATCTATGTCTTTCCCGTCCCACCCTGTCTCCATCTGTCTCTCTCTCTCTTTTTTTTTATACTTGCATACACACACTTTTTTCATTATCAATCTTTTGCTTTGGCGGTATATCTGACTTCTCCCTGTCACTCGCACACTTTTCACCCATCTGTCTCCCTCTTTTTCCTTGTTTTTGAACACACAATTCCTCTATTAGTGTCCTCTTCAACTATCTATGTCTCTCTTTGTCTCTTTCTATCTTGCAAGGTCCATGTGTCTCTCTGGCGATGTGTATTCACTCTCTGGTCCTTGGTGTGTATGCACTGCTCACCACTAGCCTTTATAACATTGAAACCATCCAGCTGTTATAACTCAACCAATATATAACTCCATTATACATTATGTACAGTATTATAGACCAAAACAATTATATGTGTGAGATCCAGATAAATTCAGAAAAAATGGAGATTAGTGTGATAATAGTTCTTGAACTAATAAACACCATTAATTTTCATGGAGCATAGATAGACAGGAAGTGCAAGTTGGCATGGAGATGTGTCTCCACAGCTACGGCTGATTTTCGGTGTAGAAACGGTGTTAAATAGAAAAGCTTAGACGGAAATGTGAAATTGAAATTTTGAATCGGAGCACAAAGTTGGAACTTTCTATCATTTTTACGCTAATTGGACCAATCAAGGCTTCCCGCTCTTTGACTATGACACAAAGTCTTGTTATTTCCATTTGTACTTACAAAACATGCCTTTGATTGTGTTTTGCGTTTACAGATGTGATCAGTTTTACAAAGAGACATCGAATTCTTGGTCATTTATCCACCGCTTTCCAGTAAATAAACAAAGATGCAATGCGGTGATCTGCAAAACCTCAAGCAATCTGAAGAGTTTTGGTAATTTAGCTGTGTTTACCAGAATTTCAACCATTGAAGAAAATCTGTTCCAGCACTCTCAAATTCTGTTAGCATATCCTGTTTCATATTCAGAGCTGGCAAATTAGGTGCAAAAGTTATGTTAATATTTATGCACGTGCTTAAGTTCATTTCTTTGGCACGGCTTTCAGGTTATATTAAAATGACCTGTATGCAGTTCGCACCTCTGAGGTTGTCAGATTATTCTTGAAATATAGAATATCCCTAAGATGGGGTTTTTTTTCAATAGTGTGTAGACCACCACCTGAAAAAAGCCCCAAAAAATCAGGCATAGAAAATTAAGTTTGAAGATATCATTTGGTATCAAATGTAATGCATATGATAAATGAAATTTGAAGTAGAATCTTTCTAAAAAATAACAAACTTATACAGTTATGTAAGAATGAGAACATGGTAAGCATTTAAATAAATGAGTCGAGTATATTGCCAATATTACAGGATATACTGCATGAATAACTCTAAATGTAATCTTAATCACTTTACTTCGGGTTTAATGTAATAATACACCCTCCGTGTGACTTATTTGTCAGCTTATAAAATAGCACTTGATCCAGCACATCCTAATTTCTTTTTTTATACTGAGGTCATAAACCTATAAAAGCTATTTTGCTACTTTGAGGTTTTGAATTAATAAAGTAATGGCTTTTGGTAATTCGCTGTGCTCTTCTGTAAAGAAAACATGTCAGCCTCCTCACCTGACATCAGTGTCTGACCATGCAGTATGTGAAAATCTACTGTAGTGTCCCATATTTTGCCCTGAGGTTTCAGTGTAAGACACAAATATGCATTCACGTCGTAACTCCCAAAACACACTGTTTATTGACCACTTCAAGATTTGTAAGCCGCATGAAAAACATATTCCAAAATGATGATGATTTCTGACCTATATTCTCTCTCTCTCTCTCTCTCTCTCTCTCTCTCTCTGTGCAGCATGCCCACCAGGGACATACAAGCCCTTGGCAGTACCAGGGGGTGTGGGGACTTGCTTGCCATGTCCAGATCCTCAGCACACCTCCAGACCTGGCAGCACTTCTGTATCTGACTGTGTGTGTAATAAAGGATACACACTACACAATCACACCTGCCGAGGTACACAGATAATGATGATGATAAGGAGGATGATGTTGATGTAGATGACACTTTATTGATGATGGCTATAAATGATGACACTTTATTAAGTAAATGATGACACTTTATTTCGGTTACATTCGGCCTCCATAGCATATTTATGAGTATTGTATAAATATGTTATGAAGGAATAATAGACAATTTAGTCAAAACTCATGAAATAACAAACTTTTTTTTGTTTCATCTTGCGTAGTATCCTCAGTTACCGTTATGGGTTAAATTTTAATAACAGTGTTTTCACGAAGTACTGAGAAATCTTCTACAAAGTGCCCACATGTCACCTTTGGAAAATTTGCTGTACCCACTTCTTATACGAGCAAGGAATTGGCAGTCCTTGTGCATTCAAAACTATTATGAAACACTCTTCAAGTACAAGTGCACTTATTTATGAAGCCCACATGCCAGCAATATTTTAAATCCATTTATTTTTATCCCATAGACGTGTGACTAATGATCGTATTTGTCACAGGACTCTTCATGTCTTGGTTTCTCTTTTCTTCTCTGTAGCGGTGGTGTGTGCAGTTTTCTCTCCTCCAGAGAATGGCTTCTTCATCCAGAACATTTGTAATAACCAGTATAACTCAGCGTGTGGTGTGCGTTGTCTACCAGGCTTTGACCTGCAAGGGAGCAGCATCAGATTGTGCCAAGCAGATGGCACCTGGTCTGGAGCTCCACCCACCTGTGCAGGTGAGGCTGAAGACTCAAACACACGCATGTTTGATTAGTACATACACTGAATGCATACGCTACAGATATAATCAGATATATTCTCTAAATATTCCTTTGCTCATATTTGCTTTTGGGTTTTTGACAAACTATTAGTCATCCAATATTTAATCCAATATCTAATAATAGGCTCTGATAAGATATAAGACAAAGACATGCTGTATGGTTATTTACTTCTATGTGATATTTATATTGACTGGGTAATCTGTGTAATGAGCAGCGGTACCTCAGTGGTTAAGATGTTGGACTAATGAAACTCCATTAAACACTAACTCAGTTTGAATATGCATGTGAACATGAACACAGCGAAAGTAGTACAAGTGCAAAACGTAAAATTAATTAATAACATTTACAAATAACGATTTTCTGGTACATTGTAAAATAAAAAGAAATCGCACAGCTCATGTTACGCATGAGATGCCTTTATGCCTTTTTATATCTTTTTTATTATTTTAGGTTCCCGAAGGAGAACATATTGTATTGACTAGGAGCTCAAAGGCCCTGTAGCTCCCATATGTTTTATATGTTTTATTATATGAAGGAAGTCTACAACTCTAAGGTCAGCAGACTGTGTGTGTGTGTGTGTGTGTGTGTCCATAGAACCTCCTTAATCTGCTTTTTATTTACTTTTAAAGAACTATCAACTGTTATACTGACACACACACACACACATACACACACACAATGCCACTAAAAATTCACTGTTTTTAATTAACTGTGTGCTGAGTACTATAAAGTCTTTGTTAGTAATAGATAATGTTACATTTTTTATGCAGCATTAAATCCACTCAAAGGAAAGGAAGGAAAGAAAACAGGAAAGAAAGCGGACCATTCGTTCATTCATTTTCAGTAACCGCTTTATCCTGGTCAGGGTCATAGTGGAGCTGGAGCTTGTCATGGGAACACTGGGCTTGAGGCAGGAATACACCCTGGATGGGACTCCATACACACATTCATACAGTCAAGCACACCAAAAGGGCAATACAGGCTAGCCAGTCCACATAGCAGCATGCATTTGAGAGGTTGGAGTAAACCAGAGAACTGGGAGAGAACTCATGCAGACACAAAGAAAACATGTAAAAACTTTACACAGAGAGTCCCTTGAGCTCAGGTTTGAACCGGGAACCCTCAAGAGACGGCAACACTAACGCAGAAAACAGACCAACACACACATAATGAAGTAGCCGATATTTATACATTTATATTCTGCATGTTCAGTAAATGTATATACAAAAGTGTGTATATACAAAAATGTGTACATCTGACCATCACAGCCATATGTGATTCTTCCTTAGACTTTTGCTACAAGGTTGGAAGCATACAATTGTATAGGATGTCTTTATATTCTGTAGCATTACAATTTGCCTGTACTGGATCAGAGAAGCCCAAACCTGTTCCAGCATGACAATGCTCCTGTGCACAATGCTAGATCCATGAAGACATGATTTTCCAAGTTTGAAGTAGAAGACCTTGCGTGTTCTGCACAGACCCCTGACCTCAACCCCTCTAAACACCTTTGGGATGAACTGGAACAGCGACTGCACCTCAGACCTCCTCACCCAACACCAGTGCCTGACCTCAGTAATGCTCTTGTAGCTGAATGATCACAAATCTCCTCAACTACACTCCAAAATCTAGTGGAGGTGATTATAACAGCAAATAGGGAATAAATCTGGAACGGGATGTTCAACAGGAACACATGAGAGTGATGGTCAGGTGTCCACATACTTTTGGCAATACAGTGTATCTCAGAACAGTGTATGTGTGTAGAACATTTTTGCTTTAATTTTTCAAAACTTCAGTCTCTGGTACACCACTATTCTCAGTACAAACAGAAATTACAGGTCTCCAAGCCACAGCCACAGACTCTTACTATCTTTATTGCTCTCACTTACTCACTTCCTGTGTTTACACTAATGTTCTTCTGTTCTGGCTTGTGATTCATTACTGCTTCTCACGTCTTCTGCTCTGTGTATTGATTTTTACATTAATTTCTGCTATTCCGCACATAAATGTACATATACAGTCATTCATTTGTCTGAAATGTTTATCCAAAATGACTGGTAAGTGAGACAAAGGGTGGCCCGGTGTTCCAGTGGTTGGCACTCACACCTCACAGTAAGAAGGTTCAGGGGTTCAAACCTGCCGGCTGACTGAGTCCTTTCTGTGTGTGGTTTCATGCTTTTCCTGTGGGTTTCCTCAGGGCGCTCTGGTTTCCGTTCACAGTATAAAATCATGCAAATTAAGTCAACTGTCCGCTCTAAATTGCCCATAGACATGAATGTGAATGTGACTGTGTTAGTTCTGCGATAGATTGGCAAACTGACCAGGGTGTACCCCACCTCTAGACTGAAGTCAGCTGGGATTGTCTCCAGCTTCTCCCTGCCTCTTAACAGATAAGCAGTATAGTTAATGGATGGATGAAAATGCAATTCAAGTGTGAAGCTGTTAAAGGAGCTGATAGTAATATGAACTAAGTATCTACCACTAAACTAGAAATATGGCAAGATAGCTGAGAAACAGAAAGAACCGAAAGTAAACACAAGCACTGGAGTAAGTCTGAGGATCTTGATACATTTCAATGTTATGACACTAATACATCTCAAGTTATTGATGTGTTCTTCTCTGCAGTGCGTTCCTGTCCTGCACTGTCTGCTCCACAGCATGGACAGCTGAACTGCAGTGATGGCGACTCTCAGCTCGAGTGTACAGTGCACTGTCAGAAAGGTTACAGCCTGGAGGGCACTGCCAAACTCAGCTGCCAGCCAAACTCACAGTGGAGCAGCCCTCCACCTCGGTGTGTGGGTAAGCTAACAAGGGCATATATGTGTGTGTGTGTGTGTGTCACATTTGGGTCAGTGATGCAGTGTTATTTTGACATTTATGTTTATGGCATTTGGCAGACATTCAGGCATATTCAAAGCACAGAAATGCTTCATTATTTACTTGGAAAACAAATCATTATATTAGTACAGTTGGTAAAGAGTCTATTGATGTTCATTAAAGTGCTTAGCAAAAATATGCATGGTCAGCCAGGAGAAGCTAATTCCACCACCCGGATGCTAGTACAGAAAAGAGTCTTGATTCTTGTCCTTCCTTCTTGAGTTGGGCCTTCACAGCCAAATGAGGGCCAAGGGTTAGATGGACTGGTTCATTTTTGGTTTTGTAGGCAAAGGTCATGATTTTAAGTCTAATGCAGCTTTTACAGGAATGGTGACATGGTTGAACTTTGGGCCACAAGTCAGACTCTGCATTCAAGGACCATATTCAAGGGCATATGCAAGAAAAACAACTCGGGATGTGTTTCAGTAGTCCAGTCTTGAGAGGGTGAACAAGCACCTTGGTGGCTATACTCCTTGTTGACTTGGATCATTCAGTGCAACTGCAGCAGTGCGTGGCTATTCAACACCACACCAAACCTCAGTGCTTATTCTGAAGGAGAAATCAGGGAGTTCACAACAGAGACAGCAAGCTCATGGTGCAGGCAACTCCAGCAATATATAGCATGTCAGTGTTGCTGGGTTAGTGTAGGCGTTAGGATTTATTGGCTGATGAGCTGCTGCTAATGATGAGAGTCATGCTGAGTCCTGAGAAGCCAGCTGAGTCTCTGATGATCATAAGGAGAGAAGATTTGGTGTCAGCTGATATATCATTTCACCAAGAGAACTAGGACTAGGCAATGTAAACCAGCGAAGTCGACATGGAAAAATTGTGGATTATGTTTACTCTGATGGAGTTAATATCAGCCAATCAGACAATGATATGATGTTTATCATACTCAGTGTTGACAGTTACATTGTTTTTGCTGTCATCTCTCAATTTAATGGCAAACAAACTAAAACCCCAAACAGCACCGGTTCCAGTATGGGCCAGTTCTTGTCTTTGAATGTGGAATAACACTGTTAGTGAACGAAGCACCTAGCCAACTTGATGCTGTCTCTGTTTGTCTCTCGCACTCAGGAGTCTCACCTCAGCTGTGTGCTATAGCATGTGCTGTAGATTAGCGTCAACCACAAGACAAACCCTACCAAGCTTCTATACCCAAGGCTTGTCTGCGACTCCCTGGCTTCTCTGTGCTCTGCCTCCCATGACTCACTGCGCCTCGTTTAAGCTCCAGACATCTGCTGAGCCGGCCAGCCAAACCTCACTAGCTGCTGTTTATCGCTTTCCATTTCTCCATCTCTCTCCAGTTTTCTCCATCAGACTGGTCCTGCAACAGCATGTCACACTAGTGGCTAAACTTGTGGTTGCTGCTATTTGCTTTTCAATATAGGCGCATGTTCATTGTAACCAAAGGGCATGAAGAGCTCCAGAGCATTTCACTACCCACTCGTGTTTGTGTTTGTGCTGTCAGTCGTATTGCGTCCAGTCTCTCTGTATGTCTGCTAAAACCATAGCCAAGACTGTACAGCGGGCTCCAAAGAGAGATGTTGAGAATGAAGGCTTCTTGCTGGCTGTGTGTGTGTGTGTGGCTTTTCTACCACTGTGTCCAAGAATGCAGAAACCCCATGTTTCTGTAATAGTGATGTGGGGAAACTCTCTCTCTCTCTCTTGCTCTCTCTCTCTCTTGCTCTCTTTCTCTCACTCTCTTGCTCGCTCTCTCCCTCTCCCTCTCTCTCTCTCCCTCTCTCTCTGTCTCTCTCTCTCTCTCTCTCTTGCTCTCTCTCCCTCTCTCTCTCTCTCTCTCTTGCTCTCTCTCTCTCTTGCTCTCTTTCTCTCACTCTCTTGCTCGCTCTCTCCCTCTCCCTC
>JAQQZU010000001.1:5134978-5162245 GCA_030068025.1 Parauchenoglanis punctatus | reverse complement strand
AAACTGATGCCATATTCGTGTTCTGTGGGCCAGAAATATGTTAAATCAGCAGAAATATATTAGACAACTCACAAAAACAATTTTTTGTAACCCAGTGTAATCAGCATGACATTATCTCATCTACAAATGTTGAAGCATATGATCTGACTCTCCTACTCTCCTTTGTATCTACATAAAACAGCAGACAGAGCTATCCCATCATGCCTTTCTTCTCCGTAGGCCTCAGGGGCAGAAGGAGAGCACGAGTTCAGCCACAACGAGTTCAGCTCACTGTCACATCTCCGTAACGTCGCTCTCTCTCTCCTCTCTCTCTCTCCTCTCTCTCTCTCTCTCTCATCTCTCTCTCTCTCTCCTCTCTCTCTCTCCTCTCTCTCTCCCCTCAGGTCCAGGAGGATGGAACAGTAATGGTCAGGACTATGCTTACTTTGACAGTGGTTTTTCTCCAGACCATCAGCGTGCCCCTCTCCAGCAGGATGGTGTTTTCCACCACACTTCCAACTTGAGGGGTAAACGTCATCGTGAGATCACGGGGCCCACACGTGACCAAAAGATCCAGATATACTTTAATATCACTGGTAAAATATACTAATCCTTTCAAATTGATAGGTAAAAAAAACAGTTTCTTAGCCCCTACAAAACACTGATCTAAATATTTTAATGCAAAGACTTGGTGCTGTTCTCCCAACATCTCTCCTTTCTCCCAGCAAGCATCCCACTGCCCCTGTCGAGGAATGACTCAGTGGAAGTAGCCAATCAAAAGCGACTCTTGAGGACACTGGAGTTATTAACCAATCGGCTGAAGAGGACGCTGAGCAAACAGCCAATGAGCACGTTTCATATATCATCTGAGATGATCGTTGCTGACCCTAAATCTCTGGACAGTAGGAAGGCCTCTCTGTACTGCCGCCCGGGATCTGTGCTGAAGGGCCGCATGTGCGGTGAGTTGCTGAGCTCCCTGCTGCATGAGAAGTGCTCGCACACCAATTTGTTAATAATACACTTTTTACATTTGTATTTTCTTTGGACTTCTATGTGTAAACTTTTCAAATATATCCATCTTTTTCTTGATGTGGTTAATCAACTTGAAATGTACCAGCAATAAATAAATAAAATTTGTCATATCTCCTAATCACACCATGTGCTCCATCTCAACATGAGGCATAATAAGCCCTGTACCTCAGTGGACTGTTCTTCAAGATTTAAGATTTAAGATTCTTTATTGCCATGTGTACAATGGAATGCTTACAGAATCACTTCTAAACATAAATCCTAAACACTAAGTAGGCTAACAATCAAAAATATTCAATGTTACTTCATTTTTAGCAAATTAATCATGACACTCAAAATTCTTTTCTAACAAATAATAAATTCATAGTCACTGTTTGAGTACCTTTATTAGCAAGAAAATTGGTCATATCTTTGATTCATCAAAGTAGTCTTGTCTAGCAGTTATAACAGCAGAGCAAATTTGAGACATTCTTTCTAGAGACATTAAATACTGCTCAGTAAGTTCATTCCAACACTCCCGGAGTATTGTCCACAGATGTGATGCACTAGTTGGCTGCTTTGCCATGACCCTTCTGTGCAGTTCATGCTAACCCAGCTCTATCGGGTTCAGGTCAGGTGACTGTGGTGGCCAGGCCATGAGTTTCAGCTTCTCTTCTTTTTCTTTCCTTTTTAAACAGTTCTGACACAATCTGGATGTGTGTTTGGGGTCATTGTCCTGTTACATACATCTGAAGTTTATAAAATAAATGGAAAAGCAGTAATAACCTGTGGTGTGCTAAAGCCTTTGACTGGTAGTGTAGTCTTATTTTGGCTTATAGCACTGTTGAATTTGAGAATCTGATTGTTAAGAAGGTGTTGGTCAATTTTCTATAACAGTAATCAGACAAGCTGCATTTTTTTTGTATTTAGTGAGAGAGAAAGAGAGTAAGAGAGAGAGAGACTGGTCAGAGAATGACTATTTATAGCTGTTATGTAGTAACTAATATTAAATGTGATTATAAATAGATAAAAATTACCATGTGTTATGTCTGTGGTATAGGAGGAACAAAACACTTCAAGAAGTGCGGTTATAGGAGCATAATGCCTCACACCCTCTGACAGCATGCCTCTTTGTGCTTTATTCCTTAATTATAATATTTTAATGATGTAATTTATTATATATTTATATATTTTTTATATATAGTTTATTCAAATTATCATATTAAATGACCTGTTATATTGTATAAAGCCCTTTAATTGGTATTTTGTGGATATATAAGTTACTGCTATAATTAGCCCTTAAAATGATTATTATAGGATTAATATGCACTTGTGTGTATTGCGGTGTCAGGTATATTGATAGATCACTTAGGGAATAAAACTTGAAATTGTTCTCTGTGCTAAAGAGAACAACACTCAGTTGTAATGATGAAAGGGTGAACTGAAGCCTTTGTCTTATGTGTCCTGTGTCCTGTGTGTCCTGTAGTGCAGTGTCCAGTGGGGACGTATTTCTCGGTGGACCATGCTGAGTGTGAGAGCTGCAGGAGGGGTTCGTATCAGGACGAGGAAGGCCAGACAGCATGTAAACTGTGTCCAGATGGATTCTCAACTCCTTACCTTCACTCCCGCAGCCTGTCTGAGTGCAGATGTAGGTGCTTGAGCCAAGCCGGAATTATGCCCTTGAGCAATGCAACTCATTATATCTTAATTATTATTACACCATTATTCATGACCTCCATCCATTTTTTTTCCTTTTCAATCTTTGAGTTGAAGCACCTGTGTGTATTGCATTCTCAATGTTAAACTTTATGAAACGTTCTATATTAATGGTTATAGTCTGCGCATGGTTTTGATGTGTGTATGTATGCATCTCCAGCACAGTGTAAGCCTGGTAGCTCATCACTCAGTGGGCTGGAGACGTGCGAGTCGTGCCCATTGGGTCAGTACCAGCCTGGTTTTGGCTCACGCTCATGTGTGCCCTGCCCTCCAAAAACCTCCACAGTCATCCGAGGAGCTATGGACCAGAGCGAGTGCGGAGGTGAGCGTCATCTGTGCTGCACAGTCTTTATCCAGCTTAGCACTATTCCTTATCTGCAGTAATTGAACAGTGCAGCAAAAGGCACATTCCTGTTCTCTAATCTCACTTCATCACTCAATGTCATCACCTCACCTCCTACTTCTGTCTCTCCTTTTTTTTCCCTGATCTCATCTCCTCACTGTCCCTCTTTCATTTTCCGCTTCTTTCTCTAGTTCCATGCTCTGCAGGTCATTTCTCCCGTACCGGACTGGTCCCATGTTATCCCTGTCCTCGTGACTACTACCAGCCTGAAGAGGGACGATCATACTGCCTGTCCTGCCCTTTCTATGGCACCACCACCATCACAGGAGCCAGGACCATCCAACAGTGCTCCAGTATTCCAGCTTTATTACTTATGTCCATAGTAAATAAGGTTATAATAATGCATTTTGGAGCAGTTTATTGAGTGAGTCGCAATGTCCAATTGAGTAAAAGAATGGATAATTGACTCCATACTGATTTAAGTAATACCTCAGTTTTTACTCTAGTGAGTCAAAGGTTCATCTTTCATTCTTTATTAAAATCACTGACAAGGTTTCCCTTCCCTCATAATGGACTATATTTGTTTGTTTGCAGCTGGAGGCGGAGCTAATATCTAGGCCATAGGACTATATTCCAAATCACAGTTCTCCTGAGTCATCTTTAATATTATACAGAATGATTGCTATAAATTTTGAAACGCTACGTCAAAGTGCTACATAAATGTGCTCCTAAATTGTCTATTAATGTCAAAGCTTTTGACTGAAAGGAAGTCTGCCTGTCTGATAACACTGATAGACTCATGAGGAAGATTCTTCTAACACAAGGAAATTAGCTGCAGGCTGGAAAAGATGATGAGGTTGACGAATGCCTCAGGATAATCTATTCCAGTTCTGATGGCAGACAAATATCTCAGTTGCTGGCTGTGTCTTATCTTCTTTTTCTTTCATCTGTTTCATCCTTTCTTTTGTCTGTATACCTCTGCATCACAGCATTTGGCTCTAGTTTCTTACCTAAGGAGGAAAGTGTAACTACTGCTCCAGAGACTCCTGTGATAAGAGACTATCAGGCCAGCAGTCAGGCAAGTGTGCTGTCTGATTTACAGCTATTTTATCTTTTGGAAAGCATCACAGTCCTTAGGCTTTATATAAGAAATAAAACACTTGGGGTGTGCTGGTATCGGAAAATAATCAACTATGCTAACAGCCTGCTTTGTTTTTACTTTGATGTGTTTCTTCAGCTACCTTGTCCACTTACTTTGTGGACATCCGTAACACATAATGTAACTATGAAAGGGTATAATTTTTGAAATACTGTATTGTAAGGTCTGGATGTAGTATCTACCACAGGAAATACTTTTACTAAATGACAATGTCTCAAGAAATGTCTAATACATTTTATAAAAAGATACATTTTCTTCAATGAATGAATCATTAATCTTTTCTGCTGACTCACTCACTACTCGTTTCCTAAACTTAATAACAGTCTCAGATCACATGAATAGACAAATTAACAATATAACCATCTCTACTTTGTGTTTTAGATGTTCCATGAGTGTTTCCTCAACCCATGCCAGAACCAGGGCACCTGTGAGGAGGTGGGAGTGGGTTATGTGTGCACATGTCTCCCAGGGTTCACAGGTAAGACACACCTACTACAAAGATTTATTTTGTTATGTTTATCATATCAAATACATTTCCTGATGATGAGTGTTTTTAGAGCCGTTTTTACTACAGATACTAAATGCTTGTCAATTTCTTTGTACCAACAGAAAAGTGTTTTGTACAGTTAGAAAATCTAGAGCAAAGAATGACTAAAATTTGTGAAGGTCATAAGTGAATGGTGATAACTGTTCCCTTTTAATGTTTAATTTAATAATTAGTTTGTATTTTGTTCTGGTGCTTCACCTTACTCATTTTTCACTACCACCATAGACTCTTTTGTATTTGAAGCAGAGAATATCTATTTTTAAACATTTTGTTTTTGCTGTCGATTTTTTTAACAAGCCACGTAACTGGTTCACTAATCAGACCATTTTAAAAATCTATGAAAATCTGAGAAGACTTTTCTTTTCTGATCAGCTGCCTTCAGCTAAATTATGTGTATAAATTCATGTGGCTGTAACAGAGGATCTGCTACAGAAGCTGCTATTAAAAACTGGAGTTGCTGAACTACAGAGAGTGTTTTTCAAAAGTTGATTGATTCTCCTACCATATTTTTCACACACTCAGCTTGATCCCCTTTATTACTTTGCTGGTTCTGTATCCAGACTGCTGGTTGACAGCCCTGATCGAGAGGATGTAATATTGTTAAGCTTTATTAAGGGTACATATTTGGACTTTAAAGACCAGTGACATGCAATTGATGGTACATTTACAAAGTTTGTACTTTAGGATACAAAAAAGTACAATATCTTTTTCCTGAAAGCGTGCAGGTATTAATGCTTACTGTATTCAGTTGACATTATGAACAGTAATCCAGCTTATATCTTATGGGTTAAATTATGCCAGTACACAAGCAGTTGCTGTGTTAATTTTTTGGACTGATATTTCCCCAACATGTACATGAATGAGTGGAAATGTAATCCACTGAGTATGAGGCTAATACCATGTAGAGTTTGGGCTCACTACATAAACAGGTAACCTAAAAACTAAGCCATTGTTAATACTGCGGGTTCTTTTTTCTGATTGTTCGTATAAATTCAAATTCTTCTTTACTTCCACAGGAGCAAAATGTGAGAGCGACATTAACGAGTGCGACTCTGCTCCGTGTCAGAACGGCGGTCTGTGCAGAGACAGAGTGGGAGGCTTTCAGTGCCAGTGCAAGCCTGGCTTTGTGGGTAAGGACCTCGCTGCCAACACAGATTTACAGGAGCAAATAGCCACAGAGTGTTGCTGCTTGGCCAATTTCATTTGCTTAACAACTCTGCGCTGGCACAGCTGTCTGAGCGGTCTCAAAGGAAAAGTGACTAGTGAGTGTGGATTTATTGGATCTGTAGGACACATGCTTTGTCTTACAGCTCTTTTCCATTTAGTCGCTGACCTCTTTCCTGAGACCTGGACATGATTAAGCACATGGTTGGCCTGACCTTGAAGAGTATTTTTGTTCATGTGTGTTTGTGTGTGTGTGTGTGTGTGTGCCCGTGCGTGTGTGTGTGTGTATGTGTGTGTGTATGTGTGTGTGTGTGGGAAGGATCACTGTGCGAAGTTGACGTAAATGAGTGCAGCTCTTCTCCATGTCTGAACAAGGGAGTGTGTGTAGACAAGGTGAATCAGTTCAGCTGCAGCTGCGTAGATGGATTCACAGGTGAACAGCTCAACTTCAACAAATGGAATTAATACTCTGACACTATTCTGATGACAGACAGTCATAAAAGATGAATATATTTGATCTGCAACTATTTGAAACATTGAATCTCCAAAACATATGAAGTGCAACTTAATATATAAATACAAAGCTGAATCAGTGTGATGAACGAGTATTTTCTTTTACTTAATTCGACTCAGTGCTCAGAAGAAAGCTTGGATTTTTGTTTTTGGAGGATTTTCCTAGAGGATTTCTTAAACCTGCCATGATATGATTGTCCTGCCACTGTATTAGGCTATAAAGCTCATCATATTTTCATTATCATTCAGATTAACATATTAAGACAGAATCATTTGTATTTGTACTAGGATTGCATTCAGTATGATGACTTCATTCTGAGAGCCTAATATTCTACTTGTAGGACCTCGTTGTGAACTGGAGATAGATGAGTGTGAATCCAGGCCTTGCCAGAATGGAGGAGTGTGTAAGGACCTGGAGGCTGGCTATTCCTGCTCATGTAGTCAGGGTTTCACTGGAGAGTGCTGTGAGGTGAATATTGACGAGTGCTACAGTGCCCCCTGTCTGAATGGAGGAACATGTGTCGATGCTGTCAATGATTTCAGGTAAATGATAAAATGGAGATGTTAATCATATGGTTGTTCAGCTTTCACTTTTGCAGTATGACAGATTGATGGATATCTGCTTTAACAAGATGATTTGATTTTTGGATTGTGTATATTATTTTATGTAGAAGTAAAAAAAATTACATTGATAGCACTGGCATCAGGTAGCACTATAGAACAGTGCAAAGTAACAGATTTTAACTGCAAAATTATTCAAATGTGCTGTGACGCTACTGCTTTATACCATATTTCTCTTAACTGTCTTTTTAAAATTAAAGCAAAAACTGATTCAAGATATCATTTTGATAAATTTTGATTCAAGACATCATTTTGATAAATGCGTACCTGATGCTGATAAATGCAACATCAAAGATCTCATGAAAAATACACAACAATACACAGGCTACAAATTTCATTTCCAGCTTCAGCGTACCTTTAGGCTACATTCTTAACAATTAAAACCAATCAGTGCAATAAAAGTATAAGAATAATAAAATCAGAAAATAATCAGAAAATAATAAATCAGTGAATCATATTACACTATTTAAGGACAAATCAAATTTTAAAAAAGATTAGTGTGGATGAACTGGCAGCTCTGCCAAAAGAGTTGATGCTGGCACTGACAGCACGCAGTATAGAAGCTCATGTGATTCAATAGAGCCCTTCTTATACTATAGCTCAAAATCTGGCATCACTTACAGACATAGCAATAGTATCATTGAGGTTCTGTACTGAGGATGCAGAATAGAATAGAGTAATGTAACAAATTGGATCTGTAACATTGTTGCTTTTAACTGCTGTTTGTCTGTTTGTGTTTTGTCATTGTCTACAGTTATTATTTATAATATCAGGTTAAGATCCTTGCCAAATTCAACAAACCTGCACAGAAAAATGGGGATGTATACCTGGCCTGGTGTAAAAGATAATACAGTCGACATGTTTGATCTACCGTGTTTATATCTGCCGCAAACAATTTCTCCCTCATGTTCTTCTTCAGGTGTGACTGTATGAGTGGGTTCAGTGGGAAAATGTGCCAGGTTGATGAGGACGAGTGCAAGTCTAACCCATGTTTGAATGGTGCCACTTGCAAGGATGACGTGGGGAGTTACACCTGCCGATGCCCTCCTGGGTTCAACGGAACCAGGTGTGAGACAGGTATAAACACTTTGGCTGAGAAACAGATACAGAAAAATATGAAGGAAAGGGTGTAAGGCAGTAAAAGGCATTCAATAAACAGAGAGTAATCATAGTTGTAGGTGCATGTTTTGTGGTTTGCTCAAACAAAATGTTTCCATTCACAGTGGAAAATTGTATGTATTAATCATTTTCATCGCTCAGCATCACAGCCTCCATGTAGTGGTGTCACCCTGTTAGGTACCATATGGTACAAGAACAATTTCTTGGACAACCTCAACAAAATAATGATCTCGCTCCACTCTCCTGGGAAGGCTTTACACTATAATTTGAAATGTTGCTCTGGGGATTTGTGACCATTCATCCATAAGAGTAAGGTCAGGTGTCCGTACTTCTTTCATATAGTGTATAATCCCAATAAAGTTCATTTCAGTTCTAGGTTATAATACTACAAAATTTAGAAACTCTCGGGGGTGACTACATATGCAAGGCACTGCAGTTGATCAGACAGTGTTTGTGAATAATGGACACACTTCCCTCTTCACACAAGGTGTGCCTGTTTCCCTGATGTTTGCTGTCCTATAACATTTTTCTCTTGTTTTTTTGTTTTTTTTCTACTTCCAGAAATGTCTTCCTCCTTCAACCTGGAGTTTGAGGTGTCTGGTATTCATGGTTATGTGATGATGGATGGGATGATGCCAGCGCTCACTCAGATCACCTGCACATTCTGGATGAGATCATCAGACACAGTCAACTATGGAACTCCGGTCTCGTATGCTGTGGCCGAGGGCAGCGACAACTCCTTTCTCCTCATAGATTACAATGGGTAACTTGTTTTTCTAATTTTTTTACTTCAGTAAACTGATCAAACCTTTATATTGGAATATATTTGACACCATAGTAGAAAATTATAAAATAAGAATGAGAAGAAGTATACAATTTAATGTAGTACAGTATGTATCATCATCATTAATATTATTTGACAAATGATTCAGTACTGGATTTTGAAGCATTTATGTAAATAAGTAATAGGTATATAAACCACAGTCTTTCTCCTGGTGTTGTTTAGCTGGGTGCTGTATGTGAATGGGAAAGAGAGGATCACAGACTGTCCAGCGGTGAATGATGGCCGGTGGCACCACATTGGTGTGACATGGAGGAGTACAGATGGTGACTGGAGGATTTATATCGATGGAAGTCCTTCTGATGGTGGGAAGGGACTGTCCATGGGAAGCACCATACCAGGTAGCCTACAGCAATAACACACAGAGCTTTAATATGTGTAAATGAGTAAAATGTGTCAATAGAAAAATGTACACTTAAACCTCATATACTACAGTTTTTTGTCTTTAAAGCTAGGTGGATTATAGCTACATTAGCACTTATTTTGGGCTCTGTAATGTGTGTAGGAGGTGGTGCTCTGGTGCTGGGACAGGATCAGGATCAGAGAGGAGAAGGCTTCAACCCAGTCGAGTCCTTTGTCGGTTCTCTCAGCCAGCTCAATATCTGGAATTATGCCCTCTCACCACAGCAGGTACCTCTGTGCCATTTGCTCCATTTCATATTTATCTGCTATATATAATATATTTATTAATGAGGCCTTGAAACACACATATGGCTTCAGCCTCAGTGGAGCTTTAAATAAAGGCTTCAATTAATCACAAATAAGTCATAAAAAATACCTAGTGGTACGGCTGATTGCACCAAGTGATTCACAAGGGTTTTTGTTCTCCGCTCTTTGTTCCTAGATGAGATCCCAAAATAGGAATGTATGATCTCATGTGATTAATGAATGAGATCAGTGCTCTACTTCTCTTCTGAAGTGCCTCTAAATCAGTTGTGGCTGAGCACCATCCTCTTCCCTCTGTTTCTCTCTTTTCTTAGTAGCTCTTAACGTCAAAAATTCTAATGGTGGATGTTAGAGTTGGACATTGTAGAATATTCTCAAACAAAAGCATTTGTTCAAAGGAAACCATTCTGAAGTCATAATTAGCTAGGCGTGCATAGAGGTCAGGATGTTGGTAGATTCAAAAGGTCTTTTTCTTTACCTTCTGTATGGAATGTCTCGCTGTCAAAGTCAGAGTTCTCTAAAACCTTTATTCCGAGACCCAGTCTGCAATGATGGTTGATTCCCAACTGACCTCAGAGCAGCTAAGGAGGACACTATAGTTTTGCCTTAATCACCCATTATATTTAGCTCTAATGAAATTCTACATTACCAGTCTTTAAATTCCTGTTACACACATTCATACGTAACTGTTATATAAATGCAAAGGTTTATATAAAAATGTACGCTAATCATTTGAGTGTTTATAAGGGTGTTCGACATACTGCACATAACACTGCTAGTCAAATTAGCTTGCCAGTTGCAAAAACATTAGCTTATGTAGCCTGAGTTAGCTTTGGGTACGAGGCATTTAATGTATGCTTTTTTTTTAACAATCACTAAGGAGACACAAGAATGAAAAGGAAGACGAGTTTACACACAGAAAAAGAGATAACTGTAAACCCAAATATATCACTCAATAAAATAAACATATCTACCTGGAGTCAGGGAAGCTTAGGAAAAAATAGAGGTATAACAACAATTAATATTAGCAATTGGTGTAGTATGCATTTCCCACTGAGGTGTAATAATTATGAAGTTTGTGACATTTCAAATATGGATCCTGCTTATGGGCCTGAGTACAGAGCAAAAATCCAGGATTTGTGTTTTGGAGTGTTAATTGGGTGAATGTGCTCCAAGTTTAAAGCTCACATGTCTGTCTTCCCCTTTCTCTTTCTCAGATCAGGTCTCTGGCCAGCTCTTGTCCAAGTGACCTACAGAGAGGCAACGTGTTTGCCTGGCCTGACTTCCTACATGGTATCACAGGTCGGGTCAAAACCAGCCCTAAGAGCATGTTCTGCGCTGGTGAGCAAATTTGTGTAAAACATTGTTTATCGTGATTTTACATTAATACAGCAATTCAGTAATACTTGTCTGTTTACATGCACACTAAAATTAAAATTTTTTAATAAGGAATCCTGTGTGGAAAAATTTTTTTTAAATCTGCAGGATGGTCAAAATGCAAAAATACTGATCAGCGGTTTTGTTGCATTTATTTAAGTAAAAGATGGAGCTGAGGTAGTAGTTTACTAGCAGTTAGTAGTTAGTAGTTTGTGTCTTAAAATGCAAGACCCTATCATGTACCATTATTCAAATCCAGGCCATTAAAAAACTGCATATCTTCTTACACCAGCTTACACCAGGGTTGAGGGACTTTTCCAATTTGCATATACATTGAGCCTGAATTTTTTTTTTATTAGTATAAAAGACCTATCTAAGTGCAGAACAATGGTGCCTTACAGCAAAATGGTGCCAGGTTCTAACCCTGGGTCAACCAGGTGCCATTCTGTGCAGAATTTGCATGTTCTCCTCGTACCTGCCTGGGTTTCCTCCCGCAGTCTGAAGATATTCTGATTAGACAACCAACTACTAATTGCTATCACATCAAGCAAGGCATTATATAAAACCTTTTATGGTATTTTAAACAAGTTTTAGGTGACTAAATAGCCACCAGAACTGTTCATGAAAGGACATGAGAGAGCTTGTTTTTCTGTGTTAGATTGCCCCCTGCTGCAAGATACGGTACCCAACTTGCGCTCTTCCAGTCCAGCAGTGAAGCCAGGCTCTCAGATGAAATTCTCCTGCAATCCTGGATATTACCTGGTGGGGGAGCCAGTGCAGAAGTGTCTGAACAGAGGGGCATGGAGCCATGCACAGCCTCGCTGTGAACGTGAGTGTGTAAGCATAAAATTCAGTTATTGACAAAAGGCAAAACACACACACTCACACTGACACTCAGGATTTTACAGTAAGTTTGTTTCAGCAAAAAGAAAATTGTGTTTTCATTTATTGTTATGTTCTGTAAATATTCAATCCATATAATGGCATAAGAATTATCAGCCAAACACACACAAACGTTGAATGTTTGCACTATAATAATTTGATTCAATAAAATTGATCAATTGCTTGTTTCTCTTTATCTATACCCCACACTTATGGCACTTTTCTGTGCAGGCGTGAACTGTGGCACACCTCCTGCTCTGATGCATGGTCAGTATCATGGGGAAGATTTCTATGCTGGGAGTTCAGTGCTGTACAAGTGCAAGCCTGGCTTCTACCTGCTCGGTGAGACCAAAATGCAGTGTGGCAACAATGGCAAATGGTCCGGAAATGTGCCTGCATGTCTGGGTAAGAGTCAATCTGAAACTAAGCCAATCTAAAACTGGAAATGTGTTTTAACACTTTCAATGCCACTCACATACTGACTATAATAGATTTTTGTAACACCTGTGTATGTGTGCATGTCTCCATGCATACACTTATTACTACACATGCGTATGTATTGTAGATATGGATGAGTGTGCCTTGGGCTCTGATTGTGATGAGAATGCCAGCTGCCAGAACACAGATGGTTCATACATCTGTACCTGCATATACCCGTTTACTGGGGATGGGAGGAGCTGCACAGGTAAGCTACAGGCCTTAATATAACATAATGCAAATAAACATTCTGCTTTGTTAAAGAATAGTTAATACAAAGGGATGGCATCATGGTGCAGTGATTAGCATTGTCGCCTCAAAGCAAGATATTTCTGGTTGGAACCTTGTGGCCGACTGGGGTCTTTCTATTCAATGTTCTGTGCATGTTCCCCGTGCCTGCATGGGTTTCCTCTGGGTACTCTGGTTTCCTCCCATGATAGATTAGCAACCTGTCCAGGGTGTACCCTGCCTCTTGTGACCCTGATAAGATAAGCAGTATATTTGGATGAATAGTTAATCCAAAAGTCAATCTTACAGTTTTTCACTTATCACTGATATAGTTGATCGGCCAAAACATAGTTTACTTCTTTAGTTTTGACAGCAAATAAGGAAAAAAGTGGTTCTAGTTATCCAAAGTAACTAATAGTATTGTCACATCAGAAAGTTGACACTTAGGAATTGTTAGCAACATTAACAGAACTGGATCTGCGATGAGGCAGATCGAACCCTGAGGTAACATAGTGTGCTCAGTGGTCTCTGGGCCAAATGTGTGAGGCTGAGAAGAGCCAAGTCACAATTTTATGGGATTTATTGGGAAATATACAAAACAAATTGGAGCTCCTAACAAAAGTCATGTAGTCTCTTTATTGCCAAATCTCCTTCTGCCTTCAGGTCCTGGAAAGTCACAGTCAACCTCCTCTCATGCATTGTCTGTACATGCTTAGTTCCCAAAAAAGCACAATGTGCTCAGTGAAATTCAACATAGCTTTTTCAGTTTTTCTCCATCTCTGAATGTGCTCAATGCAATGTAGGTAATTTGTAAGTAATTATTCTCACCTATATTGAGGCAATGTACAATGAGAATTTTGTATTGTGCCAGTCTTATGTTAATTAGGTGAGGTGTATGTGTTCATATGCCTGCATGTTCTTAGATCACCCAGTTAATTCACCATCTACAACACCCAAAAGAAGTCACAACAATGCACAGAATTAGTACTTTTACACTATTTCCTTATGGTGTCTTAGATTAGGACTAAAGTTAAAATGCTGCAAGATAGACTGTTCCTTTTAATGAATTTTTTCTTTTATTATTATTATTATTATTATTATTACTATTATTATTCATACAGTTAAGATCAGACCAGAACTGATCTAGGTAAGCAGACTGAAATGAGATAATCAAGAAAAGAGTGACAACCTATTCAATCTGATATTTACTCTTTCTGCAATTTCTTCTTTCTGCATGAAGACAGCAAAAAACAAGTCTAGATAAGATAGTCCATCCATCCTTCCATTTTCTACCACTTATCCGGATCCAGACCTCCCTTTCCCCAGCCACCATTCCCAGCTCCTCTGGGTGGATGCCAAGGTGTTCCCAGGCCAGCCGAGAGATGTAATCTCCCCAGCATGTCCTGGGTCTGCCCCGGGGTCTCCTTCTGGTTGGACATGCCCGAAGCACCTCCCATGGGAGCCGTCCTTGACACATCCTTGACAGATGCCTGAACCACCTCAACTGGCTCCTTTTGATGAGGAGCAGCAGCTCTACTTTGAGCCCCTTCCAAATGTCCAAGCTGAACCCGTACACTCTGTGGAGGAAACTCATTTCTGCCACTTGTATCTGCGATCTCATTATTTCCGTCACTACCCAGTGCTCATGACCATCGTTGAGGGTTTCAGTTCAGTTCTCTCTTTACCACAACAGACCGGTACAGCATCTGCATGACTGCCTACAGCACACAAATCTGTCTTTCAATCTCCCACTCAATTTTTCCCACTCAATAATGACATCCCAAGATACTTGGGGTAGAAACTCCTCCACTTGAGGCAGCAACTTATCCCCAATCGAGAGATGGTAATCCTCCCTTTTCCAGGTGCTTCTCATCTCAGCCACTTCACACTCAGCTGCAAACTGTTCCAGGGCAAGTTAGAGATCACAGCTCAATGAGGCCAACAGGACCATATTATTTGCAAATAGCAAATATGAGGCCCCTGAACTGGACACCCTCCACCCCATGGCTGCACCTAGAAATTCTGTTCATAAAAAGTATGAAAATTATGAACCGTTAACCCATCCTGTCACCGATTCTGTTCTGTAGATAAGATTTATTTTAAGGTCTATTTTGAAACTGCACCCAATTTGGCTTCATATTATAAGGCCCTATTGTCCAGCATTGCTTGCTATTCAAATCAGTCTGTAATCAAAGACTCAATCATATTAGCACTTGGATAACCAGAACTCAACAATATATTTTTGATCTGAAGACATAGAGTCGCATGATCTGATAAAGCTTTGTGTGTTAAAAGCTGTTGGAACAGTTTTGATAGGATACTTTGCACTGTTGGAACACTAAGAGACTGGCTTATACTAGAAAAATGGAAATAAATCAAATGCTTCTTGTGTAACATCCTGCTGCTGTCTATGTCCTCTAAAATAAACAAGATGGAAAACTTTTTTACTGTTAGGGTTTTTGACTGTTTTTATATGAATATTTTTTATTCTTTTAGCCCTGTCATGTAGTCCACCTACAGTCCCAAAGCATGGACTCTTGGAGGGAACAAACTTCACATACAGAAGCAAGGTGACTTTCAGGTATCACTTTTAGTGACAGAAGAGGATTTGATTATGAGAAGCATCTCAGTTATTCTCAGGAAACCATTTTCTCCATTTTCATATAATCAAATGTTGTATTTTATATAGAATAAAATAAATAATTAATAAAAATGTCCATTTTATTTTTCTAAAACAGCTGTGAGAAAGGTTATACCCTACAAGGGCCAGCAGAGAGACAGTGTCAATCAGACCTGAAGTGGAATAGAGATCCACCTAACTGTGAACCTGTGACCTGCAGCGAGCCCCCTGCTGTGGATTATGCAGACTTCAGTGTCAATGGAAAAGTTTTCTTGTCAACTTCTACTTACACCTGCATTAAAGGATACAGGTAAAATGAGGGAATTAAGCCTTACAATATCAATATTTATGACCTTTTATGGCTATACTGTGTTAATAACTACCTGCTGTAAAGATTACACGGCCATGGAGAGCTGCATTGTGAAGCTTCTGGAAAATGGACCTCCCCTGCTCCTGTTTGTGCCAGAGTGAACTGTGGGGAACCACCTCCCTTAAAGGATGCAGTTGTCAAAGGAGACAACTTCACTCTGGGCAGTCGGGTGCACTATATCTGCAAAGAAGGGTAACTATACCACAATCTTTTCTTACACAAAGTTTAAAATATATAAATGGTATGTATAAAGTTATGATCCTATTTACTGTATGATCTTATCAACTCTATAGTAAACACAACTACTTTTAATCACATCCAGATACACACTACTTGGTACTGAAACTCAGGAATGCCTACCAAGTGGCGAATGGGGCCGTGAATTTTCCCAGTGTGTGCCTCGCTCATGTGGACCACCACCACCTGTTGACCATGCACATCCTGACACTGGACACAAACTGTTTGGCGACACTGCTATCTACTTTTGTGATGATGGCTACACTGCTGGCAACAACACCAAGTTGTTCTGCAATGCAGAGGGCATTTGGGCACCACCTGGGGGACAGAGTATGCCATATTGCATTGCCACCTTCTGCCAACACCCACCTGATCTACCTCATGCTATTCTAGATTCCATTTATAAGTCCAAATATGCTAGTAACACTGAGGTCAGCTACAAATGTGAGGAAGGCTTTATGCCCAATACCACAGCAACTCTGAAATGCTTAATGGGAGGAGAGTGGTCACCTTCACCTACAGATATTGGCTGTGTGCCTATCAGGTGCTCCAAGCCAGAGAATATTGAAAGGGGTTATGTCAGTGGGACCAACTACAATTTTGGAGCCGTGATTGCATATAGTTGTGATAAGGGCTATTACATCCGAGGGGAGAAAAGAAGGACTTGTATGGCTAATGGAGAGTGGGGTGGAGTTTTACCAACTTGCCAACCAATTACTTGCTCTAGTCCTCCTCATCTGATTAATGGCTACATCCAGGTGATGCATAAAATTCATCCTTGTTGTACACTTATTCACATTATAATACAAATTAACAGTAGAGCAAAATTTGTGTTTACTGTCTCTTTGATTGCCTTTCCATAAGTGGTTGCTGATTGGTTTATGTTGTTTATCCTTTCCAGGACACCCCAAGGAAAGTCAACTATGTGTACAATAGTAAGGTGACATATACTTGCAATGCTGGTTATCGTCTCATAGGGAAGGCTGACCGTATATGCATGGCCAACAAGCAATGGTCCAACCTTGATCCTCCAATTTGTAAGCTTCTAACCTGCCTGCAACCTCCTGATATTTTTCATGGACACTACCGTGGCTCAATATTTGAAGTGGGAAGTAAAGTGGAATATGTCTGTGATGAGGGTTATGAACTCAATGGAGATGCAATATGGACCTGTTTAAAATATGGGAAGTGGGACAAGACCAAAACTCCTCATTGCTCTCCAGTTCAGTGTGTGGAGCCAGCTTTAGAGGAAAACCATTTAGTATTACGAAGCTTGGATTCAAACTCAGGAACTGTGGAGCTTTCGTGTGAGAATGGTTATGTACTTCATGGAGCAAAAATACTTCGATGTACCCCATCACAAGAATGGAATGATTCTTTTCCAGTCTGCAAGCAGGTGTCTTGTGGTCCACCACCAGAGGTTTCCTTTGGTGATCCATCATCAGCATCAACCTATTTTGGCAGTGCAGTTACTTACTCCTGCATGGCTGGTTTTACCCTTCGAAAAGAAGCTTCTGTTAGGTGTCAGGCAGATGGACACTGGAGCACCCCACATCCAGAATGCATTCCTGTGGAGTGCCCACATCCTGAGGAAATATCAAATGGTATAGTGGATGTGCAGGGACTTATGTATCTTAGCACTGCTCTGTACAGCTGCAAGCCTGGATATGACCTAGTGGGCAACTCTACTGTGATATGTGGTCAGAGTGGCCTCTGGATAGGAGGAGTACCTGCTTGTCGTCCTGTTGAATGTCCTCCACCCAAAGAGATTCCCAATGGCTTTGCAAAGTTCTCACAACTTCTGTTTAGCAGGTCTGTTACTTATGCTTGTCAGCGAGGATATCATCTAGAAGGTCCAGAAACTCTTACCTGCCTTGAAAATGGTAAATGGGACAAGGAGGTTCCATCTTGCCAACAAATATACTGCTTGTCTCCCAAACCAATTGACAATGGCTTTGTTGAAGGTCGGGATCATAAGTTTGGTGTGACCATCTTCTATAGCTGCTTCCCAGGCTTCTTGCTTGTGGGACAGAGCCACCTTACCTGTGAGGAACATGGTTGGTCCAGTTCAGTCCCCTCTTGCATTCCAGCAGACTGTGGCCTTCCTCCACACATTGACTTTGGTGATTATTTTAAAATTCAAGATCCATCTGCTGACTTGACTGGTAACAAACCAGCAGACACCCTTTCACCAGCAGACACTAGCTTCTTGCATGGAACCATGGTGGAGTATCGCTGCCATTCAGGCTATGAAATGACTGGTAGAGTTGCTTTGTTGTGCCAAGAGGATGGCACATGGAATGGGACAGCTCCTAAATGTGCGCCTGCTAAGTGTGATACACCCCCTAACCCTGAACACGGATCAGCAACAGTAACAGATACTGTACTAGGAAGATTAGTGGAGTACAGCTGTGATGAAGGGTATGAGCTGGATGGCCCAACAGTACAACAGTGTATCTCTGGGCATCAGTGGAGTAATGAAGCACCCCACTGTGTTCCTGTCAACTGTGGTGACCCAGGGGGTATTGCTAATGGTGAAGTTATAGGAAGTCATTTTCACTTCAAAGGAGTTATACAATATGAGTGCCATGCTGGATTTGTCCTACAAGGTTTAGAAACTAGGATTTGCCAAATGGATGGTAAATGGGATGACAAAGCACCATGGTGTAATGCTGTGTCTTGTGGACGTCCTGTAGTCTCAAGTGATGTGTTAATTAAAGGAAATGATTATACATTTAGCAAGCGCCTACTATTTAGCTGCCACAGTGGGTTTATTCTGCACGGGACACACACTAGTGTTTGCCTTGCTAATGGTACTTGGAGTGAAAATGCCCCTAAGTGTTTCCCAGCTAACTGTGGACGACCCCCTATCATTCAAAATGGCCATGTCACAGGAACAAATTATGGTTATAATGGCAAAGTGAAATATGAGTGTAATGTGGGTTATAAATTGGCAGGAAACCCCATACTTGTTTGTGGAGGTGATGGACTGTGGGATGACCCTCCACCACGATGTGAAATAGTCACATGTGACCCACCTGAGGATATTAGTCATGGTTATCTAAATGGCTCAAGTTTTAATTTTGAGGATGTAGTGGAATATGTTTGTTTCCCTGGTTATGAGACAGTTGGCAGTCCAATTCTGCATTGTGCAGCAGATGGCAATTGGCTAGGAAAAGTGCCAGAATGTCGGCCCTGTATATGCAACCCACCAATACTGAAGTTTGGTGCTATACTTGGCCGGGATCACACCT
Source organism: Parauchenoglanis punctatus (assembly GCA_030068025.1). NCBI lineage: Eukaryota > Metazoa > Chordata > Actinopteri > Siluriformes > Auchenoglanididae > Parauchenoglanis > Parauchenoglanis punctatus. The sequence goes on along the minus strand of JAQQZU010000001.1, from coordinate 5,143,124 downwards.
GTGGGGCCAGTGTGTGGTTCCGGTGTGATGAGGGCTATACAATTCTTGGGCCCACTGAGTCTGTGTGTGACAAGGGTGGATTATGGAATCCAGGGGTACCCATTTGTAGCAGGGGCAGATGTGCTACACCTCCTCCTGCAGTACCAAATGCTGTTGTGCTAGGTGGTACAGTTGCACCTGATGGAGTCACCTATGGATGCAGACAAGGATACCGGTTACGTGGCAACCCATATCTTTCCTGTGGAAGGTTGGGTAGGTGGGAAGAGCCTAGTCTACACTGTGATCCTGTGTCTTGTGGAGAGCCCCCTCCTGTTCCAAATGCAGAGACTGTGGAATCAGGTTTTTCCTATGGCAACAAGGCTCAGTACAGGTAATTTAACTTATGAATATTTTTACCACTGCACAAGTAAAAAGTAATGATAATCTCCTGGTTAATCGTATATGTGTTTTTATAAATTGTGTTACTAATTACTAATTGTGATTGTCTTTGCTTAAGGTGTAAAGATGGATACAAGCTGGTTACACAAACAGACACAGTCAGCTGTCAGAGTGATGGCACTTGGTCCAAACATAGTGTGAGGTGTCAGCCAATACCGTGCACCCTTCCCACCAACCTAACCCATGTTGTGGTCACAGGTAGCCAGCTTACACCTGTAGGAGGCATTGTTACAATATGCTGCACACCAGGATTTTATCTTGAGGGAGCAGCACTATCAGAATGTGAGGTATGCTTTGATTTTTGCATTTAAATTTAATTTCTATTAAACATTGTGCTTGGCTTTAAAATGTCTCTAAGAATTAAAACAGTTTACGTAATGTCATTGTAGAATCAATGCAAATGATAGATGTTTATTGATTATTATTTGATCTAGCTGTTTGGCAGATGGTCTCCATCATTCTCCTCCAACTCATGTGTGCCTGTCATCTGTGAAAAGCCCCTCCCCATTCTCCATGGTAATATTAAAGGAGAGAGCTACAATTATGGCGACATGATTGTGTACACCTGTTTGCCAGGCTTTGAACTACAGGTAAGATTTGTATTTTATATCATGGGAATGTGCTGTTAATATTTTTATTTCTCTGCTTAACATGGTTGGATCTGCCTAAGATAAAGTGAATAGATTTTGTTTACTTTCTACTACATAATTTTATTAATAAATCAACTAAATAAAACTATCAATAACATTAATTCAGCACCCTCAAGCCCATGGTCATGGTTCCCTAAAAGATTAATTAATTTCCATTAGTTAAATAATAACATTTAATAATGATATGTCTTAATGCTTCTCATCCAAGTAGTCTGTATGGTGTAAGGCATGATTACGGAGCTGCATAATTGAGTGGTGATTTCTACATTTAGCTGCAATTCTCTGCATATCCACAGGGTGTCACTAAATCCTGGGTTTTCTAAAATGTGGATGCCTACACATCAGTCAGAGTTTCTGTAAATATATTCTCAATATCCAGCCAAGCCTATCTTTATAAATCTGTGTTGGAGGTTGCATACGCAAATTTTAGACCCATTACTGTGTACGCAGTCTTTATAAATGAGGCACTTTGTGTCAGAAAATATCAGACATGGTGGAAGCTAATAATACTACATTGTGATGGTTTTCTGCACTGCCAATAATTTTCTAAGATTTGGACAATAATTATACAATACTGTCCAGATAAATAGAACATGTCCCCTATGTACTATATAAAATGTGGAGGCCATTACCTTGCTTATAACTGGCTCAGTATAGAATATACTTGCTTATTCATAACAGGATTATATGAGAATAGCAAACCCATTGTGATTTCATTTAGCTAACTATCTATTCTCTCAAATCATTTATCAAAGGGGTACCATCATATGATTGCTGTCATTGATAGGGCTCAGAAGGCATGTTCTTATCACTTCAAATTAAAAATTTTCCTATTCACTGTAGCCTATAAATAATCCCTTTTAATGTCATCAGAGTAATTATTGAAACTGCAATAGTGAAAGCAATAGTGAAGTGTGAAAATCAGCATAGCCTGATCTATTATTTGTTATTTATGTTGTCATGGTTGTATTTCTAACACGGTTACAGAACATCAAATGCATGATTTATGGCTGAGATTACATTTTTAGGATCAGCATTTGAACTGTGAAAAAAATGTATTAAACTGACATATAATAACTTATTTTGAAAGTTTGCATTTATAAAGTAAAATTGTTTTCAGGCCTGACAGAGGAAATAATAGTACTGTAACAAAGGCTTATTCAAGAGAGCCAATACAAACATTTTATTTGTAAAATAAAATGCAAGTGTGTTTCTTACACTTGAGAGTGACTATTCTAAGTGAGCTTTATATATCAGTTCTGCCACCTTTTTAAAATCTTTGTTGTGTTTCATCAATTCGTCTTAGGGTCATGATGTTCAGATCTGTCAGGGAGACAGAACATGGAGTGGCAGTCCACCTGTGTGTGTTGGTGAGCCTGTGATTATTACATCTGTTTCTAGATTACTAATTTGAAAATTGAAATAGTCTAGATCTGTTGTCAGATAATTTTGCTAATGCTAAGCAAGTTGCTTCTGAAAAAAGAAGCAAAATTATCTGCAAATAGAATAAAGCTTGTTTCTTCTGTAACACTGCAATTTCCCTCTGGGGATACCTTTCCATACTGTACGTCTGAGTTGTTATTGTGTCATGCATTTCTTTTCACTGTCTGATTTCAATGGCTGGACTCATACAGGAATTCAGATGTAAAGCCAGAAAGACTTTTTCTTGGCAACTCCCATTTCAACCAAAAAAGGCTTAACAATTACACACTGGCAGTAAATGGTGCCATGTTGTCCACTCATATATACAGTAATTGGTTCTTTCTCATTTGGCACCAAGAAATATAATGTGGTGTAAATTATAAAGTCACTGTAATGGATAACAGTCATCTATTTTAGTTCAGTTCCTTGAGATAAAAGGTCACCAAGATTCACATTTTTTGCTTTAAACTTTATTTTTAGCAACTTCATGTGGTTCTCCACCCATTGTGATTAATGCTGTTTCTGTGCCAACCGGTGAGTCATACCAGAGTAATGTGACCTATATTTGTAATGCTGGGATGAACCTGATTGGCCCACAAAACCTCACATGTCAGGCGGATGGGACATGGAGCTTACCTGCACCAACATGTGATGGTAAGAATGCTTTAATTACACGTGCTTTGTGTTTAGCAAATGACTGAAACTGCATTTCATTGAATATCTTTGTCTCAGCCCCCAAAGGTTGTGAAAGGCCTGAAGGATTATTAAATGGGAAGGTTCAGGAACAGAGCCTGGTCAACTGGAAGGCTCTTGAGTTTTTTTGCAATAAGGGCTACACTCTACAGGGGGAGTCCCTTGTTGTCTGCATGGGAAATGGTTCTTGGAGCTCAGCTTTTCCGATATGTACACGTAAGGCTACCAGTCCCAATCATCCCAGCTTCTACATCACATCGCCTGCATATCACCTACACTTAATGAGATCTAAATGGAATAGTTGAGAAGAAAAATTATTCATTCTTCAGTTTAGCATGATTAAATAGGATACAGAGTCTAGGGGCAATTTAGAGATGATGATCCAAGCAATAAATAAATAAATAAATAAAATGTATTCACAGTACACACAGCTTCTTTGTCAAGCTTTATTAAAGTTCGTGAATAGCTTTGTGTTGCAGTGAAATTGTCGTAAGCCAAATCAATTCTGTTTTAATCAGATACCAACTGTCAAAATGTCAGTGATGCACCGCAGCCAGAATGGTTATTCTCCTTTTTCATTTTCTTCTCTCATTCTCCTGTTTTTCACAAACATATTTTAAAATGCTAGAACTTTAAATGTGAAATACATGCAACAGAAAAGGATATTTCAGTTCAGGAAAAATTGTAGGTTTCTACAATATATAGTTATAGTTATATGAAACTATATAGCCTGGTTTTCTCAGACTGCTACACATTCACTGACATGTATTCACTGACAACAAAGTAGATCTTCTATGACGGCCAAATCTTTCTAATGAAATGGACAGTTTGGGTTCTAAAAGCTGATTGGCAAAGTCCCGTTTGAAGCCATTGTACAACCCTAGATATATGCACACCTGTGACCACATCACAATAATTGTATTCTGTTTTAATGAACCAGGCTTTTAACTAATATAACCGTTACATTTAAGTTATTGTTCTGTCCACAGAGTTCCATAAATTGGATTGAAATCACTCAAGTGTGTGCTACAGTGACTATATCATGCACAAGAGGGTTTTAGTGTCAGGTAACAGGCAGAAAGCGAATGTAGAAGCAAACAGGTTTATTCAAAACCAGGCAAGTAGACAGAGTCCAGTGTAATTCAAAATGGAAAAGGTCAAAACTAGGAAAAAAAGGTTAACCACAAGGGCAAGGCAGCAATCTTGGTCAAAATAAAAAACTAATATCAAAACCAAAGTAACAAGTGGTTGACATGAACTAGAACTAGGTTAATACTTCACATGGAACAAATGAACAGAGAGCGCTATGTGCTGCGGCTGTGATTTAGCAGTTAACTCCTTGTAAAGTGGAAACGAGCAAGGGTCAGGCGACTGTGAGCGGGAAAGTGCAGGAGGGTGCTGGGAGGTGTGGTCCTCAGTGGTCATATTTGCTGGGATGTGGAGTTTGTGACACTTAGACTTCATGTTGTGCCGAAGAACACCCCTGTGTGTGATCAAATCACTGTAATGCATACCCTTTCATGGCTTAGTTCTTTATTTTAAATATTAATGCGATTTTAGAAGCACATAGAATCAAATATGGTCTCATCCAGTTCCCTCTTTTTTATACATCATTGTGAAGTCTTGTACTGTTTCCATAACATTCCCTTAATGCGGCCCAGATCAGTTCACGCTGAAGTTTTTATCACCATGTGGTTATGAGATTTTTTTTCTTACAACTACTGTCATTTACTACATTGAGTGAAATTCAACAAACAACAATGAATTACTTTCCTTCCTCTTCAGCCCAGTCATGCCCTCCGCCTCCTGGACTGACAGGGAACAAAATGAACACTACATTATTCCTGGTGGGTCAGACAGTGCCTGTTAACTGTCCTAAAGGTCAGCAGGTCAAAGGGCGTCACAGCAAAGGCACTGCCATCATAACCTGCCGGAATGACCAGACTTGGACTCCAATCAGGGCAGTTTGTGAGAGTAAGTAAACATCATTTCTCAGTACTATCACTACCCTTCACCTACTAAACTGTTACTTTTTACTCTTTTACCGTGATATAAGAACAAACATGAAAAGCTTATCCCAAAACAATCACAAGTCTCTTCTCCTTATCTCTAATTTTGTTAAGCTGAAGCAGTATCAGCATTGTTGACTCTTTGAATATAAGTCTCTATAGTTTTCAGACTATATCTTTCTTACAAAGTTGTAATTCTCTCTAAAATTTAAATAAAGCATGGCCATTTTGACATAAGCAAACATAGTTTTATTTCTGTTCTTTTTTTTCTCATATTTTTTTCGTAGTTATCAGGGGATTTTTCCACATAGTCACACTACTACAGATGTCAGACAGTTTCATAATGAATCATGAAACCGGTTGAAACCCACTAGTATGAAACAACACTAACCACACACATGCATAGAAAACATGTACACATGGCCTGAGAACATCTTGTCTCCATTTCAAGTCAAGTGGGTTTTTATTGTCATTCCTCTATATCACTTGTTTACATTGTGCTGTATACAGTGTGGGATGAGGGCGAGACAAGAAATACGCAGAACAATAAACACACAGTACACTAAAATTACAGAACATGGGCTGTAAACTATAAACTAATTGGTAGTGTAGCAGCAATTGGTATATCATTTGCAGCAATACGTTTAGCATTCCATAAACCGTCAGACGCAGCTTTGTAAAGTAAACAGTATTGATGGGTTCGATATGTGGGTGTCGAAAATAGATGTTGACTTACAACTGAAATTCTCTCTGAATCACTATGTGTTCCCTCACCTTTAATTTCCAGTATCTTTCTTTGCTCTTATTTGAGTATTTACACTTACACAACCTCTAGTGATTACAGGCTCACGGCAGCCATTATACTGATATTTGTGTCACAGCATTACATCACAACATTTGGCCGACAGATAAACTAAACCTAATCCTGTTCATGCAGATTAACAGCGCAAGGAACATCATTAAATCCATTTTAAAAACAATGGAAAGAATGTGGCACAACCATGATTCTGCCTAGAAGAGGCCATCCAGTAAATGTCAGTGACTGGGTAAAGAGGACATTAGTCAGAGAAGCAACCAAGAGGCCTTATTGGATATAGTGCTGCGTAGAGTCCATATATGAAAATGTTACTTTTTTTATTTTATTAACTTACTGAAGCATTGTTTTTGAAAATGAATGTGGAATGTAAATCCAATCTAGGGCATCTTTTATGTTTTATCCTGAATAAATGAAATGTTTCCCCTTATTAATAATGTGTGGTAAAATTTTGGACTTTTGCCCTAAAGCAGTACATCTACGACTAAGGAGTGTGATGTTTTCAGTGCTGATAGTATGAGAGGATCGCTTTACAATTTTTCTTTTTAACAAAAGAAATGTGGTTATTGCTTTGGTTGTAAACGCTTCCTCTTCCTCTGCATGACCTGTTCAACTGGAATTTCTATTCTTTCACTCAGTATAATGCTTGTGTGCAGGTTTTTCACAGTTGCTGTGATGTATGATGTATTAAGATATTTAATTTCCATAGCATGTGCAAATATATGCATGGTGGTGCAATTGTGGACTGTCATAAACATATTTTTGCATGCCTGTTTCACCTCTAAAATTTTGTTGCAACAGCTTTTAAAAGAGAAATAGAGCATAAACTAGCTGAGCATCTCACTACAGTAAAAGAACACCTAATGCAAAAAATAAACAAGCAACATATGAGTAAATGTAATACATGTTGAACGCGGCTGCTGAGGAACAGTTAAAATAATTTCTCTAACTGTATGCTAGATATTTTGTTAATATTTTTGTAAACAAGTACAAAAAGAAGTTTGTGGAGCACATTAGTCACTAAGTACTTATATATTCATCTTGGCAAGTTTGTACCAAATATTACAAGCACTGCGTTATTATCTGTTAAATACTGAGCAATTATTGTATTATGGCACCAAGTACCTGGTAGTTTCGTCATGTATTCTAAAATTAAATTAATTAATTAATAATTAATTATTTAAAAAATAATTATTAAAGGTAATATTTGGTATTAAAAAAAGTGAGTGAGTGAGTGAGTGAACACCCAAAAACACGAAAAAGAACATATAAAGAGTACTTCCAGTATGTATTGTCAACGTTAAATCTATAGGTGAAATTTAATTAAGCAATGCCACACTGTTGATTTGATCAAACTATAGCTCTTGCTGTTGTATTCATTATAACTCCACCCCTATTTACAGCTACACTGGCCTGCGCTGATGATGATGAAAACACCAATGTATGTGGCACACTCACACATGTCTACACCACTGCCTTCTGCCATTGTTCCCACTTCTGTTATAATCACAGAAAACAGGGCCCTCAGTCAAACTGTTGCCACAATGATCAGAAACCTAACGCTTCTTTTTATGCTTCCTGTTTCAGACTTCCTTCTTAAGCACTGTTACACATACAGTTAGTAATTGGGTGATTCCTTGTATGTGGTGCCTTTTGGGTTTCAAGGTATTGATATGTTAAATACCTCCATGGTGCAAGAAGTGTTTACCCTAAAGAAACATACATATTGTATATTATATATGAAAATAATGCTGATGAAGATGATAACAGTAACAGTACTATCAGCAAACTTAGTCAGGGTGGTTGACCTGGAACAATCACTCAATCAGAGATATTGTAAAATGAAAAGTCTGATTGATATCTGTGGTGTAATTCAGCGTCATGTAAAAAAACACCATATATACTGAAAATGAAGAAGAGTGTAAAGACTTAAACAGTTTAGCAAATATAAAAAGCCTCCAAATGTGATGTCTGGTTAATGTCTTGGTTAATTTAATAAGCAAAAATACTGCAAGATATTTATATAGTGTGAAAAGTAAGGGTGCACAGTAAACATTTACATTTTGAGTTCACAGTAACAGACAAACGGGGCCACCAGGTTATTACTGTAATTGATATTT
>JAQQZU010000001.1:5118092-5130238 GCA_030068025.1 Parauchenoglanis punctatus | reverse complement strand
CCCGAAGATGCTGGGATTGGCTCCAGCTTCCCCGCGACCCAGATGGATAAAGCGGTATAGATAATGGATGGATGTACGCTTTATATTAGTCAGACGTCAGTGCTTTAACCCAACTGAGGTGGCATAACATAAAGAGGGCTGTTTAAAAATAAATAAATAAATCTTTTCTGACAAGCGTGTACAAGAACAGTTTGCTGGTTCTACCATTTATGTATTATTAAAGTGTTCACATACTTTTTTTCCAGCCTGGATTACAATTGATTAGTTAATGTGTTTGTAGATTTATTTATTTTATATACTTATATACATTTTATAAAAATTAATAAAAACAATTTATATGTTTTATATATAAAATGTTTGCATAAAATTTGATTTTATAATTAATAATTAATACATTCAACTATTAGCATGTATACAGAATGTATAAAGGTGATTTAAAGGGGCATTATAACCTTTTATTTAGACTTGAAATTTCTTTGTAGGTGCTAATTTCATTTTCAAATATAGTAATGAACTAAAGTGCTTTTTAACTCTGAATGTACTTGAGGTTTTGCAATTTATTGGAAAAATGAAGATGAGCTCTCTATTAGTCTCAAAAGGAAGACCTATATTTGATCTTTGTGGTTCACTGTAAGAACAGAAAAATGTCATCTCAAATTTCCTTGAATCTTTTATCACTCACAGTTTATTGGTATTTCCTAAGATTATCATCATCCCTTCCATATATATCTGTCTGCTACAGCACGTAACAATACAGGATCATGCTAGAAAGAAAGTGTAAAATGTGTGATCATGTAAAACATATGCCTGTTCTGTTAGTCCTTCTGTCTCATGGATGATATTTAAGCCTAACAAAGAAAGAACACACACACACACACACACACACACACACACAGTAATACTGATTATTAGCTCCTGATAAGGAAAAAACTTTTGTTGACTCACGGCAGGTGTGTTTGCATGGCTGTCTGCGAGGATAAAGATCGTTGAAGCAGAGAGCAATTTTTGAAACGTATTGGGTTTTTACCCATAATTTGATGTCCCTTAGATGTTCCGTAGATCTAGATACACCTTGATCTAGTACGTTGATTAGAATCTTGCATACCTGTTTTTAGTTCATGCATGCTCTATGTACAGGAACTACTACTGTCCTTTTATAAGCCATTATATAAGTTGCGATATAATAAGTTGCAGTTAATATTAACAAAAATAGGTAACAAAATTACCATTACCTTCTAAGAGCATGTGCTGTTTAACTAAGTCGAAACCTGTATGCTGATACAATAGCATATTGAATATTTCAGCAGCAACACACATCTTAAATCTACTAAATTACTCATTTAAGAACTCAGTGACTTCATTTTTGTCGGTTTTTTGTTCTATACGTATGACACTAGTTCAAAAGTGAATATTTCAGTATTGAAGTGCAGTATAAATGTGTTGGTGTTTAATGTCAGAATATCCTTGTGTATGGGCGTTAATGAGAGTATGTGTGTGTGTGTGTGTGTGTGTGTGTGTGTGTGTGATGTGTCCTCAGCGGTGTGTTCATTGCCTTGTCAGAATGGAGGCAGGTGTATCAGACCCAATAGGTGCCGCTGCAGTCAAGCCTGGGGTGGCCCCGATTGCTCCAGGTAAGTGTAGTTACACATGAACACAAATCAGCTAAGGACTGATAATATACACTTATTTTGTACATAAAAATCTCTCTTCACCTGTTTGAAGCTAATGCTATAATCCCTATAAAATCTGACTTGGCAGATTCATACACATCACTGACAGTAGATTACACTGGAAGGCCACAGCAACTCCTGCAGTAAACAAAGATGGTGATTAATAGTTATGAGCACTAAACCAACAGTGGCCAAACCTGCTCCTGGACTTATATAACTAGCCTGATTTCTCTATAAGACAAAATGCGAGATCTAGGTGTGTTGTTCAATACACATCTCTGCTGGAATGCCAATCTCTAAAAGCAGGCATGGGCACAGCCCTAAACCACACACAATGCTAAGTCATTGCTGCTCAACCTATCCCTAACTCAGCATTTATTAACTGACAGATTGCAGTCTGCATGCTGACCGAGAAACGCGCTGCAGCAGAATGAGCCCAGCACTTGATAAATACTGTAGCGACTGACCAACATATGAAATAAAGCTGGCCGTTGTTCAGCATCAGTTTTTTTAACGTGAATCGGTGCAGCTTGCAGATCCTGTTGCCAGTCGCTTGCCTTCTAATGATGATTTAGCCAAACATAGCTCACTGAGAAAAAGGTTTTTACTAAGTGAAATTGCTATTTTAGAAAAGGGTTGACAAAATCAGTCTGTTGAACATTCTCTGTGTTTATTAAGTTAAGGGTTAAGGGTTCATGGCACTAGACAAAACATAATTACTTTAAATATAGTCATGAACTAATCATGAATGGTTACGCATTAAAAGGTAACAGTTGTTGACCTTCGTTCATATTAGCTGCTTATCCAGACGTCTGTAAGCCAGAAATTTTAACTGGATCTTCACAAATTTTAGATTAAGTGCTGTAGAGAATGGGCACCAACGCTCCTCTGACACATGCAAGCAGATCATCTTGACATCACCATTTAAATCCAGAGTAATTTCACAGCAGTCTGATTAACAGTTTAGAGGTGTACACTATATTTCATTAGCAGCATATATTGAGACTTTTTATAATCTCCTTCTCCTGTTCTGTTATTTTAGGAAAAGAAAACCAGGATATTTTCATTTTTAATATGCCACTCATCACAGACAAAACATCAGCACACCATGGTGGATGTAGAAGTCTTGTCAAATTCTGACTTGTAACCAGCCATTTCTCCCTCCAAAACTCCAAACGCCAAGTGTTTTGTAAATTAAAGCTGTATTTTTTCATATAGAAAATAAAAACAGTATTAAGCATAATGCTGCTGCTATATACATGAACCTGTACGATGTGTAAAAACTTTAATGTGATTGTTCAGTGTATATGTGTACAAACTATTCTTTTCACATTTTTATTAAAGCAGAAAATACAACCACACGGGAAGCAGGCGTGTTAATCAGTCATTTCTTTATGTTTTATTAAATTCTTCATAAAGACAGATTAAATATAAGCGCCTTGTGGCAACAAGTAAAAAAAACAGGTCCATAATATTGTATGAGATGCTTGGAATTACAAGCTTACAATTGAGCCTCCTACAAGTGACAGTTAATATCGAATATACATGGTGTGTGTGTGTGTGTTTTATGATGATTGTTCATTTCATCTCTTTATGAGCTTTGATCTTCTTCTCCAGATCATCTTTACTGGCCCCAGAAAAGGAATCAATCTGTAAATAGGAAATGAGAACAAGAATATGACAGATGTAAGGTATTAAATGACTTCTTGCATGGTAATGCTACGCTACTAAAAAGCACACGACTTTTAGCCTAGAAGTTAGTTATTAGAGAATGTCACACCAACTAAAAACCTCACCTTTTGCCCATTCTTGTAGAAGTGGAAAGTTGGCATGCAGGTGATTTCACAATAACCGGATACATCCTGGTGGAGACAAATTAAAGTTAAATTAAATGAGCAGAATATGCTCATTCGCCACTGGGATAGCAGATAGCAAGCTTTAATATCATCCTTTCCTTTCCTTTGGGCACGCAGCTCTCAGTGTATTCTGCAAGTTGAGACAGCTGTACATTTCAACACCCAGAAGATTTATGCAAACCAGCCACAATTCCATTTGTGTACTTGCTTGTCTTGTATGTCTTGTCTGAATAACCGCTCATACCCATCCTGCTAGCTTTAATATTTTACCAAGTGCAGAACAGTGGACAACAACGCAAAGGCGAATATCGCATTAATAATGTAGACATGCTCTCATGCAATATAGAGCCAAAAGCATGTGGACATACTTGCGCTTCTATTTCAGCCACACCCATTGCTAACAGGTGAAAAAAAAAAAAAAGAACTCAAGCTTACAGCCTTGCAGCCTGCATTGATAAAAACACCGTCATACCGGAGATCTCCATGAGCTCCAGCTCCATTTTAAAATGTGCTGATCTGATGTTACCAACATGGAGTCGATTATTTTCCCTTAACTGAATAATCCAGGTGTTGTATTCTTCTTGTTCTTGGCCTCTTTTAATTTGCCAACTTTCTTTTTTTTTTTTTTCATTAATTTATGACACAACTCATCCTTTTTTTTTTTTTGTCCATTTACAGTTACGTTTAACGCTGTTGAATATCTGTGAAACAAGTTAGCGATCATTCCCTCACCATCCTCATGTTTTCTCTCTTGAAATTAATAAAACTAGGGCTGTGAGATATGACGATATATATTGTGTGACAACGAAAACGTCCGTAGTCTCATATGCTCAATCATTTATTTTGTTGTTTCACAAATCACACTCTTTACTGCAATATGTTTTGTCATTTGGCCGGTTTATTTGGGATGTAGGTGCTGCTAAGGCTGCATTAGGACAGACTTGGTTATTAGCTGAGGATTTTTTCCCCCCAGCCAAATTACAAGTGAACATGCTGTGTATTAAAAGATTAATGCTATCAGTAAGATCAGGATGAGCATGTGAAATAAGAACTCGTTACTCGTATTACTACTTTGGATCAAAACATTTTGTTTTGATAATTAGCCTTTTTTAAAACTCTGAACAGCTAATGCTAACAATTTACCAGTGTTAACCTTATCAAAATAAGCACTTATTATTGTTAAGTATAAACCTGATGTAACTCTTTTCTGATTTTCATTATCTGAAAGTGCTACATTCCTGATTTTTAATAAAAAAAAAAGGTATTGTTATCTGGATAGGACATTACCTAGATCAGGATATGAGATTTTGCTCATGTCGCACAGCCCTAAAGAAGACCAGAAATGGAGCTTATGTTGCGTTGCTGAGAAACAGGAAAACAAAGTCTTTTGCCTTGACGACTTTACTGCACTGGAAACCTTACTGACTCTTACAAAATGCTGTCGAATATAAAAGCTGCTATTGTGATGTGGAAAGCAAATTTACCTTTACTCGGTTACAACGTTTACAACCGTGTCCAAACTGAAAAAGGAATCGACGTCATATGCTCAGGCTTTCTGTACGAGATGTTCAACAAGCACACATGGACAGGATGTTCAGGCGTCTGTATGTTTTTTTTTTCCCCTCCCTGGGTGTGGAGTTTACTGGTCTGTTGGAGGAGTTGGTCTAACGCCAACTGTTTGGAAATGCTACAGATGATACTTGAAAAGAGGCTGATAAAACTGCCCAGTAACCAATATCCTCTCTGAGCACTATCACTATATCAAATAACGCACGATCAGCACAAACTGCAGACAACACACACGGTTGGTAAGGGAGAAGAGAAATGTGCTAGTGTCCAGCTCTCCACAAGTACAAAAGGCTTTATTAAGCTGCATGCAAATGTGTTGCAAATCCAACAGATTGCACAGTGGAGATCATGTGAGCAGTGTCTGGGCTGTGGCAGCCATAATTTCCTGACTTTGCACTGATGAAGCCCGAGTAGGTGACCCTCTTGTAATGTGGTGGTGGTGGTGGGTTTTTTTACAGTAGTAAGATAAAGCCAAAATTGACATCAAAGGCAGATTACATCAACATGCTCATTCAAGACACAGATTCACCTCACTGCTAAGACCAGGATGAATAAAATACAACTGTAGTTTTCAAACCACTTCACACCATAGCGCTTCTGAATGCTAAATTCTGATGGATCAGAAAGTGTTGATTCATTTTCAGCTTTGAAAATAGTGTTGGCTATAAGGATTATGTTAATGCACTTGTTCGAACACGTTATCATTTACATATATAGTAACTTACACAACATGTAGTCCAGATTAAAGAACTTTTTTGCAAGTGTCAGTTTTTGTAACAGTCAGAAGTAAAGCTGAAAATCTTCCGTCATAGCAAAATCTTCAGGCTGGTGCTCGTGGCAGTTTCTCAGTAACAGGACACGGTGTCTTTTTTTGCATTATTTACTTCAAAAGAACTAAGAATGTGGCTGGTGAGGGAACGACTGTGTTCTATGCAAGAGATAACAGGTTTTGAAGATGAACCCCTACCTTAAATGTAACTATAAATGAATAAAAAGTATAATGTGTCATTCTTTAGTTTAAAAAAAAAAAAAACAACAACACCGTGTTACGAGGGGAATAAAAAAATAAATAAAAAAAAACTATGGGACACACTGTTACCGGAAAATAATCAAATTTGTGGTGGTTACAGTAACTATACTTCAAAGTGAATCACATCACACCACCCAGTCATTTATTTAGTTTTCTATACCAGCATACCTGAACAGATTTTATTCTTACTTAACACACTGGCTGTGGCGCAGCCTGTTAATATACCCAATACTGTATATAAGCCAAAAGCCACATCTCTCTAGATCACTGAAAGATCGTGGATGAAAAATAATCCACTTTCAAATTCAAGATCAAGCAACACTCGAGACAGAAGAAAAACCCTATTCATTTTTTCTGAACATTTACACAGCATATCTTTACTACGTCAGGTATCTGTACTCTAACTGCATTTCTGACACGGCAATGCTCTCAAGACAACAGGGGTTTCGTCTGGCACATACACTGGCTGTGTGATTTAGTTAGAGTACAAGGGACAATAAAAAGCAAAAGCACAAAGATCTTTGAAACGGTTTGCATAACATGGTAATTACTTACATACACACACACACACACACACACACAGGGTGACTTACCGGTGCTTCGTCTACATCCACCTTCAGAAAAATCACATCCTTATTCTCTGGCATTTCAGACAGCGACTGAGGAAAAGAAGAGAAAATAGCAGAGGGTAAATAGCTTAAGGTATGACTGTTGCTTAGGACCTGGGGGTGATTTGGCTTAACATTAAACCAATCCAGATGATCACAAATAGCTTATACACTACAGTTTACTTTTGTTTATAGATGAAGAAGCATGCATGTATGTGTATGTATGTATATGGATATATGCTTCATCTATAAACAAAAGTAAACTAGCTAAAACTATTTGTCATCTTCTAGATTGGTTTAATTAGGTCTCTTTCAGTCTCTCGGTCTCGGTTCCTCACACCCTCACGCCCCCCTCCACACTCTCCTTACAAACCGCTCAGCCTTCTCTCCGGTTGCCAGAACAACAAAAAACAAAAACACAGACTCTCCCAATGATTCAGAAAGTCACCGACCAATCCTCATTATACTCTGACAGCTGCAGATGTTGGGCGGAGAGCTTTACAGAAATACTCACTTCAAAGACGGGGCCAATCATTTTGCAGGGGCCGCACCAAGTGGCTGTGAAGTCCACTACCACTAATTTGCTCCCGGCCTCTTTCAGGGCTGCATTGAAAGAATCCTGAGGAAAAAGAAAGTGAAAAATACGATCGTGAAAATGGGTAAAGCAAGTACAGGAAGGAGCCAGCACCAAGCACAGGAAAAGCATTAGTCTATACAGTAATCTGTTCAATATAAAGTGTTAACTGCACTCAGAACTGTCTGCAAGGGTTTCCTCAAAATCATGTTCAGAGTCATCAGGCTTTACAAGTGTGTAATGTTGGTAAATTATGCAACATTAAGAGTCAGCCTACAGATTCAACTGCCCACCAGGAATAATTGTAATTCTTTCTCTAGGAATGTATTGTAAAGCATCAACACCACAAAAAAAAAAAAAAACATTACCACCTTCTAGATTCAACTGCACACCTGCTGTACAAGGCCATTAGGGCCCTGAGGCTGTGCACACCCAAAGCCTTACTATAGTAAATAAAGTGTGTACTATTTTCACAGGCTCTTTCTCTTTAAATTAAACCATTTGCATAGGACATACGAAAAAAAGGGGGAAAGGGCAAGACAGATAGATAGATAAACTGTGGTGTTGTGTAGGTCTTAGTATTTAAAATGCAAACATAATACAAAAGGCTCTGAATAAAAATACATGCTGGCAAATTCAGTGTATATAAAATATCCTGACAAAAGCTGTTGGCCCCTTAATGACATGCAGATTCACACAGCTTACCTTAATGAAAGTATTGCATTTATTGATAGTTATTTCTACCATAAAACTGGCATTTCTAAATATTAAACATAATAACAGTGATATCAGAACTGCATAAAAGTATCCGAAACAGAATATACAGGTATATAAGAACTTACCAAATCCTCGATAACTTTAACCATGGTGAACTTCTCTAATGTTCCCTAAGCGCGTGCACACACACAAACACACGACGTATGTTACTGCCGTGTCATACCAGTTATAAGCTTGTCTCTAACTCCCGCCCCCTGACGTCGGCAACCAATCAGAAGCTGCAAAAGAGCCATAATGGCGACGTAATCCCGCCCGCTTCATCCAGCAACATTTACGGGAAAAGATCATGGGATAAGGAAGTGGAGTTAAGGAGCTACTGAGCGAAACATTCGTATGTGCACTTAAGTTGAAGTGATGTACGGTGTACGGTTTGGGACACAGCTAATGTGTTTGGAGGAGAGGAATATGTGAATATGTCCACGTTTAAAGGGCATAATATGCTATAGGTAGTTTATTAACAAGCCCTACTGACATCAGCACGATTTACCGTGCATAATAAAACGTTATCGGGGCAGTCATTTATGGTAAGAGGTGGTGAAAAGTGAAATTGAAATACTCCACTGTTTCCAGTCACCATGACTTGACAGTTCTCTGACATTCCAGGATGGCGTTACAGCGGTGACGTCACAGCCGGGTCTTCTCTTATTGGCTACCTTTTTGCCAATCAGTTCCTCCGTCCATTTTAAATCTGTTCTCCTAAAAAATTAGGCCTAGGATTTATTCTTATTTGATTTGTCAGGAGCATGTTCTTACACCCAGAGAAGGAAGGCCAAATAAAAGTTCTAAATATAATTTTCTATATATGCTTTTCTATATATATATAAGTAATGAATTGTACTGAAAACTAAACATTGGTGACAAAATAACTAATATTTCTCAATTAAGAATGATGATATAAATTAACTACAACAACAACAAAAAAACAACAACTGTGTCTTCAGTAAGCATGGGTGCAAGGTGGGACCTTGCATTACACCTGGAATTGTCAGTTTATCGCTTGACACAGTGCACACATATTTGCTCATATACAACTAGGTGTGATTAAGAATAGCCAAACCTTAAATAAGTATGTTTTTAGGAGATGAGAGGAAACCATACAGCCTAGAGAAAACCCACACAGATACTTGGAGAAAAAGTGAAACTCCAAACAGACCTGAGCTCAGGACTGACCCAGCCAGGGACCTGTTACCTGCTGTACCACCATGCAACATGGTAATATACATATGAAAAATATTCCTTGGTAGTAAGACACCAGACAAATAGACAAATTTTATAAAACGTATTGTTTACTTGTATGCAAAATTTTTAACAGCAAACACACTGATTTTTCTATATGTGACATTACAAAAAGCAAAGTCATTACACTTTAACTACAGCTTTTCCCAGTTGTGTCCCTTTCAGCATCTGGATGAAGGCAGCAGGCATCTTCTCAAAGCCCACTGTGACATTTTCCTTGACCTTAATTTTCCCCTGTAATACAGACACAAAATCTCAATTTGTATCCAACGTTATGATATGGAGTAGTTTTCTGTAAGGAGACATTTATTATTTTTAGAAGCAGTCTCCACTGCCAGTCCTTTCTAACAGTCAGAAATGAAGCTTTATTTTGTGATTTCTTGGTTACATTACAAGTTGCTGTTTTTGTCATATTTACTTAAACATAGGAAAAAGGTAGGTCAGTGACTCCACTGTACATCACACCACCTGGTCAGTGTTTTATTCCTTACAAAATGCTGCTGTGGCCACCACCTGAGGGACTACACCTCTGATTAGATCACTAACATTTCCAGACTTCTGTTTTATGACAGCATTTAGCTGCTTAAAATATTCACTTATGATAAATTTATCTATAGATCAGAGGTCTATAGGTCTTGATAAAAACAGTTCTATTACATTTAGCATTTTTCCAAAATTAACACACTCATTTAAACTTATCAGGTCATTACCATGCAGCTTTTATGGTAATTTAAAGATGCTGTAGTCGTGTAAACCCCAAAAGCCTCATAAATGAAGGGTACCAGTGCTTCTCATCTAGATCAACTAAATCTGTCATGACTAGAGCGCTCACTTCATAGCTCTTATAATAATGCAGTCAATTTGGCCCACTCAACTTGCCTCCTTCAGCCACGTAAGCAGTCTTCTGATGGATTCCTCATCTTTCTCTGGCCACTGATTGGCTTGGAATCCTTCCATCCTAATGCTCTTGGCCAGCATGGTCATGTGGGGGAAAGGACCTGCAATGCAGTGGGAGAGAACACAGATAGCAGCACATCAATATCTATATCTTTCAATATTTCCAGATTCATATTTCAGTCCAATGGAAACTTTGTCACTTTACAATATTGAATCACAGCACCACCTAGTGGATACAGATTATATGAGCTGTAATACCAACTCCGCTGTGATTACCACAGAGAAAGAGAACCTGAAGTGTAAATCTGCAAATCATAACTTCACGCCATTCATATCAACATAAGTAATATCAGTTGGCATAGGGACTATCACATTACCCAGTACTTACACATCTGAGGTGTGGTGGCATTGTATAGTGATATTGCACCACACACAGCAATGCGTCCATGAGGCCTCATCTGATTAAGAGCTGCAGTAAAGAAAGCGCCTCCAACCTGTACACAATGCAAAGCCAAAAATAACACATTTCAGAATCAGGAATATGAGGGCCATACTGATGCAATTATCCTGAGCACTGTTGTAATTATCCTTAGTGTTTATCCAGTGTGGTGGATCTGACCATTTTCGATACTTTACCAAGTGGTAGCAATTCTGACTCAGACAAATGGCTAGTGGGCAGAAAATTACAGCTCAATTCAGAACAAAAAACAGATCTGCTGTCTAGTGACTCATATCAAAATAGCGAGGGAATACTTTCATCCTTGCATCAGTGGATAATCTCACCCAGTTTCTTCCTTTCACTTGTTGCTGTAGGCATAAAGACTATCCTGTGCTGCTCCCAAGACACTACTTCACAGTATGCCAACACTGAACATCCTTTAAACACACTTTTTACTCTTTAATGTTGTAGTATACAAATGTAGAAAGCTAAGGATTTATATTTCCAGGGTGACACCCAGAAGAGGATGAGATTCCTTTTATGTCTGGATTAAGTCTGGTCCCATTCAAGGTTTCTTTTTCATATTTTCTCAAGGTTGCTTGCTACCTTTTCGCAAGGTTCCCTTGCTACCGTCTCGTCTGGCCTTTTAATTGGGTATCTAAATCTACATCAAGATTTCTGTAAACTTTTTTTTTCATTATTATCATTATCATCATCATCAAATCACTTATTATTAAATAATGATTTTTTTTCTTGTCCTTGGATCACTCTTATCGAGTTACTTCACACTGTTTTCCTTAGTCTATGTGTTACTACCATTTACAGAGTGTAAATCATAAAAACACACTATACTAATCATCTCAGCATGTAGAACTTACATTATCAAAGTAGCAGTCATAGCCTTCAGGTGAAGCTTGCTTCAGTGCCTCATCCAGAGATGTTATGGTCTTGTAGTTGAAAACACAGTCAAAGCCCAGTTCCTTCAGGTAGGCCACTTTTTCCTCACTCCCAGCAGAACCCACCACTTTACAGCCTTTAATCTTACAAATCTGGCCCACCATGGTGCCCACAGCACCGGCTGCTGCACTCACCAACACAATCTCACCTGGCTTCACCTGCAGAATCTCCTCCAGGCCATACAGGGCAGTTAAACTGCCCCATTACAAATAAAGCAATATTCATATATTTATGTGGTATTTTCTTCAGAGATGATTGCAATAAACCAATTTTTCCTATTGATTATAAAGCTGCATTACCCAGGCATCCCCAGTGCCCCAACAGCCAAGGACAGAGGAACGTCTTGGGGCCAATCAGGAAGAATTCGGCTCATGTCAAGGCTGAAAACTGCTTTGCCGTTGGTCACACTGTGCGTCCTCCATCCACATGGGGCAACCACATAACAGCCCACAGGATATTCTGGGTTCCTGCTTTGAAGTACCCTGGCAAGAAAACACAACTTTTTTAAACTTGTTTTGGAACAATTTATATTT
>JAQQZU010000001.1:5083583-5112692 GCA_030068025.1 Parauchenoglanis punctatus | reverse complement strand
TGTTTGTCTGTGTTGGCCCTGTGGTGGACTGGCGACCTGCCCAGGGTGTACCCCGCCTCTCGCCCGAAGATGCTGGGGTTGGCTCCAGCTTCCCCGCGACCCAGACGGATGGATGGATGGATCTTTCCCCACAATATGTAAAGGTGTAAACATTTAAAGCCTTGGTCACAGTGATTCGGAAGATTTCAATTTGTGACAAGTGAACAGTGTTTACATGTTGTAAAAAAATCTGGATTTTTCTAAAAACATTTAATTCACTTGGATCTGGAAAAACCCACAGATGTCTTGTACAGAAACAAAAAGGTTTTATGTTATGAAAGCCTGGAAAAGGGTGTTCGGCGCAGACGGCTTTTTTAAAATCAGAATAAGACTGGTAAAATTTGGCTTGAATTTTTTATTATTTTTTTTCAGAAGTTGCAATAAAATCCCTGCTTGGAAAGACCACTCTCTGCTGCCCAGACTCAAATTTCCAAATGATGTGGACCATCAGCATCCAACCAATCAAAACAAGCAGCCGTTCAACCAACATTCAGTCCTGTATGTGTATGCTGTGGCATCCACACAGCACAGATGGCTGTATTTGTTTGGACTTTGAGCTAAACTACATCTATATTCTGCCAAAATATCAGATTACATCTTTGACTCTTCTGTCCAAGGTGCTTTCCAAGAAACAATACCATAACTTTCTCTACTACAAACCACTATAGACCAAAAGCAAAGTTAACCCTCTATGAAAAAAAACCCCAAAGTGTTTACATGTGTAGCAGGGGACAGTTTTACAACACTGAGCCGTTTTTTAAAAAAAAAAAAAAAAAAAAAAAAAAAAAAAAAAAAAAACCCCTTCAGGCTTTAATAATGGCTTTCCCGAGGTTGTCTCCTTTCAGCATCCCCATGAAGGCAGCTGGCATGTTCTCAAAACCAGCAGTCACATGCTCTCTACATTTCAGCTTACCCTGCAGAACAAAAGAGCCAGTCCACAAAACATGCGAATAATCCAATTAAAGTTGAATTCCAAGACTTTATATTAGCTATAAGACATTCAGAAGATGCAGCTACTTGCCTCCTGTATCCAAGTCAACAGCCTTTTCAGAGATTCCTCATCCTTATGCTCCCATCTCCACACTAGGAAGCCCTCCATGCGCAACTCCTTAAAGATTATAGTCAGGTGTGGATAAGGACCTGTGAGACATACACACTCACCATTATGATACTTTTGCCATATGTGCCATAGTGTATGTGGAGACCTGACCATCACATCCATGTGCTTCTCCCTCAAATTGTTGACAAAAACGTGGACGCACATTTGTACAGCAGGTCTTTGCATGCTGCAGCATTAAGATTTCCCTTCACTGGAACCGACAGGCCCAAACTTGTTCCAGCACAATAATGCACCTTTATGAATTTTACAAAGACTGGGCATGCCAAGGTTGAAGTGGAAGAACCTGACTAGCCTGCACAAAGCCTGACCGTACACCTTTTGGTAAACTACAATGCCAACTGCACCCCACTCCTCCTCACTTCACCTCAAATCACAGAGTGCCTCACTAATGCTCTTCTGGCTGAACGGGCACAAATACTGGTCCATATTGTTGTGCATCTAATTTGACAACTGAGAATTCAGACAACATTGCAGAATAGCTGCTCCCCATATAGTGCCATTAAACATGCCAATGGATAAAAAAAAACCTAAAAAAAAAAACCAGAGGACATGGTATTATTCATTTTCGAGTAAGCCAAATATGTTGTCCTACAAGTGCCTAATTACAAGATCATGAGCTAAGCCTTTTAAGATTTCCTGAAAACAATTTCCAATTGGATTACAGTACAACTGAACTTCAATACTTAAACAAAACACTGAGTCTTTTCCCAGATGGAAAATCACTGATGAGGGACAAATGTTTTCAGAGTGACGCAGAAGTTGTCCATTTTGTGCTTGATAGGTAATTGGATTTAAATCATGTCAAAATAATGCATGATACTGATCCTATAGTATTTATATAATCATTCATTAGCATTGTTGAGACTTTCCAGGCAATGACCCCTGTTACACGGTCATAACACACCAAACTACAGACTACAGTAACATTGCTACAGGTTTAGCACCGAGCTGCTGTGTAAATACCACTTTCTGTTCGGTTGGTGTTAGTTATATCACTCAGACCCATATAACAAGTTAGTTTTATAAGTTTCTTCTGTTACTTCTTGTCGCTTCTTTTGATGGGTTTCCACTTTTTCCTTTTCTTTTTGGGCAGCAGAAGCAGCAGCAGCTCAGTTAGTTCCCCTTCCACGCCGAGCAATCCTCGCCCTCCTTCTCTCCCCTTGTAATGTTGCCAGATGGTATAGGTGGCCTAAATAACTAAATACAATTTCTAAATATCCATTTAAATTAACCTCATCGGTATACAGGCTACTTGGTGCAGTGAGCAATATTTTGTTAGCACTCGGACTGAACGCTGCACCTGATGGCCACCTAATGCACAACTGGAAAGGGAGGAGTGAGAGACGGGGATTCAGTTGTATGCAATTCTGCAACCTCGCTGCTATAAAGTAGAAATCCTTCATAATGAAGCTTTAAATAGCTAGATCACATCAAAACTTGCCATTAAGGTAGACAGACCTGTTTGGAGTTCTTTATCGTTATAAAGGGAAATTCCTCCACAAACAGCGATCCGCCCAAATTTTTTCATCTGCGGGAGAGCGACACTAGAGAAATGTCCACCAACCTGTTTAAATATATTTAAATTGTACTTTAGGGTGCCAATAAAGCAAGTGGAAATGGCAATACTAGACCATCAGTTCATTACGGTCATATAAATGAGACACTTAACAAAACTCTGCTTCTAGAGGAATTAAAGTCCATTTTCTTACATTCTCAAAGTAGCACTCGTATCCCTCTGGTGAGGCTTGTTTCAGAGCTTCCTCCAGAGATGGCACAGTTTTGTAGTTGAAAGCATAGTCGAAACCCAGCTCTTTCAGATAAGCCACTTTAGCATCGCTCCCAGCTGAACCCACCACCTTACAGCCTTTCATTTTAGCGATCTGACCCACGACGCTCCCCACAGCACCAGATGCCGCGTTCACCAGGAGGGTCTCCCCCGGTTTGATGGCCAACACCTCTTCTAAACCATACAGAGCAGTCAGCCTGTGGCCAAAAACAACAAAAAGAGATACAAGGGCACAGATAGTCTTATTTATTAACATGGCTAACGAGATAGTTGTTAAAAAAAAAAAAAAAAAAAAAAAAGCAAAAAAAAAAAAAGGAAAAAAAAAAAAAAAAAAAAATGGATTAGGTGAGCTTTTGAAATCTGAAGTGAAATACATGCCATGCCTAATGCAGCAAGCCCTGCAGCCTGATAAGCAGCATCAAAGAGCACAAAAAGGCAGTTCGCTGATCAAATCAGTTCCATAACGTGTTATAGAAGTTTATGCTACGCAAATAGTGTTGATACAACAATAGCCAAAGTTGCTGTGCAAGGCTTATTCATATCAATGTAAAGTGTGATGCCACTGTTACTTTGGATAATACAAGTCCAACGTCAAATCCATAATGCTAGAACTGCCGAAAACCTTTACAGAGCTTGACTTTTATATTTAAAAAATAAATAAATAAATAAATAATAATAATTAAAAAAAAGCCCATGCAAGCATCTCTCAAATATTCCATTGCATTAATGATTTCTAAATTTTTACTAGGCTGTTTTCCCATGTTGATCCAGTGTTTCATAGCAACCCAGAAAGATTTTCAGCTTTTTTTATATTATATATATAATATAAATATATATACAGAAGCAAGCATCATAATATAAAACACCCGTTTCTCCAAAATCAGACATGAATGAAAACTCACAGCACACATCAGTCTCAACTGGAAGAGAGTATCTCAAATTGCGTTTAGGTCATCACAGGTACAGCTGATGGCATTAAACAGAAGCATACAAGTAATTTCCTCTAGCTGCATGCTTCCACCTTTGTTATTTAGCACAAATACGTCTTCCAAGGATTATCAGGGATCACATTACGGATTTGTACCCTGGCATGCCGATGCCTCCAAGAGCAAGAGAAAGAGGAACATCCTGAGGCCAGTCGCTCAGGACCCGGAGGAGATCGGTTCCGTCCGATATCGTGTGTGTTCTCCAGCCCCATCGACCAACCACGTGACTGCCCTCAGGAAACGCTGGGTTTTTACTCTGAATTACTCTGAGGAGAAAACATGACGAGTGAAAGGAATGAGCAAAAATGACTGAATTTGCATAAACAGTAAGGTAACAGGAAAAATAGCAAAACTCTGCAATAAAGGCAGAAACTGATTCAGTAATGTATAATGACGGTCGGAGTTTGCCTTTCTTACTTGGCCACCTGAGTGCCGATCATCACATCTCCTGGCTGCATTCGCACACGACTAAAAGGCCTGAAAAGAAAAGGACAATCAACACAACAGCTTTCTTAAGAAAACATGATTAATCTCGAACAGAAGAAGGTAAATGTTTTAATGATTTATCCAACAATAATACACCATCACTAAAACAGTTAAAAATAAAGCTCGTGTGCACACAGGAACAATTATACGTGAACTGATATGCACAAACGTGTCAACACCATCTTTAGCCTCAAACAAAGACCTGAACTGAATCAAAATATACTACTGGATTTCAAAACTCAGTTTTAAAAGTAAAAACTATGAAAGTCAA
Source organism: Parauchenoglanis punctatus (assembly GCA_030068025.1). Taxonomy (NCBI): domain Eukaryota; kingdom Metazoa; phylum Chordata; class Actinopteri; order Siluriformes; family Auchenoglanididae; genus Parauchenoglanis; species Parauchenoglanis punctatus. The sequence continues at coordinate 5,108,004 of JAQQZU010000001.1, read as the reverse complement.
AGTATAGTAATACGGTCATGTATATTATTCAAGTCGAATGTCCCTGAAAGCTACACTTTCACTAATCTCAGATCAGTCCTAAGAACAGACAGATGCATGCTTACCGCATGTAGGGATCCACGCTGAGGAACACTGCTTCCAGAAGTGCTTCTGCAAAAATTATTCACAAGGAGCAAAAATAAAAGATAGGCATCCTGCAGTCAGAATGTGAAATGTGGTTTTCATGCACCAACCTCCATCTTTTGGCTCAGGCAGCTGCTCCAGTTTCAGCTCCAAGTCGCTGTCTTTAGGAAAACCCTCAAAGTGCTGCTTCAGGATCCACGTCTTGGCTTGGACCATGGTTCTTTGCTTGAGGCAACTGGAGTAAATAATGAACAGTGTAAAAGTATTGCACATCTCGTCAAGCCTCTACATATACACATGAGTATATGTGCGCAATTTATTGCACACTAATAGACATTTGCTCATTATATGGTTTCATAATTGTACCTGCAAAAGCCAATAATGTGATAAGGTTTAATACTATAAAGCTGCAGTAAAACCCAATGCAAATTTTAATTATTCCAAAATAAAGTGAAAGCAATTTTCACAACTCATTTGATTTAATGTTTTAATGCAAGTTTCTGAATGAGATTGTGCATGTTTATATACATACATGCATTTTTAGTTTTATTAAAAACGTCCATAAATGCCATTTAAAAGTTTAAACTAATATGAAGGGAGGGGGGGGGGGGCATCCTTCTTAACTTGGTAAATTCCTAATACAGCCTGTGCTACCTTCAAACATTGCATGCTTAGAGTTAAGTAAATAAATAAAATGGCTTATATTTGCGACTACTCAAAATGTCAAATTGTTTTATGTAGATTTCCACTAAATTTGAGATATAAAACTACGCAAGTGCCAAAACCACTTTTGAATCTTTTACAGTTTTCTTCTGAAAACTAAAAGCCTGGTATGTGGTTGGTAGGTGTTTGCCTGGGATGCATGGGGGACCACTTTTACTTCAAAACAGGCTTAAACTGCGGGCGTAAGGTTATTTTATTGAAACCACAATAATTCTCTCTGGCCAGGCATTGCTGTGCAAGGCAAGTCTTCCTCATATCCTCCCCAAACCATTTAGTTTGCACGATCTTTGCCAGTGACTCTTCCTGTAGCGTGTCAGGTGTAGCCATGTTGGTACAGTAAATGACCGACCTGCGATGTACACGTCTATCTGGTCTCTTGCCAGTCCTCCATGGTAAATCCATTTTCCCATCACGATTTGTTTTATTCTGGGCACCGTGACCAGTCTTTTGGTCAGAAGGGATACCATTATCCACATCAATACAGTCACTCCTGAGATGCTGGTTTGTATGTTTACGCTCAAAATGCTTTCTAAGGTTACGTTTGTTCATAAGAACATTGCACATGGGACACTTTTCCCGAACAATAGGTCTGACACGAACTCTTCTTGTGAGGTCATGAACTCCTAAATCTTCAGGCTCTGACCTGGAAGGACACGGCCCGCCACCGGGTGGACACGGCTCGGACAGTGGTGTGGTTGACTGTTTAGCCTTGCACACAATTAAATGTTTCTCAAAGTCTTCTTTACGCAGCAGCATTGACGGGCAGTACATGCAGTGGTAATGCAGTTGTGCCCTGCACCCTAGGCCACATCGGTGAACAGTGTATCCTGCAACATGGAAAACAAACTCAATCGAAAAAGTCTGTTAAAAGTCCTCTGACAAGTACAATCCCAGTAGGTTTTGTTGCTAGCTACCCAACTATGCCCTATACATAAATTATGCATCATCAGCAAAATGCACTTAAAGTATGAAAAGTAAAAGTACTCCTTGTGCAATACTTGAGTTACCCACAACTGATATGCTACGGTGAGCTCGCTGGAAGAACTTTTCTGAAGTTATAACTAAGCTCACTAACGTTGACTTACCTTTATGTTGGACTGCTCTGTTAAAATGTAATTTAAGGTGAAGCTTAAGATGACTGGCTGCTGTTGGTTTATAATATTCTTTGGAACAAAATGGACAGTGAAATTTGTCGCAGCACGTGCGACATCTCTCATATACTGGCAGCGATTGCCCTTCCTGAATGGTGATATGCATGGCGAGATATACAACCACCACCAGCACAAACACTCGCTGTCCAAGCGGCACAATCGCGCGAGCTAGCAGGTTAACGCGAACATGTCCTACTGCGCATGCGTCCAGTGGCCCTGGGATGAAACTGCTGCTTCACGGTCTGACTGCAGAGCCGCAGTTTCAGAGCCGCAGTTTCAGCACTCCGCCGGGGACGGAGATCGCAAAGAAGGGTTCAGTTATTACTTCAGAGATTTTGAACTGGTGCAGGTTTGAAAACTCAGATGAACAAGTTTATTTAAAATATAACGCTGCGTTACATCCGAAGCAGTAATTCGCCGGTCGGAATTACGTCATTTTCCCCATCGGCACGTTCGACAGACAAAGTGGGAAACGGGACATTTTCTATAAAAATAAATGTTCATTTTTAAAAATTTGGTTAAAAAAAATTCCATCATAGTTGTTGCTCATCTATTTGATCCGAAAGGGAGGCTGTGCGACTATTTATTATTATTTTTAGAAATTCCTATAACCAGACTCCGGATCAAAACAAATCAAATCGGGGGCATTGGGGTAAACGTGGGGTCTGCTAATATAAATTTGCCGTCAACAAACAATACACCAAACCAGTTCCAATTTCAAAACATGCTGCAAATGCTCTCGCTCTCTGACACACACGTTATTGGATTATTTGAAATAGACTACATACTCATCTCGACTTAATGCGGACCATTACCATATTTAACTGCATATTTTTCCTTTTGTGCGCTTGATTGTAAGATGGAAAATCAAGGTAAATACTTAAAGTAAAAATAAAAGATTTATTTTACTTTACTAAATGCAAATGGTTAATATTAAGGGTCCTAAACCATACTTCCCAGTGTTTAAGAAGGAACTTATTGAATGTATGGAGTCTATAAAACACTAAGAGCTCGAAAGCTACCAGGACTGTGTGGTTATGTATGACCTTTGTGACCTCGCAGGACTGATATTAGAGGCTGAAGGTGGTGCTTTTATTTAGCCTTTTAAATATAGAACCTTGTTGTTTTTGGTTAGTTCTCTCTTTTTGACTATACTGGTAGGCATCGAGTTTGATGGTGCATTTTGTATGTTGTATGTCTGTGTTGTACCTGTATGAAACATTATCTTTTATAAACTTTATATTTAAAAAGAATTTCTGAATATGAATAAAATTAGTAAAGTACATTTTAAAATTATTATACACTCAATTTAGCCACAAAACCATTTTCTAAAACAAAAAAAAACAAAACAGAAATGATCCATCTGAATCCTGTGTATTTTGTAATGCTGAATAAAAACAATTGTACATTTATATTGTGAATGCATTCATGTCAAATTCTTTAGGAGTTATGTGAAACATGTGTTTGGTAATGGTATGTGGGTCCAAGACCAATTTCCATGATATATTGACATGGACACAAGTCATGCTTGCATATTAAATATTCTTATTTTATATGCCAGGTTTATATGCATAAATGCAAATGCTCGGAAAGGAAGCCCAATATTCACCAGTTCAAGAATGAAATGAAACACTACAAGGACCAACATATCAGAAAGCCTCCAGGACTATATTTGTTTACAATGCCTTAAAAGCCTCTGTCATTTAAACATGTATGCAACCCTTTTTCTTTTTTTGCTGATCTTTCCTGTTACTTAATTCTCTCACGTTTTTGTATCTCTTTATTATGATGAAAAATAGTCGTGCAAAAAAGAAAAAAAAAAAGTTGTGCAAAGTGTTTTTAATTTATTAAAGTTGACATTTGAAAATGGTAACAGCGCCATCTACCGCAAATAGTGCAAACATTTTTAAAATATCCTTTCTATAAATATATTTATTATTTAAAAGAACTATAGTTTGCAATATTTGCTATTGATGGTGCGGTTTCTGATGGTGACTATACTACTAGTCAATTCTAATAAATAAACTAAAAAAAAAAAAAAAACTTATGAAATTTATTTATAATTACACAAAAAACAAAACAAAAAAAAGTAAATCAATCATTTTTGCAATATCGCCCACCCCGAGGCCCAATGCTATTAAAGAGCAAAATATTATATGCTCTTATTTAATTATTATTTTATAAACGCTCTTCAAACTTTCGATCTGTGAATAACAAGCACGGGGAGTCGACACCCCCAAAATAACGACCCATGCAAACGGGAATCGACTCCAAGCCTTTTGTTGTCAAGTCTTAACAGTGAAAAGAAACTGGCTCATGTTCGCTCACAGATGAGGTTAAATAAGAAAGCGGTCAATCAAAATGCCTCAATCCAGATCACAAACCTCGGCAGCCTGGCTTCATTCTGTTGCGAATCGAGAATATTTTTTGAGCTACTCCACTGATTTCCAACATTAGGGATGAGAGTCGAATCGGAATCGACTCCAAAATCTCCGGAATCGACTCCAAAATCTCCGGAATCGACTCCAAAATCTCCGGAATCTCTAATAGCAAACTAACAATACAGGTTGGAGTATAAACGATTTAAAAAAAAAAAAATTTTTTTTTAAAGCTATTTCCGTGTCATTATTCTCTATATAAAACGTATTTGCTTGAAATAACGCTACTTGAAAATATACATATTAGCCATATATCGGTTAGGTGTAGTATTCTCCTCTTACTTGCTGGGTACCTGCTGTGGCTGTCCGTACAGCTCTTCGCCAGTGAACCGGCCGTGATATGCGGTTGTGTTTGCGAGCTCTTGCCTTTATATTTTTTCCAATTGGCTTCCATCGGCTCTATTCTGATTGGCTGACAAAGAGGTGCCAACCATGTGTGATTTGCTAATCATATAAACAAATTATCACATTGAAACTTTTTTTTCAAGTGGCGATACATCTCATAACGCATATAAAGTTGTTTAATAATGAAAAAAAAACCCCAGCGATTTTCCGTTATGATTTACTCTTTATTTAATATTGAACGGCCCTCCCACAAGAAATGACGTAGACATGCGCGCGCCCTTTCTGCAGTTTTGAATAGGCTTCACGAGACGCGAATGCTCCTCTCTGAGAGATTAGCTACATAGCTAATTGTTTGCGAGACAAAACAAGCTCACCAGAATTGCTCTTTTTTAACGGGTGAGAACAATTTTTTTTATATTTTCGCCTACTTCTGTTAATGAATTTATTGCTTTCTTGGCCTTGTCGCGCTAGCTGGTTAGCTACCTCGGACTAACTTTCCTAGCGCGTATCACTCGTTTTCACTGTGTTGTAGCTGATTAGCAAGCTAACGCATCTGTGTTCAGTTTCAACTGTCACTTTATTCACTCAGTATCCGACACTCTTTGGTGACGGAGATAATAAGTGTTAAATTTGAAATTAACTGCTAACTTAGCCGACTGATACGTAGTTAATTAGCGAGGTTAGTTATTGTAGTTGATTGTTTCACCTGAAAGTACCAGAAAGCGTTGTTTAATACTCTGTGAAAGCAGTTTACTGTAATTCAAATCACAGGTTTTTATTAATGCGCCGATTCTAATATAATGTGTTTCTATAGTAACAGTTAATTCATCCTTACTTGTATGTCAGGCGCGTTACACAATGTAAGGCTAGTAATAAACAGATTTGTTGTTATCAGGCAAAAGTGTATAAACATTGCTCTGGTTAAGTTTGCTGTAAGGAGACGTTTATGTGATCTTTTGGAGTTGTTTCCAGCATCAGTGCTACAGGAGGTTTTTCACCATGGAGGCATTTCTGGACAGAAAATGCACACTTGGGTCCTTCCGTGTCCTTTTTATTTATACCCGTCTCTTCTGACCGGAGATTAATGGAAATACGAGATAACTGAGCTAAAAATACCATGTGTTGGGAATTGTGGAAGTCTTCTGAAGCCTGATGTGGACAGATAAAATAAGGTCACTAGAGCATTACAATGGTATAGATGTTTCCAGTCACATTAGTTGTGTGTAGATTTCAATATACACAAAACAAACTTGCTGCTCAGTAATTCACATATACAGCTGTGATATCTGCGTACCAGCATTTGGTAACCAGCACTAACATTTAGGCTTCTCTGACTCTGTTACCTTCAAATCAGGGATGTCCAGCTCAGTTTCAGCCACACCAGCATTTCTTTGCGCTCTTGAATGATCGAGAAACACAAGCCATGTTGCCATAAAGCTGCAAAATGTGCAGTTTGAAATTGTGAACAAGTCATGGAAATACATGAATTAAAAAAAAACAAACTCAAATATCGGCGAAAAAGTTTTTATGCTTGTGTGAGGTGGTTATTCAGACTATTTGATAAAACAATATTTTGCAAAATTGAAATGGAAATACATTTTTTGCTTTTAAGTCACAAGACATGGCCTGGGGAGCAAATGGAAATACTGCCTTTCTGGGGAAAAAAAAAAAAAAAAGTAACGGCTATCGTGAGAGGAGGAAACCCAGCTTTATTCTCTTTATATCACTCGATGGAAACACAGACCATTTTCAATAGTGTTTTGTCAAAATTTTCAAAATATCACTTCTAGTTTGCAAAAAGCTACAATGGGATCCTGGCAACAGTATTACTTTTAACATATTATTCATGCAAATATTTTCTAATCTCATTATGCACGTAATGGTTATTTTTGTGTCATAAAAATGATGAAAAATGATTTCTCATTCCACAGCTTTTTTTACTGTAGCAGTAAAGAAGTCGACGTACAGCTATAAAATTTCTGTAACATTTACCCCCCCTAAAATGCATGACCTCACTCTTCCACTTTTCTTTTGCTTGCCATCAGCTTCCGTTTTCATAGGTCGTGACACTGGATCCATCATTTCGGTACTTGGAGTCAAAGGCCAATTAACAGCAAATGGTTTCTGTAAAGCCTACCCATCCCATGTATTTCACTCTCTGTAAATTTGCATGTGCATTTTAACATTTACTGACGACTGGTTTTGTAAGTCCCTTATGTAATGCATTTCTCTGTAGGACTTAGTATTTTCTTGGGTTAGTTCTTTAAATAAAATTGACTTTTATCTCGTAATTTACTGCAGGAAAAAGTGTAAGCTTGTTTGGGGGCTCCACTTTAAAACAGTCATGCTTGATGGGGAGAGGTTCATTGAGGCGCTGTCGCGGTTGGGTTTTCCAAATGCATCTGCACTCAAAAGTTCAGAATTTGATTGGTTGTTTGATGCTGCACCAGACAACCTGCATCTTTTGCGCGTCTTCTGCCACCGTTTGAACCGCAACAATGCCCTCACACCAGAAGAAGTGCAGGCGTTTCAAGTGCTACGTGAGTCTGGGAAGCCCATCTTGGATGAAGCGACCCTCGGGGATCTGTTAAAAACATGTGGACTGACTGATGTGGGTGGGTCGCTGTCCTCATTTTGTGGGGAGGAGGATGTTTCAGTGGAAGATTTAGAGGCTGAACTTCAGGCCCTACGGAAAGAGAAGCAGCTGAAGTTGCGAAGACTTAAGAAGCTGCAGGTGATGGCTGCCAGCCGGGGTGCTGACTCGTCTGCAGCTCTTGGACTACTCCAGGAAGGTAGCAGTGCAATGAAGGATGCCAGCTCTGCTCTTGCAGTTGAAAATGCAGCCACAAATGCTGCCTTGGAAGGTCTTGTGACGGAGACCCAGAAGCTTGCTGCTTTCTTCCATACTGAAGACCCTTCATTGGAAAAAAATAATGAAACCTCCATACCGCCTGCTCCTCAATCAGTGCTCCTGTCCCAGCTTCCCCTGGAACCATACCTCCACCAGGAGGAGCAAAACACTAAAGCTTTAGCAACCTATACCCAGCGTCAGTTCTTCCAGGGCATCTCAGACATGGTAGAGACCTTAACCTCCAAACGCTTCCAGCTGACAGAGCTGAGCTGCTGCAGTGAGAATGAGGAAAAGGATGATGAGAAGCTTGTGGAGAGCAGGAGGAGGGAGATGGCCCAGATACAGTGGGCTCACATAGTAGCGCAACACCAGTTAGTGAAGGAACAAGCAGAGGAGTGTGGAGACCAAGCACTGAGGAACTGGCTCTCTGAGCAGCTCAGCAGTCAAACACAGGTACATACATATACATGTACAAGGTAAAACAAGATTAAATATTCCACTTCATGTTGTAGAACCATTACATAACAGCTTGAATGGACTTTTACATGAACCTGGGTTGCTTAAGAAATGTAGTTAAATATAACACAAGAAATTATTACTTTTATAAACTTTTTTTTTTCCATAAAACAGGATAACATACTCTTTGCTTTAACATTTTTCAGCTCCTGTGGTTGATGTGATCGTTAATACTGTAATGGCTAAAATGTTTTATGATTAAGTAATACATTGTTAAAGTAATCTTAGTAATTACATGTGTAAGTTACCAATATGTACACAAGCATGTTGTTTAATACAGAATTATTGTTTCCTGCACTGTGCTATATTTCCATGTCTTACCTTTAAAATTGTTCCTCTGTTCTAGCCCGTGGGCTCTCTGCAGGCCTCCTGGCGTGAGTCTGCTCTGCACTCAGAACTACTCTCTGTTCAGTCTGACCTCGATGCACTGATGCGAGAGCCTGTCCGTTCTGCTCTGCGTGACAGTGCTTGCCTGCTGAACGTGCCTGTGGTGCGTGGTGACCTGGCACTTCAGATCGCCAGGCAGAACTATTACACAGCTAGGCAGACCGAGGTCAGGGACCAGCTCCTCCGACAGAAGGCATCGTTTGAGGTGCTGCGGCTGTCTCAGGACGCCGAGCTCAGGACGGGGGGAAGGACTGTGACTCAGCTGGAAAAGGTCATCAGCAGGCTGGAGGGGGTGTCTCAGAGTGCAGCTCAGAGAGGGAACATTTTGACCCAGCCTGAACTGACCCAAACACCCTGCCTGGGGCCTAACGCAAAACTGCAGGTCATCAGCTCTAAAGATGTAGCCTTCAGCAGGTGAGTATCAATGAATCAATGTAGAAACTGCCTTTGCTTAATGTCGTTCTGTTGATTAAACATATTCATTCCCAACTTTGCTTTCCTTAACCATGTTTAATTTCAATGATTTTCCTAATTACATATATTTGGCTCCATTTTCTGTGTGTATATCTCTAGGCTGCTGCAGATGCTGGAGCTGGGCAAGCTCTCTGAGTGTAAGGATCCCCTCCTGACATACGGGAGGTTGGAAGCTGAAGCATGTAGCTTGCAGGAAGAGCTGGTGTCTGTTCATGATGCTCTGGAAAGGGCAGCTCAAGAGCAGGGCTATAGCGGTGCGCGTTTAGAGCATGACCGCGATGCTCTGGAGCGCGCCGCCTATTCGGATATTGTGCAGCCGCTCGTAAGGCCGCAGGTACGTGCTACAGCCACACCTGCTCAGGAGCTCTGCCCTAATGCACAGGTATGTTTTCCTCTCACCTTACTATTCCTCATCCTCATCGCCGTTCTTCATTCTGAGAGCTCATAGGCAGCGTGAGATGATTTTGATTATTATCCACTTGCATGTCTGGTGGCGGTTTTGCATGGCTTTTGTAGGGTGGTGCTTTTACATTCTGGGGTCAGGAGTGAACTTTTTTAGAATTTGCTTCTCCCACTAAATTCTTTTGGTGTAATATTTTGTGTTTGGTTACTTTAGTCTCTGCACCTTTCCCAGCTGTGATGCTAAGATAAATGGATTTTCCCTACAATTATTTAATTGTAGTATTGTATGCAGTATATAAATAAGTATTTTCTTTGAGTTGTGTGTAAGAAGATATTTCTGCAAAAAAGATCTCTAAATACCTAAATCCTCCTGATGTTAAGTACTGCAACTTAATGCTAATGGGTTGTTGCAAAAGAGTGTCTCACTTTAACATGGCTACTGTAACACAGCAATATTTTGAAGATTGTTCAGTATTAAAAGAATTCTGTTCTTTCAATCCTTTTGTTTTTAGGAGTTGTCTTTTGTCCTGAATGAGCTGGAAGAGAAGCAGAAGAATCTGTACAAGCTTTTGCAGGATATTGTAGGAGACTTGAGAACCAAAAGAGCTCGGCTAGAGCAGAGCGGCACCCTCAGACGAGAAAGAGAACTGTATGTCTACTTTCACTTGGACCCCACACTGCTCAGCAAGGTCGTGTCCGAGATGGAGGCCAGGGCTGGTGTTAAGTAGGCTGAGGAGCAGATTGTACCTATGACCGTACAAGAAAGGTGCTCTAAAGCTGAAGTCAGGTGGATGTGGTGCAGTTTTGACTCAGAAAGCACAATTGTGTGAAAACTACATCATCTTATGCCTTTTGTTTTATTCTGGACTGCCTTTGACATCTTTGACTGCAGTGCTGCCCGAAATGTCAATGACTGTAGAAAGTAGCTTTGTTTTTCTTTGTACATCTAATGTTGGAAAAGTGGGCACTTTAATAAGGAACTCTGTTAATAAAATGCATGTGTACTTCATGTTTCTTTAATTGTGTGTGATTGATGAGGCAGACTAACTTACATTTACCCTTACCCTAAGTTCAGCTTAGATGGAAATTTGCTCTTATGAGCATAAATGCACATTTAAAGTAAGATAATCTGGCAATGTTTTAAAAAACTAAATTTAATATATTTGTTATAAATCTGTCCAGTTCAAATTCCAAATTCCTTATTTCATATATAAAATAAAAATAACGGTATGTCCGTGAAAACCTGATCAGCTTCACTTCTTAAAACATACAGTCTGAAGGCCTACCAAAACCGAACAGTACTCTTGTCTTTGTGTTTGTTTTAGGACAGTTAGTGAGGAAGGACAGAGGAGTAGGTGAGATGGAGTGGCACCCCTGTGGCACGAGGACTGCAGGTCTTCTGTCTGTGGCTGCCCTGAGGGTCATGGCTGCACTGAGAGCTCAGTATGCAGGCAGAATAGACAGAAGACCACACAGTGAGTCAGGTTTAGAGAGGAATAATTCTCTGTACGGTTATTCTGTATAATCAGTATTCGAGACCGTACCAATCTGGTACCTTGCATCATACTGGCTGATAGCAGCAATAAATATGTGTTTCGTATATAGGACAAATGGCAAAGATGGGAATTGTATTTGGGGAAAGAAGTTTATTTTATTCTAAAGGATTGTGTTTTAATGCTAAAGTATACAGAGTTCTTGATGTTCTGTGAAAGGAATATTGCATTTTATCATTTGTTCAGTAGCAGATTCGCCTGGCAGAGCGCCCAGGCTTTCCCAAAATCAGGGTGCCTTCAACAAAACTCGAGAATCACACACACAGGCTAAAATGTGAGTTCTTGAACAAGCTAATTTAAAAAGACACTTGTGACATTTTAAGGCTATGTAATGTCATTATTTTCAGATAATTTGTAATAAAGTTTAAAGCTTCAGCTCTGCTGTTGTGTGCTTGACATAGGTCTTTTGTGAGTTCCAGCTATCATAGGGAAAGCGTAGTAAATCACCCTCAGCCTGACCTTGTAGAGAAGCACAGCTATAACACCAAGCCGCAGTGAGTGTAGTTTCCCAGACTTTTTTTCCCTCAGTTCTGTGGCATCACATTCTCCATTCCTTTCACCCATAGAAATGAGGCAATGTTCTAAAGATTCTTTATGTGAATGCAAAAATGATGATTCATCATGTCTTGCTCTCTCCAGACTTCACAAGGACAGAGAGAGACAATTATTCAAACACTCCCCAGAGATGGCGCTCCCCTGTCAGTCAGGCCTCCGGCAGTTACATGATAAAGATAACGGAGTTAATCAATGGGGAACAGACAAACGAGGTGATTGGAGGCCAAGAGATTATAGAGATGTTGGCAGCCTGTCAGGATTAAATTCTGGTAATAATATCCCAGGTCTCAGTAGAGCCCCTCCAGAGCCAGATCCACAGGGAGATGGGCTTTTCCCCAGGAATGGCTTTATTAATAGGGGCAACCCACAGGCTGTCATGGGATTACCAGAGCCATGCAGCGAGATATCCAGTAGCAAGGAAGGAATCCAGCTACTGGCTTCTAATGAGGAGGACTGTAAAGCAAAGGCAGTAATTCACACCCCTCCTGTAAAGAGATGGCGGTTTGGTCTTTTGCAAATGCCCGTAATCACTTGTTCAGAGCAATTTGAGGAAGATGATTGTGGGCAGAACAGTGGACTTGGGAAAACAAATGAAAACCCTGATAAAATGCCATTTTGGCACTTTGAAGAGAAAACAGAAATAACTGAAGAAGGAGAAGTCAATCAGAAATCTCGTGGAGAAATAAACAAGTTTGAATTTGATTCAGTTGTACTTGGTGGTGGTGTAAAAGAAAGTAGTTATGGCAAAGTATGTGAAAATGGACAGAATGAAATGGAAGACTACTCAAGATCATTAGCGTACCAGAGTTATTTGAACGAGATGCCAATATCCAGGAGAGAAAGTCAGAAAATTAGTCTTGTCTTAGTGGATTCTTGTCATGGTTCAGCTACAAATAAAATGCTAAGTAACGGAAGCCATCTGCCAGTTCATCACACGCTGGTTTCACTCAGAACCAGCGACTTTGATCAGTACACAGAGGACAAAGGAAAAGAACCAGCTGAAATGGAACATGGCTCTCTCAATTCTGGTAAGTGGGATAATTCTTATAATGTCCAGTAGGTGGCACTCAAACACTGTGTCCATGAGATCCTCATTCTCAGTGGTTGAGTAATGGCACTACAGTTAAACTCTTCCAGTTTCCAGCAACCTCTCAACTTGTACTAAAGATCAGTCCAGAATAATAATAAACTTTCTTTGTATAGCACCTTTTGATGTATAAACTTAAGCGCAAAGCGCTTCATAAGGAAACTAAAACATATTTTGAGAATCAAGTAGATACATGAGTGCAGTGCTGGAAATTACAGCACTAACAGTAAGGCTGATGAGAGTATTGCATTACATGCAGGTGGTTCTTACTAGAATGACCTGGTGTCTGTGTTCCTGGCTTTCCAGTATTATTTCTTTCTTTCAATCAGTGTGCAGCAGGCCATAATGCAGAGTGAGTCTGGAGATACAGGCTGTTCTAACTGCACCACAGACTGTCTCCAGATTACTGCTCAAACAAATGCTTCTAAATTGTTCCTGTGCAATTTGTACCCACTTGTATAGATTTAAGCCTCTGGCTCTCAACCTTGGGTCAAGGATAACCCATTTGACTAGTGTCCTCTGCAGCTCAGGTGTGCTTCTGCTCTGATCGTTTCTATATACTGTAAAATGGTAAATACACTATCTGGCCAAAAGTATGTGGACACCGGACCTGCTGATCTGATCTGATCTGCTTTTTTGTACATCGATTTCTAGATGATGTTCTGCTTTTGCTGTTAGAATAATGCACTGTTCTGTTAAGGTTTTCCACTACATTTTTGGGGCATGGATGTGGAGAGTTTCCCATTCAGCCAAAAGAGCTTTGGTGAGGTCAGGCAGGGATGTCCCATGAGGGGGCCTGGAGCACAGTCAGCGTTCTAATTCATCTCTAAGTGGTCAGTGAGTCCAGGCTCTGTGCAGGATTCTCAAAATTTTTTACTCCAGTATTATGCTGGAACAGGTTTGGGCCTCTTCGTTCCATTGAAGGGAAATGTTAACACTACAATATAAGATATTCTGTACAATTGTGTGCTCTAAACGGTTTGGGAAAAACGCACATATGGTTATGATGGGTAGGCCTCCATATATACTTTTAACCGTATATGTACACTCATAAGTGATACTGAGCCAGAGCAGAAAAAACTCTCAGTTTAGGTAATATGACCTAGTTGGCAACTGTACATGGAAGATTTATTTTAAACTCAAATTCTGTTTAATTTAATGTAAAACAGTATTGATGATTTTGTAAAATAAGTGAACAGGTAACCAGAGTAATCATGGTAATCTAAAATAACTGAATTGATGGTAATTGAATAACTAAAAAGATTGAACTCTATTAGCTTTCTTAACCATTAACTAATGTCATATTGATCCATCTAACTACTCCAGCAATACTTACTTTGCTTAACCAAGTGCAGCTAGAATTAGCTGTGTAATTACAGCTCCTGAGTAGTTCCTATCACTTGGAGATTGTGGGTTCAAAACCCAGTGATGCCACAGCTGTACGTGGCTGGAGGTGCAAGAGAACAAAATTGCCATTACTTTCTCCCTTCTCAGTCAACTAGTGTAGTAGTAGGTAGTGTGAGTCCATCGCAGGTCACCATTCACACAAGCATTCACACACTCGTTTTCATTTAGGAGCAATTTATTGTTTTAAGGAAGTGGCAGAAAACTGGCAAAGCCATAAGAACCTCACACAGACAGGGCAGAGCATGCAAAACTCCACACAGACAGTAACTGTGACTCTGAAATGACAAACAATAACATAAACAATATGGATAGCCCTTATGTGAAGTACACTCCTGATCCTGTTTATTTCATTTCCACAATGTTTTATTTCAAATACTGTATGTCAGGGTGTGATGTTTACAGTTAAGGTGCTACACAGTGTGTGGCATTTCATTTTCCTTTTCTTAGTTTTTTCATTTTGTTTTATAAATTGTAACATACGTTTTTTTTTTTTTGCACAGTAGGTGTGTTACGTGTGTGTCTGTGCATTGACCCAAGATCTTGTATCTTCTGCAGACCTGTACATGCATCAGTCCAATATGAAAAATGATCAGACGGAAACCCAGGACCATTGCATCGAGCCACAGCACAGTGCAGCTCCTAAAGACTCAGAAACACATCACAACCAGCAGGCAATCTCACAGGTATATAGACAGGATGTATACACCTTGTACAGCAACAAACTTTGCAGACAATGATGTGTATACTTTTTAAATCAGTTTAATATGAAATGTTTATTCAGTTGTTTCATTTTGCTTATGAGAAGGTCAGGTGTGTCTGTGTCAGCAACAGTTAAATTTAAACATACAAATCCTTTGAATTGTACTGTTAAAATTTTCACCTCTGGGATTTACTTTGAATCTTATTTATACAATTTGCAGTTCTTTGAACAGAAGCAGCTGACACATTTGATCTTCCTGACCTCTCTAAAGTGCTTTGTAACACCTCTAGAATTTGCTGACAGCAACATCAGGGTGTCTGTGTATGTGTGCCTGCATGCATATGTGGGGTTTTAATAATATGAGGAGCTTTAGAGTTATTCACACATGCTGCCCAGGGAGTAGTGGTACATCCAGGAGCAGTTAAAGTTATTGACCTTTGCATTCTTTTCATGCAGAGCTGACCACTCTGCAGTCCTCAGCACTGCAGTGCCTTATGGGTGTGAATATATCATGCTGACTAGATGGATGCATAATCAACCAGTGTTGCTTCAGTATATAGATACAAAGTGGAACCGTACCGAGTGCAGCATTGTAGCATTTCTCTACGCTGGGGAGTGAGTGCTAAAAGCAGGACTTTTTCAGCAGAAAATATTTGAACGCATCCAGTCTTACTCAAATAGTGATTATTAGATAAAAAATAAATAGTTAAATTATTACATAGTTAGATTATTAGACCTCCGTATGCATCTATAAAAAGCACAAAGAGTGTGCAGGCAAAGGCATACTTGCTATTCATCACCTGTGGCTGTCTGTAAAGAGAAGCTGAACAGGATCTATAGCGCTTTGTTTATGCATTTCTGGAGCATTAGCTCAAGGTGAAACTGAACCTGATGAATAATGGCAACGTGCTTATATTATGTGAGGAAGCAGAATGCTTGCATAACTGACTAAAACTGAATTGACTGTTTATGGGTCAGTGACAAATAGGAAGGGGAAAAAATGGCTCTGTGTTCATGTTGGTTTCATGTTTTCATTTTCAACAGAATTGTGGAATTAATGTCCTTGTCATGTTAAAATGGTATAACCATCGGTAACCCTTGATAGTTCAGTAATTAATAAATGAAATTATACCCAAAACTGTGATAAAGGCATTAGTCAGACCATAAATAAAATCCACCTACATAAAAGGGTAATTTATTGGAAAAGAAAAATTAATTTGCTTTTCATAGCTGTTAATTTCACACCAAGTTCATCTAGGAGAACCTAACCCCACAATTCTGAAAAATAGTAATGTGAGTCACTAGAAAGCAGAAGCTGTGTGGTCTTTTTTCATTAGAAAAAGTCTTTATCTTTATACTAATTAAAATAAGCTCAAATTATACCCAACAATGTAATATTTTTTGATAATACTTTCAGCCTTAATTTCAGTTTTTGGTGTAATCACTCCAAAAAAATCTTTCTTTTTTAATTAGGTTTGGTGTTGGTAATATTTCAAAAATAAAAAGTTCAGTGGTTCTAATAAATAGCCAAATTGTTACTGCACACGTTTAGATGATCAGCCTTGTATTTGAGTAGTTGCATTATGTTCATTAAATAAATCTCCAGTGGATCTAAAAAGTCTACACCCCCTGCTAAATTGTCAGGGTTTTGTGAAGTAAAAAAAATGAAATTAAGATAAATCATGCCAGAACTTTTTCTACCCTCTATGTGAAATTACAACACATAAAAATTAAACAAAAACCTGCAAACATTTTAGGGAAAAATAGGAAACATAAAAAGTTACTATAACCTGGTTGCATAAGTGTGCACATCCTTTTATATTTGGGGATGTTGCAGTGTTCAGAACGAACCAATCACATTCAATCTCTTGTTCAACAGTAATTATCATACAGCTGTCATCAATGACATTATTCTGATTAACCCCAAATAAAGCTGTTTTTGCAGGCTTTTCTTTGCATCATCTTGTTTCAGCTGACCGCTGAAGCCATGGTCCTCCAAGAGCTTACAAAATCTGTATGGTATCTAATTTGATGAAAAGTAGCAATCAGGAGAGAGGTATAAAAGAATTTCCAAAACATTAGATGTACCAAGGAACACTGTGAAGGCCGTGATCAATAAGTAGAGAAAATGGAGCACCACAGTGACATCACCAAGAACAGGACGTCCCTCTGAAATTTTACAAGAGATCAAGACAAAAACTTACACGGCGGCTGCCAGGAGACCTACGGCAACATTAAAGAAGCTGCACGAACATCTGATAGGTACTGATTAATCTCTGCATGTGAAAACAACCTCTTCTATTTCTCACATGTCTGGGCTATGGGGAAGGGTGGATATACAGAAACTCCTTCTCACAAACAGGAAGTCCAAGTCTGACTAAATCACCCTAAACTACTTGTAGTAAAATGTGTTCTAGTCTGATGAGAACAGTTCCAAAAGCTATGTAAATTCCATAATTCCAAAAGACATGTTTGGCACAAAAAAAATCATCACCAAAGGAACACCATCCTCAAGATGAAGCATGGTGGTGGCAGCATCGTGCTTTAGGGTTGCTTTTCTTCAGCCTTGAATTTGGGATTTTATCAAAGTGGAGGGAAGCATGAAAAGCTACAAATACCAGTCGTTTTTAGTTCAAAACATTCAGTTGTCTGCTAGTAAGCTGAAGATGAATAGGAATTTCACCTTTCAGCACAACAGTGTCCTGAACCATACATCCAAGATAACAAAGGAATGGCTTAACCAAAACATCAGTGTTTTTGAATGACCAAGCCAGAGCTCAAACCTGAATCCAACTAAAAATCTGTGAGGTGACCAGAAAAATCAGGCTGTGCACAGGAAATACCCTCACAATTTGACGGCTCTAGAATGTTTTTGGAAGAAAGAGTAAGAGAACATTGGTAAGTCAAAATGTGCCATGCTGGTAGACTCTTACCCATAAAGGCTAAGTGGTGTAATAAACTCAAGAGGTGCTTCAACATAGTAGTAATTTACGGGTATGCAACCAGGTCATTGTGACTTTTTGTATTTTTCCCTAAAATGCTTCTGAGTGTTTTCATTTAATTTTTATACATTGTAATTTCACATTGCGAGTGGAAAAGTTCTGACATGATTTATCTTAGGTTCATTTTTTTTTACTTCACAAAAACCTGCCTTTTTAATCGTGGGTGATGAGGAGGGTGGGTGCAGACGTTTTATATCCACTGTATGCTGAAGTGTCAGTGAAAAATTATTTTCTAGTTACATATTGAGAATCCCTTTTTTTAGACTTAATAAACCAATAAAATTGGATCATTGTATTTTTTAACATCAGCTTTTAATTAATTAATTAATTGAAAATAAATGAGGTCATTTGAAATCTGAAATTACTGCAAATTCCTACTCAGCCATCTTGATTTTTAAGTTGGACATCACATGCGTCTTTTGCCCTCTACATGCTTTTTAGAGGGTACAGAGAAAGGTATAAGCAGATATACTTTTAATATAAATTACAGATTTTACAGTAAAGCCATGCCTAAGGCTCTTTTTGCTATTTTAAAACAAATCTTTAATGTTTAATTTCTCACTTTTATTTTTTTTTTTTACTTTTTTCAATTTAATACAACTGCATTTTCATTTACTCATTGGTTTATTCACTTACTCATTTCTTGCCATTCATTCGTAGGCAGGACAGATGAGTTCTGGAGTAGAGTGTGCACAAAACGTGACTCTTCCAATCAAGCAGCCTGGAAAGTGGAAGCCTCCTCATGTTACACTGTCACAGGAGCCATGCTCTATTCAAACCTCCACCATCAGTGGAGACACCAGAGTGAAACTTATTCACCAGGCACAGCAGAGCAAAGGTACAAAGCAATTCCTAAACCCACTGAAAAGTACTCCAAATCAGGACAAGATGCCAGTACAGACTACAACCCCTTTGAGAGAACATAAGAAACGAGACTCCAAAATGGAAATCGTTTCCAGCATCCCTAAAGCTGCCCGAGAGCATCGCTCTGCTTCAGAGGTAAAGGAGCAGATGTACCTGGAAACAGACAGGGATGGGGACAAGACCTCAGAGACTACCAAACGTACTCCAGCCCTAATCTCTGACCCCCGAGTGTGTGATGCCAGCCGTCTCTCACAGGAAGAGAGGATGTGTGTGTTGGAGGAGGCTGCGAGAGCAAGGGCACTGGTAGTTACGATGGTATATCAGGATGGAACCACACAACTGGACCCTGAGCAGGTGGGCTGAGAAACAGATCGACAGCCTTACTCTGGGCAAGGCATGCCTGAGTCTATTTTACTGCATATGGCCTTTTAACATCAGCTCTTCAAACATTTTGTCTTTTCTTCTATTAAGCTGCTATTTTTAGCCATGTGTCTAACGACTTTCCCAGCTAAGTGCTCTGAATGGTCAATGCCATTGATCATTGTATTGATTTCACATGTTTTGCCAAACACTAAATAACTCTCTCTACATGTGTATCATTGCTTTTGCAACAAACTCTGTTAAAAATACATGATTCTCAAAGAACAAAAGAGGTAACATTCAATTTTTTTCTTTTTTGCCCATATTGCCTTAGTTTCTGATTATCATTGGACAGATGTGTGTACATTATAGCATACTTTGTAAGCCAAGTTTCATAAAAGTGGCTTGAGGCACTGAAACTTAAGTGTAGGTTCCACAGAGGCATTATGTTGTATGTGGTGTGAATATATAATGAATAAGAACCAATCATGGATTTGGACCAACTGTTCTGAAGAAACCTTCTCGTAATTTTATTTGATTGAAAAAAGTGTACAATTTAAAATTTCATTGGTTCATGTGATACAGATGCACACTGCCATTGTTACTCTTGACTGTGGTAGTATAAAATGTATAGGGTAATTAACATAGCCATATGATCACGTAATAAATATTTAAAGTAATCCATTGAGGAATTCATTTTTAATAAATTTCCCTGCCTGATGGCATGTATTGGCCTTTCTCATGCAGAAATGTCCCTCTGCTGTGTGTGGAGTTTTGGTTCTGCTGAAGAAGAGCCTAGATTCACTTGTTCTGGAGGAGACTGGAGCTGCTGAGGAGAGGTTGTTGTTTCTGAGATTGGAACAGAAACCTGTCTGGGTTCAGCAGGACCCACAATACAACCAAGATCTATTCACCAGGTGTGTGTGTGTGTGTAAGAAAGATAGGATTGCACAGCATTACTAGGGGGGACTCCAATGAACTTTTTTAACAATTTATTCAACACAAGGTTCTTTTTTGTTTTTATTATAGAGAAATACTGGTGAAGATGGTGTGTGGAACCCAAACTTTAGTGTGTTATAAATCTAAAGACCTCCTCCGAACAGCACTCAGGCATTTCAGCAAGGATCTGAGCTGGAAACAAGGCAAGATACCAACATCTGTTAGACACACACCTTGGCACATGTGGAACAAATACCATTCTGCTTCATTAATTTTCTGTCCGTGGCTGAATATCACCCTTGTGTATTCATCACTCATCCGGATTCATGCATTCAGAAATACATGGAGATTAATACTGACAAAACAGATGTGCATGCAGATGTGTACAGGTTTTCAGGCTCCGATCTGTAATTGTGTGTGATTATTTGCAGGTATGTAGAATTTAAAAAAGAAATGGTAGGGTTTTTTTAAACTGTAAATATGATTGGAATCTATGAATAACTATTTGAAAATATGTAGAGTACATGCAAATAAAAAATGTAAATGTTAACCAGACAGTATCCTTTTGTGATCCTGGGAAAAAAAGGCAAACTTATATGCATGGATTTTTAGCAGAAGTAATAGTAGTAATAATAATAATAATTGTAAACTACAATTAATTCACATGAAATGTTTCCTCCTTTTATTGACATTACTTGACTCTCCAGTCCTGTCAATATGCTCTTCTTCTTTAATCACCTCATTTTTAAGCTTCATAGTGAACTCTTAAAACTCATGTGATTCCTTTTCCTGTTTTGGTCACAAAAGGTGTGCCCCAATGATCAGTTCTTGGTCCCCGGCCCTTTATTATAATTATTCTCCACCTCTGTCAGATAACTTGACAGCATAGTCTTGGTTATACTGTTATGCAGATGACACTGAGATCTATTATGTGACTCTGAGATCCATCATACCTCTACCACCCACATCTCTAACAGCGTGCGTTCGGGATTTATGACAAATTATGGATGCACGATTATATTGAAAGTGAAAGTTTGCTGAAAGCTTTTCTGCAGCATCATAACATTTCCTTGCTTTGAAGATAACTTAATTTGAAAGAGCCAGAACCCAAGGTTTATGCTTTTATAATCTCATGCCTAGGCAACTGCACTTCTCGCTTGATTTACATATCCAGTAAACAACTAAATAAGCTCTAGTGTGTTTACAGTTTTGTTGCCAGGATCCTTGCACACATAGATGTAACATCTATACTTGAACATTTACCTTATGCTGGCTGTCTGTCTCTTCCTAAATGGTGTACTACTGCTTATATTTAAATCACTTTGCATCCACTCCAACAAAATCAGTTTCTCTGGTAATGCACTACTTGTGGTTTATAAAATCAGAGGTCTCTGTTTCACAATTTCTGTCACTGTTGTTCTTCGTCTTCTTTCAGTATTGTATTTACACCTTATACACTTGCTAAATATATAACACAGTTTCATAAATCTGGTATCAAACTGGTTTTGAAGACAGGATTGTCTGTGTGCTTTTTTCCCCCTCAGTGGCTGATTGTCAGGTGTTGGATCCTCAGATCGCTGCCTGGTTACTAGATCCTGCTGATTCTGCTTCCTGCTTTCAGGACCTTTTCAACAAGTACTGTACTCGGCCCACCCCACACACCCCTGCACAGGCTGAGCTCAGACATCAGAAGGTCAGAACACACACAATTGGCATTCTACCACAACATACGCCCTGACCCATATACACAGAACAAATGCATACACACACACATATACATAGAGGCACTCTTCCGTACTATGCACTCAGACATTATGGCCTTCTCAATTAATAGTCAGTATGAATCAAGGTGAAAATGATACTTGGCATGATTCACATGGCACATGATTACACACAAAACATCTAAAGGGCATTGTGGAAAGGTAAGGGTCTGAAAACCTACTCACAACTCTTTCTCACTGGTCAGTAATTCAACAATAAGGGTAAAGGGTAATACATTGGCAAATGCATAGAAATTACAAAAATCAATTGAGCACAAAGCTGGAACTAAATAAATCAGGGTTCCAGACTAATCTTTTAAGAACCGTCCCAGAATTGCCCCAAAACTTTATAGCAACTGTTCCAAACTAAAAATCAACTACCTCTAATTATTTTATGTTTATAATAGTTAGATTTATTTCTTGGTTTCATTTATTCTTCTTCTATATCAGCAACTAGTTGCTATTGGATTAGCCAGAATATATATTTCACCTAATTGTGTCTAAGTAAGCATGAGCATCGGTAAGAACTTCACAATTACACAAACAGCAATATGTACACCATGATCTAAAAATATATTTTCTGAGCACCCAATGCAGTTATTCTCAAGGCAATAGACAGATAAATAAAAAACAAACAAGGCTGCAGTTTATTTTAATATGCCACAGTAACACCCACCTCTTAGCATGTGTATAATTTAACACAACTGATTTTTTTACTCCTTTTTTCAAATGACATTTTGAAATTTTAATTTTAGTCTTGAATACACTACATTCTGTTCTAGCTGCTCTAAACATACAAAATAGCCTGCTCCTTTCTCTTAGCTTGGAACACTCTGTTACAGCTGTGTAAAGCCACACCACTGTTGCCAACTCATTTCAGAAGAAAAATAGCTGAAGCATGCTCATAAAAGTCACTAGATGACATTATAGACTGATTTGCGTATTCATTTATTCATCATGATCATTGGCATATCAAATTACAAAAAAAAAATGAAAATGGATTTTCACTAGTAGTATAATAGAATAGAGTTTTATCTTAATGGAAAACAATATATTGTAATGTATTTCTTAAGTCATCCAAAGCAGTCATGGCACCACAAAGTAAACTCTTATGCATTTACAAAATGGGAACAACTGTGATAAGTGCAATGTTGTCAGGTGTTCACATACTGATGGTGAGCTGCACAAACCTTCTCTCTCAACTCGTATATCATTAACAGATGTGATGTGAGCTGGAGAGCTGTATCGAGTTCAAGACAAGATTTCTGAATGGGCTCTTTTTTGAATTAACTTTAAAGAGGCCTAAAAATTCACCCTATCTAGTGACAAACACTGAGTTGGCAGCACTGAGCAGCATGTGTCCATTTTACACTCAGCTAGTCTAACTTAGCTTAGCAGGATTTGATCAGGCAATAGTCAATACCAATAAACTAATATAAACTTTATGACATTAATAAACAGATAATGATATGAATAAGTATTACTAGGCTACTGATGGAAGACATAACTGGCAGAAAACCTGAAAGAGCACTTTCTATTACTAGATAAGTTAACTTGCAGTTAACTAACTTTGCTACACAATCTAGCCACTATGTCGCTCAAGACATACTGAATTGAGTTTTCTCCCGATTTTCCCCGAATTTAGTCATGGTCAATTCCCACCCACCAGATAGCTCTCCCCTATCACATGACTGCTACCAACCAGGGAGGGTGAAGGCTCTCATGTGCTTCCAAGTGCATGACACCAGCCAACTGCGTCTTTTTGAACTGCTGCTCGTGCAATGTCTGGGAGCGGTGTAAGGCACTCCGAGGAAAGCGCTATCCGCCCACTTCCATATGCATGACCTCAGAGTCGCCCATGATAGGCTAGTGTAATGCAGGGTAGAGAGAATATGCCACCCCTCCCTCCCTCCCTCCCTCTTTTTTTTAGGAGGACAAATATCCAGAACATCATATTTGTGCAGTGCTGTAGCTCTGTCCTTAGGCTCAGTTTGTGCCTCTCATGTCAGTCAGACACCTTACATTTAAAAAGCAATGCCTTCTGCATGTTTTGTTTTATATCTGCTGTTGAGCTGATTCAGGGTTTATATAATGTTCTCATTGCAATCAAACAGCTATAGGATTTGTTTAAATTTGGGCCAGGACCACTTTGCACAGGCTATATTCTCACCTGCTTAAATGGGCCAAGTAGGTAAATGCACCAGGGTTAGAGTTAAATTGAATAAACACTTCATGTGAAAGCACCCTAAGTCTCAAACACACACCCTTCCCTACACTGATTGAACTGGAAGTCAATAAGATCAGAATTCAAACATAATTTTATATAGTGCTATGAAAATAGAACACATTTATGTCTTGGACCAGTGTGAATGTTTTAATTGTAATATTTGTAAAAGTACATTTTTTTTCAAATTTGATTCCCTGTCTTTCTAATTTAAATCAGGTAAACCATGTGATCTGCAGCCTGTCTCAGCTACACAGGGTAATGGTGGAGCTTCGGAACAAGCTGGAGGTACTTTCCTTTGACCCAAAATATAACCTTTATTTAAAAAACAAAAAAAAAACAAAAACAAAAGACTGTGCACTGCCTGTTTCACCTTTGCCCCTCTCCCTCTGTAGTCACAGGGTTTGTGGCAGCTCTACTTCTGCATGGAACAAAAGATGATTCCAGTTTTAGCAGGTACACCACAAAAGGACAGGAAACTTCAATATACAGTGGGGCAAAAAAGTATTTAGTCAGCCACCAATTGTGCAAGTTCTCCCACTTAAAAAGATGAGAGAGGC
>JAQQZU010000001.1:5064520-5072858 GCA_030068025.1 Parauchenoglanis punctatus | reverse complement strand
AGGGTGTACCCCGCCTCTCGCCCGAACATGCTGGGATTGGCTCCAGCTTCCCCGCGACCCAGACGGATAAAGCGGTACAGATAATGGATGGATGGATAGTCATCCTGTTATAGGAAAATAATTAATAATGGGGGATTGATCCGATTGATGTTGTGGATTATTTTCGTGGCACTACTAATATGAATAATAGGTTAATATTAATGAGCTAAACATTTCTGTAGTAACAGCTCATACACAGGGATGTGTATGTTGGACTCGGCACATAATCTAAGAATAATAATAAATGGATTTAAAAACATGTTAGTCAACAAAATAATTGTTATAAATGTTGATATAGTGAATTTTATTAGGAGACATTTGTATAATTTTATGTCTCTCTCTCTCTCTCTCTCTCTGTGTCTGTCTCGGGGTGTGTGTGTGTGTTGGAAAGAGAGAGTGATCAGATCAAGTGAATAAGACTTTAACATAAGTGAGAATAGGAAGTAACTTGTCTCTCAGACGTTCCGCAACATTAAATCTAACTATAAACCCTTAAAATGCACGGCATGTTCTTCATTAATAAATTAAACATTGTAATCGTTGGCAAATGACTGTGGCATAAGGGGAATAACACACTCCAAACCAGGCTGTTATACAAAAATATGGCAAACTGAAAATAATGCGCTACACTGGCACATCTTGCCGCATCAGGAATTCAGAACTGTGGTGTAATGATGATAATAATTAGGTTTAAGCGGAGCTGGTGGTTGGCTTTGTCAGTCTAATTTAATTACGTGGCTTGGAGCAAAGCTCTATGCGGTGTTTATCTGTGCTAGTTGTTCTGTAGTGTGAGTCATTCTCAGGACTGCTTAAGAACTGCTACACACTCCGAATTAATCTGCATTATCTACCGTGATATCTTTGTGGTTCTCTTCTTAAAGCCTAAATTGTAGCTTTTAAAATTCCCTGTAGTGGTTTTTATTTTAACACTGTGCAATAGGAAATTTTCACACTTGATTTTACATACTGGTATGGCTCTCAGAGTTTTAGAAACAGTTTATAAGGTTTGTTGGTTGCCTGAATCACCAACAGTTTGTCTATGGAAAGTGGAATATTATATCTTATTTAAAATGTTGTCTGTAGGTTTCTGCAGTCACTTCATACATACAGCTGCGGTCAGAAGTTTACATGCACTCATCGTGGACATGAAGGTCATGACAATATTTTGCTTTCAATTTTTTTCTTTTAACTGTTCCTTTTCCTGTTCCTGCTTCCAGTTCATGGCAGACCTGTGACTTGATGGTTACGGGGTTGTTCTTAACAATCTGAGCCAGTTTCCTCTCAGCCGAGGGTGACAGTTTGGTTCTCCTTCCAGCAAAGTGGCTCCGCCTCCAAATAACTTGTATTTACGTACAGTTGTTTGAAGTGATGATCTTAGAATCTGCAGCTGTTTATTAACAGCTTCAAGTGACATTCCTGAGTTGTGTAAATTTATGATCCTCTTTCTCAGGTCTGCACTGAGCTCCTTGGACTTTCCCATTGTACTGTGTGTTGGTCAATCCAATGAGTGCTGTCAAACGAACCCTTTTTCTGTCGTGCACAGAGAAACTACCAGCCGTAGTCAATCATGAAAGGAAGTTAAGAGGCCTTGGCAAGTTAACGGACATTTTGGAACTTCCACCACCACTGAATTACTGATCTAAGTGGATGTATGCATATTTTTGACCCTGTATGTATAATTGGAAACCTGTGTTGATTTCAGAAAACCCAAAATAAATTAAACCTTTGTTCACCTAATTCTTGTACAATCATTCTACCACAGAAAAAGAACCTGTTCAAAGAAGTGATTGACAGCAGAATATTACTATGGCATTCATGTTTATGATCACATTCATGGAAACTTCTGACTGCAACAGTACATGTCGGTTCATTCCAGAAAAGTGTTTTGTTTTTTTTTTAATTAAAAAAAAATCCTCATTTACAAGTTGTGTGTTTCTTTAGATGTGTAGATGTGTGTTTGCATTCTAGTGAAGCGTCATTGACTCTGTTTAGTTTAATGAAGTCAGTAAACATGCATCTGTAAGCTTTCCCCCAGGATTACACCCCCCCACTCACATCCCATTACATCCTCACACACTCTCACTTGCTCAGTTACAGAAACCCTTTCTCTTACACACAAACATGCAGACTCTAGAGTTGTTTGCGAAAGCTCTTTACTCTGCTTTCCTGTAGCTGTACAGTCAGCACAGTCCCATTTTCTCGCTGTCAGCTCCTGATCGGTTGTATCATGCGTTAGGTAGATGTTTCTGAAATGCTGTGTGTATCATCAGCACTCACGTTAATAGTGAAGCCCTCTGCAGTCAGCTACACACCGTGAGGTGTCCGTTATCTGAATGGCAGGTGGGATGTTTACATGTCTACATAGTAAAAATATGTTCGCGTATGTGGCACCTCGCCACTTTTATACCATTCTCTACAATGTTTGTACTTTTGCTTTGATTGATTTGTTAAGAGTTGTTTCTCTAACAGTACTAGAATTGCTATCGCTGCTCCCCATAACACAAACCTTCAGCTTCTTGAAGACAATTTGGTTCACAGTCAAAGCAATTTCTTAATTATATCTATAACTAAATCTTTGAACTGTAAGTGACGGTGGTCCTGGTCAGTATATTAATCCTGTCGTTCTTCCAAGTGTGAGGTTAAAATAGTACGTGGACTGTTCATAATCTGAGATCAAATAAGAGTCAGAGCCTGTGTGAGCATCCACTGATGGGTTTTTTTTTCTCTCTCATATTGACCTTCATTTGTAATATGAATTAATCAGTAAGATTTCAGAGCTATTTCATAAAGTATTGTTCAGCCACCATTTAAAGGTAGGGTCAGTGATTTTAGGTCGGAACACTTTTTGTAATATTTGGCTTGTCTCACTTTGTGCCAGCTTCAGAATGTGCTGAAAAGAGAAGTGCTGGTCTCTGTAGCACCTCAGACTCACTATGCACTACCGAGTTCAGGTGTGTTAACCCAGGTAGTGTACACGCATATGTTTGGAGGCTGTAGCTTTGTAGAGAAAGGTGACTTTACAGGAAAGCTGGAACTGTTTGAATTTAAGTTTTGACATAAAGGAAACTGCTGCCAAACTTGTTAACGCTAGCTTTAAATGTTTTTAAAAAATGGCCAACTTTAATGCAATTTGTATGATGTTAAGCTGTGACGCTCCTAGAGTACACTTCTACATGTTGTCAATCAAACACATAAAAGTCTTGTGAAGATGACTGTAGAATGATTCACAATTACGTAGGTGTTTTGAACTCTCTGATATTAACCGAGACCCCTGGAAACCCCGCCCCGTCTGCCAGTTTCACATTAGTAATGTTGCAGTCACTGGAACTGCTAGCGCAAAGTATTCAGTAAGTTTAGCTTGTTGTTAAAGAGCAGAGGTTTCAGACCAGCTCACACTCCGAGACTAAGCAACGCTGTTATTATTAATAAACCACAGAAGCAGGGTTGCTACCATGTAGTGCATTTAGAGCATAAGACAATGGAGAGAGAGCAGATAGCGCACTCTGTATCAGGCCTCTATTCAAAGTCAATGAGGTGCTTTAGTGCTTATTACTGCAGGTCTTTTACTCTGCGTGTGTGCGCCAGTCATGTTTTTTTCACCGTGTTGAATTTGATTAGTTATAAAACATCAGCCACCAGTGTTTAATTGGGTTTTCTGGTGCAGTACTGTGCTTTGTGTTTTGTTAAGCAGCACAAACAACAGCAGATGAGCAATAATTGCAGGAGGAGACGGAAATGGCAACAGCATGCTAATGAGTGAGCGAGTACATTAAAATAGACCGGGAAAGGTAAGCATGCTGTATGTAGGTACTGCTGAAACGAAAAGCCTTCAGGGGGAGCGATAATGGCTTTTATACTCATTATTAATGTTTCACTTGAAGTCACAGTTGATTTCCATTTGATTTACTGTTAAAAGGTGAAAAACGTTTAGGAATCTCAGTAGTCACGTGCAAGTGATGCACCACCTCTCCAGGGGGCAGGCGGCTGTAGCTATGTCCAGACAGGTGACTTCCCAGAGTCCTATTTGAGTGTAAAAGTTTGTTATTTCTGTAGTAAATATCTTTCTACTTACATGTGCAAATTTGGATAAACGTTGAATTTTTGAACAAGATCATTTTTGTGGGGTTTTTTTGTCTCTAGGTGTCATTTCATGATATCAGCGTGTTGCTACAGGTACAACATCATGAACAAAAACCTAAAAGCATAAAAGCACTGCAGTGACTTCAGCAACAAACATGTCATTCAGCTGTCTTTTCAGTTTTTGTTGTCGTCTAAACTAAATGTGAATCATAAATCACTGTGAAATCTTAAAGTTGATAAGGAACTAGCTTTTACCTGTTGCACTACACAGTGTATGCGTGTCCACATTGTTACTATAGCAACCAGTGTGTGTATGTGAGTATTTGTAGTATGGGCATAATCCAGAAATAATGGAAATAATCTAGTTTGCCCCGTAGTGATGTGATGTTACTGATGGAATCTCAATACAGATTACTTTAGCGTTTTTGTCCTTAGTAGCCAAACTGTTAATATTATGTCAATTAAATCCATAAACAGTGTCTGTAGGTGAATTGTTTGATCATGTGTGTGTGTGTGTGTGTGTTGAATTCTGCCGCCTCTCTAATTCACCCACAGAAAAAGCACATGCAGCGTGTTTCCACTGTTGTCATGCCAACCGGGTACCACTATGGGATGGCAGTGGAGCTCGCCCATCGCCAGGAGGATTGAGGGGTGCCGTTGCCATAGCGACAGCTTAGCTAGCGAGAGAGTGCAGCGAGTGGGTAATTAGGTTTGAAATGTGTCGGGAAAAGGAAGGTGTTATTTTGATCAAAGATAGCAGCAGGGATGGAAATACACTCTTTTGTCTTTGAGACGGGAGGCAGGTCTGTGGCATGGCACCACTTTGTTTTCACCGTCTCTTTATGTGCTTAAGGCTGGATTTGCATTTGGATGATTGTACTCAGCTTGAGGCTCTGTAGGGCTTAGAAGCCCCGAGATGGATGATTTCTACAGATCGTATATTATTATCAAATTAGCTCGCAACCTCTCTTCTAATGCTTTCTGTGTCTGATGCAATTTGCAAGTAACATTTGTCCAGTTTTAAAGTAAGCACTTAGCTTTACTGCTATGATGGAATGACTCGGTTTATTAAAAACGGTTGTCAGAATGTATGATATGAGCCCAATAATCATGACAGAACGGACTGCGAGATAAGATCAGATTATATGATAAACATCCACTGGTAGCCCTGTGACGAAATAATGTTGCTATATTCTGTTTACGTCATTATTCAGTGCGATCCATACTGATAATAGGCTCATAGAAACATTATTCAAAGTGGGCTTAGGTATACAGTAGCTGTGCTGTGAGCTTTGTGTCGTACTACACACGTCCTAGCAGCTCATATACTTGGACTTTTGGGTTCAAACTTGGTGGCCTAGTGAGGCCTTTTTGTGTGGAGTTTGCATATTCTCCCTGTGCCCGTGTAGATTTCCTCTGGGTGCTCTGGTTTCCTCCCACAGCCCAAAGACATGCAGATTAGGTCAACTGGGTTCTAAATTGCCCGTGTGAGTGTGAATCTTTGTGTTAGTCCTGCAATAGATCTAGCGACCTGCCTAAGGGGAACCCCGCCTCTCACCCGGAGTCAGCTGGGATTGGCTGATGGATAAGCGTTATAGATGACAGATGGATGATTTTGATTTCAGTGGTACTAAGCAAATGTCCAGCAAATGTATTGCAGTGGTCAAAGGTGAGCACATTTTCGATCTCAACTCATGACAAAAGAATTATTTTACTCATAATAAACCCAGTTTTAGTGCTTGTGAACAGCTGTCTGCTCCAGTTGACCATCTAAACCTGTGAGCTTTGAGCTTGCTTTGAAACACTAATCTCCTAAATCACCAAAAGCTTGTGAGGATGAGTCAGGATGCTTGGCTGTGTACCCGTCATGCTTCACTTCCATGGTAACCTCTTTAATCATTCAAGGAATAACATGGCATTTTTCAACCTAATCTTCAAGTGCATTTGTAGCATGTGTGATTACCATGGGGAAGAATTTCAACATTTTTCACTGTACTGAGAAAGAACAGGAAGCTCATTCACAACATTCACATTCAATGTTTATGCGAAACATATTTTGGTAGAATTTTAAGTGCTTTTGTCTGTGGTATTTGTGAATTAAGTGTATAACTTAATGTGTATAACTCGTTTTGAGAGCTGGGATTACTTTTCTCAGGGTAGTATTTGTGTTTCTGAGTGTAGGCAGTGTAGTTCCAAGTAAACACACAAGCGCCTCAGGTTCTCCCTGTTAGAAACTAAAATAAAGAATCAATAGCTGGAGTTACTTTTTACTGTATTGCACTAGAGGGTGCAAGATGGGAATTCTTCTCCGGTTGAAATTCTTGTTTGGTAATCACACATACATGGACATCCTGGAATATTACCTTTAAATGCAGTTACATCTTACATCTCTATTTCCATTTCAGTGCACATATAAACCCACACAGAAATTCACTGGTTCAAACAGCTCCCTCATCAGCTCGATTACCAAGGTCTGTGTGTAGGACTGTGTGTGTGTGTGTGTGTGTGTGTGTGTGTGTGTGTGTGTGTGTGTGTGTGAGAGAGAGAGAGAGAGAGAGAGAGAGAATGATCTGGACCCAGTCTAGGCAGCGGAGTGTGTGTGTGTGTGTGTGTGTGTGTGCGCGTGTGCGCGTGTGTGCGTGTGTGCGTGTGTGCGCGTGTGCGCGTGTGCGCGTGTGTGTGTGTGTGTGTGTGTGTGTGTGTGTGTGTGTGTGTGTGTGTGTGTGTGTGTTGCAGTAAGTAAAGAGATCCAGCAGGAGGCAGCGTGAGCAGTGATTCGTTTAAACAGTGCATAGTTTCCTGCACATAAAGGACTGCCTGTATGGAGAGCCACATCCTCTCACTCTGATAGAGTAGTGTCAATGAACAGTGTGCCATTAGAATACTAGCAGGAAGATTCAAGCTAGTACGGTCCATTAGGGTTCCAGTAGCTCCATTCATTATACAAACATGTGCAGTACAAACAGGTACTTCCTAACACTTTAGGCACTTATTTACATCCACGCTTAGGTTTTGAATTCACTTACTGAGCAGGTCGGTGTAGCACCTATACAAAGCCGTGTTAGTGTCTAATTTTTCATATAAATCTTTATAGATTTGACAAACAGTATATCAGGATATTATCTATGTATGTGTATTCGCAATAAAACCCAACATGGTGTGCTATCAACAACGTTCATCAACAAGCTAATTGATTTCCTCTTGTAACACAGCGACATGCCGTCAGGTTTTTTTGTTAATTAAGGAAAGACATGCTGTACTTTTTTTATCCATTTCTAGCTGCATTTAATGTTGCAGAATGTCCATGAAACAACGTTCGTATAACAAGTAAGTTATAGTAGCTGTTAACTTGGTGTTCACAGAGTCACCAGCCTCTCTTTTTTTCTCCTTAAGTTAATAAGACCAAACATGCAGTTAGTCACATAACTGAGAAACCACAAAGCACAAACTCCTCAGTCCTGAAGACTTTCTTCTTAAAAGAACCAAGTGCTGAAACTGACCCAAGCTGATGTTAAGTATACATCTCCTTAGAGAACGCTTCACCGGAGCAAGGTTTATAAATTTTTGTTGTTACATAGCAATACAGTCTGTTTAATATTAAGCTTGGATTACGTTGAGTGTCCGTCTGTTACTATAGAAGCAAAAACCGTATTAGAGTGTCTGCATTAATATAAACTTGTGATTTAATTTACAGCCGGCATCATTGTCAGAGCTGCTGTTAGAGAAAAGTATTCAACACCTGCTGACCAATCAGATTTGAGAATTCATGAGCACTGTGGTATAATTTAATGCCAACCACACTACAGTTCAATTAACTAGCAGAGACGTAGACATATTAATGATTCTAAACGTGTCAAGGCGTTCCCCCCCTGCAGAACAGATGTGTGACTGATGTCTATTGATTTCGTGTGTGTGTGTGTGTCAGCAGTTACACAGAGAGCTGATCCAAACTTCTTCATTTCTGCCCCAGTCATCTATTTGTGAGGCAGACGGCGTCACCCTGAGCCAAACTGTCACTACACTCACTCACACTTTTACGCCCTCACAGAAACACACATGCATGTAGCTGGAAACATTAGTGTTTTTACTGGAGTACGACAGCCTCATTATTCACTGCTAATGAGCGAGAGCTTCCGCTTGGTGTAACACAAAAATGGGACACATATGGTGTTAGTTTTTGTATCAGATTCAAAAATTGATCCAGGCTTTATGTGAAAAC
>JAQQZU010000001.1:5057020-5059520 GCA_030068025.1 Parauchenoglanis punctatus | reverse complement strand
TCTACATCATTGCCTCAGAGGCATTGATTTTTTTAGAACAGTGTGTTAGACTCCGTCCGTACACGCAAACACACACCCCCAAACTCATCAATCTGCTCCTGCAGTGCCTTCACCTCTCTCACTCCCTCTAAATAAGTTTGTGCTCTTGGCTGTCCTCTACACTGGTCCAAAAACCAATCCGTTAAAGGTTAAGTGTTGTGTATTTATGCAGGAGCTGTTTTTTGTTTTGTAGAGAATTGATTCAGTGACTTTTACAGAAATCGCTCATACTGTAAAAATCAAAGTGTGTTTCCTGTGATTGGTTGCTACAGGAAAGGAGGCCGAGCTGGTAACTGTTCACCCACGTACCATGTTCGTACCAGGAGAGGGCTGGACTTTCCTTTCTGCAGGTGGGAAGTGACAACCAGTTCATTGTGACTCAGTCACCGCAGAATCATCACAACTCTGACTATATGCAGTGTAAAAGCAGTAAAAGTGTAAAAGTTGGAATTGCTTTTTGAAAGACACATACAGCACAGCAATCTTCACTTTACCTTTGTGTTTATCTTTGCAGTGGGAATCCCACATCAGTTTACATGGCTATTTTATCTTCATATGAAACACCTGAAAAGTTCAAGATGGGATAGATTAGTACCACACTGTCTGGGGAAAAAAGCTACGTGTAAATAATTATTTTCAGCTATACATAAGTACCACTTTGTACTCAGTTACTGGCTACCCTTTAATACCATAGTACCACTGCTGAGCAGCTCTGATTGGATGGTGCAGCATTCTGAGCATACTGACTGGCACAAACGCCTCACCTTCAGATTCACCATTTTACATGTGCAAGTTCTGTTAAAACATATTATATTTTGTCATCCTTTTCTGACCACAGGTCACATCTTTTTTTTTTTTTTTTTGGGTTAATGAGCTGTTTATCAACCCAGCAGTCACACTGAGGTGTTTAAGTTAGCAAGACTGTTGTACCTGATACACCTGTAACAGCAGCACACGCGTCACTATCATGTCTGCGGCTGAACATGATGGCGAAAACATCACCTAAATAATATCTGGCCAGAGTTGATCATCTTCCAGGCAGTAATTATACACATATAACATGCAGTTATATGGTAGGTTTATCTGATGAAAGAGCCAGTGAATGTAGGTACAACGTCAGTTTATCTCCTAAACTGGTCTGGATGATACCACACAAGACACATGAAGAGTGTGTAATATGATGAGTGAGCCTCATGTGGAATGTCTTCAGAGGGAACCATGGAGCTGTTTTTGACTCCAGCCTGCCACTGGCTCTAACTGTGTCACTTGTCATTTCTTGTCGTGTCTCTTCCTGGTACTGAGGGTGTTCTTGCGTATGGATGTGGGTGTTTTATAACCGAAGTGTGTGTGTGGTGAACCTGCTGTTCTCAGGCACCATGGGAAAAGAATGTTCTAAGTGTTCTGACCCAGCTAAGTACACACACCCTGACGCCCGCCTCAAAACTGTGTCACAGAATGAGATAGAAATGGAGAGAAAAAGAGGAGGGATAGATACAGAAAGAGAGTGACGGAGGCATTGTTAAAATAGGACTAGCCTCTTTGTTGTCATTACTGAAATGCATCAAGGACACCAGCATGGACACCGTGTGTGGCCGCTCTAAAGGGTCTGCGTTTGTATGCTTTGGGCATGTTTACTATGTGCGTGTGAGTGTCAGAGATAGACTGTGAGGCCTGTAGTGATCATGACACATCTGATTACAGGATGAGAACAGGAGAGTGCCACAATCACACACAATCCTTGAGCTTGTCATCTCCTGTTAAAAAACAGCAAATCCAATTAGGCTCTTTTTAATAAGCTTTTCAGATACTCAGTAGAACTTCATATCTTAAATAGGCTTCACGTTTTGTCTCATCACAGTGAACAGTGTCACCCTGGTCAGGGGGAGTTAGCAAAAGAGAGTAGTGACCTACAATCAGCAGCTTAATCACTTTTACTGGAAGTGGAGAGCATTCAGAGACACTTAGCTGTGGACATCATGGATCAAATGATCACAGGGCAGACTTCAGTATCAGTACCACACACACGCAAAAAAGAATAGTGTGTGCATTCCCATAATAACACTGCACAACAAAGTTTTTGCTTCTTGATCACTGTTGGGTGTTTCTTATAGATTTTTGGGTGCTGATCACGAATATCACGTCGAAATTTACCCGTCATGTACCGTTTCAGAGAAATCTTCAGTTTTGTCATGATGTTTTCTAATGTGATGTTGTTGTAATTGTCATGATGTTTTCTAAAGTGTTTTCTAAAAAACACTTTTAATTCTGCTGAATTTAATAGCTTATGCGAAACATAAATGTGACTAAATACGTAATTGTCAGTAAACATATAAATGTCTGTTTCTCAGAGTTCCTACATGATGCAGTAAAACCACAACTATATTTGCATACCCAGTAGGTACCTGTCACAATCAGCAAAAACTTTTCAGGAAGCAAGACTTTTCAAAACAATTGTTGTGCA
>JAQQZU010000001.1:5019452-5053812 GCA_030068025.1 Parauchenoglanis punctatus | reverse complement strand
CAGTAGGTACCTGTCACAATCAGCAAAAACTTTTCAGGAAGCAAGACTTTTCAAAACAATTGTTGTGCAGTGTAACTGTTACATGGGTGGATAAATGGATAGATTAAAAAAAGGTAATGGAAATTTAAACAGGATTCTCACATGTTCTGGAAATCGTGTACATTTTGAGACTAGCTCCAGGCACATGAGGTGGAGAAGATGGAAAATTAGTGAGGTTGTGGAAAAAAGTTGAGCACTTAAGCTCCTAAGATTGCACATTCATTAGTAGCATCGTACTGTCTGAGAAGCCCTGCCAGCAACACACTCACACACATCCGCACATAGTACGTTATCACTGTTGGGCTGAGAATATCAGTAGTTTACTGGTGATCCCGATTCTCTTTAATGAAAGCTGCTTCAAGAGTAAATCTCTTGAACATAGAGTACGAAATAAACTATTATATTATTCAAATTATTACTAACCACCGCTATCTTGTATATTTCTCTTATAGTGTTTCAGTAAAAGCTCTGATCAAATAATAGCACATTTTTAACGCAAAAGTGTGTGTTAATCACTCATTATGGGGTTGTTAAGATCTTGATGACCTTCTGGTGGCAATAGTTGTCATGTATATATAGAAGTGTGTGTTTTTGTGTATGTATGGCCTTGAAATTGATTTTCTAAAGAAAGAGGGGTGCAGAGGTGCCAACATCTATTTAACTGTAGCATTTATCTTATTTTTTTTTATCTTTTGCTACAGCGGTATGGGAGCCACCTGAAACCTACACTTTCTTACATACCCACTGAAAGGGTGCTAGTAGTTACTTTTGTCTTGCACCAACTTTAAACTGTGAACTCACAAGTCCTTGTTTTGTGAGCCAATAGAAAGCAGGACGACAGGCCTGTGGTCTGTGGTTCTGTAAAGAAAAGTTTGCTAATTATTTAACAGTGGTCACATCTCAAAGACTTTCCTTGCTGTTTTCTTCCTGGTGCTTAGCGCACATCTGCTGGAACATGCTGCACACAAATGTTGACAGTTCTGACACATCTTTGAGGCAAAAATGCTCTTTTTGTTAGGATTATAATTAAACCTGTGTAAATGTGTTTTTCTACCTCCAAATTGGTGTATGGAAACTGTGCAAATAATAATTTATCAATGTGTCTGAGAGGGAGGGAGAAATGATAGAAAAACTACCCTTAATCACCTCCGAGCTCACGTACCTCGCCTCTGCCTCTGAGGTTATTGATTCATACTCATTTATCTTTAGAGTTCCTTTTGATAGTTGGATCAATGCTAAGATGTTTTTGACCAGCATAAAGACCATCCTGGAGCAGAGGGTCTTACAGGAAACCCTTAATATCTTGAAGTTTGATCAAAATGCCATTTTCAGTGTTGACATTAAGCGTGAGTACTGAAACCTTATCTAGTGTATTGTTTATCTGCATGTACATCCAGTGGTTTCAGGAATATGCATGAAATTTGGATTAAGAAACGGCTGATCTCATCAGTAACATGCATTTGTTTTTTTGTTTTGATCGATTGTGGCTGTCCGTCCTGTCAGAGCCTAGAAACACTTTCAGGAATAAATTCATGTTTTCATCTCAAATAGAGGCTTTTAGTATAGATAACATTCACACACACAGGAATAGAGAAGCAATGCTATGTAGCAGAATTTTTAAGTAACTAGGCTGGAAGCTTTGTCATACGTGCTGTTCATGTTCACTTTTCCCTTTTACTCCAAATGTAGAAAATCAGCTAAGACATGTTTGGGATCTGAAGTTTGCTTTTTTAGGTTTGCACTACAGCTTTAAAGCTAATGTAACTAATCAATAATTTATAGCTTTAGAAATGTATGAATAATTTTAAACTGTGTCTTGGGGTGATTATATCACAGGTACATAGCTGAGACGCATCACCATTTACACTTGTAGCCCAAGCTGACCTCTTGTGTTCAGATTTCTTTACTGTCTATGTCACTTCTGCTAGAAGGTCATAGGGCCCTACACACAGTTATTATGTCAGTCCCTGTCACCAGACAAGCAGCAGATTTGTGTAGCACAGGCTAGTTAAGAAAACAAAAATGTTTAAAGAACTAATATACATGTACAGGCTATTCCAGTTTTTTTAGATTGGCAGGACAAAGTCATTTGCAACGCTGTAACCAAAACAACTACTATGCCCTGCACTGATGACGTACTTTCCTGTTACGTCTGTGTTGGGGATGCATCAGGGCGCATTGGTGTTTACACTGCAGAACATATGTGGTCAAATGCGTCCCAGACCACTTCAACAAGCGGTATGAGTAAATGCATCCTGGTGGCCGTTTACACTTCTATTTAGCGCCGTCCACTTTAGCACTGTGATCTGATGGTCGCAGATGCATCTTAAAACCAAGTGTCAACAGGGTCTAAGTTCATGTAAAATTCTTGCAACTTGTAACTGAAATCTTTAAGTAGTACATCACTAATGTCTGTTCTCTCCATGTCCTCAGCTGTTTGCATTTTCGTTATTATTGACATTCTCATAACGAGCAGTTGAAGTCAGACATTATAATCACTGATTGCTCTGACTCCCTGATCATCAAAGTCAGGCAAGAACTCGATAACCCATGATCATGTTACAGAAAATCCCCTTCATCTCTCTTACTCTCTGTATTGCATTCTCTCATTTTCTGTTTGTCTCTCTCCCTTTTCCACATTTTCCCTCTCGCTCTCTCACTGTGTGTGTATGTGTGCATCTGTCTTTCTGCTGTGTCACTCACCACACAACACTACACAAACAAAACACAAGGACAGCTAACCCAAACATACATTTGTGAGGGGGAAACTACTTGATAAAATAATAGTTTTTTTTCTCTATCTTGACAACACATAGTATATTTGAGAGGCATGCTATTGACAGTGTGTGTGTGAGAGAGAGAGAGTGAGTTTCTTTAGGTTTCTTAAGCAGTACGCACACCCTTGGTGTTTCAGTTTGAGCTCATCCTCTAACATGCTCTTTTATCAGACAGAGAGGCTGCTGGGAGGATTACTGTGCCTGCTCACAGAGAGGGTGCTATGCCCACACACACACACACACACACACACAAACTGTGCATAGACACTTCCACACATTTTCCTTCCATTCCTTTCTCTATAGTCTCATTTTCCTTTCTTTACCAATTGTTCTCCTGAGGTGCAGCAGAGTATGGTTACTAATCTTAATACAGAACTATTTGCAGCGTGGTGCTTAAAGGTGTTTTCCACAACATAATAGGAACTTCCCACCTCCCATCATTTCCCACTCCATACCAGTGTTAATATTTTTCAAATGTACATGATGGAAAAGTTATTGGACCCTACTACTGAAAATCACTTTGTGTGCTGTATGATCTGGTATTCTAGAGGGGTTGTATGCTAACACTAGCACCCTGGCAAGAATGGTACCACTGCTTAGTTACGGCACAGCTACTTGGCAAATAATGTCACATTCTCTTTCTCTCTCTCTCTCTCTCTCTCTCTCTCTCTCTCTCTCTCTCTCTCTCTCTCACGTCTGTGTATGTCTGTAGACTTCTGTCAGGTGGAGTTGCGTCTGTTGGCTCATCTGTCGTCTGACCCCGAGCTCTTGAGAATCTTCCAGAACCCTGAAGCAGACGTTTTTAACATGCTTGCCTCTCAGTGGTGGGTGCACACACACAAACACACACTCACTCACACACTCACCTCAGTAGTTGAAAAGCTTATATGCCACACACACAGCTATTCACTCGCACGTGAAGGAGAACTTTAAGAAACACAAACACATACTCGGTTCCCGAGCAGGCAAGTTCTGGGCATGCGCTGTAATGTGGGCGGAGCAATAGCATCACTAAGCATCCCTTCACACACAGTCAATGCTGTTGCCATGACGACCCACTAGAGGCATAATAAGTGTCTTGTTTCAACTCACTGCATGTCCTAGACACACTAAACTCTAACTCATCCGCTTTTATGGCACGTGAGTATGAACGAGAATCCAGTGAAATGACGCAAACATGCTATTGTAAGCCACAGGTGGTGTACCTGATGATGGGTTTGCAAGATAACTGGTTACCAAATCACACTTTCTTTTCTTTTTAAAGTGCATTTAAAATCACTTCCATCCTTCACATGTGCAGAGTCTAAGTCGGAAAAGCATTGTATAAACCACTCAGTCCAACAGGTGGCACTGACAGAGCCTTTAATATTAATCATGGTGAAGTCGTGTTGGCGTGTTGAGCCCTGTGCACACAGGCTGCTTGCCTTTTCATGGTGTATTGACATTGAATAAAAGAAAACGCACATAATATTTATTGCTACCCTTTTTGCAATTTTTCTTACCATGTGTTTGAGGTACCACTTCAGTACCATAGCAATTTACCAATGATTAAAATACTTAATTTATTAATGGGCAAAATGCCATGCTTTTTATCCATTTTACATTTAAAGTGGAGTGTCCATGAAAAAAAGTTTCACATTATAGCAGCTGTAAACACTCATTCCTTATTGAATTCTTCACCAAATCATCTCTTATACATTTTTCTTTGCTAAATAGCATTATTTTAATCTATTTGCTATTAAATTGCTTGCTCCAAGATTATATGTAGGATATGCCCATGAATGAGCTGTTACTATAGCAGTGATAGTATATTAGAATGAGTGTGTTAATATAAACCTGCCATCGGAATTATAGCCACTATTGTCAGAGACGCTATTTTAGAAGATTCATCAACTTTCTGAACATACTCTAAGTTGTTAATAATTAAAACATACTCTGTTATAAGTTGTTAATAATTAAATAAATGGGATGGGGAAAAAACCTCATGTATACACTTAAATCATAATAAACTGAACCCTATGCAAATGAAATTTCTGAATAGTCAAATGTGGTGGGTAGTCGTTATAACAATCCATTAAATAGAAATTAAAATCATTCTGTAAACCGCTGACTCGGATCAATGAGATTATTATTGCAGTTAAAATAAGTGTACATTCTGCACAGGTGCTTTTGCGTCAAGACACACAGTGAAGTGATGTTCAAATGCATCTTCTTAACTGTCAGTTTAATGAGGACATCTGGAGCATGTATTGCTGAGACAGACATCATTAAAGACTTATCAAAAACACAACCAGTCTGCCCCCTGCCTAGTACAATCAGCAAGCATAATGAACTCATTCAGACTGATGAAAATCTTCACATAAAGACCCAGTGCTGTGTGCAGTGTGTTTGTGTATGTGTATGTATGTGTGTGTGTTGTTCACACTGTGACCCTTTGAGTTGGACATAATTCAGTCTGAAAGTTGACCTGACATTAGCCACTTGCTGCTGTTTTTGCTATGTCAAAAACAGACTCACTGTCTCCTCGTGGATGTGTCCTCACCACTGTCACCGCTGTCTAGGACATTCTTATATAACCCTCTCTCTTTCTCTCCATAGGAAGGGTGTAAATGAGGACAGTGTAAGAGCAGAAGACAGAGAGCATGCCAAACGCATTGTCTATTCTGTGGTGTATGGAGCTGGTGAGATTTTTCATATACACCCATTTTCCCAAAGTCTCAGAGTTTAGGGTCAGGTGTCTGGGTTACAGTCTATGACCATAAGACCCGTATATGCTTGCTCAACATCCCATTCAAGATTTAGTCCCTGTTTGCTGTTATAATAGTCTCCACACATCTGAGACGGCTTTCCACTAAACTTTAGGGTGTTAAATATAAGGACACCTGCAGTGTTTCAATTACACAGAAACACCCAGCGATCCCAAGAGGAATCACTGTTGGTCCAAAAGTTGATGTGAAACTACGCCTATTATTAAGTCTAAGAAATGTTTTATAGTGAATCACAGTCATTTTAATAAGAAGTAGTAGGGAACTGAAATAACTCGCTGCAGTTTAACAGTCTCTTCACAGAGGTATATAAATTCCGGTTATAAACTTTTGTATCTATAAATTTATCCATATATATATATATATACACACTTCAGGAACACTTCTACACATAAATATCTGGAAGCTAATGGCCTCCACTTTGAGCACCTCTTGTAATTGTACAGGCCAAAGGTAACTTGTATTAATCTTATGATATCTGAACAAAAA
The DNA here is from genome assembly GCA_030068025.1 of Parauchenoglanis punctatus. Lineage (NCBI taxonomy): Eukaryota > Metazoa > Chordata > Actinopteri > Siluriformes > Auchenoglanididae > Parauchenoglanis > Parauchenoglanis punctatus. Next base: position 5,047,742 of record JAQQZU010000001.1, on the reverse strand, counting down.
TTAGTATTAAAATATTTATACACATTTTTCTTTTCCTGAAGTGTGTATACACTTTTCTGGCTCACTCTGTATATATATGCCTAATGAGTAAGTTGTGGCAACGGTGGCAAGTACAAATCCCTGAGAAAACAAGAGCAATAAACCTTAAGAGGAGCCAGACTTAAAAAAGGAACCCATCCTCATTTGGGAGGCATGGGGTAGTGTGATTACAAATAACTAACTGTGTGTTATATGGTTAAAAGTACAGTTGTGTAGCGCATAATTCACTATAGTTTTAACATGAAGTCTATTTTGTTGAAGTTTCAACTGATTCACTGATGGAGACTTGAGTGCAAGACTGTTCATTATTTAAGTAATTTAAGTCCTAAGCCATTGCAGCAGAAATGCTCATGTCAACAGCCGTCCAACGCCATCTTCACCGTTTCTGGGTGTATGTTGAGACAGTTCATATGGGGCCATTCTCAACAGGAGCAAATTTGTTCCAAGTGATAACGCTAAGCAGAAATAGAACATCAGGATGTATCAGGCAGGTCCAGAAAGCAGAAGGGGTAAGGATCGCTGATATCTCAGAAGTAATATGTGCAGCTCAACCGAGAGGGAGAGAGAAAAAGAGAGAGGGCGAGGGAAAAACAGATTGTTAGGTATGCTCATTGTCAGCTAATGGTTAAGAACAGTGTATATTGTGTGCCGAGTGCAAGCAGGAACTTTGGCAAGAATAGCTATGACAGCATAACTAAAAGTGATTGCCCAAAGGTAACGCAGACATGAGGGGGCCATGGGACATAAAGTTGCCAGCCATTCCACCATCAGTAAACCTGAGTGAATGTGTGAGAGTCGGGGGGTGTCTGCATCCAAACATTCCAGTTTACCAAAACACGCTATGCCTGAGAACCCGCCAATAAAAAACTATTAACAAAAGGCTTGACTAAATAAATGTGTTTTCAGCCTAGGCTTGAACACTGATACCTTGTCCGACACTAATTGGAAGGCTGTTCCATAACTGGGTGACTTTATAAGAGAAAGCTCTGCCTCCTGCTGTAGCCTTCACTATGCAAGGTACCAACAAATAGCCAGCACCTTTGGATTTAAGTAGGCAAGGCAGATAATAAAAGACTAGCAGTTTGCTAGCAGTAGGGTTTACTGTAGTGTGAGACCATTCAGTGCTTTATAGGTCAATAGTAGTATTTTATAATCAGTGTGAAATTTGATTGGGAGCCAATGCACTTCCTGTTCTAGTAAGGACTCTCACTGCTGCATTCTGGACTAATTGGAGCTTGTTCATGTATTTACTGGAACATCCAGATAGTAAGGCAGTACAATAATCTAACCTAGAGGTAACAAAAGCATGAACTAGTGTTTCTGCATTGTGCTTCAAATGAGAGACTGGAATCAAATCACACCAGGATCTTTCATTTCTCCACTTGGTGAAACAGAAAGGCCATCCACAGTTTCAGTGTAATCAGAAATTAATGTTATTCCTATGTAGGTACGAGCATAATGCTGTGCTACAGTCTTTTCTGCGATTTTGCAGATAAAAGGGAGGTTTGATATTGGCCTATTGTTGGACAGCTGACTTGGCTCAAGGACAGGTTTTTTTAATCAGGGGTTTGGGAACTGCTAATTTACAGTATTTATGTACGTAGACAATGCTAAGGGAAGGGAAGGGATTATTTTTTGAATAGGTTCAATTACTTCTGGTATTATCTGTTTGAGGAAACACGTTGGTAAGGGATCTAACACACAGGTTGATGATTTTGATGAGGAAATTAGTTTGGTCTCTCAAAGGGGTAAAACATTTTAATCGCAGATCTGATATAATTATATTGTTGTCTACAGTTAGTTATCAAATTGTCTGGCTTTAAATTCATAGTTTGAAATTTTTGCCTGATATTTTCAATTTTGATATCGACAAAATTTCTTAACTCATTGCTACTACATATTGATGGTATGATTGTTTCTATTGTGGTCTTATTCTTAGTTCATTTTGCTACAATATTAAATAAGAATCTAGGATCATTTCGTTATCTTCTTTTAGAGGGGAGAAATACATTGATCGAGCAGCAATTTCCCATAGCCTAGGAGGCTCTCCTTCAATGCTAATCGGAATACTGTCAGTTAAGTTTGATGCCATTTATGTTCTAATGTCCAAGTGGTCTATTTTCGGGTGCGTCTGTAATCGTTATACCAAGGTGCTAAGGTGATTGTTGATAAAAACTCTGTGCAGTAGCTGACGTGAATGTATGTTTGTCACAATAGCATAGCAAGGTGCATATATTATGAAATCAGGCTGGCACCCCTGCTACTTGAATGACAAGAATAAGATTGAGCTGATTGAGTGTCACAGTGACAGTGGAAACTCTACCAAATCATAGGGAATATTAACTTTTTATTTATATATGCTGAGAAATCAATAGAATCATACTCTAGTTACATGCAGGACTGACTGAGGGTTTATAGGGTTTCAACATATTGAAACATGTCAAGAAATTATATAAGCAGAGCTGTTAGAAAATTTCAATATACTGAAGCTGTGGATTTGAAAATAGTGGGTAAATACTACTACGTTTTCATAAGTATCATAAGCTCTGTAGCATCTTAATGGTGATGCGGTAGATCCTTATTAAATATATCAGACATTATGCTCTGTTTTATATTTTGAGACATCGGAGATTAGCAATTTCTTTCCAATTTCTGATTTTCTTTAGACAAGTGTTGCCTTTCTTTTATTTATTTCATGCTTTCCTCCCCAATTTGGTCACCTGTCAATTCCCACCCACCAGCCAGCTCTCCCCTTCCTCTGTAACATGTGAAGCTGGTTTACAGCATGTCTCCAAACTGCTATTCATGCTGCAACACAGGGCAGCTTAACACAATCATTTACATTTATGTCATTTGGCAGACACCCTTATCCAGAGTGACTTACATATATCTTATTTATACAACTGAGCAGTTGAGGGTTAAGGGCCTTGCTCAAGGGCCCATCAGCGATAGCTTGGCAGTGCTGGGATTTGAACTCACGACCTTCCGATCACTAGTCCAACGTCTTAACCACTGAGCTACCATTGTGCTATCTGCCCTCTTCCGCATGTGCGAGCCCACAGATGCCCACAATTGGCTAGTGTCACTGTGACTGACGGAGGAGAGAGAATATGTCATCCCTCCCAATAAGAGAACATGACCAAGTTTGCTCACTAGACTCAGCTATGGATGTCTGTGGCATAATCTGGATACTAACTCATAATCTATCTTCTTTTGTTATGGAAAAAAAAGCTAGGAATAATATATAGTGTGATTTACAGAAGCATCAAGGCACAGAGTCTCAGTTGAAGAGGTCATAAGTTTACATTACATTATCGATTGGATTAGATGTCTAAGCTGCATAAGATTAATTCAGAATGCGGAGCCTTTACAGTGGACAAAACTTTAGAATGTATTACTGCAGTCATACTCTGTTTATGGTGACTAACAATTAAGTTTCACATTGACCGTAAAGTCTGGTCTTGACATTTAAAGCTTTAATGAGCTGACTCTGGCATATCTAGCCGAAACTGTGAAGCTTTATAGCCAGTTCAGAACATTTAGCTTAGATGAGGCTAATCCCTAGGATCATTTCCAGCTCAGTCGGTGGAAGAGTCTTTTTTTCTCGTATACGGCTGTGGAATGTGAGCTCTACTGGGTTTTAATTCAGATGCATTTTAACCTTTATAGATTTAGTTTACTGAGTCTGTATTGCATTATGTTTTGTTTCTATATACTTGTGATGGTCATGTTATTTTAGGTTACTGTATCGCAGTCCAATCCCAGACAGCCCCCTTTTTTTTTTGCTCTATCCCATACTCAGGAAAAACAATATATTTAGAGAATAGATGTAGATCATCTGAGGGGCTCTGAGGATTGGTTTGAGGGACTATGGTGTGTTTCATTACATTAAGAGATATACTTTTACTATTCTAACTAGTTGTTAATCGAGAACACTTTAGAATGTGGATCATACCATTTTTAATCAGTAGGCAACGAATGTGTGTGAGTTTTTCCGTGTGTGTAAGAGAGAGAGAGAGAGAGAGAGGGTTGGATGATATTATGCCTGTTCTGCTTTGTTTATTGAGGTTAACTTGAGGTTGCCTCTGTCATTGATTTTGAGCTTATATCAGTGAACATGTGACACTCATTGACACGGTCTTGCTGTGTCTATCAGCAAGGTTTAATAGCACTTTGACCTCCAAATGCATTCTCACTGCTGCACTTCCTGTGGGAACCGAGCACAACGTGACACAATGAGACATGTTCCTAAAAAGTCACTGCAACCTGTATGGTGAGATCCTGGAGGAAGTAAAAGGATTGTCATTAAAACAAAAGTACATGGTCCTTCAGAGATCTGCACATATCCATGGTAACAGACTACTAAAAGGAAGCCATGCAAGACACATACATTTAAAGGATGGGGAGGAATGAGCTCATGCGCACTCACACAGGTCAGAAGATAAAGAACTGTTCAGTGTTCTTGAATGATGAAAGGTGATTTAGTGGAGAGGTATGAATAATCAGGTGAAAGGGTGTCTCAGAGGAGAGCGTGACTTCACCTAATAAACATGTTCAAGTGTGTTGCTCTAACACACACACACACACTGATTTGCATTCATTTGCAAGTTTACAGATCTCTAGGTATCAAACATATCGGTGTAAAGTGGATCATCTTCAGTAATCACGTCTCTCTAAATTCACGGCATATGGACTAGCCAAAGCTAATCTAGCTAAGTTTTCCCCATGGTTTTTTTCTTGTGTAAGGATGAAAGATGATAAGCTCTGTGATCCAGTGTAATTATATTGTAGTATAACACTTAAATATGATGATCAGGAAAACAGCCTATTATACTGAATTATCAGATATCAGAATTATCATAGATTATTAGTAGGCATGTAAATACACTAATCTTGAATGAACAAAAAGCTGAGCTACTTAAAGGGTTTTTTTCCTTCCTCATGCCCTTAGGCAGTGTGCATATTTATTGCAGTACTCACCTGTATTTTCCCACATTTTGTTTTTCTCTCACTCACTTATTTTCCTGGCTGTGTCTCTTTCAACCCATCCCATTTCTCCATACTAATGCTGAACACAGAAGGGGAAATGAGCTTTAGATCACTTGGGGTTAAAATCCAATCCTGCACCTGTAGACCTGTTGTAACAGTGGTGCACCTCTGATGTGCCACAATGTGGTGACAGAGTACAGCTGCTTTAAGCCCTGAACTATGGGGTGGGAATAGAAATAATAGCTCTGTAATTGTAACTAGCTGTAGTATTGGTTGTAGCCATAGCAACACCAGGAGACCAATATTCTCACTCTCGCACCATTCAAACAATTCAATATTAAAATATACAGGAAAGAAAGAAGATAACTGTTGCAGTTTGCTCTGCTTTATTGTCACATCAGCAGATAAACAGTGTTTAGGGGCACCTGGTTAAAAAAAATAAAAATACACCATTTTCTTGCATCATGTAACTTTACAAATGGTTAAGTAAATCTAGCTTATAATGTCTATATTTGGCAAGAAGGAATAAAACTGTCTGGCATTATAGGAAAATAATCAATGATGGGGTGATGAGATGCAGTCCAACGCAGAATAGAGTGGGGATAGTATTTTTTATCCATTTGTAGATACATCTATTTCTGTGGAACAACTGTGAAACAAGTCTCAGATAGTCATTCCTGTTAGTCATTCCATCTCCAGCCTCTCTTCTCCCCCCCCTTTTTTAATATGACAAAAAAGTGTAGACACTTATATACTTCTTAACATTGTCATATTAAGAAAAAGTGTATAATATGACAAAAAACTGAGAAACCACAAAGTGCAAACTCTTCCTGAATGTTAAATTTGTTGATGTGGAGAGTTTGTTACTATAGAAATGATAAAGAAATAAAAATTTAGAATGAATAACATTGCTGCTTGAATGACAGTCAGGACTAACACCAGAATTGCTATTGCAAAAAGATTAATCAACATCCTCAGACCAATCAGATTTGAGAGTTCAGTAGGGCTGTGGTGTAATGATGATGTTTAAAGATCCACTATGTAGGATTTTAAGGGTATCTATTAGCAGAAAGTGTGTATGCATTCCATAATATTATTGTGTGCTCCACCTCTACATAGCCGCCATGTTGCAGCACTGCAGCAGTACAGAACGGACAAACCTCTAGAGAGCGCCTTCTGTATTTCGCATCTTTCACAGCATGAATCCAGAAGGAAGTGCCGGAAGAACGACCAAGAAGAAGAAAGGAAGATGAGGAAGAAGAAATAAGAGGAATCAATTTGCTGGTGCTGGCTAACAAGTTTGAAAACCCAAATTCTGAAAATGGACACTTATTTTTTAGCTGTAAGTGTAAGTGTAAGTACTTAGAGGGCCTATGGGCATCTGTAGGTCAGCGTACGTTCTAATACGTGCCTGGAAGGTGAGAGGTAAGGGAGGGTCATTCAGTTAGTGGAATCCTACATAGTACACCTTTAACACACTGCTTTAAACCAAAAAAAATTGCCTGACGCACAGGCCAGTTGGATGTGTTACTCATCAGCTTCTTATATGAGCAAGCTATGTTGAGTCCTGCTGTCATTCATTTCCAACTCAAAAAGATATGTAGAGTTTTATATACAGATGTACCTGAAAGTTATTAACTATGTATGATGAGTCATTCTATAATGACCTTTTGTGAGAAAAGCTGTCTTGTACTTTTAGTCATGGTCTTGAAAATAATGAGCTAAAAAAGAATAACACCTGTGTTTGCTTTATTCCAAAACTCTATAACAGTATGTTCATGTAGTAGTGCCAAAACAAGCATTGGGGTTTTTTTTTTTTTTGTCTGTCTCTATCTTTGTGTCTTCCCTCTGCAGGAAAGGAGCGTCTGTCTGGTATACTGGGTGTGAGTGCTGAAGAGGCCATTCGTTTTCAGGACCGTTTCCTCCAGAAGTACAAAGAGGTGCAGGCCTTTATCCAGCGCACTGTGCAGTACTGCCACAAGTATGGTGCGTGTCTGTGTGTCATTTTGTTATTATATGATTGCCTGTGAATATCAGGAATGGATGGATTGTATGCTCTTTGGATGGTAGGTTTGCTAAAGAGTGCAGATGGAGGATGTAGGGCAGAGAGAAAAATGGGAGGATTAAGGAAAAACATGAGGATTAAGGCAAACCTGTGAGATTCAATATCTTCTGAAAGTGGCCACTCAATATGTTCAGTAAAATTCCAGGTTAGCTAAGTGTATAACAGTGCAGAAGAGACTGTTCATAAATCAATATTCGCAGTGTTCACAGCAGACACATAGAAAACTTATAAAAAACTTATACTCATACCCAACCATAAGTAACACAAGCTATCAGTCACTGGCATTGGTTACAGGTTTACTAAATATAAAATATTCACACATTTACACTAAAAGGACTGCTCAGGGTGTTAGAAAAAGAAATCATCATATCCAAAGTTATTAACCCTATTAAACAAGTTTGAACTTGTATATGTGACTCCGGAAACAGAATTCCTTCAAGACACAATCACTAAACTGCCACTGCACCTGTGTAAATCAACTGCATACACACGCCATGCGTCCCATATTCTAGTGGGTTTCATGCCAGGACCAGAGTGAGCGCCAAAACATTAGAGATTTTGTTCAGAAGTAGGCTTTGCTGAGGTAGAAATAATGAAATAAGCGATTCCTTCTCTGTTTGGATATTTACTAACCCACCTGTCAACCAAGCAAGCAACGAAAGTTCTTCTGACTTTACCTTTCGATGAAACATGTCTATCCTAATGGGAGTACCCGGCCCTACTGCATGGTTTAATGAGGATGAAAATTATTATAAATGCATGAATCATGTGCTGTGACCTTTACAGTCACCAGCACAATTGAACACATATAGTAGATTTTGGAGCAATGGATGACGGCGCTCTCCAACATCAAAACTCCAACTGAATGAATATCTTTTGGAAGAATGGTGCTTCATCCCACCAGTAAAGTTCCAGATACATGAATAATAGCCGATCCCTCCAGTGAAGAATTGATGTCAAGCAGAATTAATCTAGTTATCTGTCAGCAACTACTGTTTGACTGCTGTGATATCCTGGAAGCCACTGAATAGGCATCTTCTGTGATCATCTCCCATTCAAACAGAAGGTGATAATGATGTTGCTGTCTGAGAAATCCAGAGGGTTACATGGTCTCCTGGTGTTATGATCCAGGTGCATGGGGTTAAAGGTTAGGGGATGGCCACTGGAGCTTGGATGGCAATCAGTCCTGCCAGCCTGCTGAAGCCTAATTTAAAGTCAGGACGTGGAAGAGTGGCTTTACTCCAGAGCAACTGGCAACTTTGGCAAATGGCATGTCTGTCTGCCTGCATGCCAGAGACCTTCTCCCTCGCTTATGATTCTATCTGAGGCATTGTGAAATACGTAGGAAAATCCTTGAGCAAAATTTATTAATTGCAGTGACTAAAGATTTAAATTGCAGTCTTGGGCTTTGTTACAGTCCATATTCAACAATATCCATATAACAGCTTTTCTGCCATTTGACGGTAGTGCAGAAGTAAAGTGATGAAGTGTAAGTCCTGCTTTCTTCTCTGTGTCAGCACAACTCACAAGCTCATCATACATTGCTTTATAGGACACTTTGAGAGAACACAAATCAGGATGACAGCTAAAGCCTATCTGTTTAGGGAATGCATTATGTAAGAGTTTAAAACATCAAACTTTAGAATGTGCTAAAACAATGAGTTCACACACAGTATTTAACAAAAATGCACACCTGTGCCATCACAATAGGTCATTTGTGGCAGCTTTGACACATACGTACATCAGTACAGCGAAGCTTTCACCAAAACAAACAGACACATTCCTGTGTGTATGTCATTATCTGTCTATTGTTGTCATCTTATACACACACGCGTGTAAGCCAGGTGCATTCCTCGCACAGCATCAGTGTTCCATTGTGACCTGTAGCTCCCGGGGCGTCACTGTGCTTCTGGGAAAGAGATTTGTCCAAGTGCAGAGCTCTGACTCATTTTAGAGGAGGCTTTAACAGTAAAGCCGTGCCTTTGTCCTGTTGGAATGCACTATGAGGGGGATACAGAGCACCGATGTGCTTGCATGGGGTCTGACTGGATTTGCAAAAGACAACCCGTGAAGCAAAAGTTATGTAAGACTGAGTCTGTGTATATGCGTGTGCGTCTGTGTGTGTTACGCCTTCACACAGGTTACGTAAAGTCCATAATGGGCCGGCGCCGTTCCCTCCCTCATATCCATTCAACGGACTGGGGCATCCGGAACCAGGCAGAAAGACAAGCCGTCAACTTTGTAGTGCAAGGTAGTATGGCATTGTCAGAAAACACAGTCATGCATTTTAAAATGTATATCTGTGAAGTGCTGGTCCTGACCAAACTGATCCTTATGTCATAAGAAATGAATACACCAACATTTCTCAGTGTAAGCTCTAATAAACTCAGTTAATTGACATTTAAAGTGACTATATAACAAAGTTTTACAACTGTTGCACGCCTCTGTCAACCGGAAAAGGTGTTGGGAAGAGAAAGGAGTGAGAGAAAGTCTAGTTAGTTTTATGTAGTTTCGTCCATGTTAACAACAGTTTAACAATGCCATAAATAAGTTTGTGATTTTTATATGCAATCCAGTTGAAACTGGGGCACTTCACTGACTATATTAGTAATATAACCACATATTCTTCCCTATAAAGGAAAATAAGCTTTCTCTATAAGGTTGAAGCACAAAATTGTATAGAATGTCTTTGTAGTAAAGGCCCAAACCAGTTCCAGCAGGACGATGCCCCTTTACACAAATGGAGCCCTATGAAGACATGGTTTGTCCCCATGTGGGCCGCTTGTCATCAACACCATCATTTCCTCCCTTTACATCACCTCTGAGACAGGCAGTATATGCAGCTATTAGCTTATAGGTCATTTGTCTATTATGTTGAAACTCTGAAGCTATTGATGAGCTGGAATCAAGTCTGAAGCTATTGCAAAACTGTTTCCAGAAAAAATACTATATATGGTGCATGTAACAGAAAATAATTATTTTTATTCACTTTTTACGAAAAAGTAACTTAATTTCATCAAATCTTTACAAGAATCCTGTGGCCATTAGGACCGTGTGTGTGTGTGTGTGCGTGTGTGTGTGAGATAATCAGGTTCTGCTGCAGACCTCTGTAAAATGGCCATGATACACATCTGCTCACTCGTAGCCTCTTCCACCACTCTCACTGCCAGGTACATCCATCCATGCATCCACTTCAACAGTCAGTCAGTCTACACTTCTTTGTATCAGCCCTTTTGCTCATCTTCCCATTTAACTGACCTTACAATCCCATCTCTAATGCCAGTCTCTAATTTCTCTTTCTGTATTTGCTTTACTTGAGGGTTCTTAGTGCAGCCTGTGTGTTAGGTGGGCATTTACATTTCATTATGTATCTTTGTCTTTATATCTTTCAAAGAGAAGAGTCTAACTCTTCTTTACCACCCTCAAACTCCATGTCAAGATGGATTACGAATCATAGCAGTGACCCGCAGAGATGTTCTATTAAAAATGCACTCTGCCCACTGATCTAATAATACCTATGGCTGCAATCTAGATTATAGACAGTGGTTAGAAACCACTTACTGGATAACCATCTTAGAGTGAAATATGTTTCATGTCTTTAATCGTGGTACATTCAGTCATTTTGAAGGTGCACTAAGTAGTATGCGATAAAAAAAGATCCTAAAGTCCCCTTTAAGATATAAAACTTTTATAAAAAATATTATTCTTTTTAAAACTCATCAGGCACTTAAATTGAATGGAAGTGTATATTTAATATTTGCTGTGTGATTATATGTGCTCAGGCTGGTTGCTCAGATCCATGATGAACTACTCTTTGAAGTGGAGGACTCACAGGTGGAAGATTTTGCAGGTTAACACGCGACACAATTCTTAGTGTTCATTGAGGTCGGCTGTAACGAGCCATGCTGGAATGATTTATGCTCATTAGAAGATGTCTGTACTTTGAAACAGTGTTGGTGAAGAAAACAATGGAGTCCCTTCAGCATATCAGTTGTCTTGGAGTCAGTCTTACAGTGAGTAACCAAAATAGTAATGTTCATAATAATGTCATTACAATCAAAAATACATAAAAACAGCAAACATAATGTGAAATAACCACAATTTAAATGGTGGTTATTTCCTTTGTAAGTACCGCATTTTGTGTTCTGCAAATACAGAAATAGGTATGATGAGATTCGTACATAATTTCAGCTTTAAAGAGTAACGTTTTGATATAATGTTCTCATTCTTATAGATAATGGCGTATGCTAATGCTAGGCATTCTTCAGAAATCAAACTGATGGTCTGCAATAAGTCATGAGGAGTGAATCAGTTATAGCTTTAACCTGATGTTATATTTTCTCCTGTGTGTTTGTCAGAGTTTGGCCTAGGTAGCTTATAGCAGCTAGTTTATAGCTTATAGTAGGTAAAAGATTAGATCATTAGTACCATTTATGCATCAAGTATTAAACCACATGGAAATTTCTCTAACATTCAAAAACACTATTGTACTGTCCCTGAACTATTTAAATACACTAGGTGTAATTGTACATCTTTAGAGCTGCAAAGAAATAGACAGAGAGCAGATATGGTGAAAGGGCTTGCTTTAAAATTCAAAAGATCTGCATGACTGTCAGTGTAAACAATGTCCCCATTCAGAGGATGTTCAGAGGATTATTTTAAAAACACTCAAAAGCCTAGAGTGTTTTTGTGTAGCCCTACTAGGTAATTGCAACTGAAGCTTTTACCTGAGAGGCTTCATTCATTGCGACGTCGCTAAGATTAAACCACGATTAAATCCAGGTGTTTGATTAGTACACAATCAATAACCTGAGTATTTTGAAACATTTATGATGGTTTTAGTTAAACTTCAAAAAGCATTTTCAAGGTAAATCCTCTAGAAATAGAAAGGCTGAGTAAGAAATAGGGATAAGTGAACTACGAAATGTGTGGGTTTTTTTTTTACTTAATTAGGAAAAACTAGATAATTGGGAAAAATGTTCATCACTTTAGACATACAACATATGTTTGTCTTACACTAAACAATATCAACTCTAAGGTAGCTCTAGCCTTAGAGTGACTGCATCACCACACAAGCTCATGTGTGGTGCAAATGGACGATAAAATCCGTCAGTACAAAGATTTCTGTGTTTGATGGAAAGCTGGATAAATTGTTCCTATTTAATTGCCAGTACTGGGTGAACCGTAACCTCCACTTTTTCCTATTTTTAAGTTCTACAACTAAATATCTTGGAATGTCCTAGCTTATCGAGCTTATTAACACTCTAATGTACACAAATAATTGTTCCCAGCAACTGTTTCATTAGTCAGTCAATGATCCAACAATTTATTGCCTCATTAACTATAGAGGTGTGTGTATGTGTGTGGTGATAGATCAATGCAGGCTGCAGTAAACAGTGATTAGTAACCACTGGCCCGTTGATTTAATATGGATTTCTGTATGGCTGTGTGTGTGTGCAGGTTCCTCTGAAGGTCTCAGTGTCGACAGGACGATCATGGGGCTCCATGTGTGAAGTCAGTTTCCCCCATGCTGCTACCGCACGCACCTCTGTTTGAGCCTGCTTTGAGGTTTCTCTGCCCAGTGCTCTCTCTCTCTTGTTCCTTTCCTGGATCGTTCACTGCCTCATTGTGTTTCTCATTTGTCAGGGGCTCATTTCTCTCTGTCTTTTTTGGTCTCTCTCTTTTTTTTTTTTTCCTGCCCCTCTCATTTCTTCTCTCCTACTCTAGGTCTTTCTTTGAGCTGAAACCCATCGCCATGGTAACTGGGCTGCTGCAGCTCCCGGTTCTTGTTCCTCGCTTGCTGTATCCGGGGGCAACCGTAGGAGCCTAGACTGGATTGCGCCAGTTTGTGTCTTTCTCTTCCTTCAGGCATTTGTCTCCTTTCACCACTACTAGTCCATTTTTGTTCTGCACCCTGGTTTCTATCTCCTATCCAGTCCCACTTTCTTACCATAAATATTTTACGAAGAGAGAACCTGTTCATGCAACTTTTGTACTCGTCACTGATTTGAATGTTTTCTTAACAATTTTAATAGTCTATTATTGTTAATATTTTAGCAATAGATATTCTGATTTCAAGCAAATATAACTTCAGTGAAAATGTTACAGTTCTAGTTTTACCTTAAATCCCTGTTACTGCGGCTTCATGATAATTGGAGTAGAGATGTTATTGCTATAGTGGAAGATAAAGGCAAGAGCATATATTAGCATTGTGATGGCAAGGAACCTGTTACGTTAGCTACTATTACTGTACATTAAATAAAATTTCTTCATCTCAGCTGCTTTCTCGATACCTGATTACGACATGGGCCCAGTGCCGCTTCTGTTTTACAATTATCCCTTTGTATAATTTTGATAACTTACAGTATACACTGTCCTGTTTTCATATACACAGAGAATTTAATCCCAAGCACTTTTCCCAGTCTGGCAAAGGTGTCGTGTACCTCAAGCCCCCTTTAGTAGACCTCTTACTAATACACAAACCCATACATGCAACCACATTTCAATAAGTGTCCCCCAGTAATCACCTCCATTGAACCCTGCGCCTTTTGGGGTTTATAACCACTCACAATACTTTCCTCATTTAAAAATGCCATGATTACTCTGGGGGCTTCTATAAAGGGTCTATCACAATAGAAAATAACGTGCCTATGAAGTCACATTAACATGACTATAAATACCGCCAGAAATCCTACATGATTTTTCATATTGATTCATTTCAATCTGGATGTCTGGGATTTGTTGATATTATGCCTGAAGTGAATGGGGGAGGGAAAAACTACATAAACGAATACAAGCTTGATTGTTTTAATTAATCCAATATGTACAGCCATTTCTTTTGTAATGCAGGATCTCCTTTCTTTACATCTTTACAATGCTCCCATTTGTTAAGCAAAAGAAAAAAAAATAGTTACAGCAGTTGAAAAAAACAACACATCAAAACAAAGAACATCTAAAGGAACTGAGGCATCTTCATAATGACAGACCCTGAAGGATCCAGGTGATCACTGCAGCCACACAGAAGTTTTTAGCAAGGCCTTTGCCTGTCATACCCTAAAGCCATCTATTCTACCCCTCCCCCTTTTTACCCCTTACTTGGCCTGCTTATTGGCATATTTAACACACTTGCCAAGCACACAATCCTGACCCCATGTTCCAGGTGACCTGCTCCCTTGAGTGGTTGCATATAATTTTATCTGCTGTGCTTTAAGTGGGCTTGTTTCCATAGTGACCGTCAGACAGGAACTGGACCAAAAAGACAGGAATCCATGGGTACAACCACTGATGTAACAAGAGGATTTTCTACCACTCCCTGCCAACCAGCACAGGTACAAGAAACTGTTGAACGCACCACTCAAACCACAGGAAATAGATAATACATTTTCTTCAGACTGGAAAGTTTTAAGTTAACTATGAGGGATTTATCTATAAAATACTGGAGTTCATCTTCAGTTTGCTACAATAGTAACAGCAAACATAAAAGGCCAGAATATGTTGGGTACAGAGGAGATGTCCGTCACTCTGAAAGCTGTTCTCACTTCAATGTGTGCTGTTGGTTGTGGAATACAATTGTGTCTCAGTTTGCAGGTCAATGTTTTTGTAAACATCCAAAGATATCATATCTGTTATAAAAGGATCACAAAATATCCCTATTTACAGTAAATTACACTTTACAACTTTACACTTAACAAAATGCTTTTAAAAAGAAACAGAAAGCATAAATTCCTCCCCCCCCCCTCCCGTGTTAAACTGTTACATGTTAACATGTTGCTACTGTTCAACATTCAAGATCTTGAAAAGTTCACTTCTCTGTAGTTTTCAGTGCTGAAAGAGACTTTGTCGAGATTTTGATGCTGACCAAACAGAGATTATAACGTGGAACAGCTTTCAGAGGGCATGTAGCATCACTCTGTACAGTGGGCTCAAGTGGTCCCGTCTTTCCGTGGGCTGCCAAACTGTACAACACATTATATGCACTAGTTTATCGTCATTCATCTTCACATTTTAGAAAAACATTAATCACAATAGAAAGAAAAAAAAATCAGTTTAGAGTCATGCCCCGTAATCTCTCGACCTGCCAGTGGTAATGCTCACCATCAACACAGCATTAGGACTAGAAAATGAATGCAGCATTTTTGCTTTTGAATTCCTTACTTTTTACTTTCTCACATGTGCATTTTATTGCTCGGTTAGATGGCACTAGGGCTTGATCTCCAAATGATTTCCAAGTGTTAAGAACACCAAAAATAAAATAAAATGCAGCAAAAACCACCTTTGGCAAATTCAGCCTTATGAAAAAAAGGTTTCTCATGAATACATTTTGGATTTATCATACATTTGCATATGGTACATACTTGCTATTAGCAAAAAAGCAGTAAATATAACCTCAAAATAAATTCAGAAAAATAAAAATACAATTTGTTACAAGTGCTTCTGCATTCTTGGCACCTCCAGCCACAATAAAGAGAGTGCTTTTAACCAGAAGAGTAAATAGGGGAGGTAGGAAGGGGATACAGCCTTAGCTTGTACCAAAATTCCTTCCAGGGAGCCATACTGCGGAAGCAGGCCACTCGAGGCTTTCTTCCACCGTAAATCCCCCCCCGTCCACTTAAAAGTGGAACATTCCTGTAGCAGCCATCTTCTCATGCAGGTCACAGGTCTTCTGAATGCTTTGCATTATCAGTCATTTCCAGACACTGGATATTTATGTACAAAAGACACGCTTGAATGCTGAAAGGGGGTGGGGAGGGGTGTTTAGTTGCTCATGAAAGTTTCATTGATTCAATTAGTAGGAAATCCTTTTTGAGCATTTTAAAATGAACATCTGTGATGCTTATTCTGACTGATAATGAACTCTAGGAATTCCCCAAGCTTTCCACAACGGAGAAATTCCATCCATCCATCCTCGTATCCTCTTAACGTTTAACTATTACATCTGTCATTGCGTCAAAATCCTGGAATCTTAGCAGCATGCATACGTTCCCATCCAAATACACGTCAAATTGAATTTTTTTTCACCTTTTGCACGTGCAAGAATTTCCTTGCTTGTGCAAAGGCCAGTAACACATTTAAGCACTTTTCACCATGTTATACATGAAGTAGTCATTAGCAATGTTCCTGGATTTTTTTTATTTTTAAACACCTGCTTTCATATGGCTGACAAATTAGACCAGCAATAAAGCAGTATTTAATGTTATCTAAAGCCTAAATCTGTCCAGAAACGTATACATTACAGTTTCATTACATTCAATCATCCCTATCTGCCAACATCGCCTTAGACATGTACTGAACAAAAAAAAAACACTTGCACAAACAACTGACGTGCGTGCGGCAAATATGCACTTGGGTAGACATCTACATTGTCTCTGTAAGTGAGTGGGATTCAGGTTCAAGAAAAGCCAATTTTATATAGAAATTAAATACCAATATTTTCAGTAAGTTTTCTAGTAAAGGAGCTACATGCAAGTTTCATTTCCATCATAGCATCATTACCATTACCATCATACGTCACTGCCGAACCCAGTTCGAAATTAGCTGTCTATACTTGGGCCAATTGCATACCTCCAAATACATTTTCAATAGTTCAGAAACCAAACTTGCATTAATGCCAAATAGGACAACACTGAACAAATATACTTCATATATTCATGCAAGCATTTGTTTAGCTTTGTATCAAGACTTATACGTAATATCTTAATTTTACATGCAGCTCCTTTATGCAGATTTTGTAACCTAAAGTTATAATCAACAGTTCTGTCTATGCACCCAACACTAGTCCAATTTCTCGGTCTCGTTTTCTTAGGTTGCCTGAGTCTGAGTTAGAACAACTCATCATGGTGCTACCACTCCGTGTTTAATGCTTCTGGTATGTATACTGTCCTGTTTTAATGAGCGGGTTTAAAAGGTTTAGGTTTAACAATTTCCGACAGCCCTGCCTGCCACTCATTTGGTGATTTATACATTTAAGCTCACCTGATTTTATCAAGCGAGTTGTCCTGGTGTTTACAATGGAGAAGCTCTTTGAATGTCTTGTAATATAATATGTAATGCTGCATTTAGCTGGGTATTTTTGGGCTTCTTACAGTAAACAGGATATTCATCACCCCAGTAGTAAAAGGTAAAAGCAAATTTAACATGTTAACCAAAAAAAAAAAAAAAAAAAAAATAGAACTCCACTGTTAAGACATCAGTTTGATAGATCATGTTTTCTTAAACATTTTTTTCATTCAAAGTCATGTTTCATGCAAAACAGTAGTTTCTTGTAACAAAGACACACAATTGTTATATGTTCAGCTAAAAAAGAAGCTTGTTCTACATATTTTTTAAACAGAGTTACATCATTTCCAGGGCAGGCACCGTACGTACGAACCAGGTACAGAGGCATGCCACATATTTGCATTGCTTTTGCATTCTACTTTTGGCAGCTGTGATGTCATCGAAGCAGCGAGTCGGTAGGCACATCTCTTACGTCATACACGTAACCTTTTCTTTATCAATCCATCATCTTCGCGTTACTTGAGTTGTCTACCGAATGTTTTGCGCTGCTACTTTAACATCACAGAGGGGTTTTTAGGAGTCGTACAAGCTCGAATGGAGATAGAAGCAGCGCAACAAGGCTCAGTGGCGCATGCAGAGGTGGGGTGTGGGCTTAATGAAAGGGGTTAAGGTGTGGGAGGGTCTGGCCCAGGGCTGCAGTCAGTTTCATGGATGGGTAAAAGTCAAGTCAAGGACAATTGGCAAGGGTCAAGTTTTTTTTGTTTTTGTTTTTTTGTTGTTTTTTTTTGCGCTATGTTACTTAGTTTTAATCACATTTAGTTTCTTAACTTTATACAAGACTATTTCACAAATGAGGCTCGTTGTGGCTTGTATCTCTCCCATTGCTGGTACTTTTTCATAGGAGAATGGATATGGTGAGAGATTTTCACTTATATCTGTCATAGATATGTATTCTTGTTTCACATTTACATATTCCATCTTAATGATATTCCATCTTGTATATCGCATATTTACGCAGTCAATTTGTCAAATCCAAATTTGTGCTCAGATTTGTGTCTCGCCATCCAAGCTTCATCCAATGTAGTGATAACAAACACACATTATATTTATTAATACTGCAATACTATCAATTTGCATTGTTAAAACACGGTAAGGTTTTAGTGGAAACAATCAATTTGTAATGAGAGTTCTTTTTCAAATCAAAGTTCACTGACTGCAAATTAATATCTTGTTAATCTAGGTCAGTTACTTCCAATTCAAATTAGTAGGAATTTTAGTAATATTAAGACATAACACAATATAGGTCTTCTACAACAATGCAATCTGTGCAATATCTGATCTGTTCCAGCAACACAGAAGGAAAAATTGAGAAACTGGTCTGTAATTTAAGAAAAATAATAAATTAATTAAAAGAAAATAGGAAGAGCTTGAAGCAAAATATCACTTACTATATATATATGTGTGTGTGTGTGTGTGTGTGTGTTGGTGTAGTAGGACTCCTCACTTACAGTAAAATCACCACTACTGAGTTAACTCCAAGTTAAAGTGTGCAGGATTAACTAGGAGTTATTTCACTTGGTGCTAACTTGACTGTTTATTTCTCTTTCTGTTCTTAAGACATAGTAAAAACTTGCTGTGCTTTAGTCAATATTGTTTTCTTAACTGCTAGAGTCACCAGGCTTTCCATTTTATGACGTTCAAGACCTGCATTTGTGTACATTTAACAGAGTAGTGTGACATTGGAAAGAGAATCTTAAAGATATCATTCTCCTTTCCTCTGTACACCCCTCCATTCATTCTGCCATCTTTGAGAAAATGTCAGTGCTAGCTATCAGATCAGCCCTTACAACCGATTTAAAGAGTCTGACAGACTGACCTATTGCCTTGGTTTGTTGGGTGGTGTTTTACTCTTCTTAAGATGAGGGCTTTATTGTTCCTTTTTGATATATATATATATATATATATATCAGTATATATAAGCTAATTGGTAGGTTCGTCTGATACTGGTAAAAAGATCATGAAAAAACGATTAAAGTAAAATGTGAAAAGAAAAAACATAACGGTTAAGGAATTAATAGAAATAGTGGTAGAAATAACATTTGTGAATAAAAAAATAAGGTTTAAGAGGTGGATTGGGTTTTAAGGGTTGTGGTCGGTGTTCATACTCTCACGCGCTTTCTTACGTCCACTCGTTCGCTCACGCTTTCGTTCACGCTCACACACTCTCACTCTTCATGGAGCTGTAGCCGGTAGCGGCTGTAGCGGATCTGGAAGAAGAGCCTTTCCGTCAGTGAGAGGCTCATCCCCGGCAGAGTGTAGTTCTCAGTCTCGCCCACCTTTTGAAAACCCAGTGATTCGTAGAGCTTGTGGGCGGCCATCTTGACTGCCGTCGTCCCCAGAACCACGGCCGAGTAGTTGTTAAGCATAGCGAACTCGAGGACCCGTCGCCCCAGTGCCTTGGCAATGCCCTTCCCACGGAAGCGAGAATCCACAGACATGCGCCGCAGTTCCACCGTGTTGTCGTCTTCCCGTCCCTGTGCTGCGACAATGCCCACCACCTGACCGTCCAGCACTGCCACCCAGAAACGAGAACCTGCAGAAACACAAACGCAGGAACTCAACATGTGCTGGGCAAAGCAGTTCTGACTGCTAGAGGATGTGTTTGAAGAGATGTTTTTCACCAATGCACTATAGTGTAGTATCAGTTACTGAACTACACAAAATCACAGGGTTCCCCGACCATACACATCCATCCGCACTTAATCCTAACAGCAAAACCGTAGCTGTAAATAGACCTGTGTCTGTATGTGAAAGAGCTCAATGCTGTTACACTACAATGAAATGCAATAACCCTGTCAGAGGATGTTTCACATGTATTATGCACTCGTCTATGAGCAGCTTTGAAATGTAAATGTCATGAGTACCATTCAGACAGGATAAGATTTCCAGCCATGGTGTATGCGCGTTACATCATCGTGCAAAAGTCTTGAGCCATCCTAATTTTTTTTTTTTTTTTTTGTAAATTAAATACGACTTCAAAAATAATAGCAAAAAATCTTTCCACTTAAAGGAAAAATACTGCAACATGCAGTAAACAGCAATAAAGAAAACCAAGACAATATCTGGTGTCATGACCCTATTTTTTTCATAAATAATAGTCCCAGGTACAGTTTGTGCAGTTTTATACAGAAATGAGCTGGGAAGTTTTACTGAGCATCCTGGAGAATCTGCTACAGTTCCAGTGGAGACTTTTCTTCTTTTTTTTTTGCTTCTGTTCTGCAGCAAAACCCAGGTGCCTTCATTATGGTTGGGTTTTTTTTTGGTCTGAAAAGTGGTCTCTTACATAACATGTTGCTTTCTTTTCTGACATACAAACATTTTTAAATGTCAATTCTGCTTTGGAAAAGTTTTGGTGCTGACTCAATAATGCAGAATTCATCAAATAAACATCTATAAGAAAATTTGTGCAAAAAAAATATGGTGGATGAAGACTTTTGCACAATACTGTAGCTTGAAGATATCCACAATCATTTCAATACAAACCGATTGATTGAACTTATTATATGATCCAGGTGGCTCATTAGTGAATCACGAGCATTACATGTATGTGACCTTTGCCTGTGTTAAGAAATAATTTACAAAAAATCCCCCAGAGGCATGGCTTCTCTAAACAAGTGCTTTTAAACATCGTCTGTAATTTATTGTTCTGCATTTTAAACTCGGTTAATATTTGCTTTCATTTTGGTTTTGGTGAGAGACAACAGAACAAACAAAACCTCTTTATCAACATATAAGTTGGGATGTGTATATATATATATATATATATATATATATTAGGAGGGGTTTTTTCTACTGGTCATTTTATAGAAGGTGAATTACGGTGTAATTTTTCTAGACACACAATAAATAAATGATTCCATAATAAATATTTAATTAATGAATGATTAATCATTTTATTCATTATTAATAATATTGTATTATAAATAAATGATTCCAGATTTGGACTGAACGTCCGCGCGTAACCTAATCCAATCCGAACACGAGACACAAATAAGCTTTTTATTAAGGCCGAAGGTGTTGGAATGTCTTTTGAATGAATGTTAATGTATTTGTGACTGTTTAAAGTTCAAAATAATTTAAAAGAGAAATCCTATGGTTTTATCCCTTTAGAGATGCTTATTTTTCAAGTGTTTTATTTTTGGTTGCTAATGAAACTGAACCCTGTGTCCTTCACAGTCACTCACACACAATGATCATAATAATGGTCATGCTAGTGCTATCATAATAGGATTGTGGTGTGAAAGGGTTAAACCTCTCTTAAGCTCGCTCAGCTGTGGCCCACGGAATGTTTCCAATTGTTATGGTTTCTGTTTTAAAATAAAACCTAAAAAAAAAAAATAAAATCCCTTATTACATTACCTCTCTGATACAATAACTGTGTGAAAAGAGGAAAATTCTTCACAACAGCGTCAAGCTATAAGCAACTTTGCAAACATCATTATGATAAACTGGTAGCGCAGTAGTAGCGCGCCTGATGCACCAAATTCTAATCCGGCATTATTGGAAATAACAAGTCAAATAAAGCTGTCAGTAATCTGTCTTTTTAAATGAGATCACACTACATTCAGTGTGTAATGAGAGAAGCTCTGTCCCACAGGACTAAATTAGTGGAGGCTACATGCGCAGATGCACTGTGACCCAGCTGTTTCTATTATGCCTGTGTCCAGCAACAGATCTCGGAGCCCAGGGATTAAACCAGACAGGAGGTGCTGAACATGCCTGTCACTTCAGTGATAAAGGAGACTATGCAGAGTTTGGGCCTGTGTGTCAGATTTGAAGTCATGCCCACCATCTGCCAAATACGAATCCATGCCAGGAAAATCATATCTACGAGCAGAGTGTTTATTTGGAGCTGCGACCATGCGTGCATTTACTGAGGGCATGTTGGTGCTGAGAAGACTTTGAGAGACATGCAGAATAGATGGAGTAAAGATGGACTGATACGTCACTAATGAAGTAAAGAACTTACCGCAAAGAGTGTTAGTGTGAAACTGATACCATGCATCCGGTGTGTGTGCGTGCGTGCGCATGCGTGTGAGTGGGCAGGTGTAGAGCTTATGAGCCATGTGGTAAAACAAAAAAGGTGTAAGGAGAACAAGATACACTGATGGTCCGAAATCTTTTAAAAAATTGCAAAATCTGAATACAATATTTAAAGAAAAATATTTCTTCCATTACTCCTCCTCAGACTTCACTGATAATTAGAAAAAAACTATTCCATAGACAATGCTGCTTACAATACACTTTCTGTCACACAAAACTATTTTGGTGCCTGAAACATCTTGAGAACTTCTACATTACTGATGACCTGAAACCATGCATTCATACTATTCTTACTAATTGCTATTATAATATACACACCAAATACTGCAACATGGTGCATCTCTGCAGTCTTTCAGGCCCCTCCCCCATGTGGGTGGGTGTGCGCGCTCCAGGGAGCAGTGTGTTCGTATGGATCAGCCCATCACATTCACTCCAGCAGGACCAGGTCAGCGCTTTCACACTGTCAAATCACACACCCACATGTACATATGGCCTAATACATACAGCAGTGTCATACTGTTTCAGTAAGCATACACCTTTCTACATCGTCATTATGAGCACAAACTCCGACAGATGCACCTTGACTTATAGATAAAACCATGACAACTATTTGTCCATGCTGTTACATACATAATCTGAGCCTCCCTTGTGAGCGATCCCTCTGCATCTCTCATCGCACACACCCACCTGCACACTCGCACACACTTCCAGTGTAAGTAGGTGTGTAAGTGATGTGTCCAATAACTAAAACTCTGAAAATATTCATATCTGTGCATTGTAGCTCTTA
This sequence comes from Parauchenoglanis punctatus, assembly GCA_030068025.1. NCBI lineage: Eukaryota > Metazoa > Chordata > Actinopteri > Siluriformes > Auchenoglanididae > Parauchenoglanis > Parauchenoglanis punctatus. Next base: position 5,024,763 of record JAQQZU010000001.1, on the reverse strand, counting down.
TTGCACTCTTTTTTTTTTTTTTCAACACGCCCCATCACAGATCTCCTACACAGCTTTATTTATTCGTCAAGCTGATCTGTCCTCGATGACCATAGATGTTTCGGCTTTTTTTTTTTTCAATACTGTTATAAATTGGAGTACTGTCTGGTATTTTCTTGTGTAATCCCTGATGCTGTGTATTTGTGTGCATGAAATGAACCCCAATCTCTCAAACACTATTTTGTGTGTGTGTGTGTGTGTGAGCCTATTCAAGAGCCTATTCCGCCTTCTCTATTGGTCATGACCTGTTATAAAGATATATTAAAGCATACAGTATCAGCTGTGCAATGATAGAGTAATATGAGAACAGCCTTTACTAGCCTTGCTATTCTTGTGCTTTTCAGCTTAAAAACCACAAAACGGAGTGGATAAATATAAATATCCTACTGGTTCTTTCAGGCTTTAATGCTAATAGCAGGTTCAGCTACACTCCATAGCTGTAGCCACTTTTGGTGCTTTTTTGTCTTGCCTGAGGGGTTGATTATGCACATTTCTATAGTTTGCTCACCACATCTTTGAATGCTCTTGGGAAAACTCCAATGTGACCGTTTTTGCCACAAATAATTTCCACTTATGTCTGGATATGAGAATGGCTTCACTTTTTGTTAGGGTACAGATTAACCTTTTTTTTTTTTTTTTAATCTGTCATGGGAGACGTGGCTGGTGTATTTGACTAGCATCTATCATTATTCCTGACTTGAATTCGATTTTAATTTACATTCCTATAGTTATTGCTCTATTACATTTAATAGACTTACACTCTCTGTTCTTAAATGCTCTTCCATTATCTGGACAGCATTATTCTTCCTGCCCCATGAACCAACAGATTAGCTCTCTGTAAAGCTAATCAAAGGGAACTAAAAAGAAATGGAAAGCTGCAACATTAAAGGAACCTCTCTCTCTCTCTCTCTCTCTCTCTTTCCCTCTCCCTCTCCGTGTCTGACAGATAATTCAGTTAGTCCTGCGCCACAGCCACAGCTTAGAAAAGAGATGGAGAGACTCAGGCTTCCACATTAACAAAGAGAGATGGAGACAGTCAGAGAGAGCGAGGTTCCCCTGGGACATCTCTTTGTCTGCATGCTGCCAGTATGCAAAACCATTTCACAGCTTCTACTCTATTCCTTCCCCCCATCTCCTGACCCAACACTCAACTCCCTTCCTCCTTATATCTGTGCTAAAATAGGAAACCTGTACCAAGCTGATATTCTGAGGAGCATGATCAGGGGGTATACTTAATGAGACAAATACAACTGCCTCAGCATTGCTGCCTTTTCTTTGATATCAGTCTGAATTGTCCAATCTAAATCTTTTCAGTGCTGTGGATTTTAATGCTTAGGCATACTGACTCCATGTACAGGTCAATATAGACCACAGAGAACAAAGGAATGGACATTATAGACTTCACTGTTGACATCTGCAGGAAGTCTACTGATGTGCCATGTGTGAGACTAGAGCTGGAGCTGTGAATGTTGATTTCCCCAGCAGGGGCTGTATTGTTTGAGTGATCACTCTCCCACTGGTAGACATACTGAAATAGAAAGGATTCGGGAACAAAACAAAAAAGGCTTCTTTAAAGAAGCCCTGCTGCTATGCATAAGCAACCCCCACACACGCACCACGCTTTCTTTTGTTATGAACATATGAACACTTAGCCTTTAGGAGAATGAGGTTGTTTCCTTTGTCCACATACAAATGATCTTGATAAGATTAGGGTATCGATTGGATAGGTTGTGCAGGGACTGGATGATGTATGTCATGGGCTACTTGACCTGACTCAGCCTCCGGTGATTCACGGCGTATGCTGACACACACATATTGTTATAAACAACGAGCTGTTTGTGAGCCGTCGTGTGTACTTTCCCCGTTAACTGAATAGTCTTTATCACTGTAGCACAAAGGAAGATGATCGACACCATTTCATTTACTGGATGACTTGCAGAGAAAAGGGACACAAACGGCTAGGAAAAGAACAGGCAATCGCCGATGAGCTTGCAAAGATGTGCACAGGAATAATGATGGTTAAACCCCTCACTTCTGATCTAGACGATGAGAATAGGCTAGAGTTATTACAGCTGCCATTTTTAATCAATTATGGTAATGTGACCCATCTTATACCCATACAGTCATATGGATTAAAGCCTAAAATATTTCCTTGATCAGGACATTTACTCTTGAAATTTAATCTCGCTCTGGTCTGAACCTAGGAACCATAGTTACAAATTCAAAATATTGAAATTAAGCATGGCTAAATGGGTGTCTGGTCATCTTTCAGACACGTGCAGCAGGAACCAGTCCTGTCATGCTTAGCGTTATGTGGCAGTAAAGAGTGCTTCGGCGATTTTTTTTTCCCCCTCCCACAATCAATAGAGGCATGAGCGGTGAGCCAGGTCCGAGCTGCTGCATATTTAATAAGTCCATTGCATTAAAGCAGCACAATCAATGAACCCATACAGAACCACTAAAGAGAAGAATTTGTCACATCTCTGCTGACATATTTTTCTAAGTTGAGGCTTGATGGATTTCTTACTTTGTGCACTGTGCTACAGCTCTGAAAAACTGCACTATATGGCGAAAAACAAGGTCTAGAGGTTTGATGTACTAGTGTAACTGCTTGTGTATAATTTATGCTCAGTCATGTTGGAAGAAATTGGTGTGGATTTAACCATGACAGACCCAGTTCTACAGGTGGAAGCTGCCACATGGAACCTGCTTAGGATTAGGGATGTGAATCAGGAATGGGATCCTGCAGGTCCAACAAAAATGTCATATGAAGAACTTTTTCTTTCATAGGCCAGAAGTCAGATATGAAGCTTATGGGTATGGGCAAGCACTGAGATATTGGACAAAGTGAATGTGCAGCATTCATTCATGAATGTATGCTTAGTAACTCCCTGGTCATGGCTGCGGTGGTTTAAACTAGGTTATTAGTTCATGTTTTGGAAACTAAAGCCGACTAAATGCCTTAGAATGAATGAATTCTACCTTACAGGCAGGTATGAACAAAACTATTAATGGAATAAAAAAACAGTCCTCATGTTGCACTATTTCAAAAAGAAAAAGAAATATCAGGTTTAGCCCACACCCAGTATAAATCCTGATACAGATGCGGATATGAATATTTGGAGCACTAAACAGGTACAGATAGGTCCATGGCAATAACAAAAACATTAGCTTGTTTTTTTTTTTTTTAACAATGCTCAGCTACTTTAAATTGTATTAGATTTTGGAGTGCCCTTATTTTTGCTGGAGTAGTTCTGATTTGTTTTTGGAAATGTTATTAATGTAATTATTCTGTTAGACACTAATCCGTCGTAAAACACTCAGTGAGCGTCGCACACAGTTACTTGTTTTTACGACTGATCGTTCCCCTTACCTGTGGGCTTCATGTAGTATGCCTCAATGTCAGCCATATCTGTGTGGAGCGCGCAGTCCAAGTAGCTGAGGATGACTTTCCTGCTATAGTAATAGCGTGCTCCCATTAGAATGAAAGGTGTGCAGCATGTCAGCGTGACGGACTTGGTCATAACAAAGCACATTACTATGGAGAAATGGAAGAAAAATAAACGTCGCCTGTCAGAAAAGAGAACCACAAAGTTTGATTTTTGGAAGAGGAGAGAGACACACACAAATAATACACAACAGGAAAGCACACATTATTTATCAGTATTAAAACAGTTGTCCTGACTGCAGAGATGAAACAGTAGGGGGCTTATTGCTATTCCAGCAGTACTAATGTGATTTCCATGGGTGGAACATCTGAACTTGTGTTGGTGCAGCTGTATTTGTGTGTGGCTTGAACACACAAGGGCGCCCTCAGGAGCGCACACAGCGCACTACAACCCCAATCGCATGCTGCCTTACTCAGCAGTGACAACACACTACCGAACACTATACTGAGCTGTGATAGGGACATGTGTGAGGTCTGAGATGCAGGTCATGCTTGTGTTTTTAATGCGATGTGATCCTGGTTCTCTGCAATGCATACTGTCAAACTAGATGTTTGTGCAACTCCCACCATCCCAACTGTCAGCTCCTGGCCAAAAACACACACTCCATTGCAAACACACACTCGATGTGGAATGTTTATCATGTACTACAGGTTTTAAGGAGAGCATTTCTTAACTTTTAAGCTCTAGTATAGCTCTAGTCTAGGCTGTTTTGGTGGTTTTGTTGTGTTTTTTGTCTCCATCTAGCTCATCTCTGTGGAAAGACCCTGATGGGTTCGCAGGAAAAAGTACTAAAGTTTCACTTTGCTTGTCCTTATCCATAAAGTTACATCTTTTTATCTTTAGTATTGATGAGGTGAAAGTAGTTTAAGTTTAAAACTCATTTAAGATGCATGAAGGACCAATGGTGTACATGTCACGAGCATAAAGCCTTATTTAATACTCACTTTTAGAGTAATACCTTAAAGTTACCTGACACTCTCAGAGTAAGGGTACCTTTACTGTAAAAGCTGCAAAAGGTCTACCTTTTGCTTGAGGATACCACTTCTGTGACGAGGAATTAGGCAGTTTAACACCTTTTTTCCTGAAGGTGTACATGCATCTTTCCAAGTAAAAAATACACACTAAGGGTACAGGAGATAATCCTAATCCTAGGATAATGGCAAGGAGTGCAGTTCTGAGAGTGTATATAGCACCATAAAACAGAACCCATTTAGAAAGCTTGGAAAACTATTTTTTCTTTTCAGAGAGAGACTGAGAGAGTGTGTGTGTGTGTCTGTGTGTGTGGGATGGAGAGGAGGAAATCTAACGGAAACAGTTTGCCCTATATAAATAAAGCATGTAGGCTAACTTGGAGCCACGCTTGATTTAATTTCTCCAGGATTTCTCAGTTTGCAATATCATATCCACTGAAAAAGTAAGTGTTAACCGAATTATGAGATAAATAATAAATGGTAACGACAATGAGGAGCATGGATCGCCCACGCAGTAACTATATACTCTACCGCTGCAGCAGCGACGATCATTCATTCTCTCTCTCTCTCTCTCTCTCCCTCTCTCTCTCTCTCTCTCTCTCTCCCTCTCTCTCTCCCTCTCTCTCTCTCTCTCTCTCTCCCTCTCCCTCTCTCTGTCCCTCTCTCCCTCTCCCTCTCTCTGTCCCTCTCTCTCCCTCTCCCTCTCTCTGTCCCTCTCTCCCTCTCCCTCTCTCTGTCCCTCTCTCTCCCTCTCCCTCTCGCTCCCTCTCCCTCTCTCCCTCTCTCTCGCTCTCTCTCTCTCTCTCTCTCCCTCGCTCTCACTCTCTCTCTCTCTCCCTCTCACTCCCTCTG
>JAQQZU010000001.1:4990131-5017631 GCA_030068025.1 Parauchenoglanis punctatus | reverse complement strand
TTTGTTCACCACCCAAACCCGCCCTTTTCTCCTCGTGTAGACTCCACACGGGGTTCCCGTCTCACCTCGCGGACGGCTTATTAAGCAGGCTACGTGCACACTAGCGTACTTCTGTACTTGGAACACAGCCATGAACACAATAGCACAAGGTTCAACAATAAGCCATGGCATGTATGGGGATAAACTGCCTAATGCGCCACATGGCACATCCAAGGGCGCGCATATGGGAATTAACTCTACATCGCGTTGCTCCTAAAACTAATAAATAGCTGCATGATTCAACGGGCATCTGTTAGTTATATTAGTGATGCATTAACACCCATGAACTGACCATCAGTCTCAAAAGAGTCTTCGTTTGAATAAAGGCGCATTCCGAGCACATTGTACGGAACTAGTTTAAACTGGCTCGTTCCCTCCTTTTCCCTCCTGCTTCCCTCCCCCATCAGCTCTCAGAAAGAGAGAGAGAGAGAGAGAGAGCGTCTCGTGTGGATGGTTGACGTTAAGGAATCCCGCGCATGTCTGAAACAGCAGCGTTTATATAGCAGATGAAGATATTTGTGCGCTACAGAAGAGGAAGAGGAATCCTCTTGTCCTTTCTCAGCATCGGCACCTGCGGCGAGCAACGGGTGTGCCAGCGCGCATGCGCATACAGCACAACGATGAGTCAGGCTAATACACTCGGACACTCAGGACTGCTGATCTTTAGTATTTCCATGAAAATGTGCTCGGGTTCTACATGCAGCAAGTGTACACTGTTCTGGTATTATTCTGTTTGAGTTATGTTAGTTATGCATAGGTTATATTGTCTAATATGTTACACGACAGATTTCTGGTCATATTTAGGGGCTAACAGATGAAATGTACCGTTTTACAAGTTGAAGGCAGATATGCATTTTGCTACTTAGACAAATGAACAAATAATTATTGATTGATACTCAGCATAAAACATTTGCCTCTTCATTTTTATTAAATTAAAAAAAAAATTGCATTTCATTGTCCTTCTTGTTTCCTCACTTCACCTTTGACTCCTGTCTTGCGTAGTGGAAGGAAGCCGTGACCCCAGAGGCCACACAGAGTGATCAAAATTCCACAACCTGCATTCCAGTTTGACATTGACCACAAGTTGTCGGTAGAACGGGCTCTATGATCAAGAACAGCTGCACTATCCACAACTGAGAAAGTGCAAAATGTGGTTATAGATCAGAAGAGGTTTGGAGCAAGGCGAAATTTCTAAGTGGCTAAAGCCTAAAGAGATCGGGGGGGGACTTAAAAGAACTAGACAAAAGCTTCAGAAAGATGTGTGGAAATCTATTAATCATGTGGGTTCACTTTTATTGAAACCATGTCAGTGCATTTATTATGCATACAGAAGTTTAAAAAAACATTACGACAAAGTTACACATATAAAGTGTTTATGTTCTTTCACACAGCACAGATCCATGATTCCTTGAGTGCCCTTCACTGCGTCTGAAGTTCACTGAATAGCTACTGCCATGTGTCTGGCCTTGAGGTCTCTGGGTTAAACTTGAGAGATTGAGGTGGACCGATGCAAATTAACTTGTTGAAAGAATGTGGGCCTCCTGTGAATGAATGCCTGTGGGTGAGAGAAAGAGCACATGTGTATGCACCATGCATACGTGCCCTGTGGGTTTATTGAAACGAGCTCAGCATGAGGCCACGCAACATACACACACACAGGTTTATAGAACTCTCTCTCTCTGTCCTGGTTTAAGACGAGGGTGTCTAAGAAAGTTTTAAACACAACATTAGCAATGCTGCTTTCACATAAAACAGATATCTACTGTTCCATGTTGCTAAGAAAGGTCATGCACAACAACATTGCCAACAGTGAGGTTAAAAACAAAATAAAGATGTCCTGGCTTTTACTGCAAGTTTAACATCTTTGCATGTTAATGCAAATTTCATAGCCAAATGCATGACACCTCATTGGATGCTGCGGCATTGCTAAGTCCGGTTCAAGAACAAAAGAGTTTCTTTATGAGTATCTATTAGTAAAATAAGCCATGCTTCACTAAAGCAGTTGTTTTCATTGATAGGGACCTGAGGTGGGACCTGAGGTCGTTCTCTTTGGCTTCATTTAATGAATTCAGTCATAAACAGATTTTTTTAGATTCAGCCTGCACATTAGGGACTACCTTTAGATTTATCTTACTGTTCAAGGTCACTCTGGTATCTAATAGACGGAATGACTTCACAGATTATCAGATAACATCAAACCATTTCTTGTTGTGACCAAAAATCAGTATAATTTATGTGTTTATGATTGAATATGTTTTGTTTTATCAACAAACTAATTGTGATAAGCCACTAATGGTGCACGTGGTGATATTTAATTAAAGGAGTGTATGTGAGAACGGAGTTTGATTGGTTGCATGCATTTAGCTTTTTTATTTATTTTTTTAACCAAAGATTAAGTAATGCATGATCAGAAAATTACCATCATCTCTGATCTACAGTTCACCAACCATTGAGTGGCCCGAAGCATGAGAAAGCTCATTTAATAGCCAATTAGTTTGTTCTGTGTTAGTAATACTTTAACAAGAATGGTTAATGATTTAGTGAGGGACGTTTGGAAAACTTCATTGCATCTTCAGAATTCTAGAGGATTCAGTAATGATTTCAGCTAGTTTAAAAATCTAAGAAAAAATCAGACCATTTGATAGTTCATAGTAATAGTTTAATATAAACTATTAGCCAAACTAGGCTTATAGTACCTTGCTTGAAATCTTTCCCAGAGGGACAGCAATCCTTTCTTACTCTCGTCAGAAATAAATCACCTCTTATTCGGATAATACTGAGTTCTGGCCTGTGTCTCCTAAACCCCACCTAAGGAGAAATAAGGAGCAAAAGAATAAAACAGTCTAAGACAAATGATCCTGTCCAGTTTGAGAATTTTGCTGCGCTCGTAAGCTTGCTAAGACTTGAATTTGATCACTGAGACAAATTTCTGATTCTGTGTAGGCTCATTTATAAACCAATCAAATTTTCTGTGAGAAAATCTCAAGAGCTGATCATTTCAGACAAATAAAGATCTGTGCAGTGAGAGAAAAAAAAGAGCATTTTAAGATTGGGATCAGGCTGAGACGAGAGGAAGGCTATTTCTCAGGAGCTGAATTTAACAAGTGTTGGAAAACGATCAAAATCTCATACTGATGTTAAATTGAGCTCAGTTATGTCTAGGAGAAATAGACTGGACAAAGGAGAGATCTTATTTTGAATTTTTCTTTCCTCTGGGTTGGTGTTATATTAGATTCGTAGTCCAGATTTGATACTCAAAGCCAGTTTTCTCTGCATCAGAACGGCTGCAAAGCTCAAACCCTTTCTTGCTTTTTTACAGAATATTATTCATGCCTGCATTGTATTGATTGCTGTATGTTGGGGTCATTTCGTCCTTGTACTGTAGTGCAGAATGCTGCTACCAGGTTGTTCACAAGCACAAATAACACCACATTACACCAGTCTTGACATCACTTTATTGGCTCCCAGTTCATATATTTATTATCCTTTCAAACTTTCAATTTTTTCCACCTTAAGGTTAAAAGGAGCAGGGGCTGATCGCTCATCTAGGGTCATTGCTGATCACACCAAGAGTCTTGAGAGGATGACAGGCTGATGATTTTCCATCTAATACTTAAAAAGCACCACTAAACAAAGATGTGTTACACTGTAGTTCATTGTCATTCAAACTCGACCCCAAAGTTGTTATTGAAAATCCTTCCATAAGAGCGTCATTCCAGGCTTTGTGTGACCCTTCCCCCTTCATTAGTCATGTTTCATTAGTCACGTTTGAGTAAGAATACAGATGACAAGTTATTTCTGACCTTTAATCAGAGTGACTCGTTACATCATGATTTATCACAGTTGTGTGATTGTAAGCTTTATAGTAATGAGGGAAAGCTCTTTCCTGAAACACATTAAATATCTTTATACCGAAATATTTGTGCTATGTTTAGTGATTCTGGTCAAAATGTTTGCTTGGTGCTGTGTTTGTGTTATTCCTGTTAGCTGCTCTGTGGTCATAGCAGGACACTGTTTGCACCGTTACAATGGTGTGGAGGCAAAATGTAAAAAAAAAAAAATCTCAAACATAAAATGATATTTTTCTGGTTCCTTCTTAAAACAAAAAAGCAAAGAGGAGCTTTTTTCCTCACTTTCCTTGTTCAGCTACATTCAATCTGCCATTAAAGAGAAATGATGTGTAGTAGTAGTAATGTAGTAGCGTAATCTGCAAGAACTGGACACTCGGTTTCAGCAGAAAGTTACAACAGAGATCTTATTCTGCTAGTTAGTGATCATGACAAGTACAATGGCAGCATTTGCATGAAAACTGAAGTTTTGGAAGCTGATCTGTTTGAGCAGAGTGTAGAGATGAGGAGATGAAAGAGCTGGATAGATTAAACTGATGCTGCATCACTCTTTAGGTTAGATTAAGCAAGCACTTATACCGTGTTCATGCCAAAGTTGTAAATTGTAATTCCACGTACAGTAAAATCCACCCAAAACACCCAATTAACTTGCAATTTCAACACTTCGACTTGGAGTCGTCTTCTCAACTACCAGTCCCTTCCCTGTTTACAGAATGATGTCAGATCGTCATGGCCACTCACACTGTGAACCTTTTTAAAAATTGTTTATAACAGTATTGGCTTTAGATCAGTTAATATACAGACACAGGACTTGGTTAAATCAGTGACAATATTAATTGCTGTTTTGAGTAGGTCATCATTACCATTAGATTTATCACTAACTTTAGCCGGCTAGCTGGTTGCTACGCTACTTGCTATCATCCGATGTTGTTTTCATTTCCAAATGAGGCATGAAAGTTTAGTCATTCATGCCTGTAACTGTGAAAGTGCAGTTAATGTACCTTTTTATGAGCTTCATGTGCTCTAACACAGCAAACAAAAGACATTCATCATTTTCATTAAAGTCTTCCATGCTGTTTTTTCCCACTTTGCACATTAAACTTGTCGAGGTGGAAAATGATGTCATTACAACTTGCAAATTACCACTTACAACATACTACAAAAGCAGCATGAATCCCACTGGCACCACTGTCAGTGGGCAGCTGAATAGCATTGTGGGTAATGTAGGAAAGCATTACATGATCTGAGAATAAACCTTGTAGATGAAACGTTGAACTGAAAAAGTATAAAGAAAAATAAATATTTTTCAAAATTGAAAATCACATATTGATTCTTACTATTGTATATGGTTCAGGGTGGATTTTGTTTTTTTGTTGCTTTAATGTGTGCAAGGTTGTATTAAGCAGCTGGAGGTCATTGGCTTCTGTTACCTGGTGGCAGCACATCTGGTAGAGAGGGAAAGATCAAAGGCGTGGGAGAGAAAAGTTCAAAGACTTGTTTCAGGTTTAAACTTGGAGGAAACTTTTCAAATCTGTGCACTCGACTTTAGAAGGGAAATTGAAGTACAAAGCTAATCTGCTACATGCTTATGGAGAATCCACTGCTAAATTATAATCCTATGATCATACAGGAGACGCACATTAGCTGGGCTGGAGTAGTGGCGGTCTTCAAGTCAACAAAATTTAATTCAGTGTTATTTGTATAGTGTGTTTTAACAACAGACATTGTACCAGTGCGGCTTTACAGAAATCCAGGTGCAGATCAGCAGCTCTTCTGTACCAAATCTACAGTGTCCAGATGATATTATTCACTGCCAGATGTGGCCATAAACTGCTTGATTTATGGGTTCAAAAAATATACTTTTAGATACTTTATATATGCTTTGAATGCTTAGGAGAAAAAAAATGACTTCAATTTTTACCCTGCTGAAAACCAGTTGGTTAATTGAAAGCTGAACGCTGAAGAAGTTTCTGGTAGACTCAGCAGATGGCTAGTCTGTTGTCTGGGTGTCAGTTTCCTAGTTTCTGAATGACATCATGCATTCCATGATACTGTTTCCTTTAAACTATGTAGAGGTCAAAGGGTAAAGCAGACCCCTCAGTTTCCCTTTCCCTAGGCTTTACATCCTAACCACCAGCTACGCATGAACTTAAAACTTTGACACAATTGAGCCATGATTTATGCGTCTCCTTTTGTTGGGGGAAATTTGTACACACAGAGTCTCTGCATTCTGGTGCTCATGCAACATCATATGGAATCTGATGCCTAGAGAAACACCTTAACTGCCCTCTTTGGTGTACACGAGTTTCCAGACACCGCAATAGGCTAGCACTGCTCTGATTGACAGGAGAGGAACTCTATTCTTCCCACCAATTATTCTCTCTCTGGGTGTCATTAACATTCCAACGCATGTACCATCGATATCCCAGGATTTGAAAGCATGTACGCCTTTCCCACGGACATTATCCCAGTTCTGGTGCTGCAACACGCCTGTATTTTCGCTAGTCTGAGGCTGAACCAGTAAATAATCAGATATAGCAGTTTCCTAATGCATATAGTGTTTGGATTTTGGTTTGAAAACACTTTTAGTACGTAATCTTAATTGTTCTGTATCTACAGTGTGCACGGCTCAATATATGATCTTAAACAGTAAAAGTGAGGGATACATCTTTATAAATTCTTTTCCATACCAGGTACAAGTACATGTTTCTTGTGATACTGGTATCAAAATGAGTAAACTACTTTCTGTCATTCTAAACTACTTGCTCGTTCTTTACACCATTAGCTAGCTGATTTTAAATGAAGTGATAGCTAGCCTCATTAGGTAGCTTGGATAAAGTAGGGCTTCCATGGCAGGCAGGTTCAGTTCCATTTTGGAAAAGTGCCTCGGAATCCCTTGTTGTAAATAACTGATAGTGTCTAATTGTCAAAAACAACATAGTGAGTAAGAGCTGTTCTTTTCACTCACCTAGAATTATCTATAGACAGTTTTCTCACCTAGAATACATTTACTGCAGTTTCGGTTGCTATTCTAGCAATAAACTCCTTGTGTTGAGATTTATGTTTAAGATCGTACGGTGTTGGCATGAATTACACCTTGGAGAAAGGACGTGTTCATTTCCTACTTAAGGGCTCTCTCTCATGGGAGACAGTTCCAGTTATGTTGCTGCTCCACACATGTGAATGCCCTAGTGTGCTTGCAGTTCATAGCACCTGGTGCTTATTTTTAATGTCCACACTCACTAATTTTGTCAAGTTATAATGTCTGGAGTTCCTGCTCTTGATATTCTGCAGTGGTTAGCATTGTCGCCTCAGCACAAGAAGGGTCTGGGTTCGAACCTGATAGCCGACTGAGGCCTTTCTGGAGTTTGCCTGTTCTTCCCTGTAAGTATATAGCTATATATTTTGACAGTAAAGCTGCTTGAAGAAAGTTAAAAGTTAATATTAATATTAACTGGTTATTGGTTTCAGATCAACAGCATTTCGGTACTGAAACTAAACAATAGGTCGAGAAAACAGCGCAGACACACAGGATGGTTGGTGTTTAGGGAGCATAGTTTATATTAACTATGTCACCTCATAATATAGATTACCACAAGTTTTAACTGAAACAATAAACTCAAACAAGAAAAAAGTGGTTGGCGTGGGGGGTGGGCTGCAATCTGGAGCCGGTCTGCTTCAGTACAGCTGAAACTGATCTAGAAGCAGCGTCACACAGACATTGGGGGAGGAGTGGGTAGTGAGAGTTGGCAGCAGTGCTGTGGTGTGGAATATGTGATAATAGAGCTCAATGGGTCCTTGTGTCACCCCAATCTGATTTGTACACTTTATCACACATACACGCACATGCACCAGTAGCATCCACATTCATTTAGAGCCACGTGTGTCATTTCAGGTCGGAACACTACCGCTCGACGCTGCACTGCGTCTCTCATTTTTCTGGTGCAGTTAAACCATACGTACTGTTGTTAGTTAAGTCAGGCAAATGCAACTGGATAGTAATTTGCTGATAAAACTAAATATTGTCGATACTTCTTTAATATTAACCATTTTCTTTAGTACTCATGATAAGAAGCTGATATTGGAAATAAATCAATATTTCATTGTATTTTTTTGTTGTGGCAGTACCATTCTCTTTGTGAGCAAATCTAAATAATGTAATATACATCAAGTCTCATTTAAATGTCTTCATGACATTTTATCTACATCACCTTGATGTCAGTCATTTCATTATAAGAGAAAAGCACTCTACTGACTCTTGTTTAGGGCTTTTTGATGTCAATGTGTGCCAGCATGATGCTCTCTGACAGCCTATTTGACACACTAAAAATAAACTGTTAAATAAGCTGCTAAAAATGTTTTATACATGTGTCTGTGTGCGTCTCTTTGTGTCGGTGTCTGTCTGTGTGTGTCCTGGGATGCCCGGTGTCTGCTCTGGAACCAGTGCTATGGGCATTAACCAGCCTGGCATCACTAGTGCACACCCCTGAACAAGGGTAGGGAGGGTGAGGGGGTTGGCCATGTCCAGCCTAATGAGAGAGAGAGAACAGGCTGGAACCGGATTCTGTGACCTGAGAGAGCCAGACAGACAGACAAGCAGAGCTGAGGGGTGCTGATGGAGGAAGAGGAGGAGGGCAGAAAAAAAACAGGATGGAGACTGCTCTTGAAAATAAACACCTTTTTCACAATAGATATGGCTCCCTGTATTTACAGAAATTCTATCTAGAGTTTGTTCAATATGCAACATTGACATGATAAAAGGCCTATTCTCTTTCATGCACTCCTAACCAACTACGCCATTTCCTCTGCCCTCTCCAAACTCTCTGCCAAAAACTCCCTCCTCACAGGGTGAGGTGAATATTTCATTGTCGGAGATGCCTATGCCCAGGACTATTTATAGATCAGGTTGCTAATGGTGAATTCATCTCAAGACCACAGGAAAATATGGATGCATAATTAATGCATTATCAGCTGTATTAATAATTCACGAGGCCGTCCTCACCATGGCAGTGTTATAAAATATACCCAATAAGTATATTTGATTATAAATAAATATACCCTTTTCATTACTGCTATAAGGCAAGAAATAACGGCACAAGTATCTGGTTACAGTATGTACTGAACTAGTTCAGAAGAGACCAATATTGTCATTCTAGATATACAGTATACCCATATACAGTAGATCAGAATAGCATTCTCCAAGGCCTTGGTGCTGTATATTGTAGGAAAGTGACAAGAGTGCAGTATCAGATAATCATTGGACAAAGCGTACTGGAAAATGAAGATATTTGATATTTAAGTGATAACATTAATCAAGTTGCTAGGTTTCAGCAAAATTTTGAGCCCTACTCCATCTCAAACCCCACAAAAAAAAAAAAAAAAAAAAACCTTGAAACTAAACCCAAATCAAAAAATCACTTACTGGAAAAAGGAGGCACATTTTGCTTTTCTTCCATTTCCTTTGTATTAGAAGCAAGGTCACTGTGGTGCACACATATTTCTGTTGTACTGATATTATCCAATCTAAAATCCCCCCAAATCTCCTAATCTTTGCAATATATCTTACAGTAGAAATGGTTCTTTATGTCACAGATGCACTGTGTAGACTTAATTCTGATCATTTGCTATAAAAATAAAGATCTTGGTGGCACAATCTGGAAACCCCTTTAACTCTTCTGTATGCCACTCTACCACTATACACAGGGAAGCAGGATTCCTGCCCCAGTGGGCTGCTATTAATGCTCTGATTTTTCAGTTCTGATTTTTCACCACTAGGTGAAGTAATAAGTAGTAACTCTAGTAGTAGTAACTCTGTGGAACTAAATGGAGAGGTGAACATGCTGCCCCATGATTGCACAACATCTAGAATGGCAATCAAATCAATAGAACGTTGTCTTATATGTAAAATAGCAATTTTTAGATTAAAGATTTTTTAAGTTGGTCACTCAGAATAGGTAATTAATATTATAACTGAATTTAAAATGTATGGAGTCGTGAATGAGGATTTTATTATGAGATTAACATTAGTTCAGTGGTTTGCATAAACGGTGAGGCTTGACTCCACCTGCCCCGTGGACAAGCCGCCACTGATTACAGTGCAAATAGACAACAAGAAGCAAGACAAACAACACATGAGGCCTGGAGTAGCTGCTGCAGTTATGCACATTGGAAAAATCTTGGATTAACCATCAACAGTGCTTGGGTATAAAGAGCGTGAAATGGTAATAGGATCCTCCTATGTTGCCTAATGTTGACAAACTAAAATTACACCTATGTTAGACTGTTGAAATATGGAGGAATCATACAAATAAGTATTCTGTTCTCATCCCTTCCCATCTGTCAGCAAGACAAAAATTGATTGTTTATTGGGAAAATATCTCACTAGATTTTTTAAAGCAGTTACGAATTGAAGCTTCTTACCACTGCGGGTTTTTAGAAACAAAACCAGTCCAGATGTTACGGTAATAAAAGACTTTAGGGAAATCTATAACAGTAAAAATAGACATTTTGAAGATGACATTGTTGATTATACACAAAGTTGACTTGTACTCAACGTTGACCTGAAAAAAATAGAAAGAATCGGAAAAAAAAGATTTTCTACTATATTCTCTGCCTAGGCTAAACTCTTTAAGTTAAAACTCCGCCAAACCAATTAAAGGTCAAACATTCTTTTTCCATATGAACTGAAGCTGAATTCTGGTAGTAGAGTTCATCTGTGCTCCTGTCTTTGTGTCAAAGGGCCATGTATGCTGGTTTTAGGCCTCATCTCTACATTAATTTCACTAGATGTCTCAGAGTTATGAGGTCAACTACAGGACTGCTTTCATCAATATCACCACAAGTGTAACAGTTTCCTGTGGCTTGGACAGGTGATGTTTACTAAAGTTAGTAATATATATGAAGGGGCACTAGTATGCATTTTGACTCATGGAAGGTTATTACACCAGGTCAGCTGTTGGTTCTCCTGTTCAGTTTTGGTTAGAGATCTTTTATCGGTTTGGCTGTTGGATATTTTCAAGACATACAGAATCAAAAGTAATCAACCATGAGTATATGTTACTGATTTTGATTGAAGAAACTCGAAGCTGTAAATTGTGACTCACTTTCTGCTGTTCTAGATACCCTAAAGCTTTGCACCTCCAAAAAGCAGTATACGCCCAAGTCTCGGATAACCTCACCTGTATACTGTCGATTTGCATATATAATAACCGTTGCATGCTGTTTATATTCATATTGTTGGCCTTTGCTCTTCTACACATGCATACTGTAACACTTCATATTCGCACCGGTGTCCGGTGTCACACAGATGAGGATGGGTTTCCTTTTGCCCCTGGTTCCTTTCAAGGTTTCTTCCTCATGTCTTCTCAGGGAGTTTTTCCTTGCCACTCTCATCTCTGGCTTGTTTATTAGGAATCTAAATGTACATCTGGCTGCTTTTTCATAATATATATTGCAAAAAGCATTGTAGAACTGAAATTAAATTAAATTAAGCATTCTTGATTATAGACCATGATCATACAGTCTACCCATACTATCCACTGCTGTGTAATACTGCCTTACTATTGCAGTAATCCATAACATTTGGTGTTGTGATGGTCAGTCCTGGTTTGTCATCAGCATTACTCAACTTGTGTCCTGGTCATTTTACCAGAGAGGGATTAAGTAAATTGGCTCGGCTTACCTGTTATATTCTTTTGCCTTCCAAAATGGCTCCTTGTCAATTTTTTCCCAAAGTAGGTCAAATCTTTGCTTTTATCTGCTCAAATTGTTTGGCAAGTAAAGTCACAGTCTATCTAACAAAATTAATTTATTTAATAATCTTATAAGCTAAATAGATTTTTCCAGCAGTAATACCAGCATTTAATTGTAAGTATTTCATTCCTAGATTTACATAGGTTACCTAGGTTGTTTATGTATGTGCTTAGCTCTCATTAAAGTAGAATTCAAAGATGATTACTGCAATGCATTATAACAGCTTTGCAGGCATACTCAGTCATATACGCCTTAACATTCTCAATAAACTGGCTTTAAATGTGGCTCTGAGATACTGAGGCTCTACATTGCTGATCAGAAGTTGTGGGTTCAAGCCCCAGCAGTGCCAAGCTGCCAATATTGAGCACGGCCCTTAACCCTCTCTGCTCCAGGGGCGCCGTATCATTGCTGACCCTGTGCTCTGACCCCAGCTCTCCTGTAATATTTAAAAACCTAGTACGTCACCTTTGCCTCCAATACACTTGCTAGGATTTTCCAGATTACAGGAGAGCTTCCTAACAGGCCTGGATACACAAAGAAGAGAATTTCACTGTGCTGTAAAATACAAGGCTTTTTCTAAACACCATAAATGAGTTAATGAGACTCACTATATGCATTTCGGTCATGGTTGCATTGCACATGATTGCTAGCATTAACAAAACAGAACACTGCTTTCTTTTCTTTTTTCTTTTTTTTTTACACAAAAACGTTAAAAGGATTTATTACCACTTTTCAGAAATATTTAAAGAGTTTGGGAATAACACATAACCAGGGTGCAGGCATGTGTGTGCTGATTCAGGCTGCACACATACAGTAGAGGCTGTTATAGCTAAACTCTATCTCTCTATCTATCTATCTATCTGTCTGTCTGTCTGTCAGTCAATCATAGTCATGTGGGTCTCATGCATCAAAATATCACATGCTGTAATCTAAACTGTTGAACAGTAACTCTACTCAGTCTCTCACTCAGGCAACTGGGAACTTTATTAAGTGATTATTGTCAAGTGCTCAAATCATTAAGCTCTAGTCTTTCTGATGAATTAATTGAATCTGATTAATTTAATGTTACCAATGTCATGGTCTTATACTTCAAATAAACTCATGCTGTTATCTGGAATAAAGAGCCTAATTATAGGCAGGCAAATAGGCCAAAACAGGATGTGTCCGGTACACAGTGCCTGTTTTTCTTTCCCCCTCTCACTGCGACATACCGGCTAGTTTTTGGCAGGCTAATGCATGCGGAACACTGCAGGTTTAAATGAAAGCCGATGGCGCTGTGAGGGTATCGCTGCTCCCTTTAGGGGCTGCTGCTGCTGCTGCTGCTGTGTATGTACTTGCTTGTGGAAAGCTGCTTGCTCGGCTGTAAATGCTGCAGCGCTGCGACACCGGGGCCGAGCCATGCTGTGCGCGCGCCCCCGCGAGCCCACTCAGAGACGAGCGCTCTCATCATGGGTTGCCAGATTAGGAGTTTTTTCACCACAGACAGGAAGAGCTGGTTTGCTATGCTTTCCCTGGGTTTTTTTGTTTGTTTGTTTTTTGCTATTGAATTTATCTCTACTATTGTTGATTTCTCACTTTTAATATTTGGTACATTTATTACAGGTGGATTTTGAGCAATTTTTGGGCAAAACAATATCAAAGAACCACAAAATAACTGACAATCTATTAACTATCCTTACATCCATTATCCACGCCACTTATCCGTTAGAATCGTGGAGAAGTTGGAGCCAATCCCAGCTGACTTCAGGAGAGGGGGTTTCGCCAATCTGATTACCACAAGTCATCAATCTGTCACAGGGCTAACACAGAGATGAACATCTATTCACACCTACAGGAAATTTAGAGTAGCCAGTTAACCTAATCTTCATGTATTTGGACTGTGGGAGGAAACCAGAGCACCCAGAGGAAACCCACACAGGCACGAAGAGAACATGCAGACCGCAGATGGCCAGCAGGTTCAAACCCAGAACCTTCTTGCTGTGAGGCAACAGTGCTAACCACTGCACCACCATGCTGCTCACAACGTCAACATGTATCCTATTAATGTATGAACTATCCTAGGATATTTTATTTAGCAAGGCCTTAAGCTCTGTTTATACATGCAATATATGGCCAGACGTTTGTGGACACCTGATCCTCACACTTATGTGTCAACTTTTGGAAAGTTAAATGCACACAGTTGTAAAGAATGTCTTTGAATAATGTTACTTAAAATTTGTCTTCACTGGAACTAAGAGACCGAAACCTGTTCCAGCATGACAATACCCCTGTGCACAAAAGGAGCTCTATGAAGACATGGTTTGCCAAAGCTGGGGTGGAACTTGAGTGTCCTACACAGAGCCTCGACCCTACAGAACACCTTTGGGTTGAACTGGAACTGACTGACTGCACCCCAGGCCTTCTTGTCTGACATCATTGCCTCACCTCAATAATCCTCTTATGGCCAAATGATCACAGAATACTGACAGCCACACTCCAAAGCCTTACCAGAAGTGTGGAGGTTATTATAACAGCAAAGGGGGGCTAAATCTGGAATGGGGTGTTCAACAAGCACATATGACTGTGAGGGTAGGTTGTCCACAAACATTTGGCCATATACTGGTGACAGAATTGTTCAAAAGTAGACTTGGGTGAAAAGCTAAATAGCAAATGTGAAAACACACATTTATTTATGCTGAAAAGTCGTTAATATCTTCTCTGAATACTGTAATATCTTCAGCAGCATCCCTTCATTCTACAATAAGTATTTCAGTTTCAATTCTTTCAAAACTTTAGTGCATACTTTGACCCTGAGTGCAGTCATGTTGAATGGGTTCTTTTTACACTTCTAGGTTCTGGAAGTCGCTTTATTTAGGATTTAGTCTTCAGGGTAACATTACCTCCACTACAAAAACAGCAATGGCCAAAACTATTTATGTCAAGTGTTATTGAAAAACTGTGAACTGCACAGTATGAAATCAGTTTGAAAATATCCACGCAAGTACTTTATGGGCAAAAAAAACTGCAACCGCTCTGAATAGTAACGGATCACTATGTGATTGAAAGCTAATTTTACAAACTCTCAAACCAACCTCAGGTTGAGTCACTGGGTGTCTTCAAACGACGACTAAAGACTTATTCTTCACTTAATATTTATTTATATATAAAAAAATAAACAAATAAAAAACTCTATTACTTGCCAACAGTTTTTAGTGTGATGGTATTCTTAGCTCACATCCTAATGAGCCAGTATCAGAATATATATTTAATGATGGAGACTTCAAAGCACTTATGTAAGTCGCTCTGGATAAGGGCGTCTGCCAAATGCTGAAAATGTAAATGTAAAATGTTTGTGCGGCTCTTGATTCCTCCTCATCTAGCTCTGACTAGCCTTGCTGGTGACTGCATTTGCATTTGGCTATTGACACTGGACAAACAAAAACATTTATCATTCCCATTATGAGTGCTAAGTTATTAACTAGAAATACAGCTGGCTAATGTTAGCGAATGGATGCTATCAGTAATAAAAGTAAGTACTAGCTTTTGTTCACTTTTCCACAATTTCATGATTTTTTAAAACCTTTGATGGAAATGAACTGAAATGTGTGAAATATGAAAATGCATGCACAATCTAAACATATCTAGCTACTCATCATCAGTTCTAACATCAGTTAGTGGTACCTTTCCTGATAACTGTGAATGAATTCAACAGCGAAGTTATGTCATTAATTCATCTTTGAATCATTCATTGCTCAGCATTTTCCAGTGATTCTGGAGATGCTGTCGACTCTGGAGTGGCGATGTAAGATGAGGGATATATATAGATAAATGTATAAGTTTATATTCAGAATTTATATACTTTTGTGAAGCTGCTTTGAGACAATGTCTGTTGTTAAAAGCGCTATAGAAATAAAATTGAATTGAATTGAAGATGAGGTGAAAAATCTTTCCATTGAGAGCTGTAAGGGTTACTGGAAATCCCTTTACCCTGCATCTACATACTTCTTCTTTTTTTGTGAAAAGAACTTATTAGACATGAACAAGGTAATCAAATTGATGCACCAAATCAAAACAGAGAATTAAGCTTTATTGATAAAAGTGACTGTTGTAATTTCAATGTGTTTGTCATCTTTGTGGTCTCTTACTTCGTGTTTGGATCAATAAAAATGAATGTGTGCATGTTATGATTTGGGTTTTGGGTCGCTCCAAAGGTGAGCTGCAGATGAGTAGTTTCCTGTAACAACAGAACTGTGGTCACTGTACTTTTTCATGAGACAATATTCCTCACAATAACACACAGTGATAACTAATTACACAATGAATGTAAGCTCTCGTGTTTGTGTTCAATGCTGTTTAATTTTGTTTCAGACACATTTAACTTTATAAATGAAAACTGTTTACAAATGGCAAAAAAGTACTATCAGGACATTACAGTTACTAATATTCCAAAATGATAACCGTTACAGCTACATTCAGTGAGCCACTGCTGATCGCCTCTCTCAGCTCTGCAGATCAGTGTAATCAGTATTAAACTCAGCAACACACCAACATGGCAATCAGGAATTTGTTTGGCTTGATGATATAAAACAGCTAAACTAATGTTTACTACATTTATCATGCGTTTTCGCAGTAATAAGTTTACATTACTCAGAACACTACCCTTTCTACACACATTATACTTTTTTTTATTATAAAATTTCTTTAAAGGTACTTCTCTACAGATTTCTACATGAAAATACATCTATCTGCTGCATGTCTAATATTAATCATTCAGTCATATCTATTGTTATTGATTAAAAATGCAATACTAGAATCCTTAATCGTGTAAAAAGCAGTAATATTGTGCAAATAATATTCTACACATTTGTCTTTGAACTATAACAATGAAGGAATCAAGCGTCAACATTACATAAATAATCATAACATTTTTTATAGAAACATAAAAAGTATGTCACAGCACTAATGTACTGACAGGGACAGTACTGACTCATACTGCTCGGTAACTTTACCACGTCAGTCTCATGTTCTTTAAGAAGTTTGCAAAACAGGTTGTTTAGACCACAGGGGAAAAGAAAATGTTGCACTTGGCTAGTGTTCATGTTTTTATATGAATAAGTACACAATAAAATGGCAAGTTGGGCTAAAAGCTCTCCAGCAGCGCTGTAATGGTTTAAGTGTTCAGTTTAAGGTGCTGATGGGCATGCAGTCACACAGTGCCCTCCTCTCAGCTCTCAGCACCAGATTCTCAGTCTGATGAACAAAGCACACACACACACACACACTGAACATGTTAGCAATTACTTTCAGTTAAAGTACTGACCTAATGCTCTAGACATCAATTTCACTTTCTGTTTTCTAATACACATGGCACAGATGTTATGGAAGAAGAATTATTTACAAATGTTATAAGCCCATTGTTTGGAAATTTGATATAAAGGTTCTCTGGTGTGATGAGACCAAAACTGTACATTTTGGCCTTGGGTTTGTCCAAAACTCAACAGCTTTTCAGTATCAGGGAATGGAAAACAAGATGGATACAGCCAAATACAGGCCAATCCAAGGGAAAAACCTGTTCCAGTCTAAAGGAGATTAGAGATTGGTGCAGAGGTCCACTTTCTATCAGGACAACAGCTTTAAGCGTACTGCAAAAGTTATACTGGAGTGGTTTAAATCCAACAACCTGAATGAGAAACAATAGCCCAGTCAAAGCCCAGACCTGTAAATTGCTGTTCACTAACAGTTTCTATCCAATCTGACAGAACCTGAGCAATTTTGCCAAGAACAATGGGCAAAAGTGTTAAACTCCCGAGAGACATATCCCAGAAGACCTCTACTGACAACGTACTGTCCCAGGGAAAGGAACACGCCTGCAACCACAAATGTCAGCTTTTTTGTTTAATTAACCTTTGTGTCATGATAAAAATATATTCTACACCTTTAAATGTTAAACATTTTGTGCAATGCAAATGGTAAAAATCCCAATTAAGTCCATTTCAACTCCAAGTTGTAACACTGCAAAATGGGGAATAGTTCAAAGAAACTTTATCCAAGCCACTGTAGAGGGATTGTTTTCTTTACAATAATTATCCTATTACACTTGGATAAGTATAACTGGTCAATAACTGATTAACTGTTTTTCACATGTAATTAGGTTAAATATGTGGATCCCCAGTTATCTGAACCCACCATGCGCCAAGAAATGTTTTATTACAAATAGATCATCAGAAATACATGCCTTGTGTGAAGCCTGATTATCACTATCAATGTCAACCATGCAATGTTATCTTATCCATCTTATCCATGCTATCAAATCCAAAATACAGCATTTTTATACAGTATATTATTAACAGATTTTTTACAATCCTTTTTTCTTAGTGTTATGTAAATGGAAAACCTGAACAACTACCATCACTGGTTTATAGCCTACTTACCCGTGAGTCGAGGTTGAAGGCCGTTTTCTTCAGATCCTGCAGTGCTCGCTGCATGAATTCAAACGCATGGCAGTCCACACATGGCCGACCTGACACAGGAGCAAAACTTCATCAACTCTACCAGGTTGTCATACAACTGTTCTAATATCTCCCCATGTGTACGCAGAAGTATAACTGTTTCTTTTTGCCAGTGGACTAGACTGTATGGATCACTGATGCAATTTCCAAATAAGCCAACTGTAAAATGATTTGATAGATATCATTGTATCTATCATGATTTATATGACAGATGATAGATTTTTAAGTACAATAAGTAAGGATTAAAAATAAGGATTTAAATGTGGGCGTTACATCTGTGTACAGCTATAATAGTAGGATAATTGTGACAAATACCAAAGCAGTGTTGAATTGCTGAATCTGATTGCTCAGAAGATGTTGATCATTTTTCTATAACAGCAGTGTCACCTGTAATATAACTGCACCACTATCAGTAGGCAGGTGAACAGCACTGAGGGTAATGTAGTCAAATTTCATTACAAAGTAAAGCTTGGATTCCACTGAAGACCACGTGTTTATTACCTAGATTAATCTGCAAGTCATTCAGGGTGGGTTTATCCTTTATGTACATTCTCTGAAATAACAGCATTAAACTGTAACTTTCCTTGTTATTACAGGGGAACCTTTAAAGACTACATCTTTTGCATCTTTAATATGGAAGTAATGGAGGGGTACAACATGAAGTCACTCATGTCTTTGTTTATGAGCTGTTAAACAGGAATAAACTGTATAAACTGTATAAACAGTAAAGTATTACAACAAGACCATTACTATAAACCTTTCATTCATGTTTGAGCCAGAACTACTGTCTGAGCTGTGCTGATGCAAAAATAATGCACACCGCCTGACCAATCAAATTGAAGCATTCAACCACACTGTGGTATAAATATCTTTAACCTTGGAATGCAGCTTTAAAATGACATACATGTCCTTTTCA
Source organism: Parauchenoglanis punctatus (assembly GCA_030068025.1). NCBI lineage: Eukaryota > Metazoa > Chordata > Actinopteri > Siluriformes > Auchenoglanididae > Parauchenoglanis > Parauchenoglanis punctatus. The sequence continues at coordinate 4,998,588 of JAQQZU010000001.1, read as the reverse complement.
AATGAATAGAGCTTTAACGGTACAATGCTTGTTTCTTTCTAGGTAAAAGATACATCATAAAGGTACAAAAGGTGGCAAGGAAGTGTGAAACATTTACAATTAACACTGGAACTAGTCGTTGTTGTGGAAGGATGGTCCATACTGATTTTTATTGATAAGAGAAGCATTTTCCATCTCCATGTTATGTGGTAATGCAAGAATTGCAGACAATATTGAGTCTATTCTACATGAATGAACACATGTATAAAGGCAGTCGAGGGAGTGAGAACAGGAGCATTTCTTCCTGAATATCTTACTCTCAGCAGGAATAACAGTGCCAGAGTCCGGCTCTGCGGTGATCAGCTGAACCGCCAGCAGCATCAGCACCACTGGAGCCAAAACACAGCTCGCCCTCATCCTGTCTCTCACCAGCGGCCTGTAAAACAGCACAGACAGCAGTGAAGCACACGCACTTTCACGCCTTATTATCCACGAACTGAATGAAAGCATAAATCTTATCCGGACCAGATACAGCCTCACACTGGTGAGCTGCAACACAAACCTGTCTCACACGTAAACAAATCCTGCATGCGGCAGCTCGCCTGCGACAACGCAATCTCATTTGTAAAACACGAACGCTATTTAATTATAAACTGAATACACTAACATTATTTTTCATTATTATTTTTTAACTATAGGAGACCAGAGATACCAACCTGCCCCACGAAATGAAAGCTACACTTCAGCTGTATAAAGATGCTCCAGTTGTCTCTTCTGCAAACCTACAGCACAATATGGAGCCCTATGTTTTATTCAACAGACTGGCGGCGTCCTGCGCTCTGATTCGTCCGTTCTGGTCACGTGGGCGGAAGCGACACCACGCCCATCTCGGTGCTGAGTCTGTTCCAGCTTGTGCATTATTATTAGCTGTAATGATAATGTCGTAAATCAGGGGGACTTGTATTATGGATGATTCACTTAATCGAAAATGAATAATAAACCGATTAAGATTGTGCTATTTCACAAAGAAAAGGTATATTAGTTGATTTGGTGAGGTTTTCTGTAAGGAGATGTTTACTTAACATATAGAAGCCTTTATAATGTTTATATTGTCTGTACTTAATAGCCACAGGTAAAGATGTTCCTTTTAGTTTTTCACCCTCGGACAGTGTTCAGGATGAAAAACATTTTTGCTGTTTCTTACAGAGCCCCTAAAGACCCGTAAGGTGATTTTTTTTTTTTACCATGTGCACAAGTTATTATTTTGTGAGAAAAAAAAGAAAGTTAATTATCTTATGTGGACAAAATAATTTATTATAAATTCATATGCATCTCTAACAACTTCAGATGCACACAGCCATCATTTAATGGAGAGAACTCATCTAATCAAATTTTATTTTCACCTCAGGATATCAGGCAATGAAATTCTTGCAGCTCTTGCACATAGACACACGATTTGCTCAACAATAATTTGTGCATAATTTGTTCCCACAAGATAAACTTTTGCAAACAAGATTTTTTAAAAATCACCTTTCAGGACTTAAGGGACTCTGTAGTTTCTTGGTAACAAGCTAAATTTTTTAATCTTATTTACTTCAAGAGAAAGTAAGGGAACATATGTTTAAAGCTGCTATGGCATAAGTAATAACAGGAACTGTCTTGTTTCACTGGTGCTCCTCTACCTTAAATGTGATTAGAATTTGATAAAAAGTTGATGTGATGTTATTAAATAAATTAAAATAATAAGTAAGTGAACTGATATTAAACAATAGATTTTAAATATTTGGCACATTGCTGCGGTATAAAAGGAATAAAACACTTCAGGAAACTGTTGTTGGAAAATAATCAACTTTGGAGTGCTACCACTTCATTGTTGATTTTTGTCTTATAACAACAAAACAAGTATAATGTTGAACTTCCGCTTTAATACCATCACAGGAATAGTAACAGTGTAACTCACTGTAATTACTATTCATATTCCTTACTGTCCATCTTCCTAAAATCTTTATTCTCTAAATGTAAGTAAAATGTAACTATTTTAGTGTGTGCTTAAGAAACAAAGTTACATCTGAGTTGAAATGGTAAACCTCTGACTCATTTGTGGCCAAAAATAAACTGCAATCAGTTTGCATCAAAGTTGGGTAAATTGGATATACTCATATTGTTTTATGTAATTGTGTACACATTATGGACATATATCTTTAATACTTAATATGCAAGATTTTGCACTATTTCTAGGTCCCTATTTAAATGTAAACAAACGTGTGATATGCCATGTTAACCGCTGTGTGCAATGTGTCAGATTTTCCTCATGCCTAATCTCTTCTATTGAAGCATTTGCTCAGATGAAACACTGACGGATTTGATTTAAAACAGATCATGGTTTTTGCACAGACTTGTAAAACAAAGCACAAAGGGGACATACCAAACACTAAGAAACTCTAAAACTCATAAATATTTCAAAGATTTTACAACACTTTATACACAGATAGGCTACTGATTTGATGAGTATTGTTTAGTGCGTGACCATGCATGCACGTGCTCGTCCGGGGTCCTGCCTCCTCCCGCGTGTGTGTTTGTGCGCGCGCGTGTGTTTTTAGGTAGTCTGTTAAAATGCCGGAACTAATTATTCGTCTTTTTCCAAGATGGCGTCGATGAGGGACAGCGACACCGGCCTGTGGCTTCACAACAAACTGGGCTCGACGGACGAGCTGTGGACGCCTTCGAGCATCGGCTCTCTGCTCACTGTGTCGGTTATTGACAACATCCGACTGTGTTTCTCCAATTTATCTCCTCCGGTGAAGCTGAAACTGCTGCTCGGCATGCTGCATCTCCCGCGCAGGACTGTGGACGAGGTGGGGCTAAGGTTATACTGCGGTCCAATCCCAAACGCATCACCGTGTAACACTGTAGTGCACTACCTAGGGTGTAGCAGCCATTACGTAGTACCTGCGTAGTGCACTTGCAGAGGGAACAGCGATGCGTTTGGGATTGGACGAGGGGGCTTAAACGCGATAGCAGGATTAGCCAGGTGTAAGAGTTGCTATTTAGTTTGCAACAAAAAACGGACGATATAAAATAGCTATCTAGAGTGATATGAGGACCAGTGCAGTTCTGTAAGCAGCGATAAATGTTTATGCAGAGTAAAATAATAATAAATGTAAAGTTTATGGTTAGCAGCCGAGGCTAACAGGCTAATGTAGCTAAACCAGTCATTAGGTGTTTTTGTAACGTATAAAGTCAGCAGTGCTGTTTGTGACATGGAAGTGATTTCCTGCTCAGTTTGGGGACAAGTTGTGGACTTTGTGAACAGTTAATGATTAAATGAAAGTGATGCTGCCAGTTAGTTACTCGTCCCCGAAACTTGGCGCTTCACTGAGCTGTGAGATGGGCGGAGTTTCCACTTCAACACTTTCAGCACTGCAGCTGGAAAACGTTTAACTTTTCACTATCATCATTTATATTCGGTGGTTTTGGACGTGAACAATATGAATTGATTAGAGATTTGCATCTCTCTTGGACGTATTGTTTATATCTAAGTTTTACTCTGATCATGTGGAGTAGTGACTTTATTGTTATGGTTACGGTTCCTTGGCCACGCCCCCTTTATTAAGACGTGCTGTTTCATTTTATTTCCCAACCTACAAACCTCACTTTAATGTAGAGTTACTGCTGTGAAGCTTTATTAATGGTATTGACAGCCTCCCTGCCATTCAGGGCATTAAAAAAAAAGATCAATAAAAGGTTTTAGTTTTGTACTTTACATCAGATCATTTGCTCTTAATAAATACAGATTATCTGGGAGTTTGGCGCAGCAGTAAAAATGTTTTTAAAAAAAAAAAGTACACAGCATGGTACAGAAGCGAGCCTGGGACTGATTTCTTTCTAGCCCAGGCTGTAGGTTCATGCGGGCCGTCAGTGACAGTCGTGGCAGGTTATTAAACAGCGATTGAGTAGGCGCGTGTCATCAGTGTAATGAACACAGAGGTGGATTTCTCTATCATACTGAAGTTTCTTTTTCTCAAGACGTCTTTTGGGGAGAAAGAAAAAGTAGATGGACTAATGAGAAAGTAATGGAAGGGTTGTTAATGTTAAAATGCACTAGATAGCTCACCTAATCTGTTTTGTTAGCATTGTAACGTCACTTTAATGTAAAAAGTACATAATGCAACCATTGATTACAGATCTTGACCAGCGTTCATGGCTTAGTGAGTGACTCGGGTGTCACTGCTACTGAGAGAGCAGTTCATCTTAAATTGCATGATGGTGTAGAGACTCCAGTGCAGAGATGGCAGCTATACTGTCCGGTAGTGTGCAGTTTTCCTGTATAGGAGCATGCAGTGTCCTGCGCAGAATTAATTTATTATACTTTATTGACTTGACTGAGAATAGTTTGTGCTTAAAACGAAAGCATGACCGCAGAAACTGTCCATTCCCCTGCTTCGAGAAGGTGTAAAGAGCAGTAACATGACATTAGGTTTTTAAATCGTCTCTCGCTTATATTTACTACGTGAAGTGACAGTCATGTGCAACTTTTAGGTCAATAGCTGCCATTTAGAAAATGGCTGGTAGATAATTCTTCTTTTTAGTAGTGTCTTACAGCTGTAACAGTTGCAGTGTGTACATTTTAAGAATAAAGGAAAATGTTAAGGGTATACCAACATCAGGCTCGCTACAGTGGAGAACAGGGACGTCTGATGAGCGTGTCAAGGCAGCAGCATATGTGATTATGCTATCAGTGTGATGTGTCCTGGGTTTTATACAGTGTAATGCAAGACTAAGAACAACAGCCGGGAGTAATTGCCCTCATCAGCTCACCTATGGGTTTAATCAGAGCTTTTCTTCTGTACACACACAGCATCTACAGAGGAAAGTAATGTCCCCTGCAGTTTTTTTGAAGTTTGGTAACTGTTTTACTGAACTGTTTATCTAAAGGTTGTAATTAATTGTAGGTGCATACAGCTGCGTGGGAAATATGAGATAACATCATGCCGTATTTATTATCTGATGCAGTATGAGCTCTTCTGAGGCAGAGTACTTCCGTCTGTTGTGATGTTATAATTAATTTTTGAACGTAAGCTTGAAACAGTGAAGCAATGCTGATTTCTGATCTTGGTGTCCCTTGAAACAACTCCTCAGATGAAGGACGCTCTGTCAGAGATCATTCAGCTGGCCACGGTGGACTCGGAGCCCTGGGTGCTGATGGTGGCCGACATCCTGAAGTCATTCCCTGAGACGGGTTCTCTCAACCTGGACCTGGAGGAGCAGAACCCCAACGTGCAGGACATCCTGGGAGAGCTGAGAGAAAAAGGTCAGCACACGGTTCATGAAATGAAAGCTGTTTATTTTTGTTTAAGCGTTGTTTAAACGCTCGCATCAAGAGACACCGTGTGGCTCAGTAGCACCACCAGCACGTAAACAAGTACAGAAGAATCCCTCTCTTTTAAAGGATCTTGTACAACAGCGCTGTAGAATCCTCAAATCTGGTTGGTCAGAAGGTGTTGATTAATTTTCTGTAACAGCAGCTCTGCTAGTAGTGCGAGCTGTAATTCAGAGCACAGGTTTATATTAATGCACTCATTTCTCCTGCACTGTAATGTGTCTAATGGTTAATAATGGCAGTTCTCTGTTAGGAGCTTTTATTTAGCATTTTTGGAAGGAGGTTCCAGTGTCGGCGCTTTGTAACATTCAGAACTGAAGCTGTTCCTTTAAAGTTTACACTGCGGTAGAGTCTTCAGGACTTTTTTTTTTTTTTTGCGCTTTGTGGTTTCTCAGTAAAACGAAAAGCTACATTTCTGTGTCTTCTTCACGTCAAAAAAGAGAAGCTTTAAACAGTCGTTCCCTCACCCAGCTCTCCAAGTGATCACAGGAACTAATGTTTCACGGATGTTCCACGACATTAAAAGTAACTATAAATGGATAAAAAGCTCTCTAATGGTTTGGGTTGTTTTTTTACTTTTGCAAATGGCTGTGGTGTAAGAGGAATAAAACACTTCAGGATGTCTTGGAGAACAACCAACCTCAGGGTGGTAACAGTAACTCTGCTTAGTGTCAGGCCACGTCACAGCATCCTGCCGCTGATTATTTTCCAATAACAGCTCGCTCTGTGGTGCTTTATGTAAGGGATCCTGTACAGCGAGCTGGGTATTATTGCGAGATAAACCCTGACCGCTTGATGCAGGACCTTACTAAAGAAATCAATCATTTGAGACAAAATATTTATCTAATCTTTGTCTAATGACATGGTCGACAGAAACGGTCCGTTATACAGACGCAACAGACCACAGAATGCTGTAATTGACCAATCAGAATAAATTATACAGCATAACCGTGTTTTAATTTAACCTATAATTCTAATTTTAATCACTTCTTGTGTATAAATCCACCAAGTCTGATGCTGACATGAAATGGCACCAATTTTAAGATGGCTGCCACTGCTGTTTGGACCTCTGCAGGGTCTTTCTTTCCTTTTTTTAATATATATATTTATATAACCGGTGGTACTACACTGTTAGAAGTCACATCAAAAGTCTGTTTGAGCTCCACGCGGTTTGAGGCGAGTGTTTGATGAATTGCGTTTGAGGTTTGCACAATGGCCACAAGATTAACCTGCTTATCATTCAGTGCAGAACTAACAGCAAAGTGTACATCAAATGCTTGATGACTTTTGGAGTGGCGGAAGAAATCGCGTCAAATGTCTTCTCTAGCTGAGTCGTTTTTCTGGATCGTATCATTTGTGCTGCTGTTTTGAGCCTGTGATCGTTTTCATCTTTCAGTGAGCGAGTGCGAGGCGTCGTCCATGTTGCCTCTCGAGTGTCAGTATCTGAATAAGAGTGCTCTGACCACGCTGGTGGGTCCCCTCACACCTCCCATCAAACACTTCCAGCTCAAGAGAAAACCCAAAAGTGCCACACTGAGAGCTGAGCTCCTCCAGAAGTGTAAGTGCTGGGGTGTGTGTGTGTGTGTGTGTGATTTTGCGCATGCACACATCAGAGTAATGGCTTCATTCAGTCTTGTATGTGTTCGTAGCCTAATTTAGTATCTGGCTGTGTTTGTATAAAGCCACAGAAACTGCACAGCAGCTGAAGAAAACAGCAGGAGTGCCTTTCCACGCTAAAGGACGAGGTCTCGTCAAGAAGATCGACACTACAAGTGAGCTAGATAACTCCATGTCGCCCTTTCTGCTGTTTTACTCTCTCATTAGTGCACTCTTGAGTCCAGCACACACACACAGAGTAAACTGAAATAATTCCACTCTTCACCTTCCGTATCAGCACCACTGAAGGGGATCCCCAAAGCTCCGTTCCGCAGCCCCACCGCGCCCAGCATGTTCCCTTCCAGTAACCGGACGCCCATCACCCCGGCTCGCACACCGCTGCGCAAAGAGAGAGGGGTCAAGGTAACGCTGCATGCCACACGCCCGCACTTATCTAACAACTGCTTGTACATTTGGTTCTCTATACGGTTTTTGTTTGACATGCAGTTGGATGAATGCCAAGGTTTACTGCGCATCAAAAGGAATACATCACGTTTGTTGTGTTGTTATAAGCCATCTTCTTCTATTTCCATTTTTTAGTTATTAGACATCTCGGAGCTGGACATGGTCGGAGCAGGCCGAGAAGCTAAGAGGAGAAGAAAGACACTGGGTACTTCAGAGTTTTTGTCTAGCACTTAAAGCACTTAGAGCAACTATTGGATTTTTTTTTTTGACTTCTTCTTCCTGTCTCAGACACAGAAGCAGGTGAGAAGGCAGCCAAAGAGGAAGCGGTGGTGGAGAACGCAACCCCCGACTACGCTGCCGGCCTGGTATCTGCACAGGTGTGTGATAAATGAGCTAAAAATAAACATGTTTGTAAATGTCATGTATGATACCGTGTCTGCATTACATGAGTCAGCCTCCTCTTCATCTCATTCAGCCACTCATGTTTGGTGTGATATAGTTTAGTGCTGTGATGAGTATGAATAATGAATTCCACTGATCTGCCAAACAGAAATTGGGGGCACTGAACAACGAGAGTGCGCTACCGTCGACCAGCTACCTCCCAGCCACGCCCAGCATGGTGCCGTCCTCCTCTTACATTCCCAGCTCGGAGACGCAGCAGGGTGAGACGCAGCACCTTCACCTCTTCACTGCCTCCTGCACTTTGCACAAAACATGTTATGGCAAAGTAGATTTAATTCCTAACACAGCTGTTATTATTCTGATATATCAGAGGAATACAGAACACCGCTAACATTTCCACAACAAATGTATTGGGTCCAGTGAGGACAGACGCAATGGGCAATTTGCAGTGCACACTTTTAAATATTATTTGTGAAGAAGAAATATGACATTTTATTGTTAAAATAAAGAACATGAGGTAAATAGATACTATTTATTGTAGTATATCTTGTTACTCAGAGATTTTCATGATTCACAAACTGTATTAGGACTGCAAAATTTTATATATATATACTGTGTGTGTATATATATATATA
>JAQQZU010000001.1:4976538-4990001 GCA_030068025.1 Parauchenoglanis punctatus | reverse complement strand
CAGTTGATCAATGGTACTTTAAAAAAAATCTTACATTTACATTAATTGATTTCTAACATGTTTCTATTTAATGTCATAAATATGACATCAGTTTTTTTTTCAACTTTGTAACTTTATTTAAATTGCAATTGTATAAAAGTTGAGCAATCATTTGTTTTTATTTATTAGTGTTTTTTTGGGTTTTTTTTGGTTTTTGTTGTTTCTGCTTTCCTTTAGCCAACACAGGTGCTACAAACCGGCAGTCAGAGGAATCGACGGCGAGCGGCGCCGCAGCTTCCACACTCCCGGGTCAGTTTAAACAGAGAGCGCCCATGTACAATGCCAGCACCGCCAGTCCCACAGCCCCCACCTCCCCCACCACGCCCACCAGCACACCACACAACAATGCCCCGCCCACCGCCGCCACTGCAACACAACCGGACACAGCCACGCCTCCATCCACCACCGCAGCTCAGGCCACGCCCACGCCGGCCCCCCAGCAACCACAGCCAAAAAAGAACCTGTCCCTCACGGTGAGGACCGCACACTGCACTGATCCCTCACTCCCGGAGACCTTTCCCCGAGGTTTAGCTTCTCTTCATTTGTCTGTATTTTGTTTTGTTTTTTAATCACTACAGAGAGAACAGATGTACGCCGCGCAGGAAATGTTTAAGACTGCAAACAAAGTCACCCGACCCGAGAAAGCTCTTATCCTGGGCTTCATGGCAGGATCAAGAGGTACTGTGACCAGGAAGACATACTGCATATTTATTCCTTTAGCACCTTTTATACTCAAAATTGTAACCAGACTCCTGCTCATATGCACATTCAATTGCAATAACTGAAAAACAGCAAACACCTAAAGGTAAAAGCAGATCTTTTAATAAACACATCCTCAGTTAACTTGAGGGAGAAACTGTAAAAACTGGTGAAACTGAGCAGCAGCAGAACTCCAGAAAATTTTAGTTCACTGTTGGATGAATAATTTAATGTTGCGTACACATTGTAGGTATTGATGGTTTTCTATAAGCAATGTAAATATATTATCACAGTAATGAATAATCAACATAATTAACATAAAGCATGTTTTCCTACATTTGATGCTCAATACACAGTATAAGGAACGCTGCATGTGGAAACACCCACCAGGTGGCAGTATAGCCCCATAAATTATACTGACAGCATGCGCTCACCGTGAAGTTAACTGTGCAGATAACTATGACTAATTTTCATATTTAACATCAAAAATAAAAACATTTCTTCATTATAAACTGTATATTATCCAACAATAATCACATTGTGCAGTTTTATATCTGTATAATTCCGCAATAAATATTCCTTTATATCCATACAGCATTGGTGATCTAAAATAAACACTTCATATAATTTGCTAGAACCTGAGTCCATTCAGCCATTATACAGTGTAAGCAGATCACTTAGTTGATCAGCAATGTACAAATATTACCAAACATCAACAACAAAGTCCATGGAGAAATCCGGTGTGTGCGCACTATCACACTCCCCAACTCTAAAATATTAGCAGCAGATACGTGCACTGTAGCTTGGACATTTAACAAATGTCATCATGCCATAACTTTAGGCACCGCGAGCAGCCAGTCAAGGTAGATGGCATGAAAGTGTCCTTATACTGTAAGACATAATGCATTCAAGACTAATGGACGTTTAGCTTTTCCTTACAGAACTAGTAAGGCTTTTTGTTGTTCTCTAATTTGGAGTGCGTGCGTGAGTGCGTGCGTGAGTGCGTGCGTGAGTGCGTGCGTGAGTGCGTGAGTGAGTGCGTGCGTGAGTGAGTGAGTGCGTGAGTGCGTGAAAGCTGATTTATCATCATTGTGGAGTTTGGATTGTTACCCAGTTAAACTGTTGAGCTAGAGAACTCATGATAGGCAGCTGATGGCGAAGGATGAGTTGGTGAGTTTCTTTGTTTTTGTACTTGGTTATATTAGGCGAGCATTGATGGAAAAGCTCTATAGTCACATGACCGGTGTCCTTTTATCTCCTGGTGTGGGTTTTAGCTCTCATACTAACTTGTGTTGAACCTTTTTGTCAGGCTGCTGGTAGATCCAGTTGAATTTCAGCTCTAGCTAACTATTGCAAAATAGACAAGCTAATTCACTGGTGCATTCTTAACAAATAGGTTCTTTAATTCTTAATAAACTGGGGAATAACATGGTTATTAATACATTATTATTTTAATGAATGACTTTTTGTATGGTAGGTTTAAAAACAACAACAACAACAACAAAAACAAAATGGACCTTAAAGGTGCATTAGGTAAGATTAATTTTTCCCCAAGATTAGGTCTCTAACCGTTAGTGGGTTTGACATTCAAATGATTCCTGCCCATGTTCATGATGTTCTGCCCCCGGGATCTACAGTGGCCTGGAGAGTAAAGCGTATGACTGGCAGGAGGCAAATCTAAACAAAAGCAAGCATCCTGGACCGGACGTCAGTTTATCTGAATAGATTTCCTTTAACTGTTTAGTTGCGTTTAATGTTGCGGAATGTCACTAAAATGATATAAACAGCTGTACACAGACTGTCCCTCAGTGTACACAAACATTTCCTCAATGACTCCCGCAACAACCTTTCGAAGATAATAACGTGAAAACATGCAGCTGGTTTAACCAAGACGCTGTAAAGCACAAAGACGCTTACTATTTCAGAAACCTTGCAGAAAGCTGTTAGTGTTGACACTGGAGACTCCTTCCAAAAAAATGCTAAACAATCTCACAATATTAACCCTTCTAGAAAAACAATCGGTTTCTCTTGTACAGATCCAATAGATATTAGGTTTGATATAAATTCTAGTACATATGTAATGTTTAGTGCATTAATGTGCAACATGTGTTGCCTGGTGAGCTTGTTGTGCAGACTTTCAAACTTGCCTCATTCTCACTCTTACAGAGAACCCGTGTCCGGAGCAGGGTGACATCATCCAGATCAAGCTGAGCGAGCACACGGAGGTTCTTCCTAAAGCGGATGGTACAGGCAGCACCACCATGCTGGTGGACACAGTGTTCGAGATGAACTACTCCACAGGCCAGTGGACCCGCCTCAAAAAATACAAACCCATCACCAATACATCCTGAGGAACTGGAAACACACACACATACACACACACTTACATACAGACAAACCCATAGCATCGTTGTTGTTTTTGGGGGGGGTTTATTTGGGAGAAGGCAACACACACACACACACACACACACACACACAGTATCTGGGCCAAAATGACAGTCTGTCAAAAAACAACTGTCTTGATGTTCGAGAGGTTTTTAAGAGGAGTGAGATGGACTTCTTGTTTTACTACGCTCACTTCCTGTCTGTGTTCCTGTATTGGCAAAAATCAGGGACCTTCTTTCTATATTTTTCTTTTTTGTTTTGTGGTTTGTAATAAGGTCTTTAATTGCCATTGCCCGGTTGTGAAGATGGATTGGAATAGAGGTGGGGTTGTTGCTCTGGGACGCTTTTCGCTTCTTTGACTGACCCCTGTATGGTTGGCCGTTACATGTTCCAAAACACACAAACATGTCCCTCTGTTTAAATGTGAGAATGTAAGGGGAAATAATTACATTTGCAAAAAAAGATAAAATGTCGGTTGTATACTGGTTCAATTTTTTTGGGAAGTTCTGCAGGATGTTTGTTTATCAGTCATCCAGAAGAAGGAAAGGAAATAAATCGCTACATGTCTGGACAAGAATGAGTGTTCGCTAATTTTAACACACGTACCTGAACTATCATTTCAGTTTGGTAAGGTTTTAAAGGAGCATTCTGTAATTTTAGCAGTCTTCTGCTCCCTTAACACACAATTCCTAATTTTAAACCTGGGATGAATTTAGCAAGTGGCATCAAATCAGCATGGCTGCTCATAGCATTAGCATTAAATAATGATAAACAAATAAACTTCCTAATTTGGAATGAGTTATGCTGTATATACAGTATTAGTTGCTTTAGATTAGTCAGCATACAAACTTGTTAACTTATTAATTCTCTAACACTGTGCTGTTCACTTTGAGGAGGGTGTAGTTTATTTTATGTTATATGATTATTAAATGTTTAGGGAACATTTTAAAACCTTGCAAACTGCAGCTCTCACTTTCTTTGTATAATTTCAGGGTAATATAAACACTATGTAGCCAAAGGTTTGTGCACGCTTGACCAGAACAGCTTTTTGAACATCAGATGTCGGATTTAATCCCACCTTTGCTGTTATAATAACCGCTCTTCTGGGAAGGCTTTCAACTAGATTTTGGAGCATGGCTTTGGGCAGCTTTTCAGCAACAAGAGCACTAGTGAGGTCAGGCACTGATGTCTGGTCAGGAGGTCTGGTGCACAGGGCATCCCAAAGGTGTTTGGTAGTGTTGAGGTGAGGGCTCTGTGCAGGATAGTTCTTCCAATCCAACCTTGAAAACCATGTGTTCGTGGAGCTCACACTGTGCACACAGTGCTATTGGCATCCTGGAACAGGTTTGGCCTCTTAGTTCCTGCGAAGGGAAAATTAAATCTTACAGTAAGCAAAAACATCCTATACAAATGTGTTTCCAATTTCGTGGCAGTAGTGTGGGGCGTAATGGTCAGGTGTCCACATACTTTTGGCTATATAGTGTAGGTTGACCTCTGTTTTCCACTGCCTGGCAGTTCATTTGAGTGGTTTGGTGGTGGTTTAAACAGAAATATTAGTAAAATTTCTTGTCAGCTTTTTTTCTGTGAACAGTGTAATGAAATAACTTTTGAGTGGACTCACATGGATGAAACATGAAGGTCCGCTCTACAGCCTTCATCTGTCCAACTTTAACGAATGAAAATTGCAAAGATGTTAACAAATTAGTCAAAATATTACACCGTTCTTTTTAAACTATTCACCTCACCTAACTGCCCGGGCCAGTGAGAATCACCTGGAAGCATTATGCGCATGCGTACGCATGCCATAACCTAGCCGAGTCATAAAATGACTTATGATGCAGTATTGGCAATTACTACCATTGTCCTACAATAACCTTTTCTTCCTCTTGCCTTCTACACATCAGAGAGAATTACTGCACTTTCTTTTTCTGGTTGGTTTTTATATTGCACCTTAGACGATAAAATGATAATTATAGTGTTTACATGATGCATCGCATCAGAAAACGTATAATTCCTGTTTGTAACAGGTGGTGTTTCTGTTCAGCTAATGGCAAATGGATTTGAATAGATCCCAAGCTGATGAAAAATTGGTAAGTCATTACATAATGGCTTTAATGAGGCGTTTAACATCTTTTGTGACATTCATGTCTTTTTGAAACCTGTGCTTCTGATAGAGTCGGAAAATTCAAGAATTCGTCAGCAACTCCACAGTGACCCTGGTTTTATAAAACTCAAACCGATTAAATAAATGGTCAGTAGACACAAGGCGAATTGGATTTTTAAAATATTTAATCATTTCTAATGTAAGCGCCATGGGTTCAGCAGTTCCACATGGTCCAGTTTCTCAAGTGGAGCCTGGGTTTCTCCAGCCTCCGAAAGCTTTCTCCAGATACAGAGCCACAGCTAACGTTAGACGGTCCTGCAGCTTCCCTCCCACCACCTGCACACCCAGGGGCAAACCCTCCTCACTCAGCCCCAAAGGACACTGGGTAACAGGTAGGCCCAGTGCATTGAAGATCGCTGCAAACAGATCATGGACAATGCTTGAATCATGAATATGACTGAATGATGAATATGATTTCTTGGTGAAGTGCATGCCTCATGTGGTGTCACCTGTGTAAGTGAAGTTATATATTGTGAATATTGGATGATGGTGTTTGGGGGCCAGGAGAGGATGAGAGGGGTACAGTAGCACACCGTCTGTCCCCAACACCTTGTCCATGTCATGCTGCAGTGCCTCCTTCTGCTTCAGGTAGAATGGTGACGGTTTGCTCTTCATTAGAGCCAGACCTGAAATATCCAGAGGGAGGAGTGGCTTATTACAAGTGCAGTTATTCAAACTTCTTCCATATAGTGCAGGTGTGTGACGTCTTGTGATGCGTTACAAATGGAAGGTAGGGTGTGGTCAGATTTCCTAAAAATCCACTTGATCAGTTCCCACACCGGCCACCTGGTCGAGCCTCCATCTGCCATCAGCTCCACAAAGGTCAGCGGTGGCTGGAACACACACACACACACACACACAGTAGAGTGAGCTGGGCAAAATCGCCTCTCCATCATCTCTCCGTCCAGTAATCATCAATATAATCTATAATGCATTTGGTGTCTATTGTTTAAAGTAATGATAATTGTACTATTAGAGCATTCAGGAACAAACCTTGCCATCTTTATCTGGCAAAGCCATACATGTGTCCCAGATCTGAAAGGAGTACTTCAGCTGCGGAAAGCTCATTTCCTTAACTTTGACTCCCAAATCTGCTTCTAGTTGCTGAATCACCTGCAAACACCAACAAGAACAAAGGCACGCTAAGGGTTTGGCATTTGTTTATTCAATGTAATTGCTGCAGAATTATTAGAAAATGCCCAGCGTCTCACCTTTCTCTGTGCATCAATCAGCTGTTTGTCCACAGAGGATGTCCAGGAAGATCCACCATCATCTACTACAGTGAAGAAACGCAGCTTCTTCAGGTCCACCTCTGAGGACAGTAACAGTCTGTGAAGATACATGAGGGCAAGATCTTAGTATGCAGTGGAAAGAAATATGATTAACAGCCACTATGTAAAGAAATACAGCTCTTCTTAAAAATAAAATGTATACAATGTTCTCCGTTTCCGCCAATACATGCTTCATGTCTTTGAAACTTCAAGGTGTCTTCACAGATCTTTTTAAATGAACCATACTAGGTGATGTGAACGTGGACCCCATAGGGAGCTATCTGGAAATGATGTCAGCACTTTTGCTTTTCACAGTGCAAGTGGATTCAAAAGAGTGATCAGTACTCTTTCTGAGCGTTTCAATAGTGATGAGCTCTCAGACCACTTGTACACACCACACTGAGCCCAGCTGTCCAACACTGAATTATGGATGTCAAAATGGTCCTTTTACATCATGTCATGTCTTTGTGGATGAGAAATAGAAACAGAATGTAATAATACCAGAAGTATTTCAGAGATTTTAATTGCAGAACCATCAATCCATGCTTCATGCTATTGGGACTCTCATGTAGGTGGTTGGCAAAGAGAGGAGTGGATCGAATTCAGCTGGGAAATGGCAGCAGCTTCGCCGCAACCCTGATGGATCAGCAGTATACAGTGCCTGCCATAATTATTGGCACAATCTTGTTGAAAATAATTATTTCTTGATGAAGGATTTGTTTTTCTCTGAATAAATTTCTCAATTAAGGTTTGGATTTTTCCTATTTTTTCAGTGAGATATGAATTTACTTCACCAAAAGGAGAATTTTTTCTAACCATTTTACTAATCTTTATAAGGGGTGCAAATAATGGTGGCTGGGTGAAGAACATGAAGAACATTCCATCAGCGTGTGATGGAATGGGCAGATTAGTTGCTTAAGCACCACCTTCTGAAGCTTACTAAGGAGGAACTTGTATACACCCTTCTATACAATTACGAATATCCATTATTTTGTAACCTGTTAGAAATTGTTCTATTGTTTACACCTCACTAGAAAAAAGCTACGCCTCCTGTGATCATGGGCTCACTTCTGTGCTATAGCTGAAGTGATAACTCGCTGCTGCTGTATTACTGTGATCTGCTCCCTGTGCAGAGGAAGAATAAACTTTCCTCCTTTTGATCTACAAGATTGTCTGCAGGTTTTATTTGAGGTGTTTCTGCCTACAGAACTGCACTTTACTTCATGTATTTTACTTTTGTGTTTTCACACCATTCTGTGTAAGTTTTAGAGACTGTTGTGTGTGAAAATCACATGAGCTCAACAAGTCAAGATGATTACATTTGTGTGTATCGGTCTGTCCTGTGGCTACGTAACAGTGCCTACTTTGTTTTTGGACCTCACAACCCCAAGAGAAGCTATTAGTTTTTTTGTTTTTTATTTGTGAGGTGAGAGAAAACTGCAGCTCCTGTATATGTATGGACAGCAAGCTACAAGTTCTTTAATTATAAACGAAATGTAAAGCAGACCACTTTGTTTTCACATGAATAAAGTGGACCACAAAAACAATCACAAACAAATCATCCATTATCTGTACCGCTTTATCCATCTGAGTCGCGGGGAAGCTGGAGCCAATCTCAGCATCTTCGGGTGAGAGGCGGGGTACACCCTGGTCAGGTCGCCAGTCCACCACAGGGCCAACACAGACAAACAACCACACACGCTCGCATTCACACCTATGGGCAATTTAGAGTAGCCAGTTGACCTAATCTGCATGTCTTTGAAGCCGGAAACCGGAGCACCCGGAGAAAACCCACGCATGCACGGGGAGAACATGCAAACTCCACATACACCCTGTGTGACCCGGGGATCGAACCCAGGGCCTTCTTGCTGTGAGGCGACAGCACCCAAACAACTCATACTAAGACTATTTCTAGAAGACGTCAGAGTTTGGCTCATGGTGGGGTCTGAGCTAAATGATGCGTTCAAATAGTATGCTCAAAAACTGCCGAGTCATCAATCTGAAATCAGGTGTTAAAAAACACCTTTAAACCACTGAATAACATTAACTAAACTACCCTAAACGAGCGAAAAACATTTTATTCTTCTACCCTCATTAAAATACCAGGACTTCCATAGGTAGACTCGCATGGTATTTCAGTATCTGAGATTTGTCATATTATCACCAAATGACAAATGTGTCAAATCCTCTACAACACCCAAGACGTTGTTCATTACCATCATTACCTCCATTAAGTTACTAGTTAGTTAACTAACTTCAAATTCATGCTCTAACCTCAGACATGACTTTTCCAAAGATCCTACACCGCTCATTTAGTGACACCTCAAACTGAGCTCATATATAACCCATAGCAATATAAATGATTCAAATATTGTGACTGTGGAATCACTTTTCAGGTGTTAAATTTGACTCCACTCTCTATAATCTGAAGCAGAAATGTGAGAAGAGTTCATTATTTAAGTTCGGTATTACTTTGAGCTGACTGATTAGCAGAGGTAGAGTCTAGATCTCTTGTTGCATCTGATTGTTGGACACCCCAAAAGTGTACCATATAGGTCTAATTGTCCAAATTGGATATCTTCACATGCTTACCTGCTACGAAGTAGTTACACACATTTGTGCTTATGTAATTTGGCCCTAAAAATGGCCTTGGCCACCCAATTTATATTCGTTCTAACATATTTTTTGGCCAACTTATCCCTTTAATATGACAGTTGATTTTTCAGTCATTGTAATGTTGTACATGTATGCGTTTTTTACTTGTCTGCATTTGCTCCAGCCATTATCTTCAGCATAGGCAACAGGTCTTCAGCATAACGACACATTGGACCTGTACTCAGAAGCTCCTCCTGAAGCCCAGAGATAGTAGGGACCTGGTCATCATTACAGACGATTCCTGCAACACACACACAGTTCTTCAAGCCTAATGATCATAGAGTTGAATTCTAGAGATGTAAAATACTGTATAAAATGTGTATCAGCAAGCTGCTGATGTTGGGCAGCAGTGAGCTGAGCATTCTTATGAACCAGGGATTAACTAATATGACACATACAGTATACACCTCATACTCCTATGCCAAAGACCTCAGGCATAATACTTCCCAGCCAATTTTTAGCCACCAAAAAAAAAGTATTGTTAATATAGAACACAGAGTTAAATCACACAATCTAATCTGCTGTCTGGCATGTGCATGCACACACACCTGGAGTCCCTTTGTGTCCAAATATGCCGTTAAAGAAACAGGGCATACGAATGCTGCCTCCAATATCCGAACCAATCCCGATCACGGAGCCGCCGCTGCCCAGAATACTGCCCTCTCCGCCTACAGGGGGAAGTGCGGAGGAGAAACACACACACACACACACACACACACTGCTCCATCATACTTTACAGATATTATAACATTATAGATTTATAACCTTATAGTACATAATTATTGATACATCTCTCCACCCATCCATCCATTTATGCTTCTTTATATTCCAAAGATGCTTTAATCTTATGACCCCTGTGTTCAGAAGGTTAATACATTCCTTTTATGACTACATGACTGTTTTACACGAGTCTCTCCAAATTGGCAACAGCAATAGAAACTACAAACTTCTCTACATCTCCATATTTACAGACCCATGCCTTAAGTACTGCTGGCCCACCTGAGCTTCCTCCACATATCCTGCTCGTGTCATAGGGGTTATTGGTGATGCCGTACAGGTGATTGTTAGACTCCAACCACATGCACAGCTCACTGGTGTTGGTGACTCCTATAGGAATGGCTCCAGCTCTCTTCAGCAGGGCCACAGCAGGGGCGTCTGTACTGGCAACAAAGCCAGCCCGAGAGACCAGGCCTGTGGAGCAGGGCATACCTGAAACACACAGAGGGTACAGCTATACTCACAAATAGTCTGATCATAAGAAACACATAACATAACGGTCTAATTTATAGACGTAAACTGATAATAAATGATGAGCATTAAAAGGTAAATGCAGTTTTATATAGCTTGACCTTCACAAATTTTAATTGAATACCACTGGACTACAGTGATGATGTATGAACAAGTGTTTTACCCTTTAAGAAGAAAGACTCTTTGACAGATAAAGGGACCCCCAGCAGAGGAAACCGGTCAGCTAGAGCATCCTCTCCCCCGGTCTCCTCCTCTATCAGCCTGTCCGCCTGAGCTGCTTCTGCCAAAGCTGCTGAAAACCTGAGACACATTAAAGGAGGTGAAGCGAAATGTATGTATGTATGTACGTGTCCACAAGTACTTGGACAATGACACAATTTTTGTAAATTTTGCCTATGTACACCACCACAATGGATTTGATAGGAGGCCATCAGGATGTGATTGAAGTGGAGACTTTTTGATAGATACATACAAAGGTTTTTTTTTTTTTTTTTTAATGAAACGAAGTCAAAAATGAAAGGCAGACATGAATTTCCACTTTTTTGTGTGTAAAATTAGTGAAAATTCCTGTAATGAGCAGAAAGAGAGTTTCCATTCCACACATATTATGCAATGTGCAAAGACCAAAGATCAGGGACAAAAAAATCTATTCATCTAAAACTATTATTTTATCCCAATAACTATAATTACTAAAACTAAAATAAGTATTAAAAAACTAAATACACAATTTTTTTACAATGAAATAAACATATCATCGTCAACTAACTAACAATTCTAAAATTTTCATAAGAAACAGAAAGAAGAAAAATCAAAACATCAGAAACATTAACAGGTAGCTCAGAGCTTTTCACCAGAGGCTGTCTGAAATCCTCGCAGTGAACTTTATTTAAATTCATGTAAATACAGTGCCAATGCAAATGTGAGCGTAGTTAGGTCAAGCCTCTAAACAACACACGACACAATGTGCTGCTTAGCAGGTTAGTTTGACTTTACAGTGAAGTCACACCAGAGGTATGTGTATTGCATCATGTGAAGTTCAGATCATGCAGGAATATTGTGCTTGTGTGTAAACAGGCACTAAGGCCGTAAAGGTGAGGACTCACCTGTCCTTAACCACAGCATTCAAGAGCGGGTTCACCTGCTGGATCCTGTCTATGTAGGCCTGAACCACCTCTACACTCGACACCTGCATTCAGGAAAAACAGGAGTTGGGGTGTTTATAAAATAACCACAATGTCGGTGTCAATATGAACAGCAATGTGTGTGAATATCAGGGTGTGGTTTCACTACAGAGAAACAGTCAAACGGTGCGAACTTTCTGAGTCACTCCTTGCAGATAGGGGTGAGCAAAATGGCAGATTTTTCATGTACACCAAAATCAGACATGGACAATACACAATATGTATCATGACGTATCATTTGAGGTTGAGAGGTTTTTGTCCAGCACTTAAAAATTAAAATTAAAGCATCTAATGAAGAAATGGAGGACAAATAAATAGAGTAATGAAGGTGTTATGAAATAAAAGAACTGACACTTGATAATGAACATTATTTTTGGTCAACAATAGAGGAGAATCTGGAACAGGGAAATCTTCACCCTGAAACACATTTATTTTAAAATATACCTCTGGTATCACTGGGAAACACGGTCAAGGCAGTTACAATGGCATTTAATAGGATGAAAAATTTAGACAAGTGCAACTCTAAATAAGTCAGATTTCAGTGTTGCCTCTACTTTTTGTCTTCAAATACAAGCTTCTTTGTTCATTCACTGTTTTCCTGCAATGTTTAATCTCCTATTAATGAGAAATCCAGTGTGCAAGTAACAGAGAGAACAAAGGTCAGAACCGAATTTCCAGAATCTGATTACGGCAGAGACTCGGCTCAGCGAGATGACAAGCGTGATAAGGTTGACAGTGTAATTAGCATGAAAGCTCTAGTTTTGGAGCCTGAGTGCTTGAGCAGAGTCTATAGAAAGGAGGTGAGAGAGCTGGGCAGACTAAAGGACTAAAGCACTGCTGCATCAGTCACATACAGGATAATATAGGAAACAACGAAGCAAAATGAAAATAGACCAATATGTTATCAAAAGTCTATTTAGGATTTTATTACAGAATGGAAGATGAAGTCGATCGGGGTGGATTTATTTTTATTTAGGTCCAATTGGTACCTGTCCATTATTTAAATTGGATGTGACAGATCAGGAGCCACTTCTACTGTTATATCTTTATATCTGAGTAACTGGGTAAATGGATTGTAGTAGATATCTGGGGCTTTTCCTTTTGTCCACTGGGAAACTACGTTTCCCATTATTCAGCTGTTCTCCCGTGAGTCTGTCACATTACCAGCAGCGCACTTCCGAGTTCGGCCGAGTTATGGGGGCTGCGTGTGCCTGCGGTGTTGCGGTGCGGTGCGGTGCGGTGCGGTGCGGGCAGTGAGGGCGGAAGTACAGACCTGCCTGCGGCGGATTCTCTCTGCGAGCTGCACGGCGGGGATGAGGAGCAGCGGCTCGGTAACCGGAGCCACGTTTTCAGCTTTGCGTCGCGCCGACACCAAAACAAAAAGCGCGTAGAAAAAGCCGGAGACTCCACGGTAGAGCCACTGCAAAAGCCGCTCTGCTGCTGTGAAACTCATAGTAAAAACTACATACACACAATACAGCCTTTATATGCGTGTATACTTAGCGTGAAGCCAGAGAAGTCAAAGCGTGTCAATTCCCAGCATGCAACAGGGCACCTTGAACGCACAAAGGCAATAAAGTTCAATAAACGTTACACTCATGGGCTTCAGAAACATGTTGAATGTTGGGGGGACAAACTGGCAGGGGCCCAGAAATTATTTAATGAATTAGATGCCATTTCCTGCATTCTGGTGCATTTTTAACAGGTTGTTAAACACCCAATGTTACCTACAAAAGTCACTTACTTCAATGACTATTTTAGAGACTCAACAGTAAGTCCTCATTCAACTAGTCCATATTCATCAGCCTGTGTTTAACTGCT
>JAQQZU010000001.1:4945591-4976438 GCA_030068025.1 Parauchenoglanis punctatus | reverse complement strand
GCTAACATTAAGCTAGCTGATACATCTCCTAACATTGACTAGCCAGCTAACTGCACTAACATTTCCATTGGAAAAAAAACCTGTCCAGTGGAGAAATTTGAACTTACTTTCCGCTTCTTTGTAAAGGATTTCCTCGTGTCCGTTGTGTCCTGGGGAGCAAATATTGCAAACAATCGATCATCAACCAAGAATCCCCTACTGTTACTTAAAGTAAATAAGGCAAAGTGTAGGCTACTCCTAATATTTCATTGTTTAGTTGAATATTAATTTAATGTGGCCTAGGGTTAATTTGAGGTCATATAACAAAAGAATAAGTTTTTAGCAAAAGTTGGACATTGTGAGAAGGCAACGGGGCTGATGTTACCTCCTCCAGTACCGAGCAGCCTGCACCTTTACTGTCTATGGCCTGCACTGAAGAGTCACTTCACTTGCGTGTGGTTTGTTGTTGTAGGTAACCCGGGAAACCCGGAATGGAATTTCAGTGGTGTGTGTATTCTCATATCGATCAAGTGGAATGGATTCCTTTGCGAAGCAATAGAAACAGCTCTGGGTGAACTAATATTTTATGTTAAATGTGGGGGGTCCAAACGAATAATGATGAAATGTGAGGGGGACACGTCCCCCTCAGCTTTAATGGCGGCGACGCCCATGGTTACACTGAATTCAGGGCATTAATGCTAAACATTGGATTGTTAATAAACATTAGATTTAACATCATGTGCTTATAAATTATTCTGGTTTTGTGACTGTGGTCAAGTTTATTCTCCTGTTAAAGCATGTGTCCTGCTCAAATAGGAGGCTGTGTGAATGGCATACAGCACAACGGGCAAGACTGGTCCTTGGATGTGATTCACTAGGAATATTGTTTTACTGTAGTTGTGGTTAATTGTAGGGGAAATTAGCTAGATCTCTGTCAATCGTGCCATTTCGATTTATGTGTACATATATACATACATACATATATATATACATACATACATAAATACATACATACATACACACACACACACACACACACACACACACACACACACACACATATATATATATATAACATCGACTGAATGTTATCAGCCCCTCGCCTGCCCCATAGCTGCCCCCTCTCCCCCTTTTCACTTATGAGCACATCCAATCAGGTCAGCAGCCACCTCTACCCCCTTTCCACATATCATCACTGCAGATCAGGTCAGAGAGCTGAGGAGACTTTGTGCCAGAACACCTTGTGACCTGGGTCACAGATTTCCTCACTGGCAGACCAAAGTATTTCATGCTCAGGGACTGGACTTTAGCAGAACAGGAGGACCATAAGGGACTGTACCTTCCTGTGTCCTTTTCACCCTATACACATTGGACTTTAAGTGCAACTCGAAGACATGCCACATGTACAAGTTCTTATACGACACTGCCATTGTGGGGTGCATCAGGGGTGGATAGGAGGGGAGTACAGGGGCCTGGTGAAAGACTTTGTTGTATGGTGACAGTTAAACCAACAGCAGGTGAATATCTCCAAGACCAAGGAGATGGTGGTGGTGGACTAACATAGGCCTGGGCTACTCCTGCAACCAGTCTCCATTGAGGGAGTTGATGTGGAGGTGGTCAGGACTTAGAAGTACCTTGGGTTGCAGCTGCATGACAAACTGGACTGGTCAGAGAACACAGAGACTCTATACAGGAAGAGGCAGAGCTGGCCCTATTTCCTGAGGAGGCTGTTGATCATCAACATTTGTAGGAAATTCAACTCAAGGGCAGGGGAAAGTTGAGCACTGGGCCTGATTACACCAGCTATATTAGTCCTGCTTAATGTCACTTTATGTACTATCATTGCATGGTCTTTTTTCACTGTTTAATTATTTATCAACTGCATCAACAATCATCATATGTACAGGACCATGTAGTTCAAAGTCTTAACTATTTTATGTTTATGTATTATGTATAGTTTCTATCTATCTATCTATCTATCTATCTATCTATCTATCTATCTATCTATCTAGCTGAAGGAAAGCTGCAATACTGATTATGAACAGCAGGTGGCAACAAGGCTTCACCTCTTCAGTGTGCTGTAAGAGGGTGTATTTCTGGGTCAGTAGATTTCTCAGTCATTCAGGCCAGTGGGTTTACTCTATGTCTGAATTTCGTAACTTTTTCCTAAAGTTTGGTTAAAACACTGCTATTTAGACCTAATCACACCTGTCTATATTTTAAACGCAGGTACGGACATGTAACAAAGGACCTGTGGGGACATATTTTTGTTGTCATGGTTACAGTATGCTCGTATATTTTAAAATCTAGTCATTAATTACTACAAAAAGAAGGACAGTTCTGGTACTAAAATAGCTTAGGCATTAAAACAACATATGAAACACATGTATTGTAGATTGTGTTTGCCAGGCTGTTTCTGCTCCCAATGTCTGCAATTCACCCTGAGTTCAAAACGGTCTTACACATCATTAGTTTAGTATTAGTGCTATTATATACGATATATAATTTTATATTTTATATTTAAATAATAATGTGCCATTATAAATTTTTAAGTTGATTGGTATGTAGGAATTTTCAAGCTGTAATCCATGACTTCCTGATTAACTGGGGTTCAAATATGAGGTGACACTGAGGCCAAATTCCCTTACTCATCCATCAACATGGGAATCATAAATGATTGAGAAGTGTGTTCATAAGTCTAGGAATAGTTTTTGTTTGTTTGTTTGTTTGTTTTACATAGCTACTCACATGAAAATGCTCCCATTTCTACTGTTAGGTCAATAATAAAAAAATGTACATCAAATAGAACTGTTACAAACTTACCTGGAAGAGGACCCAAGTTTATTTTGCTTCCACATACAATAAGGAGGATGGTAAGAGAGTAAAAAAAAAATCCCCAAGGATCAATGTTGGTGAATTACAAGAAACAGAACATCTGGGCGTTATCAGGTCTCCAAAACCACCATCAGACGCCCTCTCCAAGCTAACTTATCTCCATGCTAACTCCATGCTGATTATTTGGAAAGTATGTCAGAAAAAGGACTTTTATTTGTCAGTTAACCACGAACATAAGCACATGGAGTTTGCAAAATGCTACTAAAACTTTGACTGGAACAATGTTCTATGGTCTGATCGAACAAAAACCGAGCTTTTTAGCAAGAAACAATCAAGGTGGGTTTAGCATAAAAAGAAGGATGGCTATAATGAAAAGAACCTTATCCCAACTGTAAAATATGGTGGAGCTTCTGTGGTGTTGTGGGGCTGTTTGCAGAAAGACTGGCAGGATCAAACCTAGAACCTTCTTGCTATGAGGAAACAGTGCTGACCACTGCACCACCATGCACCAAAAGACATGCATATGAATAAAAAGTGAAAAATGTGTTGGTGAGGGATGGCTGTACATGTGTCTCTTTTACCATTTACATGCTGTACATTATTGGCCCTAGTGAAGCCTGGTGCTCAGCACACGCACTTTGTTCTGGGATAAAAAACACATCCAGCTGGGACCAGCAGGTTGCAGGTGCTCGTCCTCCCTCCCACAAGCCCACTGGGAGCCTCAAGTGTCTCAGACAGCTGGGAGCTTTAGGACAAAGAGAAAACACTGACACCTGCATACACACACTTTTCACTTCTATTTACAAACTCACATAGAATATTTATTTGATATATACCTCTATTCACCACTTAGATGCATATTTATCACTTCACATCAACTAGCACACATGCTTATACATTTCCAGTGATGCAAAACGAAAGCTGCAGTTCTTAGATGGGGCCTTTAATGAGCTCTGAGCGATTGCATCTGTCTCATTATCATAAGATGGCAAACACACTTAATTTAACACATGGCATCTTTTTTTTGTCAGTTAGTTGTGGTTTGGCATCTTAACTTCCTCTATACAGACTCTAAATTGTTTTGTACAATGCCAAAATGTTACATGTGAGTCAACAGTTTTAGCACTGCACAATATGTGGTTTGTTAATCGCTTTCGCAATATTCTCTTGCACTGCTGATATTGCAGAAGTGAGCCATCTAACTTTAAGACACATTTTTTTATTGCTTTGTTGTCAACATTCTGCCCATTTTGGTCAAAACACTGCAGTGATATGGAAAACTCAAACTAAATTATCTTTATCTGAACGACAACAGATATGCGTTTGGTGCCCATCTCTATTCTAACAAGTCTCCAAAATAGAAACTATTTTACAGCTGGTAAATAAGTGAACAGTGTTCTTTAATAATGTATACGTGCTTGCTTAGTCCACACAATGGTGTCACCGTGGCATTACGTTTCTCACGTTGCTTTTATAAGCTACCAAGCCACGAATAAGCAGGCGAACAAAGCAGACGATTAATAATATATTGTGGTCCTGGCACATTGCAGGGAGATACCGCTTATCCGTGTGCACTTTGAATGATGACCTTGAGCAATACACTGGGGCCAAAGTATTGCAATGCTGTGTTATAATCTTAGGAATGTGGATATGAGGTGATATATAGCAGTACACTATTAACTAATCCATCAGTGCACTATCCTTTCTCAGATTCACTGGCACACAGCAGGGTTTTAAGTCATAAGCTGAGAAAAAGTGTCCATTTGGGGCTGAATGGGGATTACATTCACATCATCCATCTTGTATATGACAACTACGACAATGTTAGTATTTAAATACTAAAATAAGGAGCTTGTGAAACTTGGGCTACATTTGTAAAGTTATTCTGTATGGATGTTTTTTTTATTTCCACAATGATAAATAATAATATAATATATAATGATAAACAGAAAACGCCATAATAATTTCAGAAAGGTACACTGCAACCTGATGCGAACAGCTGTTTCTGACAGCAAATCAGAGGCATCAAAGACAAAAAGAAAATATCGAAAAGTGTCTTGTAATACTTGAATTCTGTCTAATCTACACTAATTGGTCAGTTTGTTGGCTACAGTTACTGCTTTTATCCTAAGTATTAATATACACAATATAAGTTAGCGCCCAGCCCAGTGACCACTGCTGACCAGATGTTATTTGGGTGGTGGGTTATTTTTAGCACAGCACTGATGCTAACACAGTAAAGGATGTGACACTTCTATGAATGTATCAGGCATGAGAGCATATACTGACTCATTTATTAAACACATCTCTTCTATTAGTCCACCTTCTAGGTGTACAGTTCATGTTATTCATTTTAATCATCCCCCCCCCGCGAATGTTGCTTTCTGGCCACAGCACTTCTGTTGACTGGATATTTTTGGTTTTTGAACAATTTATGTCTCTGATATACCATACACTATCATGTCAATGTCACTGATGTGCTGAGAAAGATCCGCCACCCAAATAATATCTGCTCAGTGCTCATCCCTCAGGGTGGTACTAATATCAATAAAAAAACAAAAAACAAGAGATGGACCATTTAATATAGTTCGATGACCTGTATGATAGGTGTCCATAGGACCAATGAGCTAGTAGATTTTCCTGAAATGTCAGGTTGAACTTTTGGTTTAGCAAATGCATGCATCATCACTTATCAGTTTTCTTTTTTAACAGGCAGCATGTTGGCACAGCAGGTAGCACTGCCACCTCACAGCTACAGGCAAGCTTTCTTCCTTCCTCATATGGGTTTCCTCCCACCCTGGAAAGCATGCCAGCAGGTAGATTGGTTAATCTCAACTGAGTCTATATGTGTGTGTGTGGTGCCCTGCAATGAACTGGCATCTGCTCCAGCATGTGTTCCTTCTTCATATTTCTGGGATATGCTCCAGATCCACCACAACCATGACCAGTATAAAGCGCTTACCGAAGACGAATGAATTATTTTTTTTATCAACAAAAAGTCATTATATGGTTTATTGACTCATACAGATTTTTCTTTAGATAGCAGTTATTTTATTCAATGCTTAAATGTAAACATGCCCAGTGTCCAGAATGACATTCTCCCTATACTTTACAATAACGTGTATCATGGGTGCACCATATTTAGTTTCGACACTAATCTAGTGCAGTCCATTGTGGGATTTCATTTCAGCATGAGGCTGTTTACTAAATAGTATTCTGTACACAGTACTGAATAAGGTACCTTCATAGTAGACTAAGTCACGCCTTCAATATTTTACCGCGCTTTTCCCGCAGGTAAAGGGCTGCTGCGCGCTTGGACACGCCCATTCGGCTGCACTCGTGGCCAATCAGATCTCACCGCCACTTTACACTCATTTCCTGCTGCTGCTGGCACAGAGCGCGAGCGGGCGGTGCGCCTGAATGCTACTGGAGTACCTACTGCGAGGTGAAAAAGAAAAACGCCGCAGTAGCCTAAAGAGTTTATTTTCCCAGCTTACCTGAAGGCCAACAGCGCAAAGGTAAAGTCAAGCTTTTATCTCTTGCGATCTTTACATTGTAAGCCACATCAGTGCAATTTATTATGTACAGGATGTTATTCGTAGTCGGGCTCGGAGTCACTGGAGCAGCTCGCGCGCCGTTCCCTAACTAACCCTCATGTATAATTCATTTTTTTTGGTGCGCGTGCGATCATGCTGTAGCGGCGTCTCTGTGCTCTGTTTACTGCCACACACTCCGAGCTGGAAAAGTCAACTTTATGAAATACAGACCCTTGCGGTTTGCATGATGTTTTCTGAAATGGACATCACTGAATATGACGCATTACCGATTACAAACTGCAGGCGAGCGTGCACGAGTTTATAGAAGGACATGGTGTGTGTGTGTGTGTGTGTGTTTGTGGGTGTGCGCTTGCTGGCTTATTAGAAATCTGCAGTGAACTTCTCTGTTTTGCAGTGGCGTATGCTGTCCCCCCGCCCGGCTGCAGGATACCGGCGCAGTGAGGAATAAACGAAGTGTAAGCACGGTGTGGAGTGTGCAGTAACTCGGAAGGTTGGCCTGCAGGTTTGCACAGCGTTTATGGATGTTTGCAGGAGGCGTGCGAATCTGTAAACATCCGGCGAGTCAATCAATCAATCAATCTAGCGGCGCCGGATTCACGCGCGTGCCTGCCGCGCGCGCTCTCGGTGTGACCGTCTTGTTCTCTCAGAAACCCTAAGAGACGTCTCTAACCGGAATTAATGTCCTCCTGCGTCACTGCATGTTCATAGCCTGGATTTGTGCAAGGGCCCGACCGACTGTGTGCGTAGCGAGCTGGGCGGGCAGCGGGAAATGTAAACACTGGCTCTGTGTCCCGGAGTGAGCGAGCGAGATGAGCGGCGTGATGGAGCGCGCGGAGCCGGAAGCGGAAGGAACGCACGGGCCGCAGAGGCTTCGGCCCTCCTCGTACCGCGCTCTGCGCAGCGCCGTGTCCAGCCTGGCGCGCATCGACGACTTCGTCTGCGAGAAGATCGGCTCAGGCTTCTTCTCAGAAGTGTTTAAGGTAATATCATGTCCACAACCGCACTGCATCCGGTTACCGTACACTTTCTAAAACACCGCTACCAGACTGCACTCTCGTTGCCCTTGCTGTGGTTCTATCAGTGATTTGTGTCTTTAAACCAGAAGGTACATAATTGGGCCACTACTCTCAGAGATCATTTAGTCTATGTGCACCTTCCCACCTACAAGATGTACCTTTAATGAACTCTTAAATTAAAGCTTTATTGACATAATTATTGATCTTAAATTCATTTGAAAGCTATAGGCTAGATTATTAACATTTCCAACTGAAAGATGCATATTAAATGTACAAACCATGCACCCTTATTAGGGTATAACGCTAGCAACTAGGAAAAGTACAGTCTGGCACCTTGATTTATGTGTGTGTACTGCGTGAGGATTTGTGCTATTTGGCATTATGCTTTTGCCCTTATCAACCCTCATCTCTGACTCATCTCCGTACCGCACTGACTTTTATGAAGTGGGTCAAACACACAGCATCAGTGGCCACATATGCATGAAATCCTAGGTACTCCAGTTATTTCGCTATGCATTGTTAATTCTCTCTTTATTCACTGTGCAAATTAAGAGCACCACTGCTGTGGTTATGAGCCTATAGTGCGTGATGTGTGACTGTATCAGGCTTTTTTTTTTGTCAGAAGAATGTAGGCAATGCACAGACCCACCATGCATATAGCCTCCCAAAAGAACTGGTCCCCAAGGAAACACATTTATACACACCCCATCAACTGTAAACAGCTGTAACTCCTAATCAAACTCCTTCTAATATTGCATTAATGTTGTCATATACTCCCTGTTAACCAGTTCTTCCTTTTTTCTTTGTTGTTTTCTAGCATACATAAAAGTGCCTTAATAGCCAGAGATTCCCTAAATTTGAGAAAATCTCTGTAATTAGGCCCAAAAGTTTAAAAAGTGCTTGTTGATGCTTTTGCTACAAAACATGCATATGTATGTATGTGTGTGTGTGTGTGTGTGTGTGTGTGTGTGTGTGTGTATATATATATATATATATATATATATATGTGTGTGTGTGTGTGTGTGTATGTATGTATGTGCTCTGATCTGATACTGTTTATCTGTATCTTGGCAGTTACTGGCCTGAAACTCTGGCTTGGTATCAGGACCGATTTGACACATTTCCTGATCTGATTCACTGATTTTTATTTTTACAGTGGATGTGTGATTTCACTAACACAACACCAATCTTACACATGAACATAAGACACAAATTTTCTTAAAGCACAGGTTCCGAACCCTGGTCCTGGAGCACCCCACGTCATGCACATTTTTCCTGCTCTAACACCTGATTCAGCACCTACTCGGCTAATTAACAGCCCTTCCTGTGTTGAGGGAACCGTGTTAGTGCAGGTAGAACACTGCAATGTGCAGGACCAGGGTCAGAGATCTGTGTCTTACAGTATGCTGCTATCATGTTTGTGAAGTTTCACATAATTTGGCTGCAAAATCTTGCAGAAAGCTGACTTCCTCACTGTGTGGATGGAAAGGCATTGTGTGTGTTCTTATGCTTAAACCGCTGATGCAGTTGTGTGATCGTGTGAATGCTTTTTATGTTTAATTTGAGATGAGAATGCAAAGTAAATATTTTAATAGGCGATTATTTATGCGAACTCATTGACAACTAATGGCTTAATCAGCTAAACTATAAAGGAGAATGCCTGTAACAGACATCATCTGGCACTTTTTTCAATAATATAATGAACCTCTCAGGAACAATGTTTGACATTTCTTTACTCTACTTACTTTCTCATCATGGACCAATCAAATGATTTAATTTCCCCTGTTGCCAATAAGAAGAGCTAGTTTAAATGAGTAATAAGGACTTTGATGAAGAATGATCAAATTGTTTTATTCAAAAACAGCTGCACTAAATCACACAGATGTTGCCTCATCATTAATTTTATTAGGCAGAACGTATCCAGCATCATTAAAGTATGAAATTGCCAAACATGTTTTACTACTTTATCAAAAAATATCAAGCCTCTTCCATGAAATGTAATGAGGCTATAACATCAAACAAAAGGAGTCATCCATATGCTGCTGTTTGTGTATACTGCATTGTATCGTTCTTTTAATTAATTTGAATGAAACTATCAGTGTTTTAGGTATTTCTTTTGAGTTCTCTCTTGACGCTGCTATCATTCAAAATTCTGTCTGCAATATATGAAGTCTCACGCTTCACCTCTGTGAAGTTGGCATCCCATATGATGAGAACGTGAATAAGATTAGTTTTATGCATTCAAAATAAAAAATTGTGCTCAAACAATTTTAGAGAAATTAACTGATAAATGACTAGCCCTAGCCCTAACGTAAGAAGTAATGAAGCACATATGTTTATTTTGCATGAACAAACGATGAACGCACAAATCAGACGTGCTTGGAGTCATTTGGGCGCTATTGGGTGATGTCACGTCATAAAAACATTAACGGTTAATTTCTTTAAAACTGTTTAAGCACAGAATTTAATTTTGAGTGAAAATGAATGACAATACTGCTGTTCGTTCTCATTATATGGGGTTCCAACATCGCAATGCTTCCTGTTTGCTTTTAAGGGACAAGAATGTATGTTGAAATTTCACATGAACTGTGCAACAACATTAAAACTTTTCTCTGCATTAGTGTGACCGCTCTGTCCGGTTGCTTGTTATTTAAGCAGGAAGCAAGTGAGTGTTGCAAGTGAGATCAGTTGGTCTGTTTTGTTTTTTTGTGGTCTTAAAAACTGCCTTAACAGTGCTGGGCTTGGAAACAGTTTTGTTCACAGCTCAAGGAGGTGGTGCTGCTGCTGTCCCGCCGCTTTCACTATTATGTTACATTCTATTAAGAGAGCGACACCTATGCACTCTTACATTATAACACTTTCTGTTCTGTTGGCTCAGAGAGTGTGCAGAGAGTGCAAGTGATGTAGGTGTAAAAGATGAAAACCGATATCTGATGACAAGCTACGCAGGTGCAGTGGACGTGTGGGTGTGGGTGTGGGTGTGGGTGTGGGTGTGGGTGGGTGGGTGGATAAGTATTTGGATGTTTATGAACGAGTGAGAGAAAAATGACGAGGCATTTTCATTCACCTTCAGTTAGCTGGTCTAGAATATCAGATGATATAACACCTTCCAGTCCACATTGATCACCACTATTGATGTTCAGTATTCATGCAAACATGCTGGTGTTTCTCTCCTGTCAGCCTGGTGATAACAGACACCTACATAATACCTCGTCTTTTATTCTACACAGCTTAGACAGTGCAGTTCTACCGCTGGCAGATACAAAAGATTAAATATACTTTGTTCAGAGTTATTGCAACATCGTCAGGTTTTGATCTTTTTGTGGGATTGATGGATTTCTGCCATTGAGAGATATTGAGAGAGATGTGCCTGTCATGACACATACTGCTACCTGAAAGCTGTTTGTTTTGCAGTCTTCTCCAGCATACTTCATGCTGCCTCCCCCATAGAGTTCTTCTGGCTCCGTTTTTCCTTTTTACTGGCAGAGAATCGCTCTAATGAGTGCCAACCAGCCACAAAAACAAAACATATTTTCCTTGCAAAGTGAAAGATTCATGATCTGTTCAGGATTTGGAGCAATAAGGAAAACTTGCAGCTTAATGAGTGTTAACCCTGTGGCTTAAACTGGCTCAGAGGTATACATGACGATCATTATATAAGACGATCTATTGGGATATTCAAAACACATTACTGTTATTGTGGCCAGTTAGTTATATTGTTAAATCCAACATGTATAAAAACAGCAAAGTATGAAGGACAGAACTGCATTATTAATACCTGATGTAAGCAAGTGTATCGAAATGAAAGAAAAACAGGGGATGGAGATTGAACATAATGTAGAAATAGTCTGAATTTAACTCTAACCCCAAAAAGGACCAGATTGGCTTCAAATTACATTTTGTGTGCATTTTAAGATACAAATATACCTTATTTTAATCGGTCTAAAAAATTGATCACTTGCAAATCTACACTTAAATAAAATAAAAAAAAAAAAGGCTGAATTTCAAATGAAAACAAAGAAACAAAAAAATCTCAAGCTCAAAAAAACTCAACTGTAATAAGAACAATACAGACAGTGGTCAGGGTCTGTGTATGTTTCATTCAGTTTTTTTGCTTCAGAATGTACAAAACGAAACATGCAAACAAGATAATCAAAAGTATTATAGAAAGCTCTCATTTTCATTGGGTTTTTTTTTTGGGTCTAAAATGAAAGAATGATCTTGATTGAACAGGATGCATCTCAGCAGTTACTAGGTAGATTACATTTTGCCATTAGTGCCTCATGCACTGCTAATGTGGATCACTCCATGCTTTTTAAAAACAACAAGAGGATGATTGTGAAGCAAGATGACAAATAGGCTAAAAAAAAAAAAATCAGTAGGATTTGCCAGGTGCTGCAATTTAGGAATATTTGTTCCCTTTTTGTCATATCTTTTGAAAACTGAGTAAGGTTTCGGTGTACACGTCTTAAGAAGAACTAGTAGAATAACTGACTTGTACTTCTAAGTCGACTCTGTTCATGCTGAAATGTACTGCAGTGAACTTTTTTTTTTGCTTTTGGATTAATGAATATTAGTTCTAAACTTTGTGTGATAAACCACGTAGAACAATTAAGAATGTGTCAACATTGTATTTTTTAACAATCATTGTAATGAAACCAATTGTTTTAGTCCCTGTCGAGAGAAAACAGAAATCAAGTGTTTTGCTGTTTTAATTTTAAAATCAAAACGAATGTAACGTACATGGACTTAGTATTTCGCTTTGAGAAGCAATTGGGTCAGATGGATACGATCATTGTTTAAGACAATATAATAACCCTGTAAACCTGGCAGAATGGTTGGAGGATTATCATGAGGAGGTAGTGCTTGAATCTGGAGTGTCTGATCTGTGTTGTAACAGCCTGCAAGCAATTTTTTTTCTGCGAGATTTGCAGTTAGATGAGACGAATTCAGGATTAATATATCTGAATGATTTAGTTAAAGTAGATGATTGATGATACACGCAAGCTTAATGTGCAAACACGTCTTTGTTACTTTTGGATAATGGTTACATAGTTCTGTGGGGTTTCAGACAGCTCGGATTTCTATGGAAGCAGAAGTAGCAGAATCCAGCTCCAGCAGGCACAAGCAGTCAGGATGTGTCCTCTCCGTGGAAAGAATCAGGTTCTGACCTAAACAAGCTGTCAGTAATTCGGCTCACACTCAGACGTTAGGGTCCTGTAGTGAGATGCTGAATAACTGCGAGGATTTCGTCATGTGTGGTGATAATTCTGCATTTGAATACGTTGGCACTACAGCCTTTGTCCAGCATGTGGATTTGGATAGTTGTTTTATTTGTGTGTGACGATATGTTTACAACAATTTGCTTTTAGTTGCCTCTTGTGGATGTCTAGCGACCGCTACTTGCACTGTCGCTTGTGGGCGTGCCCTGTGTAGCATTGTTTTTATGTTCTAGTGAGAATCAGAAGTTGT
This sequence comes from Parauchenoglanis punctatus, assembly GCA_030068025.1. Taxonomy (NCBI): domain Eukaryota; kingdom Metazoa; phylum Chordata; class Actinopteri; order Siluriformes; family Auchenoglanididae; genus Parauchenoglanis; species Parauchenoglanis punctatus. Next base: position 4,963,579 of record JAQQZU010000001.1, on the reverse strand, counting down.
GTGTATGTATGTGGAGAGAGTAAGAGGGAGATGTACACCAATCAGCCATAATATTTAAACTACTGACGGGTGATGTGAATAACATCGATTATCTCGTTACAGTGGCACATGTCAAGGGGTGAATATTATTAAGAAGCAAGTGAGCAGTCAGTTCTCAGAGTTGATGTGTTAGAATCAGGAAAAATGGGCAAGCGTAAGAACCTTAGAGATTTCGACAAGGGCCAAATTGTGATTGCTAGATCAGAGCATCTCCAAAACTGCAGGTCTTGTGGGGTGTTCCCAGTGTGCAGTGGATAGTACCTACTACAAGTGGTCCCAGGATGGACCTTGGCTAAGGAGGCTCATGAGCTGTATCTGTATGATTTTATGCATTGTGCTGCTGTCACATGACTGAATGATTTGAATAGCTACATAAGTGAGCAGGTGTACAGGGTTTATACAGGTGCATGTATAAATAAAATTGCTGGTTTTATTTACATGCTACGTGCTCGGCATCATACTATCTCTGTTGGCAGATTAGAAAAGCACGCTCGCTGTAATAATTACATACACCGGCCAACGATCTTTGCTGCTTCACCCCAAGCACTTGTATTTTTTGTAACATCTATATACGCGTTTATACAGTTCTGTATAACAGGATCAGATGAAACAATAATGCTAAGTTTTTTTTTTTTTATTGCATTTTTGTGTTAAATAGCAAGTAGGAATGAATTGAGTGAGGAGCTGTGGAAACATTAGACCACATGTTTTGTATGATCGGTCTGAGGAATCATTTGATGAATGCTTGGATTTGAAGCTTTGACACAACGTACTTAATTTGCATAGAATAGACAAAATATTATTTCTGCTGTCACGTTGTTGTTTTCCAATGTGGCTGAAATCATGGCTTTGTATGGTATTTGTATGTAGAAAATGAATGGTCACCTGTCCTGTTATCTGTTAGTGTGATTGTTAAAAGTAAACTACAAGTATTGTTCCTAAAACCAGAAGCTGGAGATTGATCTGCACTGTGGAAACTGTCTGAATCACTTCTCCTATCTAAACAAGTACATGCTTAGCTTCTAATAATAAGATATTGTACGGCGTACACGGGGCTAAAAAGCTTCTTTCAAAGCAAAGTTTAATCTATTTATAGAAAGCTACAAATGAAATAAAAAATAAAAACTTAAACACTTAGAAAACAACACAAAGACTAAATTCCAAGTGAAAATTTGAGGCTAAGCCTAAGAAAAGTGTGTATTCTGTGGTTGAAATGGGCCATTGCAGTGTGCTGGGTTTGTGCCAGTCCAGAAAAGTGACGACATGTTTGTGGAAGACGAGTTCCTGAGCTGTTCCACACAGGCGAGCGGTCAGCTTCCTGCCCCAGCCTGCATGACTCGGCTTTCATTAAATATAGATCCAGCAGTGTGTAGCAGGGAATGTTGCTTGTGGGGGAAAATGGCGCAATCCCATCTGTCACGTGTCTGTGGCAGGAGCCTGGTCAATTCCAGTGGCTGAAGATGTGTTGTGATTGGCGATTGGAGCAGAGTTTTGAGGTTTTTAATATATTTGTGGGCTAGTTTAGACACGAGTTGCAGAGGGTTTTTTCCCTTTTCAGTGTCACTGTCTGTTGATCTCGTTCTCTCTCATCTGGGCTTGCATTGCCAGTGGTGCCGAAAAGGTGCACGTGTGCGGAACATGCTTATATTACATTGTGGGGACCAATTGTCCCCACAGTGTGATTAAAAACCTGTTGTTTTTACCTTGTGGGGACATGTTTCCGGTACTCAACTTAATAATTCAATAAAACTTAATTTTACTAACATCTGTGAATACAATAAAAAAATTCTTGTGTTTTTTTTATATTAATACTAATTGGTATTAATTAATAGATTAGTACAATTAATACTAATTGTATTTTTTTTTATATATATATAAATTTTTATATATTTTTTTTGGTTACTTATGGTTAAGGTTGGGGCTTTGTGTAAGGGTTAGGATTATGCCTGTAGAAGTTAATGGGTCCTCACAAAGACACACAAAACAAATGTGTGTGTGTGTGTGTGTGTTTTCCAATTTCATTGTATTGTTTCATGCTTTGTGTTTGACTTGTGTCTGCACATTGTGTGCTTGGTGTGTGGGGGCGTGTCACTGTTAGTAGGAACACTATAATGCAGTGATGAGTGCTCCCCCCCAAAGTCAAGTCAACTGGATCAGGACTGTGGCCAGAAAGAAGTCTAACAAGCTGCATACCCTAATCATGTCATTATCTGTGTTTTAGTCAGTCATTATTATATGTCGTCATTGTGTCACTTGCATCGTTGAGATACATGATTGAATCCATGTCCAGCTCTAAAATGTAAGCGCACAAGAATGATAAGAATCAATGTTCAAGTCTATCAGATGTGCGAGGAAACAGAGCTTGAAGCAGCACATTGCAGATAAAGTACATGTTCAGAAGCATGTTGAAGCAAATTCTTCCCCTCATCGCTGGTGCTTCTGATGTTTTCATTGTCTTTGCATGCATTTCATTAGTAAAACCTTCGCTTTGTTTTCTATCTGCCAGAACTTGATCGGAAAATCAGCTTCCCTACCATAAAGCATTTATTTTTTCTAAACATCTGATTAAATCTACACAGAAATGTGTTTTTTGTGATGGAACACTTCCTTGAGTTACGGGTTCTACCTGCTTTTAATTGAAGACCGCAGCTGAATGTCCTTAGTTAAATTTAAAATGATCGTATAGAACAGGCTACACATTCATGTCACAGGCTGCAAGTTGCTAACACATCTAGCTAGGCCTGTAGAATTAATTATATTTTCTTTCTGATTGTAAATGTTTGACTCATTCAGTAAATGACATTTATGTCACCTACAAAATTAGTAGTTGGATTTAATTTCTCTTTATTTATTAGATGATCTTTGGTTATTGCAAGTCTTGGGTACTTTGTTTTTTCTATTACCAAAAAAAAAAATCAATGAATAAAAGTGGAATACAACCCTGAAGTCACATAACGAAATGGAAAATCGCTTTTGTTGATTGTAGTTTGTAGTCTCTTGTTGGTGTGTACCAGTTGCAGTGTTTTTTTTTTGTTTTTTTTTCTTTCTTTCTTTCTTTCTTTTTTCTGAGAAACAGTAGTAGCTGCAATGGAAATGCTTCTAAAACTAACTACTTAAACACAAATTAAATAATACTCTAATCCATGTGGAAAAACTGGTTGTTTGATTTACATGTGCTAGACTTGATACTAGCGTTGTTGGCAGATTAGCAAAGCCAGCTAACTGAACTAGCCAGAGGCAACAATAATCTCTGCTATTCTTTTTAAGCTTTATTTGTCTTTGTAATGTCTCTGTACATGGTTAATGACGGGGCATATCTGAGAGACTGAAATGAAACCATTGTTATAAGTTAACTAATGTGTTACTTAATGTAAGTTAAGGGAAACCTAATGTGAAGTGATATCAGCCTTTTCATCGATCGTAGTAGATCCCCACACTCGCTGACCTTTTTCCATCTCTGGTGCTTTTCAATCAACGTGAGACATTGCACTTAAACTATAGCTTAAGTCATATAGTTATACTTTAGTCATGTTACACAGGAAAATCTACAAATCTGTAGACACGCATGCTAAACCTGTGATGGTGACGTTACATAGTAAAGGAGCCAAATGGAGCCCTGCTTCTAACTCTGTGGAAGTGCTTTAGAGTTCGGCGTGTCCTGTCCGAGCAGGAGAATAACTGTGCGGTGTGAGCAGCAGGAGTAGGGCTAAAAAGCTCTGTTTGAACTGGAATGAGTGAGAATTACTATAGATGTTTGTATCACCCCACCCTTAGCCCAAAACACACACGTTTGTTTTACTATCCTTGTGAATCTGCCTGAATCTAAACCTCACCAACCAAAATAAAACCTTTTGGCTCTTTTAGCTTCTTTTGTAAGAAAAAAAAAATGCAGTTTTTTCAAAAGGTAGTTTTTACACAACTCGTGGGGGACCAGCAAGATGTCTCCACATGGTGAAAACAGTCAGAAATGCGTATTCTTGTGGGGACACCTGGTCCTCACAAAGATATAAGAACCTGCGCGCGCGCACACACACACCCACACGCACACGCACACACAGTCTGCTGTACATGCAGTGTGATACAGTGACTATGTGGGGGTGATGCACTCTCTCAGGATTAGACTAAACAGTCTGGAGTAGCAATATGAGAACCGTTGTGACGGAGCCATGTGTAATCTACATGTGTGTCTGTGTTTAAAAAGTGTCCAAGTGTGTCTAACCCTGGTAATCATACCATCTGTCACAGGGTGCTTTACTCTGGAAGAAAAAGAAAGCCACGTTCCCTTTTAAATTAGACTTTAATGTGAAGTGGATTATGAGTTTCTTTATGTTTTTAGGCAACTTGGGACTCTATAGAGACACACGATTGTGTACATGCTACAAATGGGGATTATGGATGGACGACATGTAAGGAATAATACGTGACTAGTTGTGCTGTTATTGGGAAAATCATCAATCCTGGGATGGTGTGATGCAGCCCGACACAAAGATGAGTTACTATTACAACTATCCTGAAGTGATTCTTTTCTTTTATACTCCAGCAGTTATCATGTTTAATTTATTAAAGACGGTTTTTAGTTTAATGTTGTACTGTAGAATGTCCATAACACGAGTTAGTTTCTGTTATTACAGCTATAAACAGTTGTTCTCTTGCCAGCCAGTGGCTTGATCATGTGAGCAGCAATGCTTTTTGTCACTCTTATTAAAGTTATCTAGAGGTGATATTGCGATATTGATAACACATCATCCCATTGCCCATCCCCACGAGATATCATGTGTTATGTTCTTTTTCTCTTTCCACAATTTTATTGCACAAGTGTGACCTTTTCTCACATTAGCCTGGAATTTATGGTGTGTGAGTGTGCAAGTCTGTGAGTATGTATGGAGTTGGAACTCCATATCAGTAGTTCAGGTTTATCAGAATTTTAATGGCATTTCTATCGAGCCATGTTTTTCTATCATGTACGTAATGTTTCGTTTTGCACAGCTGTGCCATTGAACCTGGCCAAACTGTATTATAAAGATATTATTGTAAATGCTCAGTATAATACAGAAGCCTTAAAAGGCCATGGATTTACTATTTTATTCAGCCTGTTTTCTCATGATCTGTTTGTCATTATCACAACATAACAAATGTTGTTTTCTCGTGACAATGAATTTTTAATGAGTATTTTGTTATCTCATGATCTCGAATTATTTTTGTCATTGTCATGACATAACGAAACATTGTTTTCCCATGATATCGACATCATTTTCTCTTCATCTCTAATGAAAAGCATTCCCGAAAGCATTACCAAGTCATCGTCTGTCATTCTGTGTAGCAATGTCAGAAGAGCAGGAATATACTGATCAGCACGGTACATTTCTGTTCAATCAAGGCCTGACACAGGCTGAAATATATTTGTCTTGTTGTTATTATGGTCATTAGTGTGCATCATTTAAAAAGGCAGTTAATAAGACTACAGCTTTACCACAGGCACAATGAAAGTGATCCTGATTCCATCATGAACTACACTGCTGACCAGCTGCGAGGCCCAGGGTGACTTATGGCAAAATTATGTCGTTATCATGGGAAAACAGAGGTTTGTGAGCTCCAGAAAATTGTCATTGTTTTCTCATGATAATGTTTCATTATATTCTAAATATCTTCTCATGAGAAAACAGGCCAACTAAAAAAGTGTAAATCTGTGGCCTCTTAGGGCTTCTGTAGTACAGAATCTGTAGTACAGTTAATGTTATGTAAATGAGATGTAGATGGATGGATGTAAGGAAAGAATACTAAGGGACCTGAAACAAAACCTTGCTGGACATTATGCTGCACTTACTTGGGATCTAAATCAGCACAAATAACTAACAAACACAATGATAATAAATTGTCACATCCTGAATCACATGTTGACGTAAAACACTAGGACATATCATAGGTGCTCAGTTTTATGCAAACAGGTGTCATAGCAGAATAGCAGATAAAAATGAAGAGGAGCTAATTGTTCAGTAAGAGAGGAGAATGTCCACATGCCTTTGTACATACATACATATAAAAAATGTGTGTATGCATGTATAATATGGTTTGTGCCCTGTGATGGACTGACATCCCAATTGGAGTGGTTTCTTGCCTTGCACTCAAGGTAGAAGATATTGAATTATTGCATAAAATGCAATGGCAGGATATTCAATCACAAGAGATATGAAACAGCTGATGTCTTCATATTTTGCCCTGAAACTGCAGTCCTAAAGGTGAGTGTATGTCCCTGGAGATCTGCGTCATGCTGCTGAGTTTTGTTCCAGCAAACCAACACGCCTGACTGTGGGATCCAGAAGGTCCTGAGGACATTTATAATCTGCTTTTGTTGTAGATTTTTGTGGCATTAAAGAGGGGAAGTGAGAGACACCCCTGCTGTACTCTTGATTCTGCTGGTGTGTGCATGTGAGTGTGCACATGGTGTTGTTTTGAGTGTTCTTTCAGACAAGAAAAGACTAATACACAACCTTGCACAGTCACATTAGACATGCACAAGATGGCAAAAGGAGGATGTTGACTTTGAGTCACATGTGTGAGTTATACATACACACAAAGACAAGTATATTGACTCTCCGAAGAAGAGAAGCATTATGAAAACTCTTCTCCTATTACGGAGAAGGCTTTAGCTAAAATTATTTTTTTCTGCCTGTTACATACTTGAGATCTTATCTTACGACTTAAGAAACAGTCATTATATTTCATTACGATTTGTAGGAAATGTTGCTTTTTACTTTAACCTTCCTGCAAGGATCATGTTGAATACAGAGCCAGTTTAATAAACACAGTCTGTCTGAAGACGTCTACAACCTTGCTAGCTGAGTGGGATTTCCTCACACAGTGAATGCCAGCTTTCATCAGGTTGTGAGATGGCTGTGTTCTGTAGTGAAACAAAACAAATCCTAATCAATTCAGTTTACAATCAGAAACTGAATGTCAAAATGTTCAGTGTCCCTGCTCCACGGTCAGAATTAAAGCTTTGATTTTGGAGTAGCATGAAAACTTTCATAATTTCAAAATTTCACCATGTGCAGAATTACCCAGGCTTCCACACTTTTAGGAATAGTCGCCCAGTATTTGTCCTCCAGATTAAAGCTAGAATGTGCATGCTAGATAAATTGAGAGTTTGAGATGTGCTAATCCAAATCCAAACATTTTGCAATTTGAAACATTCGAAGAACGTTAATGTTCAAATCAGATCCTGTTACTTTTCTTATTTCATTTTGAGGTTTTTTGGACACTTGTGGACACATCAGTTTCACTTCTTCGGACCAAACCGTGAGCTGGATTCAGTCCAGCTGCCGAGAGTGAAGCATCCACGCTGTGCTCTATTGATTGATTGGCATTTTTTTGATGAGAGCTGATATACTGATGAGATGCGAAATGATTGTCAGACGAAACACCTGGAGCAAAAGCGCATATCTTGGCCACCAATGTGTAATAATAATGTGTGCATATATATATTTTAAGTGCAGGTGTATAGCATTAATTAGCTGCATTAATAATTGTACCAGTGGAAGGTCCTAAGCTCCTGTCCTAAGGATAGTAAGATTAGAGGTGTGTGTGTGTGCGCAGCTGCAATAGACATCAATGGACACTTTAAAGTGTCTGTCTGTGACAGGAAGCCTCAGTTCAATTTCTTTCTCTTGTTCTCTCTCTAGGTGAAACACAGGATGACTGGGCAGGTCATGGCGCTGAAGATGAACACTTTGGCCAGTAACAGGGCCAACATGTTGAAAGAGGTGCAGCTCATGAACCGTCTCAGCCACCCCAACATCCTCAGGTTCATCCACCACACACGCTGCATCTAGAGATGTTAACTGGAGATTCTAACATTCACATCTACGTCTAACCACATCAATATAGACTTTACTTATAGGTATGATTAGGTAAAGAAAGTATTTTCTGGACGATAAACAAGGATTCTAGCCTGAATCTGAACCAGATTGTTCAGTACTTTTTATCTGTGGACAAGAACAGTCTACTTTAGACCATTTGATTAATGGTGCAAAAAAAGAAAAGAATTTGTTATGCAAGAACCCTGGTGTCATGTAACTTTCATACTGTGGCTTGGTATGATTTAGTCTAGTTTTGTTTTGTCTCCTTTTTGTTGCCCGGTTCCATAAATGAAGCTTTTCTATAAAGCCAATTTATTTGCACTGTCAAATTTGGAAAATATGAACACTGTTTATGTCTGATCTCTTCATGCAACAGGATTATATGCAGATAAAGATTATCTGCATAAACATGCCTGGGAAAATGCAAAAAGGGCCAGATTTAAATCTGATCACTCCATCAGAGTCAGGAGGGCTGAGATTTAGACTGATGTTACACAACGCTATATACATCCATACATGCGTATAACAGCCAAGCACTCTTGCAGTACAATACATCATAACGCACGGTATTCTCGAAATCTGCCTTGTTCTTAATGAAGAGAATTCATATATCACACAAAAATGATTATATTCAATGTGATGATCATGCTTTCCCTAAAACAACTAGAAACATGGAAGCCCACTGGAAAATTTTCATCAAGTGTGATTTGCTGATTTGTATGTTACACACGGTCAGCAATCAGATTTCAGGCTCATTTGACTAGAAGTGTGAATGTATGTGGTTAAATCTGGTCAGGATCCAAGCCAGATATATGACGCACATAAACGGGGGAAGTCCATCTTTATAAAGTGGTTATACAATACGATTGATGCTGAAACTCTATAAGGGCATTTATTGTTTGATCTTTTGCACTAGTATGTAAATTTACTTTAATATTCTATCTTTACACAGTGGTTATATAATATGTTTGATGCTGAAACCCACCTTATTTGTCTGATCTCTCGCACTATTATGCCAATTTCCACTGGTGTGGTGGTGGGATTTCCCATTTTGTGTTGGCTCTAATTTCCCATAATCTCTGGGTAACTGCTAGAGTAGCACACCTACAGTGTACACTAAAGTTGTTGTGACAAAGTCTTTTGTGCCAACAATTGGACTAATGCATACAATGCTCCACTTTATTCACTAGACTGCTGCATATAGAAAACAAATCTCTTTCTATAGATCAGAAAGTGCTGTGTGTAGCTCTTTATAATTTAAACACTTGTCACTTGCAGCTGATTTCCTCTAACAATCAGTCATCTCTTTAAGTATTTATTCTCTGTATGTACTGGTGAGGATTACACGTACTGACACATTCTTCACTCATTGTGTTGTGCATTAAGAGTTGGAATCATGCCAGGGCTGCAGTTCAGCCATAGCTCCTAGTGTACAAAGTATACTCCTAGTGTAGCTTTGGATTAGTGAGCAGATACGGCAGCTAATATCCGTACTGACGGAGCTGCCTTCCAATAACATTTGGTTCCCATAACCTGTTTCAGCTTGTACCGTTTTGTTTACACACCCACATTATCTTTGTGGTCCTTCCTGCAAGAACATGTTGTGGGTTAAATTCTTGTGTTCCTATGAACATTTCTTTCTCTTTCTCTGTTTGTGTGTGTTTTTCCCTCAGGTTTGTGGGAGTGTGTGTACATGAGGGACACCTCCATGCCCTCACAGAGGTACATTCACTTTATGGTTTCACTGTACACACTTTCACATTAAATCAGTACAGAGTGGAAAACCAAAGCAGTCGTGTATAAGGTTTCACTCGAGACATTTTAAAAGAGCGCTTGATTGAAGATTATCACATGATGTAAAATTTCAGCATTAAAGGTTCAGTTTGTCATTTATAGAGCTCTGCTGCACCAGCTCTCTGCAGTAACTAATAGAATATTGGCTGCTTCCCAGTAACTAATGCCCTAAGTCTCCTGAGCTTACAGTTTTCAGCATGTTCCCTCCACCTAATAGTTTTTTTTAGGATCAAGGTGATGAGTGGGTACACAGGTGCTTCCTACATGCCTTTTTTGGCACCTCCCCAGAAAGTAAAAAAAAAAGTATACAGTATGTTTATAAAAATCTTGTATCATATGTAACATATGTGTGATGTCCTGGCACAAGCATTCACACTTTGACATTTTCTGCTACAAATATCGATTTGAGCACTACATACTTTGTTAGACTGTTTCTCTTTTGCATGTATCTCAACCACAAGCAAAGTTCTAGCATTTTAAATTGCATTGCAAGATTTGCAATGCGCCTGCAGCGCAGGAGCGTCGCAGACACGTCTGACAGCTGGTTTCTGATTACAAGCTTAATTCATCAAGATTAAGTCTTTTTCGCTATGAAATGTGGCTGTCCAAAAACGTGATCCTAAGTGTGGCTTACACTGTGTGAGGAAATCACACTTGGCTATCAAGGTTTTTGACATCTTTAGGGAGATTCTTTGCAGAAGGATGTGTTCTGTCCAACCCCATGCCTCACAACTAGGCACCAAATCAAGTTGCTTTAAAATGGTGCTTCTGTGAGTATTTAGGAAATAAGTTCATTCCTCTGTTCTTGTTTCCTTATTTAACGTCTTCACAGGGAGGACCCAAGACAAGAGTATGGAAATCAAGAAAAGGAAAATAGAAAACACAAATAAGGAAATTAGTAGCACTTGATGATCTGATTTCACCTTAATTAGTCTACCTTCTCTGTGCGTTATGAGGAGTTATTAATGTGTAAAGGGGCAGAGCTGAGCCACTGAGCTGGGTTGTGATTTTTTCTAAACCTCTGTGCGTATCTTTCCTCTGTTTAGTACATTAATGGTGGAAACCTGGAGCAGCTGTTGGACAGTGATGTGTTTCTGTCCTGGCCGGTGAGGATGGGCCTCGGTCTGGACATCGCACGAGGACTGCAGTACCTCCACAGCAAGGGAATATTCCACAGAGACCTCACCTCAAAGGTACACACACACACACACACACACACACACACACACACATGTGTGCGAACATTATATGGCTGTGTCCACATCCAGACATTAATGTGTGTGTATATATATATATATATATGTGTGTGTTTGTGTGTTTGTGTGTGTGTGTGTGTGTGTGTGTGTAGAATTGTCTGGTGCAATGGGAGAATGGCATTTGCACTGCTGTGGTTGGAGACTTTGGCCTGGCAGAGAAAATTCCAGACTATAGGTCAGTTAGTTCCTCTCTGAACTTCATCACTGTAATGTGTGTCTCTGTTTAATCTCATTCTTCCAACATCTTTTTTTTTTCCAGGAGTCATCTATTCTATTCTATTTTCTATTATGAAAAAAATCTACATTTTAGCTGTTAACCAGAAGAATCACTCAACCTTGTTACCTGAACACTTCACCCTTATAAAACATTTGGCATATTCCACATGCTCAACAGGAAGATGAGGCTTCTGAATTTCCTGAATATCATGAGAAGAGGAAAATCGGGCGAGAGAGGGCGAGAATACACATGAGAATGCGATTGAGAAAACAATTAAATAGTTTGATTTGTGGAGTCAAAATGACAGTCACAGAGATGACCCTTTCAGATTGTTATGCTGTGTTAAAGACTGGAATATTGTATATGGCAAACTGTATTATAATAATAATAATGCATAATAAAAAGTTAGATTTCTGAAGTCCTGATCTGCTTCAGAGCAGGGAGAGAGGGAATGGAAGTGTTCGGGAACAAGACGAGAGAGAGCATGCTTTTCGGGTAAATTGGCGGTGTCTGTAACTGCTGTGTGTTTGGTTATACAGGATGATCAGCCAAAGTGAATTGCTCCTTGCAGAGATGATGTGTGTCTCTGCTGCAGGCTCAATTTTCTGATAGTTGCTCATTGAACGTTTAATAGTGGTATTTTATGGCCTTGACATTTACTTTTAGAGACTGTACTCACTCTTCATCTTCAGACTTTCCCTTTACATTTAATTAGAAGCATGCACGCATGGAGCAGCCCCCACAATTATATAATACTGTTGCTACTCAGGCAGCTGTGTGTATTTTGAGTGTCACTCATGTTCCATTTCCGTTATGTGTTTGTGTGTAACTTCCTAATGTTTTTATAAGTGTGTATTACTGGTGTGTGCATACTAGCAGTGCTTCTTCTGCTAGAAAATTTTGGCCTTTCTTTCGTTTATATTTGTTCACAGTCGTTTGGCAGTATGTGTAATTTAGAGGTGTCTCAAGTAACAGATACTCTGTTCTGAAGAGTGTGTGTTTGTGTGTGTGTTTGTGTGTATGAATGCATTAGGGGGGGTTAGATGCGAGATTTTTTTGGAAAGTTTTCCTAATAAGGTCAAACTATTCCAGCATGAGGCTGCAGACTGGCACTGTGCCTCCACCAGTACTTCCCCAAACACTGTTTACTCTGCAACTTTCATACCCTGAAAACACTTTATTCACACCCCTCTCTCTCTCTCTCTCTCTCTCTCTCTCTCTCTCTCTCTCTCTCTCTCTCTCTCTGAATCATCCTTCCTCTTTTGCCTGCTCTCCCCTCTCTTTTGTTTCCTCTTTCCTGCTTCTCTCTCGTGATCGGTGATGTTGCTGGATTTATTTATACTATCTTATTGAACCAGTCCAAAATATCTCTGAGGAAGACCTTTCTGCAGATTCCGGTTGCCAGATATGGTGATTGTGGTGATTGCTATAGCAACAGTTTTGCTTCACTTTCCAAACAAACATCTTCACAGATGCTTACACTAAGCATCTAAAACGCCCACTAAGGGCAAACTGCTGAATTCACAAGTATAGTTTCACATCTGTCAGATCAGTGCAGGTGATACTGCCAAAACATTGTATCTTATTATTTAAAGATGTTTTGTGTATTATTGACTTTCATGATGAATTTTCATGAAGTGCAGTATGCATCATGATGTGCTACTTCTATGTTCTCCTTCTAGCTTTAGCCATACAAAACAAATTCTTTTTTGAAGATTAGAAAAAATATAATGTAAAAAGGAACAAGAGGGAAATTTGTGATGTCATTTAGGTCATTTCATGTGAGTAACAGTGGAGTAGAGTGATGGTGATGGATGCGGTTTTAAGCAAAAGTTTAAGCACCCCGGGCCAAATCACATATTTTATTGCTTTTTTAAACAAACAGCTGTAAGCAACTCCTGCAGCAGGTGTTATTGTACCGTTAATTTATATTGCATGAACTTAAAAAAAAAATAGAACTTGTTAGGCCTTAATTCACTCATTAGAACTCATTAGGCAGGCCAAGATTGGTCATCAGGAATAGCAATTTCAAAGTGTAATGAATTCTTTCACTCTTCAAACCTTGTGGTAGTAGCTAACCGGGGATCTGAAATTGAAGTTAATTTGTTGTGTACAATGCAGGGAAAGTGCTCCCATTTTCCACTATCCAAAATGCCATTAAGAAATTGAGTTAAGGGGAACTGTGGAATTCAAGGTCAAGAAAACTTTGAGCGAACTGCCTGTATGATAAAGGCAATGCAAAATCCTCACATGACAACAAGTGCCTGCAGGAAGGTTCAACTGACTCAGAAGTAGTGGTGCACCATTCTACTCTGCAACAAACAGGATCTGCCTGAAGAAAACATCACCTGTGACCTCATCACGAAAATGTACTTCTGAAGTATGCAAGCAGTATCTAGATACAAAAGAAACATTTGGAAACAAGTGCTGTGGTCTGAAGAAATAAAAATGGAACTTTTAGAACACCAAAGCTATATTTGGAGACTAAGAGGAGCAGCATTTGATGAAAAGTACGCCTTGGAAACTCTTAATCATTGAGATGAACCTATTATGATTTTGGGGTTGTGTGGCAGTCAGTGGCACATGAAACATTGCACAGATAGATGGAAGAATGGATTTGCCAGTAAATATCAGTAAATTCTTCTAGGGAATTTGACACTGCCAGTCAAGAAACTGAACCTCCAAACAGATTGGGTTCCATAACAGAACAATGATCCAAATGGTACCTTAAAATCCTGCATTAACTACTACAAGAAAAGCAAGCTGAAGCTTTTGCAGTGGTCATTACATTCCTGACCCTGACGTTGTCTACAGAAACACATTCTTCAATTCTTAAACAAGAATAGAAAAAAAAAATCCTAACTGGTTACAAAAAGCTTTTGAACTACAACAGGGATGCTCTGCCTCAGGTTGTTTTTGATTGGCTGATTATTAAAAATTCAGCTATTATGAACATTTGAATTGAGACATAATGTACAACACATTGCACTGCAACAGTAGTCATGTATTTGACATCTACTGAAAGTCCTTTTTAATGCAGCCTAAAAATCATCATCAAATTAAACCTCTTGGTTTTGCTTTCTTTTTCTGTTTATAGTGATGGCCCACAGAAGCAGCCTCTGAGCATCGTGGGCTCTCCATACTGGATGGCTCCTGAAGTCCTCAGAGGAGAGCAGTATGATGAAAAGGTAGAACGAGTCACAATGTCCAGTGACAAAAGCTGCATTATACTCTGTAGACCTTATAAAAATGCCAGAATTATCACTGAAGGACAAAAACTGCAACTTGTCACATCTCTTAAGCTTTTATTCATTTTAGTAAGTTTATTACTGTTGCTGTGTGTCTGTGTCTGTCTAGGTGGATGTTTTTGCCTATGGCATTATCCTCTGTGAGATCATTGGTAGGATTCAGGCAGATCCAGACTTCCTGCCCCGCACAGAGGCAAGTCAAACCTCATGTTTCTCCATTTCAGAACTCAGCCTTCAGCTGGACCCAGAGGCAACAGTGGGAAGTTGCAGAGAACATCATCTGTATATAAAATCTTATAGGACAACAATTAAAAACTTATATAAAGTCTTGTATAACAACAGGGTTTCCTGTTGCTGTGTGACCTGTTCTACTGTGCTTGTTTATGTGGTAAAGTCAAGGACTTGGTGTATTATCTGAGCTTTATGTAACTAAAATTGGGTCAAATCCTGGCCTTATTTAAAGAAAAGTTAAGTATGGCATTTTATAAATGCTATATTGATAGCATATTAAGGCTGTGCAATATGACACAAATTTCATATCCCAATAACGATACATATCATAATATAGCACGTTTAGCACACTGTAAATTCAAAGAATGAGTTAATAAACAAACCTATTTCTTTAAAAGAAAAAAAACAGGAATGTAGTATTTTTAGATTATCAAAATAATCAGAAAAGAGTTAAATAATAAGTAAAACCTGGTATAAATGCATATTTTGATAAGGTTGTTGTTAACAAAACATTTTGATCCAAAATAGTAATACTGAGCGTGAAAGTTATTTCACACATGCGTCCTGGTATTAATGAGAACATTAATTTCGTAATAAACAATATGCTTACCTGTAATTTGGCTTTTGGGAAAAAGTCCACCTCTAATCTGTTATCATCAACCAGGTCTGTGATAACATGGCCGTGGAAGCACCTACAAGCCTGTTATTCGGAACAACAGCCGTGGCCGCATCCTAAATAAACTGTCCATATGACAAAAAAAAATGCCATGAAGAGTGTGATTTGCGACAACAGAATTAATGAAAAGACCATAATATGAAATGATAGATGTTTTTCTATCATCACATGATATATATAGTCACATCACACAGCTCTGTGGCATATTGTTCTTAGATGAATCCAGCATTGCTTCTTCTCAGCCTTCAGCTGTAGTTGTTCTAGTATCTCAACTCAGGCTTGCATAATTCATCAGATTACTTTATCCAAAACAACAGAATCCAATTCAGTCATCTGAATGTTAAGGTCCCAACAGTGACATTGCAGTGCTGACTGTAATATTAAATATTAATGTACATCTTCGAATATATTATTATTTCTATAATAACTACTTGCATAAGGAATTACATGCTATAGGGTTAGTTAGCATTTTTAGAAGTCTCCAGTGTCAATGATGTTTATAAATCAGTGGTAAAACAGTTTGCTTGATTTTATCCAACATTATCTTCTAGATGTGTCTTCAAGTTGGAGGAGTTTTAGGTTACTTTGCAAACACGGCTCTCAACTTCAGGAGAGGAAAAAAAAGATGGACTGGTGGGGGAACAATAGCTGCTATAAATAATAACAAGAACTCACTTGCATTGTGGATGTTTCACATTATTACATTAGTTACACAACATGTAACTAAAAATGAATTTAAAAAAATGCTAAAAAGTCTTTTCATTAATAAAAAAAATAAATAATTGTGGTTTTATTGGGATTGTTTCATTTTAAAGGATGCACTCTTGAATGCACCTGAATACTGGACTGAGTAGTGTTATGTAATCAGATGGTCTGATAAAGCACTTTATTGACTTGCTATCTGATTGACGTCTGACTTTTGCTGGATACAGTGGAGAGCCAATCACATTTGCCCAAACCTGCTTGGTTTATAATCCAGGACAAAGTTTATTGTCGATCTGGCATTTTTTTTTTAATTTTTTTTTTCATTGCTGAGAAACGAAACTCAATGTGTGTGAACTAAGAGTGTAATCTGGCTGTAGTTTTCCCCATTTGAACTCCAAACACCTGTGTAGAGTATGTTTGTATATGCAAACTTTGCATTATTCATGCATGCGTGTGCACAAAACCATTTTGAAAGTAGCCTTGTTATTAAAGGTTGTCTCTTTTCCCCACAGTTATTTATCATTAATTATAAAGGCACTACAGTGTCAAATAAGAACCTCAAATAAGGAGAGTGTACTGAGCCAGTATATTTAGTGCCTAATTGTGGACTGTATGCTCCCCTAGTGGAGGTCACTGTAGATTCTTGGTGTGTGAAGTGCCCCCTGTTGGTGACTTCTGCTATTACTAATGCCAGAACTACTAGTGGTGCTGTGTCAAAGGTAAAAGTGTGAATAAATTGAGCCTTTTTGCCTGTGATTAGCAGAACTGCTCTGTGATTGTCTGTGCATGTCACGATCTATGTGCAGGATTTTGGTCTAGATGTGGATGCTTTTCAGCCTATGTCAGGAGAATGTCCCCCTGCTTTCCTCAGCCTAGCAGTCACCTGCTGCTGTGTAAGTTTTTCTTTCTTTCTTAGACACATGCACACAGATTTCCAAGTGAGTATTCACCAACAGAAACACTCTACAGATAGGTGACAAATTAGTAAGGTATCCATTACAAGCCACCAGAACAGCTTCACCACAGCTTGACATCAAATCTACAAGTCTCTGGAATACTACTAGAGCAATGATGAACACCATTCTTTCAAAAGATATTCCTTTAGTTGGTGGTTTTTAATGATGGTGGTGGAGAGTGCTGTCTAACACACAGCTCCAAAATCCCCCTGGAGTGTGAGGTCACAGTATATGATTTACATCATTTCAACCTCATCAAACTATTTAGTGAGTATTTTTGCTGAGTCATCCTGAAACGGCCCATTCCCCATTAGGATGAACATGTTTCAGCATAAGATAAAGGTGATCCGTCAGAAGAACTTTGTATTGAACTTTAGTGACCCTTTCTCCTTAAATTGACAAGTGAACCCAAATCAAGACAGTAAAAATAACTAAGTGCCCCCTTAGCAAAACAGAGGCACTTTTTATCCTTTGAGTTGTCACCTTTTTGTAGTTTAAGTTAATGTTTGAAAGCTTTGGAATATTAAAACCCTGTTTACACTTGGTATTACAATGTGTCTTTGGTGATCTGATCACAACTGGACAGCACTAAATCCAAGTGTAAACGACCTCCAAGACACATTCAAGATGCATTTACTCGCGTTTGACCACATTCCTTCCATAGTGTAAACACTAATGCATCCTGATGCATTCGCAAGAAGGACAACAGGAAAAATGTCATTTTTGCAGGACGTGGTGGTTGTTTTGGTAACAGCTCAGCATGCTAGAAAAAAAATGGAGAGGCACACTAATGTATTTGGTTGAATTGCAAGAAAATAATGACTATGTTTCAGGTTTAACGTTTTAACGTAACTGTGCATGGGGACCTTTGACCTGCTAGCAGACGTGATGTAGGCAGTAATCTGAACAAAAGTGGTCGGCTGGACAGCTTGGAGATACACTACCAGTCAAAAGTTTGGACACACCTACTCTTTTTCATAGGTTTTTCTTTATTTTTTTTGCTTTCTACG
>JAQQZU010000001.1:4923121-4945491 GCA_030068025.1 Parauchenoglanis punctatus | reverse complement strand
AAAGAGAAACAACAGTCCATCATTATCCAGTCTCTTTTAAAGTCATAAAAATAAAGAAAAAATTGAATTAGAAGGTGACCCCAAACTTTTGACCGGTAGTGTACATGATACACACAGGTGTAGACAGTGATGTGTCTTGGCTTGTGACCTGATTGCCCAAGGTGCATTTTATAACCAATTGTAACCAGGGCCTTTGTTAGACGACATGATATGAATGTGATTTTCTTAACCAAATAAAATCCTTTGGAGGAAAAAATACTTACTAATATTTTATAATGATTTATGTTTAATTTCTAATTGAGTTTGTAATGTGAACATGAATGACCTCTTTTCTTACCTCAAGTAACTTTGGCCACAAAGTTTAAAAAATTTCATTTTTAATACACTTGTTAGAGGGCTAAAACATCTGTGTGTTGACTTTTGTTTGACTATGTGAAGTTTGAATGACATTTATTCTGACAGCCATAATATCTACTTATTTTAACATCTTGCCCACCCCCAGATGAAGCCACAGAATCGCCCTCCATTCTCTGAGATAGTGTGTGAGTTGGAGAAAATCAGTGCTGAGCAGCAGGTGGTACAGATGGTGCCTGTGGAGGGTGAGTCTGCAAAAAGATCTATTCTCTGCCTATTAAATATGTACTTTCTCAAGGAAAAAAAAACATTGTCTGGTAGGTGTGTGTATTTGTGAACATGTGCATAATTGTGTCTTTCTACTGAGTAATGGATTTCATGGTGTAACCACCATCAGTTACAGTTACACCAGACTCTGTGCCTGTAATATGGGGAAGGGGGTTAACCCAGTTCACTGGGAAACATTGGTTCGTTATAGACCATCTCAATTAGAGAACTAAAAGGGAAATCTAACTCAATTAGATTACTGAAAAGGTGCTACGACTGAAAATGGTATAAAATTGGTACTTTTTTTTCCCCAGATCAAAAAATGTGTACAGGTTCGAGGAGTTAAATTGTATAATCAAATTGATATGCTGTCAATCTTTAAATGTTGCTTTAAGTCAAGGGTTTTAAACTAAGAATTATTTGTAACTACACAATATGGCCAAAAGTTTGTGGAAACCCGATTATCACACCCATGTGTGTTGTAGAACATCTTATTCCAGAATTTGTCTCCTTTGCTGATATAATAACCTCAGCTCTTCTGGGAAGGCTTTCCACTACATTTTGGAGTGTGGCTCTGGGGATTTGTGTTCACTTCGCCGCAAGAGCGCATCAGTGAGGTTAGGTACTGATGTGGGGGTGAGGAGACCTGGGGTGCAGTCATGCATAATCATTCTAAACCTGGTCAGTGGGGTTGAGGTCACGGCTCTGCGCAAGCCACTCAAGTTCTTCCAATCCAACCTTGGCAAACCATGTTTTCACAGATCTTGCTTTGTGCGCAGGGGCATGGTCATTCTGGATCAGGCTTGGACCTCTTGGTTCCATTTAAAGGAAATCTTAATGCTACAACATACAAAGACATTCTTTGTAATTGTGTTCTTTCAACTTCCTGGTAAAATATGTGGGTCTTCCCCAAACTGGGTGTGATAGTCAGGTGTCCCCAAACCTTTGATATGTAGTGCATAAGTATGTGGTAGCCTTATTGAGGTAAATATTCATCCAGACAACACCAATCTCCAGCAAATAACTGCGACCTAATGATTGTACAAAGAGTTCGCATTGATATGCCAGACCTCTGTTTCGATATATGAGTTTGTTGTTTTTTTTCTTTTCCAAATTCAGCTGAACCAGTTATGCCTAGTTCCGGGTCCCTGAGTGAGAGAAGGTCGTCTTTGGATGCCATAGTGGAAGATCGTCTGTTCTTGAGTAAATCAGATGTGTTATCTCCTGTCCAGAGCACACCAGCACGCGTCAACCCCTTCTCCCAGAGGCATGACCTTAACGGTGGCCGTATTAAACTTTTTGACACACCAAGCAAATCGGTAATCTCCCTCACCTTTACCCTGCCTCCACCCCCTGACCCATGCAGCCCCACTCCCTGTGGGAAAGCCCTGCCCCGATCGCATAGACGCTGCCAGTCTCTGCCATGCACACCGGAGGACATCCAGTCATTAAGAAGTAATACAGACGGTGATGCTCAACCCAGCGTAATGCCTCCGGATGCTAATGAGACGACTGCTTGCGTTGTTGCTCTTCCCAACATGGACAGTGATAGTATGACGAACATTTACACAGAGGTTGAACATGATCATGTGTTCTGTGCTCACACAGATGGTTCACATTTACTAGAGGAAAGAGAGAATGAGCAAAGGATCATAAAAGACTCAATTCATGAAGAACTGGAAGAGGATGATTGTATGGAGAAGCTTAAGGACTGTACTCATCTAACAGACGACTCTGGTGTTCCCATAGATCTTGAGTTAACGTCCATAGATCGCCTGACTGAGGTGAGTGTAGAGGAAGCTATGGACTGCATCAGCTCCCCTGATACACCATTCGATCCACCCAAACCCTTCACCAATGGCTGGAGCCCACCTGTATCAAACAGACCCCCATTTTCACCCCCTTTACCCGATTTAGACAACAACAACAGCCCTGCGCAGCCTTTGAATTTGCCAGTCAATGGTTTCCATGGTGCCACAACCCCTGTGACCCCTCCAGAGCAGGATGAGGTTATAACGTGTTCAGGCTGCTGCCTGGCAGGATTCAGTTTTCCCTCCATGTGCATCCGTCGGACACGCCAGAACCCATATAAGAACTTAAATGGTGATTCTGCTACGAGGGAGCTGCTGTGCAGAGTGCAGCCACATTCACCTCCTGCACACAGCACACACACTTAATGATGAGCTGCATGAGAATGGACACTGCACATTTTTCCTATGCCTTAAAACCTGCTGCTGTTGCACATTGCTCAGAAGAAGAAAAAAAAAGTGTTGAATTATGCTGGGGCTTATTGGGGTGTTATTGAGTTTGTCCAGTTAAAATGCCCCTTTTGTTTAACATAATTAAGCCCTTCATTGGGTTTAATGGACACTTTATTGAGAAAGCTGAGAATATTGTAAAAAGAAACCAACAAAAAAACCACATTGATTGCACAGCTGAGCTGTTAATATCAACTATAAATTTAGGAGGTGCTGCGCATTGTGTACCTAACTATGCTTCTGTGTATTTAAAGAAAGAGTCAAATCTAATAATGAGCTGTAAATTATTTTATTTTCTTTATGGGCTTTGTTGCCTTGCTTTTCTGTAACAGCACCTGAGAATCTATATATGAATGTTATTATTTGTTATTGTTTTGAAAAAATGGGGATGTAAAAGTTTGTTTAAATGTTATTTTATTAAGGACAATTAAATTGCATTAAAATATAAGACCTTTTGTGTTTAAAGCTGCTTAATTCCACTAGAGAGAGCTGTTGTCTGTCATTGTCTCTCTCTTTCTCTTTCTCTCTCTGTCTATCTGTCTGTCTGTCTCTCGCTCTCTTTCTCTCTCTCTCTCTTTCTCTGTCTGTCACTCACTCGCACGCTCTCTTGCTCTCACTCACTCACCCTCTCTCTCTGTGCTATGATGACAGTCCTGTGGCTCCGCTTTAAGCGCTTAATATGTGGTTGTGTTTTCATGTTGTTACCCATTCTGGTTAAGGTGAGCTTTTTAAAACCCTCTACTCTTCTGCTGGTAAGTACTGAAAAGAGATGCCTCTAAAAACTTGCCAGTGAAAATGGTCAAATTCTTTAACAAACTGTATTATGGCTACGGTTAAGTTCAGGTAATCCACGTAATGGCTGAGTGAAATTTGGGCATTTTTTCCATTTTGTTTCTTGGTACAGTTGATGTGATGTGGGCTGTTCTTCTAATCTCATGGGTGATTTCTTTAGTGCTGAATGTAGGTGAGTGGATTTATTTAGTTCTCTAAATTCATGTCATTTACTGAATTAAAAATGGCTTTAGGTAAGCTTGAAAAAGCTGCTTAAACAGGTGTTTGTCAATGAGTAACTGTTTTTGTGTTTGGGTGGGTGGGTGGGTGTATGTTAGGGCCCTCATTCTCTTTTTGCACAACAAGTATGAGTGTTAAGGATTTAGGCTGCCATTTGCACTGGACCTGTTCTGATGTCACAGCCACCACCACGACCTTCACTGTCCAGTCAAAGATTCAAGGGTGGGTGGGTTTTTAACACTTTCTCACACACGTGCAATAGTTGTTAGCCACAGTTTTCATTTTACACAAATTACTGTAAAAATGGCAGAGAAACCTGGGTGCACTTTAGAGGTGACTGCCATGAGGGTGGGTGAGAAAGGCACACATGTGCACACATGCTGGATGGTGGAAAAGAGACAGAAAGTGAGGAAGCAACAGCTAGAACGCAGTATGCATTGGACCTGATGTGAAACTAGCATGTGGTTTAACTCGAAGCCACAGCTGAGGCACCATCCCTGCACATTTCTTCTCTCATTGTCTAAGAAACGAAAAAAACCCTTTGTTATAGTTTCCCCTGACTCAGCCATGCCTGCGCGAAGCGGGGAGACGAGTCAAATGAGGTTTTTTGAGGAAATAGAGTACATCAGTCAGATTCAACATGCTGATGATGTTACAAGCTTTCACATCGAGTTAACACATTTTAAGCAAATTGTCACATCAGAAAATGTTTGTTTGATCAACTGAATAGTTCATCTGACCTCTAAAGTACAGTAAAATTAGATGATGAGACCAACACAATATTCTGTAAAAACCTGTAACAAAAAACAACTATCTATCTTAAATGCTTATTGCTTATGAACCGCTGTCTCTGTAATGTATGGTGGCCCGAAGACTGGAAATCCATATTTTCTATAAGCAATTTAAATAACTTTTGCTAAGTCCACATGTTTTTTTTTCTTTTATGTTCTATAAATCTTCCAGGTTATTTGTACAAGTAAGAAATAAAATAACTGCACCTTTAAGTAGAATAACTCTCATGTTTTGTAATTGATCAAATTGATTAAATTGTCTTTTGAAGGTTTTCTGAAAAGCTGCTGCTGATCGTTTTCCCAACATCAGTTTTCTAAGAATCATGCTCTTCTTTTATATACAAATTTTATAATAAATCCTTATATTACATTCATTGTAAAAAAAAAAAAAAAAATGACAGCAAATGAATATAGTCAAACATATCTAGTATTTCCCATTATAAGATAAGGCAATAAACCAAAAATATGATTACTAAGCATATTTCTAAGAATTTTTTTATTCATTTTAAGCTTCAAATAATCTTGTTCTATTGGCAGATAATTTCCTAATTTTAAGCATTTCTTTCTAGACCAACTTTTTTCTGCCATTAGAATATTAAAAGTTAAAGCTTAAAATGAAAGCTTTAAAGGCTCATTCAATCTAAAAACTTGACTACAAGTATTATAATTGAAATATTAATATAATAAATATAATATCAAAATTTGAAATATTACATAAATTTACCCACATTCAAGGTTTTCTCCCATTTGCTAATATATCTTTTTTTGAAGTGAATATGTGCTGTTCTGGGAAAACCCATTGGATGTCTCCGGCTTAATTCTGGCAAAAAGACTGCAATTCTCCAGAATTCAAAGGAATTTTTTTTTTCATTGCCAATAACATATATTGATACCTCAACTTTAAGAAACCACAAAAATATTTCAAATTGAAAATGGAAAATTCATGCCTTGATGACTATAAAGATTATTTTTGGTAATTTACCAATTTAACAAACACAGTTACTAAGTTAGTAAAAACAGTCTGCTTAAAGATGTCTAAAATCTTGCTAGCTAAGTGTGATTTCCTCGTACAGTGTCAGGATTAATCAAGTTCCTGGATAGCTATGTGTTGCAAAGAAATGGACATAAGCCTCAATCACTTTCACATTTGGTTACGATAAGTCTGTAGTTGATAAAACAATATATAGTGGAAAATGTCAAAGATTTCACCATGTGAAGGATTTTCCCCAGGCTGCCACACATACAGTGTATAAACTCACCCTCCATTTTAAAAGGAACATCTGTACACCTGTTTATTGATGCAGTTATCTAATCTGCCAATCATGTGGCAGCAGCACAATGCATAAAATCAAGCAGCTAGAGGTCAAGAGCTTCAGTTAATGTTCACATCAAACATTAGAAAAGTGGGAAAAGTGTGATCTCCAGTACCTTACTTGTGGCATGGTTGTTAGTGTTCGATGGACTGGTGTGAATATTTCAGAAACTGCTGAAATTGATGAGCTATAAAAGCAGATCATGTCGGGTTCCCCCTCCTGTCAGCCAAGAACAAGAATCTAAGGCTATCGTGGGCACAGACTCTCAGAAGCTGGACAGCTGAAGACCACAAAAAGACTAGCTGATTTTTTATTTTTTTTGGTAGTGTTAAACTGTCCAGTTGGGGTGAGTCTGTGCCAGTGATAGCCTCAGATTCCTATTCTTGGCTGAAAGGAGTGGAACCCAGTGTGGTCTTCTGTTGTTGTAGCTCATCCAGTTCAAGGTTTGATGTGTTGTGAATGCAGAGATGCTTTTCCACTCACCAGTTGTAAAGAGTGATTATTTGAGTTACTTTATCCTTCCTGGCAGCTTGAATGGATCTGGCCATTTTCCTCTGACCTCTATTATCAACAAGGTGTTTCAGCCTGCAGATCCTCCACTCACAGGATATTTTTAGTTTTTCGCACCATGTGTAAAGTCTAGAGACTGTTGTATGTGAAATTCCCAGGAGATCAGCAGTTTCTGAAATACTCAAACCAGCCTTTCCGGCACCAACAGCCAAGCTACGGTTAAAGTCACAGATATCACACTTTTTCCCCATTCTGATGTTTGATGTGAACATTAACTGAAGCAATTGACCTGTATCTGCATGATTTTATGCCTTGTGCTGCTGCCACATGATTAGCTGATTGGATAACTACATAAATAAGCAGGTGTACAGGTGTTCCTATTAAAGTAGATGGTGAGTGTACATAAATAGATAATGTACAATCACTCTTATTATACAGTGCAATCCATTGACTTGCCGTGTGTGTGTTTTGCAGGGTAGAGTGGCAGAATGTCTCTCATTGTGTCCAGATCTCCTCCTATACTTGTAATCTATCTCAGGTTTTCAAGAACACTGAACTCTTTAAGTTCGTCAGGCTGGGACTGAACCAGGGACATGGAAAAATTAACTGGACCTCATCACAGCTTTGTGACCCAGTCAAAAACCGTTTGTATCAAGACTTTATAAGGCTATTTACTATTAGCTTCTCCCTTACAATGATAGTAAGATTTAATATAAAGAGCTTTTGAAATGCTTACAATATTGCAATGGAGCACTCATCATTTCAGTAGAGGTGTGTGCAGGACTTTTTTTTTTTTTTTTAAATCCTACTCCCACCCTCTCCTTTATGCCCTCTTATTCGCTCCCACAGAATCTCTCAAAACGTTTCATCAATCCTGCCCACATTCTTGCTTGCTCCTGCCTGCAATATTTTGTAAAGAAATTGATTCTGATTTCCAAAATATAAGCAAGTAATTTACTGTAATATTGTAAGTACAGTTTCTGTAATGTGCAATGTTTGACTTTGTTGTATTTCTGTTTCTCCAGTGAATGCAAGTTTTAGCCCTCCCTCACTTTCCCTTTCTCTGGTGGAGCAGCAGCTCTCGGTGAATGTGAACATTCCATGTGCTCCGGATGCTGTCTGTCATGAGTATGAGGATTATGAGGAGGGTGATCAAGTGGATACTCTAACCTGCTGTCCTCTCACTGACTTCCTTTCTCTGAACACAACAGTGATGCTTTATAATTCACATAATTTTCAGGTGATAAACTCTGCCATGCTCTTGTTTTCTCTCTTAAAGCAATAATTCACACAGGAAAACTAAAGAAATATTAAAGCACAGGCTTTGTTATTATACTTTATTATACATGTAATGCTGAATAGCTTGAGATGACTGATAGGCCTCTTATTCGCTCTGTGCATCCTGTCTTATTAATGCATCGACATGCTTCATGTTCAAATGTTTTAAAGTAATTGAAAACATAGCAAAGCTATACAACAGAGAGTGGAAACACTAACAAATATACTATCTAAACTGCGGCTGAATGTGCTTGGAGGAGAGTGCTATTGACTTGTTTCTGCATTGTAGCATCAGTACAGCAAGTGTTCATTTGCATACCCATGAGCCCAGCTACTGCATCTTTAATGTGACGTTTAATGCTGATGTGATGGTGATTTGTCACTACTACCAGCTTTTCCACATATTATGCCAGTTCTGTGGCTAAGTGCCAGTTACACTTCTGTGCTGTTTTGTCAGTGCTTTCTGGTCATGATTCTTCCTCGTTGATGCCACAGAGCAAACTGACTTATGTATTTAGAAAGAATCGTCGTGATTAACAAGAAAAACAAGGCCATCTCTCCTACTAAACTTTTCAGATATTTTCAAGATTCCAGCTTGCAATCTTCCAGCGACAACGCAAATGTTCTTGCACCATGCTGAAGCCCATGTTTATTAAAATTACTTGAAAATCAGTTCTGTGATTCTGTTGATGTTTTTATAATGAGTTCTAGTTGTGCATGTCTTGTTATCATTACACTCATTGACTGGTTTGTCATTCTCACAGACTCGCTCTGAGATGGCGGATGTTAGTCCGTTGGCGCTGCAGTTTGTCGGGCTCACTCCAGGTCAAAAGTACTGTGTTGTCGCCCACTTTGCCTCCTCTCCCTTCTCTAACCCACAGTGTGTCCATGTCCCACCACTGGGTAAACAGCGCTCAATTCAATTCATTTTTATTTTTCTATCACATTTAACAATAGACATTGTCACAAAGCAGCAGATATAGATTTAGTTTTGTACAAGCCAGCTAGTGGTGACGGTGACACAAAGTATGCTACTCTCCCTTTGTCCCTGTAGGAATGGGTTAACACCGTTTCCTGCTTATTTTCTGCCATTTAAATTTCTTTTAAACAAAATCAATATTTCAAAAATTCCTATATTTTACTGCATTTTCTGAGCTTGTCATGACCATATTTAAGTTACTGTAATAAAGTGCTTCTTTGTGCATGCCCTTCAGAAAATCCAAATCTTTTTGTCATGGCCCTGTGTGGTGCCTTCATTGCTCTTCTTCTCATTGTGGGGTTTGTACTGAGGAGATGGTGGCCTTGGTGTGCTTCAACAGACCTCGGACTACCGAACATACTGGTATTGTATACTTCATTGCTACGATCAAAAATTGAGAGATTGGGTCTCTTGCAAGCATGAGCTCTTGGAACCTGATATCGTTCAACATTCCTGTTCATGCAGATGTCTCTTCAGGATCAGGAGGATTCTCTTGTGGACAAACCCAGACAGGCGGCCTTTGAAGAAGAGGAGTCTATTGTTTATCTCTCCATCATTTCCCTTAATAAAATGCTTCCTTCTGAGCCCCACTCAGTTTATCTACACTTGCAGAGTCTTAAAGACAGCTATTACCCCACAGCCATTCTGTGTGACCGGTTTTGTGATGGAAACGAGGACACAGATTACCACTCCAGAGATCTTGAAACAGATGGTGTTGCAGATTTCGCATCTCCAGCTCAATATCCATGGCCACGTTGGTCATCACTTCCTGCTCTCAGAACAGGAATGGTGTGTTTGTTGGGAAACTTTCTTCCTTCAGAGTGCTCAGGGATACCTTTAAGCTCAGTCAGAGTAGCTGGAGAACAGACATCCCAGAGTGAATCAGATCATTCTTTGTGATTCATTCTTTGTCACTATACAACACAACACACTATACAACACTATACAACACAACAGTGTATAGTGACGGGAATTAATTTTCAATTATATGCTGACTTAATCCATTCTGTCACTCACCCTAGCCATTCTATTTGTTTGCTTGTTTTTTTTACCCTCATTTCTGATGTATATGTAATGATGCAAGTTATGCATCTTCCAAGAGCCATAAATCCTAACTGTCCTATTTTGTATTATACATGATCTAACATATGCTTGTGATTTTTCTAGTGTTGCTCCGAATGCTATGCTTCCAACAGCAAGACCGGGCATGTTCTCACAGTTGCCTATGGATAAAAACTTTCTCTTCTGTTTTGTTTTTTATTTTTATTTTTTAAATATATTTCATTAATAAAACTGTGAAAACAATTCCTTTGTAATTTCAGACGGTCCACACTTTTGTCTTTCTCAATACCCAAAGCACCACGACCAAGCAATGACTTGGTACTGGTGTGTAAAAAGAGCTAAATATAGACAGGTGGGGGGTGGGGGTGATCATTTTCATGTAGGTAGAAGTGGTTAGCTTGGATGTTTAGTTGGGTTGGTGCAACAACCTTGCTTTTTTCTCTCTTGAAAGCTTCTCATTTTACCCAGAAACCCAAAACGTATAAACTGCTCTATCCTCATTAATGCTGTTAGTCTTTAAAGTAATCTCCTACAAATTTACATATGGAATCATTTTATGTCGCCTCAGTATTATACTGTATTTTATGTATGAATAAATCAGAAGGAAAGGCCGTCAATCTGTTGATGAGGTTAATGCAATCCAAAGTTGGTGCTGATTTTGGGATACACCCAAATAAGCAGGGTGACTCATCTCAGTAGGCAGTCATAAATCCTCAATTATTAGTTTTACCCCATGTAGACTGTTTTCTGTGCAAATATGAGAAGGGGGATAAGGGGGTACACTCACACTTAGCCTGCTGTAGCATTTTTCCCCCCTCACTGACTCATTGTTGCCTGTACTGGCTCAGTTTTTAATGGCCTGCGACTCACAATTCACTGCTTTACCATGTACTTTATGCTGATGCTTGTATTTTTTATTTTTTATTTTATTTATTTATTTTTTTTAAGAAGTATTGAAAACCAAAAGTAGGCCCTAAGGATCAGTGCTGACTTTTGGTTAAGTCCTGTTGCTGTGTATTGCTTTAATTGTAATGACTTTTTCACCCTTTAGTGTTCCTGAGTTTAAGCTGCTGTCTGTTTGATTTAAGTACCTCAGTGGAAAGAAGTGCAGCGGTTTCACTGCGCTGTAGTTTGACAGTAGGGAGTTTTATTCTTTTGTGCCATGCATGATTTTGATGAAGCATGTAGTAAATTACTCCTTCAATAATGTATGCAATACATAAATCAAAAATAAAGATGGCGGGTTTCGTCGCTGCAGTTTTAAATGTCAAGTTTCAAGTTGACCAAAATGAAAAGCAGGAGTGTGACAGGAAAAATATGTGCTGCTTTAATAAAGCCACAACCCACAACCCTGAAAAACACATGCTGAAAAACAAGAACAAGCGAGAACAAGCTAGAGCCTGATGGCAATAAAAGGTGAGCGTGAGTAAGAAACCCCCCAAATTGAGGTTTTCTACTGATGCTGTATCTGTACTGAAGAATTTCAACCCTATAATTCATCTCTCTCTCTCTCTCTATATATATATATAATTTTTTTTTATGCAAGACACTTTTGTTTAGTATCTGTTAATATTTCTCTCTATATGATGTGTATCTGTTTTTTTCTTATATTATAATATTAAATAATAACTATATAAAATGTTCAGCATTAATCAAATCAAGAGTGCTGAATACCCGATACAGGTGTGAGCAAAATCATGGACAGCTGGAGGATAATTATATACACACACAATATGTACATGCTTCTGAACATTCTGTTTGCCAGTAGACTGACACACTGTGGTTCAGTACCAGCTCACATGGTAGAGCATGAGATGCAAACTTGTTGCCAGAGGACAGAGAGTCCAAGAGGACATGCGGATCAGAAACTGCTCAGTAGCATACACCTTATTAAGTTCATATCTTTATTATAATAAAGCATTTTTAAAGTACAGCAACAGCTCCACCAATTTTGTGAACGTAATTTGATGGTTCATATTCATAAACCGTAGACAACTGTCGCTTATTACAATTAATATTAAATGTTCATCGTGTTAGTTCATTGTACAGAACAAATATATATATATATATTTGCTGCTTTTAACGTAAGTAATAACAGGAACTAACTTGTTTTACAGATGTACCACAACATTAACTAAACATCATTGGCAAATTGCTGTGGTATATGAGGACTGAAACACTTCAGGACATGCTCTTATAGTAAAATAATCAACATCTGGACGGGTAATACTAACACCGCTTCTCACCACCCTGTCTCTGATTATTTTCCTGTAACAGCACACTCAGTTATGTTTTACTTCCTAATATGAGTATACAACTCAAGCCGCCGCCACACACACACACACACACTCTTGGCACCCTTCAGGTTCTCCTGTCCTCCACTTTCATTTGTTCAATATTGCTTTAATTAAATGTGGCAAGATCTGTCCAGCTGCAAGTTTCAGGCGCCAGTGTGTCTTCTCACCTTCGCCAGTACTGTCAGGGGAAAAAACAAACCAAAGCATTAATCATTTAAGTAGATAAATAGGAATAGTGTTTTGTGTAATACTTTCACTTCATGCGAAAAACAACAAGTAGGTACAATCAAGTCTTTAGTTCCATGCTTCTCAAATTACCGTCCAATGGTGGAAATCACACCAAAAAAGTACCAGATTTATTATACTATTTATTGGTAAGTTCTTACCAAACCTCAATAACTTAAAAACAAGCAATCAATTAAATTTAATGCTGATTTTACTGTGAAAAATGTGTTTTTGGGAGTGGAAGATTTAGGAATAAAAAGCTCCATGACTCCAGAATAACAAATTACACATTGAGCCTAATGTTTAAGCAGTTGGATTATGTTCATAAATAAATCTGTACTGAGGTTCTGTGTAACTGTTAGTTGTTTATTGTATTCTTTTAATGGGGTCATTGGGTACAAACACTTTAAGAATCCCTGCTCTAGAGTACTGTGCATTAAACCCACTGCTATACCTGGGCAAATTTGTGTATTTGTTCCACCACTGCGGCGAACAGCGCGCCCACGCTCTCATCTATGAGACTCTGCATGTAGTGCACCGCTTCCTCATCTGACAGGTCCAATCTGAACTTATCTTGCACCTGAAAGGACACCAGACAAGGAGAAAGTCAATGCTCTAGTCTTTCCTGAGGAAGTCTTCAACACATTTAAGTAAAGACTGATTGACTGGACCAAGTTCAAATAAACGCACCTTTTTAACTGTTTTATCAGGCTCAAGTGCGATGTCAGGAATATTGGCATCCACCATGAGGGAGAACAGGTTTAAAATCAGGTTGGAATATCTGATAAGGATACATAAAGTGTTAGGTTTAAAAGTTACTTTGCATTAGGACACAAATTGCCAGCATGGATTTACTGGCTATAGACACATTTACCTACCAAATTAAAATACCAATGTACTAACATGACCTTTGTAATGCAAAGTCCCACTGTACAGTGGCAAAGCAAGAGAACTGTGGATATATTGTGTGTTGTTAATGTTTTAGTTGTCAGAGCTGGTTCAGTCTAGTGTGTGGACACAGTGTTCAATTTTTGAGGCCAGAGATGCCAACATTGCTACGAAGTAAATCGAAGCACACTGAGAAAAACAGAATTTTACCACAAAAACCAGAACATCTGTGTTGGTAGACGTAATGGCTTTTTTTCCCCAGATGTGCAACAAGTGACAGTGAGACACCAACAAGGCAAAAGTCCAGCTTGACCTCTATCTAATAATAAGCAGCTTTGCCATTTTTTTTTTTTAACAGACCAAAGAGACCAGTCTGAGGTTTGTGACTTCACATTTCCAAGTTCATCTACATATGCACCTGTAGATACCCAAATGCACCTTTCACATCCATTCAGTCAGCTTCCTCTGGGTGAATTTGATTTCTTTTTGGACTGACCTCTGCTTTATCTGAAAAAGCAGAACTGTATAGTTTTATAAATGTATCTCCATAGTGAGGGGTCAGAAATCAAAAATGCGCATGCTCAATCATAAATCTTTACCAATGGCTTGTTTGTGACTTTTGACATTATCAAAGAAAAATACAACATAACCAACTACTGTTACTTTCAGTAAATAAACCTTCAAGAAAGTATTGAAAAAAAACTATAAAGATTTGAAACTTCCATAATCCTTCTTCACATCTCTGCTCAAAATTACACTTATAACATCTAAAGACACATCACTTCAAGTTGAGAAATGGACTACAGATACCAAAACCATGGGAGCCTAATTTGCAAAACATATGCACTTTCACAATGACAAGCAACTAAAAGCTTCAGTTAATACAATATAAAATTCTACACAGAACTCACATTACAACCCATAAACTGCACCATATGGGCATCAATAGATGATTACTATCAATTCCTTCTGGTTTCATCCTTACATGAATATATTTTGCTTGGCATTCATGGACATGCTGTGTGCGATCCTCAGCCTCAGTATGCCACTTAACCCCACCCTAGCCCTACTTAATGACATTTCTTCATTATCATTACCCAGCCATCTTTATACATCACATCACTCACCATTGCTAAAATATTATACTATTTAACTAGAAACACAGATCGCAAATTTCTATAAAAACACTGGCTCCTCCAGGTATCCCGCTCTACCATGGAAAGAATCACAGAGAATCTAAAAGTAACAATAAATAATTTTAGGACACCTGATCACACTTCTTACAGTACACTAATTCCACTTTCTAGACCTTCTCCTGGTAAAATATTTATCCATATAGCTTGTTAACGCTTCCCCTCCTCTATTATTAATAGTTACAGTTTACATTTAACCTTCATTTCTCTTTCTCTGTTCCTCATTTTAAACTGTTACTGTCTTTTACTTTCTGTGCTGTACCATTTTCCCCTTCTCACTTTCCATTGCTTTGGGGGTGGAATAATGATGATAAAATGACAGCATTTATGATTTTTAAGTTTTTTTGGATGGGATTCAGATCATTATAACTATGATTAAACTGTAAATGTTGGCACCTTGGTAGGGCACTGAACTTATGTCCATAAAGTCCATAATTGTGTGTGTGTGTTACCTGCGCAGGTGTAGGAAGGCTGTGTAGCAATGTTTCCTAAGCTCCTGGTACTGTTCACTCTGCATGCCCCCCATGCCCTCTACCATCTCCTTACTCAGCTTCATCGGAGGAGGCAGTGGTTTGGGGTCTCGCCCCAGAATGTAGCCAAAATCAATATGGAACAACTTTCCTAAGGCAGAAAAAAAGGGTTCAACCACAACTACAGTGTATATGTGCTCCTTTAAATATAGTACAATTTGGCATTATGGGTTATTATGAATTAAAGCTAATAAATGAAATAAAATGAAGTAAAATGCAGAACTGTACCAGTCTTGGTGAGAAGCAGGTTGTCCAGGTGTCTGTCCCCAACTCCAAGAATATAGGTGATGACGCAGTAGCCAGCTGTGATATACGCACATAATACACAAAATGTAAACCACATAATCTACAGCTGTACAGCATTACAATAAGCTATTTTTCACTTCTTAAGCCACTTTCATTTTCAATAATCAAAACAAGTCCCCTTTAGGAATATTCACAGCTAAACAGGGGGTCTCACCACAGCTCTTCACGTAGGTGTCCATCACTTCAGAGCTGATGCCATAAGGTCCTTTTTCACTAGGGGCGTACTTCCTAAAGAAACTCTGCAGGAACAGGTCAGAAGTCAGCTGATAAATCCATCCGCTTAAACCTTTACCATTTATATATTTCCCAACATTCTACTCAATATCTAATAATAGAAGGCATTGCTCCTATCAGATTTTTTCATATTGTAACATACAGTGTGGTCCATGTATATATAGAATTATAGAAAATGAAGAGGTAAAGGCAGAATGTTTTCAGGTTGCCAACGCATGAGATTCTCATTCGTGTGATATCTCAAGGAGTGGCCACAGCAACATCGACTGTCCGAAAAGACTACACTTGTTGGTGGCAGAGACATCCCCACTTCGAGCTCTAATTATTTTGATTCTACTTCATGCTACTTCAAATTCAGTGTGCTGAAGTACAGGGTTTTCAAAATGTCATGAACCAGTGAGAATAAAAATGAGTGAGTTGAGTGAGATGCAGTTCATTTCACATGAAATTAAAGATATTAAGCCAAATATTGAGTACCATTTTATCAGTATGGACAAGCTTCTTTCATCGTTAAAACTGTTGCGTAAAATTTGTAGGAAAGATTTGTAGTTTGACAGGGTATTTAAACTTTACTTACATTAGCATTTTTAAATAGATCAGTTTTCATTCGCAATCTTTGTCAGTGACTTTTAGAGTTGTAGATTTCTGACAGCTAATAGGAATGTCTTATTTACACATGTGAAAACCATAAGTGCATTTTTCTGGATATGGTCAGATTGTGTTATGAGTACTTAATGTCTTTCAAGGCCTTATTGTAGGGCTCAACAGGTTATAGTACACAGAGTTACAATTACTTCAGGGGAATTTACACATATACTGGGCAAACTATATATAATGTCAGTATTTCAGTATAATATACTATAGTACATAGTACCTTAAAACTTTTTCTGATGCAATGTACCCATTTTCAGTTCTTGATGGTTTAGGGGGTATTTTAGCATCAGTCTTGTCTTTAGTAAGTGAAACCTCATGCTCCTTGTTTTGTTTTAAAGCCAATGTGCTGTAAAGCCAAAACAGCTAAAACTGCCACCGTCCAATAAAAAACTGCACTGAATGAGTCATAGTGTATCTGACTATCCAACCTGAATATTGCCTTCAGTTGCCAGAATTTCTGCCACAGGAACCGATTGTACAAACTGCATAAAACCTGAGAACACAAACACAACGGGTGTAAGAACGCATGAGTGTACGCTGGGCTCTTTAGTGCCGGATCTGTATCTGCATGCACGTTAGCACTGACCATGTTTTGTGCTGGTGGCCAGCACTTTATATGGCATCAGCTTTAGGTCCAGATTTTCTTTCCTTAGCAGCTGTGGAGAAGAGAAGAGGCTTGAGATGTACGGTAAACAATGTCTATAGAATAAGGACATGTGTGTGGGGGTGATACAAGTATTCAACACTATGTCATTAGAGTTTGATTATATTTGTCATTAATTAAATTACATATGCCAACCATAAAAATACAATATATGTCGATATCGCAGGTAAGAGAGTGGAAGATAACAGACAGAGGGGTCGGTAATAGAATGTTACTTAAAACAGACTGATCACTGCTGAGTGAACTCTAATGCCATGTAACTGAGCAGGGTGTAGCAGGCTGCACTTGTCTCAGCATGTACTTGTCTCTAGAGGCCTACAGGGCACCTGGAAGCAGATTACTAAAGCAATAAGAACGTGCATATGGGGATTACAGTAAAAAAAAAAATTCTAATGACTGTGCAAACTCATTAGTCATGTCCTCAAAGTATATGGATACAGGACATATTTTTCTAAAACATTGTTAAAGATACACAATAGAGATTATTTGTAGATATTAGAAATGTTAGAATGTGCACCTTTATCTCTTTCTCTCTAGCTCTCTCTCTCTCACTCTCTCGCTCTCTCTTGCTCTATGTTTATTCTTCTTAAGAATGTACATTTAGTTGATTTGGCCACACCTAGGGTTTTTGCTATCCGTGAGATGAGTTTGTTTTGAACATTTTGCCTAATGATGGCTTGCTTTATGAGTCTATAATATCAACTGTATGACAAATCTACATATAAATCTGTAGAAAAAATTGTATATAATTTGTTTTCTGGTGCTTTATTACAAAACACACCCTACATATTTATATGGATTTTTAATGTTATTTTTTTTTATTATTGTAGTTGGTTGAAGTTATTGCTTAGGTTCAGGTGTTTCTACAGTTTGTATGCACATAGGAAAGATGTAAAAACAAAAATGTAAAGAGTGATTTTCAAATTTTGGCAGTTTTTAATATATTTGTTGCACTCCTGAATCTAAAACCTGTTGTGCAGAGTTGTCCTTTGATTACATGCATTTTAAGGCCTTTCCTATGTAAGACTTCCAAATTTTAAAGAAGCAGTACAGAATAAATCAGCGAATTAAATGCTACATGTTGATATTGGTGTGTGTACATGGGTGCATCAGGTATATCAGACCTTGTCCATCAGTGAGATGATCTGTAGGATGAGTTGATCTTGCCGCAGGTCATCGCCATGTTTAAATATCACAGGATAAAGCTCATTATTTTCAGTCTTAAAGATCAGCTTAGCTGGCATCAAAGCACTCTGAATACAGAAAGACACATGTGCGCGCGCACACACACACACACACACACACACACAGAAGAAGGTGATGTGTCTATTGTTTTCATAATCACAATAAAGAAAAATAGCTGGATGTTGCCTGTGATAG
This sequence comes from Parauchenoglanis punctatus, assembly GCA_030068025.1. NCBI lineage: Eukaryota > Metazoa > Chordata > Actinopteri > Siluriformes > Auchenoglanididae > Parauchenoglanis > Parauchenoglanis punctatus. Next base: position 4,927,297 of record JAQQZU010000001.1, on the reverse strand, counting down.
TGCTGCACCTTGAATAGAGTAGCAGTGTCTGGTACGATGCCTCTGATGCGCACCTGGGGCTCCAGAGGGAGAGGGATGGGATCGATCTCACACAGACTCACCTTCTCATTATCAGCTAACAGTGCCTGCAGCCTCTCAGTCTGTCTCAAACACACAAACACAACACTGTAGGGCATAGTCAAACAAATTACTGGGGTAATTTACAAACATGAGTTGCCACACAATAGATGAAAATTTTGAATTTTGATATTCTTCTATCACGCCAAGTGAGGTGGCTGAGGGATAAGTGTGCATTAGTGTGTACCTTTTTCTTGCGATTGCCGCTCTCTCTCTGCACAGCCTTCATGAGCTGCACGAGTCTTTCCACAAACGTCTGCTGCGCCGCGAGCAGAGAGCGCATCACTCTCACATTCTTATCACCCTGAGAGAGAGCGAGAGAGATAAAATGTTTCTGTATCATTCTGACGTGATTCTGTAACTTTCTCTGGACGAGACCGCAATATGGCAAACTAGGTGTCTGTAACAATATTTTCAGAATTTTTAAATATATTATGGAATACACATCATGGAAAAGCTGTAAGAGTAATGTCCTCTTTTAAAAAAAAGGATAAAATCAAATTTATCAAAGGTGCATTGGACCAAATAAGACAAGTGTAGTTGTTTAAAACAAATATCAGTTAGCTTGGTGCTTTTCCTATTCCACAGATATTATATCGAACATCTCTAGCACACCACAAATTTTTACAGGTGTCTCATTTATACTGTTAAAATCACCCAGTACAAAGATAACTAGATAAACATAAATTAGTACTTGATTTACACTGGATCATATACTACTACTACTACTACTACTAATAATAATAATAATCTAAAAAATCAGAAACTAAAAAAAAAACCATTGTAATAAATGATTGATGAAGTGTCACCTGCCTTCCCATAAGCTCAGTTGGCTCAGTTTCATGATGACTAATTGGTAACAAGTAATCATACTTGTATTATCAGTCACAATTGCTCAGAGGTGTCTAGAGACTAATTTTGGAAAAAAGTCACAAGTGGAAAATGCAAGTCCACAGCTACCAGTAATTCGGACTGGTTTGACCAGCACAAACTTATTTTAAAGCAAATAATAGACATTAAATCTAATAAATGTCCACAAGCACAGATGTAGCACAAAGATATAATAAGAGAATGAAAAGGGTATTATGGCATGGATTAAAAAAAAGGCATATTTGTAGATGCTGCAAATCAGAAATGCATGCATACCATTTCATGTTTCAGTGTACCCATTTCATATGCCAAGACTGAGGAAAAACAAGAAAAACGTGTCTCTTTTCCAGTGCTTTTTTGTGTTTTGTGTATTAAGACCCTGAGTAAGAGTTCTGAGTAAGATATTTGTTGTGATGCTGAGTGCATATTGTGAAGCTTAACAGAGAGGAAATGTGCAGCACACTCCTCCAGTCCTCCCACGGTGTCTATGGCATCAACGGTATTAGGTGAATCCCTTGGAGTACTGGTGCGTCTACATGTTCTGGTATATTTTCCCCTCCCTGCCACTGTACCTCATGTACTACAAATAACGCATTGGGTACAATGTGTTATAAGATATCTATGATGGGAAAGAAAAAAAAACCTGCATGAAGCAGCATATGGGGATGGCAGTATGGTTTCCTAATTATCTATTAGCAGTTTGGATGTGGACAGAGTGTGAAAGCAGGAAAAAAGTGAAAAAGGTTGTGTGTGTGTGTGTGTTTACCTTGAGCAGAGCTTGGCTGAATCGCTTCATTACATTCAGATACATGTTGTGAGTTTTGAGGTCTCTCTGCTGTGTGTCCTGGTCCTCACACTCCACTATTACATACCTGCAGAAAAAGATCATTTTAAGTCCTGCTAGCAATTGTAACATGCAACAACTGGCCAAATGTGGGGAACAATCTGGCACCACTGGTGGTTAAATCCACTTCAATGGATATATGGTTCTTGTGCAAGAATACACTACAATTTACTCATCTTGCATGATCATAGATACTCACCAGTACAAGTAGTTGGCTAGTGTAGAGTTCTTGCATGCACGCGATATGAGGAAAGTACACAGGTCTTGCTGCAGAACACGCACAAAATGTGCGCACACAGTTACCACACTACCACCGCCATCATCATCATCATCATCATATTTCTGAATGATGAAATATATTTTCATCATCTTCACAGAAATATTTCATATTTATTATATTTCTCTCTTACCTCCAGATTTTCTCCATCAGCTCCGTCTTTGCCTTTCTGTGTGCCGGTGGTTGCTATAGCAGCCGAGGTTATCTGGGAGCTGATTGAACATCATTTGTGTTGTTCAACATGTGTTAACACAAGTTCAACTTCACGAGTTCAATTGATGCTTTAAATTCTTCCCCACATAGCTAAATCATACCATATCTTAGATTTGATTGAAACAGCAGAAAAGTAATCAAAAACATGTTAACTTATTAGGAGAGTATTGTATGAACACACATGCAATACTTCATGAGTTATTTACACAAAATATAGACACATTACATGGATATGTTCAATATCATACATTGGAACCCGGAAGAACTACTTAGCCACTGTTGAATGTAAAGGAAGTGAAATAAACCCAGTTTACAGGTTAAATTACTGCATTTTCCTTCATGCTGTGGTTAGTGACTCACCAGTCTAAATCACCCAGCGTGGTGCTCTCGGATAGGCCCTGGGTGTCGTGCTTACTGCCAGGATCCAGGCCACCCTGGATATCATTGAAGTTCTCATACTTCAGAGCCTGAACCAGCTGCAGCAAGTACATCAACAAATCCTAAAGGCAGAGAAAAGGAAATATATGTAACATGTGCTTCCTCCAAGACACATGAAGCCAGCCAACCACGTCTTCTCGAACTGCTGCTCATGCTGTGTCACAGAGCAGCATAACACACTTGGAGGAAAGCACTATCTATTCTTTCCTGCAAACATGAGCTCACAGATGGCCATGGATTGCCAGTGTCACTATGATTCACTGGGAAGCAGGAGTACGCCATTCTTCCCACCCAGGCAAAGACGACCGGTTTTGTTCCCTTGGCCCCGCCCACAGATGGTTGTGGTATCAATCTGCATCTCCTGACAACAGTACAAACACTTTGCTAATCAGAAGCCGAGAACAAATTAAATATTGATTTACATGAATTCTTCCTTGATTCTATCACATTATGAACTGTTGTTGTTTAAAACATAGATGGTCCTGTTTTAAAAATCCTCCAGCATATACGTACACTATATAGCCAAACGTATTCACTCACCCATAGAAATAATTAAATTCAGGTGTTCCAATCACTTCCATGGCCACAGGTGTATAACTTCAAGCACCTAGGCATGCAGACCACTTCTACAAACATTTGTGAAAGAATGGGTCGCTCTCAGGAGCTCAGTGAATTCCAGCGTGGTACTGTGATAGGATGCCACCTGTGCAACAAGTCCAGTCGTGAAATTTACTCGCTACTAAATATTCCACAGTCAACTGTCAGTGGTATTACAACAAAGTGGAAGTGATTGGGAACGACAGCAACTCAGCCACGGAGTGGGAGGCCGCGTAAAATGACAGAGCGTGGTCAGCGGATGCTGAGGCGCATAGTGCGCAGAGGTCGCCGACATTCTGCAGAGTCAGTCTCTACAGATCTCCAAACTTCATGTGGCCTTCAGATTAACTCAAGAACAGTGCGCAGAGAGCTTCATGGAATGGGTTTCCATGGCCGAGCAGCTGAATCCAAGCCATACATCACCAAGTGCAATGCAAAGCGTCAGATGCAGTGGTCTAGAGCAGTGGAGACGTGTACTCTGGAGTGATGAATCACGCTTCTCCATCTGGCAATCTGATGGATGAATGTGGGTTTGGCGGTTGCCAGGAGAACGGTACTTGTCTGACTGCATTGTGCCAAGTGTAAAGTTTGGTGAAGGGGGGATTATGGTGTGGGGTTGTTTTTCAGGAGCTGGGCTTGGACCCTTAGTTCCAGTGAAATGAAATCTGAATGCTTCAGCATACCAAGAGATTTTGGACAATTTCATGCTCCCAATTTTGTGGAAACAGTTTGGGGATGGCCAATTCCTGTTCCAACACGACTGCGCACCAGTGCACAAAGCAAGGTCCGTAAAGACATGGATGAGCGAGTTTGGTGTGGA
>JAQQZU010000001.1:4902061-4913453 GCA_030068025.1 Parauchenoglanis punctatus | reverse complement strand
GGGCCAGAAATATGTTAAATCAGCAGAAATATATTAGACAACTCACAAAAAAATTTTTTTGTAACCCAGTGTTATAATGGGCATGTTATATATGTTAATTTTTTCTACATTTAATTTAAACTTTTTTTTATTTAAACTAATAAACACTCTAACAAGTTATAGTTTAAACTACTTGTTAGATCAAGTTCAAAGTTTTTAATTTTACGTAAACAGACCATAATTTATCTATTGACCGCCTGTTGGTTTTTTGAAAGCACTGGTCTGATGAATTGCAGAGATTAATTCATATGGAAATGTTTAACAAATGTTCTCTTGCACTGGGGTAGAAAGCTTGTGTTTTTCACTTTTATTTACACAGGTGATACAAACACTGGGTGTAAATGTGCTTTAATGAACATCATCATCATCATCATCAATATCATTATTATAATCATCACATGCTTTCTAGCCTTCCAGTGAAGGGTGAAAGGAAGGATCAAGCCAATAAAACCAGCAAAGAAACTCAGTATTCTTTCATTTAATTCACATTTTATTACCAGCCTGACTACAGCCTCACTTTGACCAAAGTACAACTGTGGAAATTCTCTTCTCTGTGGCTTGGCCAGCAGTTTTGTACATAATATGGTGAATGAGTCAGTCTTAACACCAGCCCAACACCTCAGTCCATTACATACTCCACTCAGTGTTAAACTGCTGTTTAAGAGGACAAGCCCCATTGCTCTCCCACTGTGTGATCCACACACTCACAGCAGAGGCCATGTACTTTCTCGCAAAACCCACATTCCTGGACTTTTATGTTGAGGGGGAAGTGGGTGGTCAAGCTTTCCAGCCACTGGATAAGACACACGCAAGCCAATGTGTGTGTGTGAGCAAACAGATTGAGAGGATGTAAGCTGAATGTATATATTGCATATGTTAAACAATTTAATCAGTTTATACGTAAACTTTATGTTTAAGACAATTTTATCCAAAGTAATTTATAAGCGATCCTAATGCACACCTCTAAATTGAAGCCCTTACAAAGGCACTGTTTCTGATGATTTGTGTTGGAGAGGTTTTTTGTTCTTCATGACTGAGATATCTGTGAGACAACTGGAGATTTATATCTGTTCACAGTGATGCAGTGTGAAGTGAGAACAGGAGAGTACCAAGCATAGACCCTTGAGGTATATGAATTGTTAACTCATATAACGTGAATGCCTTTGCCTTCCACAGCAGTGTAGAACCTCGAATCTGTGACTTGATTCAAACTATATACTTACCAGAAGGCCACATGGGCTTGAATTCTGTGTTCTATGTAGAATATTACAAACAACTAAATGTTTTGTTGAGTCTGAGAGTGTAGAACGTGGACAAAAGAATCTCTTGGTTCCAGAGGTATAAGAACTGAGAACTTGCCAGAAGCTTCTGCAGATTAAAGTCAAAAGGGCAATTGTGATGGTCTTGCTGCACTTTAAGTCATCATTAACATTGACTTTATCACACTACGACTCTACACTTAGGTCCATAAGTGTTTGGACAGTGATACATTTTTTGTAATTATGCATCTGTGTGATTGAAGTGTAGTATTTCAACTTTAATTCAAGGGGTTTATAAAAATATTACCTGATATGTTTAGGAACTACAGCTACTTTTTACGTAGTCCCTCCGTTTTCACTGGCTCACAAGTAATTGGACAAACTAACAGAGTTATATTTTATATAAGCATCATTTTTAATTCTTGGATGCAAATCCTTTGAAATCAATGACTGCCTGAAGTATGGAACCCAAATCACCAAATGCTGAGTTTGATCCCTTGAGATGCTTTTCCAGGCCTTTACTGTAGCCGCCTTTAGCTGCTGCTTGTTTGTGGGTCTTTCTGCGTACAGTTTTTTCTTCAGCAAATGAAAAGCATGCTCAATTGGGTTGACTGACTCAGACATTTAATTACATTGTATTTCTTTGGCATAAGAAGCTCTTGGGTTGTGTTTATCGTATGTTCTGGGATATTATCTATCTGTACTGTGAAGTGCTGTCCTATCAGTTTTGCAGCACTTGACTTAATCCAAACAGAAAGTAAATCTCTATACACTTCAGAATTCATCCAGCTACTTCGATCAGCAGTCACATCATTGATAAACACCAGTGACCCATTTTCATTAGCAGCCATACATGCCCACGTCCACCATGTTTGACAGACGATGTGGTGTGCTTTGGATCACGAGCCCTTCCTGTTTTTCTCCATACTCTGCTCTTTCCTTCATTCTGGTAGGTCATCCTGGTTTCATCTGTCCAAAAAATCTTGTTCCAAAACTGGGCAGGCTTTCTAATAAAGTCTAATCTGGCCTTTCTTTTTTGTGTGGAAATTTGCATTTTGAGGTAAATCCTCTATATTTATGTTCATGAAGGCATCTCTTGATTGTAGACTTTGTCAATGATACTCCTAATTCCTCAAGAGTGTTCTTGACTTGTGAAGGTTTTTCTTCACCAAAGAAAGACTTCTACCATCATCAACTTTAGTTGTCTTCTGTGGTCTTTCAGGCCTTTTGGTGTTGCTGAGCTCACCAGTGCATTCCTTATTTTTAAAAATATACCAAATTGTTTATTTGGCCATTCCTAAAGATTCTGCTGTTTCTCTGATAGGTCTGGGTTTTTCTTTTCAGCCTAATGATTGCCTCCTTCACTTGCATCAATACCTCTTTGGACTGCATATTGAGCGTTCCCTTGAACAGCTGCCAAATGCAAATTCATCTCTTGGAATCAACTCTAGATTTTTTATCTCATTAATTTGTCATGAAATAACAAGGATACAGGCCATAACTGGCCATGAAACTGCTTGTCTGTCACATGTCCAATTACTTTTAAGCGTCTTAAAATGTGTGTGTGAGGGGTATATTTCTGTCATATCTTGATTGCTTAATTTCAAATTGATTGTGGTGATATACAGAGAGAAAATCACAAAACATGCATCAATGTCCAAATACTTATGGACCTAACTAAATATTCAGACCCGAACAAATCTGGTTGCAAATTACTCATTGTTCATTGAAGCTCTTCTTTAGTCAATGGTCGGAAATTTTATTATATTCCTAGGAAACAATGCTTTAATGTGCAGGCAAGAAGGAACTACATGCATTTGAGTTCCTCAGAGATGCCGATAGGCAGTGGTGAGTCACTCTGTCCGGATTGCGGCGCGTGTTTCAGCCATTGAGTAGCAGCACCACAAGCATGACACAACACAGCTTTCAACACCTCTCAAACTACTGTGGAGTAACAGAGGCATGAATGCTCCAAACAGAGAGTTGTGGGGCCCCAGGGCCATTTTAAAAAGTTTATTTCTCTTATTGCAATTCTGTAAAGGGGATGAAAGATGAGCTAATGTGAGGGTGAGTATGTAATGTTTGGTTCTGGTTCAGAGTGTTACCTTCTTTGCATCCTAGGCAAGCCTTCTCATCACACACATTTACTCTTGTGGAAAACACAAACACACCCATCCGTTACATTCAATTTGTAGCTTAACATGGAAAAATCTCGTACAAGTTCTTCATAACGACATACAATATAGAAGACCTCACTTAATAACTAAAATACAGCAATCCACAAACATTACGAATTAGACACTACCTTTTCTTTGAATATTCAGTACATATGCAGACATGCACACACCTGCAGCTGAGGTGCAATAAAAGTCTTTCTTTATGGGTTTCCTTCTCCCAAACAACCACTGAAGCACAGCTGGACCAGGCCCATTTATGCTTACAAAACGGAGACACGGCCATGACATCATCAGAATGAGCTAAGTCTGTGGAAGCAGATGAGGGTCAGCGCATCCTGAAGTTAGCCCTGTCTGTTTGTGTGTTTGAGGACTACTTAGTAACCACTGGATGAATTTGGTCCTTAGAGAATAGTAGCATCTGTCTGCTGATGTTATTGATGTGCAGTTGACCACCCTCAGGAGCACCATATAGAGATACTGAATCACCATGCTTTGACCAGCCAGGTGACAAGTATATTAGGTGTTAACACATCAGTAATGTTGATGTAATGGTATAAGATGTGCACAAGCAGAGAGGTCAGTGATCATAATTTTTTTTTCTCTCCCTCCTTCACTTTTGCCTTCTTTCTCACCTCTCCTCTTGCTCTCACCTCACCCTCCTACCCTCAGTCTTAGTCATTTTGTATGTCAGTATTTTGTTTTTCAAGGTCATGCCCACTGGAGCGGAGAATGGCAAATCGCTGGAGAAACAGACCGAATTGTGCCAAGCCACAGCCTTATTCCTCTCCAACCCCCCCCAAAAACACGCCAATGGTTCCCCCTCCCACCTCTGCTGTACCTCGAGCTCACATAAGTGAGGGGGGTATAAATGGAGGTGCGGAAACGGAGAGGGAATCATACAACAAGTGACAGAAAGAGAAGAGATGGCAGGACAGTGGATGATGATCTTGACTGGTGTTTCACTTTGGATGACTTGCTCAGCAGCTCCAACTGAATGTCACTTCAACTCTCAAGGTGAGATAAATCTTTTTACAACTCAGATGCAGATGTGTCTGGAAACAGAGTAATTTCACTACCTAGTAGATTGCAGTGTGCACAGGTATTCACTCCTGATTACTCGAATAAGCTGTCTTCTTTGGCAAAGTAGGCAGCCCAATGAAATCAGTTGGTGCGATGTGACATACAAATACCTGTCCACACTGCAGCCTTGAGAGAATCAGCTGATTAATTAATGCAGTGTCTTATGCATTAGTTATATTGCCTTCCACAAAGACAAAGGTTAGAGCCCTTTGCTATCTGTTTAATGCATCTTTCTGGAAGCTAAAAGCCTGTTTCTCCTCTGTTCTCTCTGTCCCTACAGCTCTGTGTGAGTATGAGGGAAGGCACTACTCATTGGGTCAGAGCTGGATGGAGCAGGGGTGCATACAGTGCACCTGCCTGCACCCTTTTGGAGTGGGCTGCTGTGAAACGTCAGTGATCCTTTTTCTGTATAAAGAAATGCTAATCTAACATTTTTTTAATTGGAATAACATTTTTTAGTTCAGCTCTCTTTTGTCCTCAGTGTGCAGCAGCCAGTGGACTTCCCATCTTGGTGCCAGGTGCGAGTTGAATCTGTAAGCTGCAAGGTGAGCTTGGTGCTGACCTCTGACCCACGTCTGCCCTGCATTCCGGGTGAGGGGAACAGTGTGGACCCCAGTCATGGAGAGATGAACATGAAACTAGCAGGTTAACAAGAAAACAAAGCAGTTGATCCATCTGCCAAACCTGCTCCATGCCTGTCTGCCTGAGCTGTCATCGTGCTTCACCTGTAGGAGCTTTAATAATGATAAAAATCAAATATTAGTTATTATATCACTCTGAAAGTTGGACAAATTGGTTAGTCATGTGCTGGTCTTGTCCAGGGGTCATTTTTGTCCCTGAGTTACTAAACTGTACTGGTTTTTATATCTTGCCTGGCTATGCAGTGATTAAAAACCCTCCAAAGCACAGATTTGGTAATAATTGCAACATACTGCTAGTCTAGGTACAGGTGATTCACCTATAGTATTCATTATGAAGCTGAAACAAATAATAATCCTCAATCAGCACTTATAGCCTGAACATTCTTCTTAAGAACATGTGCTATTTTTGTGTGGTACTTCCTCCTCTTTCGTTAGATTGATTTAAATCATACTTATCTACTCAAATAGCATGATCATGATACATTAATATTACCTAATGCACTATTGTAAATATCCAGCTTTGCACCTTCAATGATATATGTATTACACTTTTATTTCCTGTGTACCATTTCATATTTACCTAAATAAAACATATAAAAGTAACCCCTTGTCTGTTAATGGTGCTTGGTGAAAATAACAAATTACGTTTCTCTAGAATTCCACTGTTTTTATTTACTGCAATAAAGAATCTGTCAGCTTGTCACATTTAGACAAATACACACGGAACAGAAATGCTGTTAGATATAAAAAATAGAGCAACTCCTCAGTGGAGAGTTCATGTAAAATCATATACATTAACTCACCAGGCTAGAATACAATAAATATGGAAATGGTCCAATGTTACTGCTTGAAATGTTAAAAGCAGGTCCACCCACACACACACACACAAGATAAAAACAAATAAAAGACGATGAACATGATGCTTGTTTTTGATCTGAAAAAATCAGAACATGCCCATGTGCGTGCGCACACACACACACACACACACACACACACACACACACAAGCTTAAATCAACTCAGATATTGATACTATTTGTCCCTGTGAACTGTGAAACATATGAAGCCAGTGCCGGATTGGTGGGAAGCACTTTGATTGGCAGGTCCCAGCTAAAAGTGTCCACGTCCACCTGCTCTGCCCCGGTCCATACAGTGACTTCTGATTGGTTCTGAAGAACAGTGGGCAGCTCCACTGGCTCTCTTGCTGTGACAAATTCAAAGTGTAGACGCCATCTTAAGGTTACTAAAGAGAGAGAAATGTACAGGCTTGTTAAAAGACAGCACTTTAACAGTAATAAAGACTGAATTGTTTAATTTATTTTTCCTTATTATGCTTAACATATTTTGCAAAATAGAAATAGAGTCATCCTAATCTGCATGTATTCATCACAATATTACAGGAGAACTCTGATCCTGGATCCTTATTCATATTCTAAAAGTATAAAATATAAACCATCTAAAATTCATCTAAAATTTGTGAAGGTGCAAATACATAAAATCTCTTTTTTATAAAGGACCAGATAAGCAATTAACATGACTGGAAGAGATCATGTGAGACACATTATTCTCTGACCAATCATCTTTAAACATTTTATTTAAATGAGCTTTGTCCTCACTTCACTAATCAGACCAGAGAGTATCAAGCCTCAACAGAGGATCTACTGCAGAAGCCATAATGGTTCAATGAGAGGTGCTAAACTACAGATGAGATCTGGTACAGTAGTTTTTTTGGGTGCTCAGTTGAATCCATTGAAATAATTTGCTAGTTCTGACAACTGATGACTCCTCAGAGACAAAGATGGACAACATTTTTTCAGGTTAGTCTACATTAGTTTTGTACTTGTTTTAAACCAGGTCACAAAAACGATATTCACTTCATTTTGAAGGTGTTCAATTTTGCAGATTACACAAAACTGCTGATCAGTAAACTGAATGAGAAAGAGAGCTAACCGATGTCAGTGCTGAAACCGGGAGTAACGTTGAGAGGGACAGGCAGTGAGAAGTGGCTGCAGGCTGTGTGGAGGCAGGACTCCAGATGCCGGCCATGACTCGTGACACTGACCGCTTGAGCCGGTCGCCTCTGATACTGCTCATTGACCTCCTCTTCACTCTGCAGACTCACTGAGTACTGAAATCACACACAATATACCAAAACAAGGGCCATATGTGAGTGCATACATATACACGAGCATAAGTATACACACACTGCCCATTAGTATGGATCTTTATAATTATATTAAGACACATGGCTCACTGTACAGGTTTATATGCATGGCTTGATTCTGCTTGAATAAACTGTTCGCAGCCAATGAGGCAAATGTACAATTTGGCTGCAATTATTTGCAGTTTTAAGAAACAAAAGTGTAAAAAAAGAAACATATTTGAGTGTTACCGAAGGAGTTTTGGTAATATGGTGACATTTGTAAGGGATTAAACCTGCTGAAATTATTTGTGTGATTTGCCTATGTAGTTGAATTGACATGTCAACATCATGTGACACTAGAATAAAAATGAATCTATTACAAGGTTTAATTATTACAGCTCAATTAATCATTACTCAGAGAAATAAATTCATTTGTGCCGGAATGAGTCATTTTTTTAATTCAGGTCTTAAAAACAAAAACATTTTTACTTGTACTGGATTAAATTCAATGATCTTGTGAGTAATCACTTAAATTACACTACCCACATGCAAAATTAATCTGACCTGAATAAAACTTTAAATGGTGACTATTCGCTTCATTTTTTTAAATAATACATTTAACCACATTGATGAGTTGTAATTACTTACACTTCACTCTTTCTGATCAAGATCACTTTCTTATCTTATATTCACCTTTTTTATCAACAGTGCAATGAACAAAGAACATCCTAGTCCCCAAACTGTGTACTGTGTGATCTGTACCTGTAGACATGGGATATCTCCCTCTGAAAAGGTAAATGTGCCAATGATGTCCTCTCCTAGTCTGTACACAGTCTTAAAGATGCAGAATTTGGCCACCTTCCCTCGCATGTTCGTGATATTAAACAGATCTGCAGAGCAGTGAGAAGAAAGTCAATGAAAATGCTTCGGCAAAATAAAATGCACAAAAGCATGAATACGACAGTGACATGATTAGTGACTGACGAGGACAGCGGCGTGAGGTAGTGATCATCAGCATATCTAGTGCTCGCTCCAGTGGTCTTGTGTCTCTTCTTCCTCCCTCCTCCTCTTCTAGAAAGGGGTTTGTGGGTGACACTTCCTCATCCTGTAGGAAAGGGGGCTCGGGCATGCCTAAACCACACAAAACCAAATCGTACGATCTTAAAAGAATCTTTTTGATGTCTAAATTAAAAACTAATCTTAAACCACATGCTATTTTGGCCACTCATTGATTTAAAACATAAATAATATCACATATTTCATGTTTTGCACCGCAAAACAACTGTGAATGTATATTAAGTGATTTCGACTACGGTGCCACAGAGAAATGGATTTATTCCTCAAAGCATATTTTTGACAGACACAAGTGTTTTTCTTGGTTACGTTTGGAGTACAATGCCCCAGTATCTCAGACTAGAACAGGATATTGACTAAAAGCTGAAAGGCATTAATGATAACCCTGCTGATCTCTGCTACAATATTAATGAATATGAAACCTACCATGCAGTACGAGCACTCTGAAAGGGACACGCAGAAGCTTGATCGGAGAGTTGACCCTCTGACAGCCAATAGTCAGCTTGTATACGTATTTCACCGCCTGACCACGGAAACTAGGAGGGCCGTCCATGGGGACGAGCTCACTGTAAGTGTCTGTAGAGTATAGAATAGAATAGAGGATAGAATAGAATACTTGATTATGTACCGATTATTACTCAAGGGTTGTGACAGATGTTGAGATGTTTCCTATAAAGGGTTGACTTGTAAATATTTGACTGCAGATTAAATCAGCTGCCTACATGTTTTGCTCTCTCCGGGGTCTAGCCGCAGGTCACAGAATAGGATCTTGGGCGGAGTGTCCAGCATGCACTGGCCTCGCTCTCCTAGTGAAGCAGAGGGGAAAAAAACATTATGGCTCAATAGCTAAAACAACACAAGGATTGCAAAACAAAGTGGAACACTTCCAAAGCCGATTGTGTCACACACTGCATTCTGATCCCCCGATAATGGGATCAGAAACATCAGAGAAGTTATAGAGCTTCATTATTAAAGTAAATCTAAAATGCCTGGGAACTCCTCTATGGAACAAAAGGAAGATTGTTTCCACACCAGACAGGAAAATATGCTGGAGTTCAATCAAATCCAATCCTCATCACATGAATCCATTAAAATCACGGTTAATTAAACACTAGGAGCAACTTATTACGGCCAATATTTCCACCTCACTCCTGCATTGAGTACTTATAGATGGGCTTCCATAAACTACTCCTCTTTTTTTCCTCTCTCTTGAAGTTAATATGACAAAAATGCAGCTTCTCATGTTACCAAGAAACCACAAAGGCCTCCGTCCTGATGACTGTTCCCTGGTGGAAAACATACTGACTGCTGCTGACACTGGAGACTCCTTCCATAAATATTAAATAAACATAACTTCACAATATCAACAGTGACATGTGTTTCCTTGTTAAAAAACACAGTATTTAAAGCCAGTTATTCAATTTTTATTCAATTATTATTCAACACTTTCTGACCGATCAAATTCAAGAATTCTTTGTTGTGTTCTAATGACAAACAGGATAACGTATGCGATTCTGACTGTCAGAAATGGTTCCTACAATCTGAATTTTTTATTAATGTTTACATTTGGCAAGAGCCTTTTCGCTAAAGCCACTATTCTGCAGCTTTCCTGTGTTGATATAGTATCGAGGTGTTTAGCAGACTACAAACTAATGATATTCTTTGCTAAGTGCCCTCAAAGTTTACCAAAATATAGACGTAAAACTAAAGAGAAAGGTATGAAATAAAAGTTGCATAGGATAATTCATAACTTACAGTACGGTAAAAGACATGACGCACAACAGAGCAGACTTCCATGAGCCCTGGGAATCTAATAGTTAAGTATTAGAACCCATACCTGAGCAAAGTTTGATAAGAAATAGTGAGAATCGACAATTTTGTTGTTCTCATTTGCAAATTACTGTTTTATTAAACATGTATTTGATATATTAAATCAGTTCTGATCTTTCTAAGACGGTGCAGACTCCAGATGCCATCACTGATGCTCTGCTACACAGCTCATATGTGGCACACATAGCTCATACACATGGCACAAATGGCATGCTTTAGTGCGTATACATATGCACATACTTCAAAAGATATATACATATCTTTTCCTATGTGTATTTTTGGAATGCTCATGTGTGCTCTCTTGCACTCCCCCTTCCCTTATACCCACTGTACACTGTCTGCCTAGTCTATTTATTGTTTGTCATGCACATCTGCAGAGTTGCTGAATCTCATTTCACTGCACATTAATACCAGCTACATGCGAAAAATAAAGCAATTTCTCAGATCAGACGTCTCACTCCCATGTATACTGTAACAGCTGCTCTAGGCCTGCACAAACACCTTCCTATAAGTGTTGTTGGTTGTGTTATGGTGGATTAGCTTAACTTGATGTAACCTTATCCCTGAGGAAAAGGGAGTAAAAGTGCATTGGTGTGACTCTTACCTCTGCTGGGGATGAGCACAGTGTCATTCTCTGCCTGGACATCTTGCTTGGTGCCCTGAGTGGGCAGAGCCACGCGGCTCTCACTGGCATGAAACTGGCAGTGGATCTGAGCACTGGCCCATGCAAGCATCTCACTACAGATAAAGAAGATAAAGAGGATATTATACATAGAGTCATGCATACACACAGCAAAATCATGACTAATAACACACTGATAACTCACACTGCGGTTCAAGAATAAAACTGATCTGAATTATTTTACCTTTTATATCCAAAACACTGCATAAATATAGAGCTTATGAGGTAAATAAATAAAACGGCACAAAAACTTTGTTCATTTGCATAATCTACACTATATTACCAAAATTTTACCATAACTCTCACTTGTGCTGTTTAAGCACAAATCCCACTCCAAGTCAAGTCAAGTGGCTTTTATTGTCATTTCAAACCATATACATGTAATACAGTATACAGTGAAACGAGACAGCGTTTCTCCAGGACCAAGGTGCTACATACAAGACAATAATATATATATTATATATTAAT
>JAQQZU010000001.1:4890055-4901070 GCA_030068025.1 Parauchenoglanis punctatus | reverse complement strand
GCGTGTGTGGTGAATGTCAGTGATGGAGGGAAGAGAGACTCCGATGATCTTTTCAGCTGTTCTCACTATACTCTGTATAGCTCCAGCTTTAGTCCCCCTTTGCGGTCATAATAACGTCTACACTTCTGGGAAGGCTTTTATGGGTTTGGGGATTTGCTGGGGTTTTTTTTTGTACGGGGCATTGTCATGCTGGAAAATGTTTGGGCCGCTTGGTTCCAATGAAGAGGAATTGTAATGTTACACCATGCAAAGACGTCATACAATAGTGCTGTATGTGTGCAACAGTCTGGGGAAGGCCTACACAGGCCATACAGCGTATGTTGTGTTTGTTGCAATAAAACCTTTCACCTGGCCTTATATGAATGTGCAAACACTAAAGGACATTTGTGTTAACTGGGCTAAAAAGCCTTTTTACCTGCTTGCACTGGTGGAGAGATGGGACATTGGATTAGTGAAGGTGATGAGGCACTCCAGCACCTCTCCAGCCAGAAACACAGGCCCCCGAGCCATGGAGGCCACCACCTCAATCATCTGACAGTGATGAGAAGTACAGTTAAACCACCAAAACGTCACAAATACTGCACAACTGATGCAAATGATGTGAGTTCACTCCAACACTGAAGACATCATGAGTGAGTCAAGCTTTCACAGCTTAAACAAAACTGCTTTTAACTACTTAACCCCACGTGACCAAAGATAAATAATTCTAAATAAACAATTTCTCTCTGGAGTTAAACTGCTAGCAAGCCAGCTATCTAGACCATCAAAACGACAAGTTTAAACGATTAGTTTAAGCTAGCATATATATGTATAACACATACAAACCCAATACCTTGATAAAAGCAAAAAAATGAAGTGTGTTATGCTCTAATTGACAAATATTACACGACTGAACAGAAACCGGTTAAGACGCTTCCAGTTGAAAAACAAAACAAGCTGTGGACAAATTCAGATGTCCAACAATGAAGTTTCCCTGGGTTTATACTCATTCAGACAAAATGTTGTACGTAGAAATACGCTGTTTTTACACTCCTGCTTCAAGACCTTACATAATATAATGTCTAATATACTTTTTTTGTGTATGAATACATTATCAAAATGTTTAAAATGTTAAAACAAAAGCACGTAAACCCCGGTATATATTTTGTTTGGCCACCATGAAGAGCTCCGTGGCAAAGTGTGACGTATTAGTTCCCGGCTACAAGACGGCGAAGGGGAAAATCAAAATTTCTTTAACAAACATGAATGTCTTGTGCTTACTTCTATTTCCTTCTTGAGCCTCGTTGTAGCATATACTGTAGTGAAATCAAAATATATCATATGTATAGTCATGTTTATATATAAAGTTCTGGTGTGCAGGACTCCCCCTCCGTGTGCATGAAGGATGGTACAGTCCACAGAGACAGGGCGCACGAATTCATCTTGTCTGAAGCTAAACTCACTGTATATGGAGAAGGACTAATTAAGGTGCGATTCCGGGTTGGAACGTGAGTCACAGCCGAGTCGACGCATTTTATTTGTGAAAACGTTTTCGTCGGAGATAAATGTAAACGTGTGATTCCTTTGACCAAAGTCGCTCCGCCAGAACAGAGCAGTGAAACGGATGCAAAACCCGGATGGATGGATGGCGTCGAGCTGCAAACAAATTCACCCTCGCGCCTTGTTTACCGGTCGGAGGGATCGCACTGTCAGCCCAGCGGTGAACAATGACTCGCATAAGTACAGGTTTATGCATGTAGTGCACTGGGGTTGAGACTGACTGGACGAAGTTTACATTTGACACTTTGTAATCTGTCCTGTTGGGAGGTGGAGCATTTAATGAGCTTCCTATCCCTGCAACTGGAGTAAAAAAATAAATCACCTACTTAAACGCAGCATTAGTGAGTACAGTGTAGGTTTGCACCGCATACACCACCATCAACATGGATCTAAACGACAGCACGTCGTTATCCGAGCTCATGGCCCAGTATGAGGGCACGGAAACCGGATTCGGTGTGCCTAAGGATGGGTGGAGGATCTGCCTGGCGCACGAGTTTAAGGAGAAAAGAAAACCTTTTCAAGCTAAAGATGTGTCCCTGTCCCACATCATACAGCACATTGGCCTTGGCTTCAGGTACAGATTTCTCTAAAAATAAACAAACATTCAATACTATGATGTGAGCGCCATGTTCCTGTTTATTCTGTGTTGCTATGGGTACATGGAGATACACACTAAAGGTACCCCCCAAAAAAATGGTCCTTTAGTACCTTTTTTTTTCTTTCTTTCTTCAAAATGATGTCCTACATAGGTCTGTGTTTTACATTTTTTTTGACAGTGGTGTAAATATCAATCCATCATTATTTAAGATAATCTAATTATTCATTAATTCATACTAATTAATAATTGTGGGGTGTGGTCTGTGAATTTATTTTCAAAGTTAAAGTATCACCAACTGCATGCAACCTTTCTCAATAATTGATACACATGTGTTGGCTCTCTGGCAATGCAATTCTGCAGTTCATTCCAAACAAGGTATGTTTAAAAGAAAAACAGTTTGTAGTCGTGGATGAAAGATGGAATTATGCAACATGATGACAAAGTTTTACTACTGAGTGTAATGCAGTCTAACCTGTTGAGTTGTATATATTTTGTGAGTATATGTTACATAATGTATCTATTATACTGTTCTAACTGCTGCACCTTATTTCAGAAGTCGTTATTTACTTTTAAGGTTTCTGCACAAGGGTTTGTGCTTTTTTACCTACATTTGTTGTACTTAGACCTACACTTACCCTCTGGTAAACTCGCTTGAGCAACTGCCTAGCCACACCCTCACCAGTATAATAAAACCTGCTATAGGTAGACTTGGTGTGTGTGAGAACTAAAAACCATAAATATGTTGCTAACCTGAATTTTTAGGCAAGTGACCATAGCGCACATAGGTCAGAATAACGAACGTCCTTGACTCTCTGCCCTTATATTTAAAATCGTAAATAAATAGGATGTCACTGAACACTACATGTTAATGATAAAAATGAATATGCAAGTTGTTCAGGGTGGACTGCTACTAGTAGTAAACACTGACTGTGCATTCCTGATGACTTTTATGTTAATTGCCTGGCTGGATATCTGATTTGAATGGCTTTTACTTTGGACCCAAAGGCACTAACCAAGGTCCAGTAGGCTATTTCTATCCAGTGAATCATCTAAATGTACAGACATGACTATATGACTTGTCACCTTATGTTAAAAGAGCTTCCTGTTTTATTCCACAATGAGACAATCTTGGTTTTTAGTTTTCTTGGTTTTAAAAAACTTGTTTTTCGTTTTTATTTTAAAAACTCTGGTCAATCCTACAACCCAAACTGCTTCTTACTATTTGTCTGAAAGACATCTGTTTCCAGCAGCTCTCATGCTGAGTGCTACGGTCCTATAAACAGCTGTGCATGCATTTATAATAGACAGAAAAACATAAGCGAGCGAGGGGAGCAGAACGAGAGATGGAGGTATAGAGCTTAAATGTAAACAATAGAGATGTCCATGCAGGAATGCTCTTAAACAGACTGCATATTGTTGCAAATGTAGATGTTCAGCATTACTGCAACAATGTCTCATGCACAGATAAGACAATAGTTAATGTTTCTGGTAAATGCACTCTTCATTGTATTGGTGGAGACTGCAAACCTCATCACTACTGTCAGTCATGGAAAAAAGAGTAGAATGGTTCTGTAATGCTTTTGCTCTGTCCAGGCTTTCAGTCCAAATGAAGTTCAGATTTTATCAGGAAATTCTGAAGCCGAATGGCAGGATGTTTGTCTGTGCTCTGCAACAAAAGAGCCTTGCTGGACAATGTGACACAAGTAAAACAACAACACAAAAAAAAGGAACCTTTCTGTATTTCTTACTGGCTAATGTTATTCTCAAGCTTATTTTAGGGCATAGGTGAAGAGTGGCTTGATGGACTTGGTGTTCCTCTTGTTCATAATCAAAATATGCATGTGTGTATTCCAGCATGCATGTGCTGTAGGTAACAACAACTGTAGAGTTTCCCCAAGCCTGTTTTCCTCATAGGTAAAGTCTGTGACTCACATAATGAAATAGTAATTAAAGGTAAACCGCATCCTGAAACACATTAAGCATATTTGTATAGCGAATCTGGTGCTAGTTTGTTTGTGTTGCTGTAGTTTCTGTTCTACGTGATATGTGAGAAATTGGCGGTTGTCTGCTGTGCTGACGTCGCAGGGTAACATTTACAATAGTGGTTAATAGGAAGAAATTTCAACAATCTCAAACATGAGTCATAAGTCAGCTCCAAAAAAAACAAACAAGCAATAGTTAGTTTAATGACAATTTTACGCGGTATGGTTTTTGTCTAAATGGTGCCAGCGATAATGATAATTCCTGTTTTAAAAAAGAAAGTTTAAAAATGACTTAAACCTATTCCATTTCTATTATATTTCTGTGTGCAGGTATTTAAAGTGGTGGTACCAGAGAACACAGATTGAGAAGAAAACACCCTTTATAGACATTTTCAAGGCTTTGCCTCTAAGGCAGATTTATGGTAAGTGCTCGGAGTTCTATATACGTCCAGCAAAACAGAAAAGTCAGAATGATTATAATGATCCTTCTTGTGTGTAGGTGCGCCCCTGGGTGGCATTGGGGGAGGAAGCATTACACGTGGATGGAAGGGGGAGTTCTGTAGGTGGCAGCTTAACCCAGGAATGTACCACTACAATACAGTCATTGCTGACCAGGTAAATGGCTCGCTCCGCTTGGGAGGATGACTCTAGTTTATGGGTGACTAATGAAAATATAAAAGTAGAATGTTATTAAGGTCTTGGGCCGCTATGAATCTTCAGAACAGCTTCATTACACCTTGACACAGATTTTATGAGTCTGGAATTATACAGGAGGGATGAACTCCATTTTTCCAAAAAATACTCCCTCAGCTGGCGTTTTGATGATGATGGTGGACAAATGTGCGCTAGGTGGATGCAGAGGATTTTTTTTTTTTTTCATTGCATGTTAATCATTGACTCTGGCATTTGTGTTGAAGGTGAAGGTCTAGAAATGTTCTAGGCTGTTTTGGTAGGTTCTGGGACATAAAAACGTTAAACATTAAACAACAATAATTATAGCAGTAGTAATAATAACGACAACAGCTTTCAGTGGCTGAGTGCGTGTGTCTTCACTGTGACATTGATAATGTCTTTCAATTCAGTGTTCTTCACAAAAGAAAAAGGCAGTTTTCCCCTCCTCACTTCTGAGTGTGTCCATCCCTCTGCTCCTTACCTTTTTCTTTTTCTTGCTCACAGTTTACAGTTTGCCTGCGTAGGGATGGTCAGACAATCTATCAGCAAGTGTTGTCCACCGAACATCCTCACACACTGCAGGACTGGAACTGGGGTTACTGCGGTGCGTTTGCATTCTACCATGCACTCTACCCACGAGCCTGGACCGTCTACCAGCTGCCTGGACAGAACGTCACGCTCACCTGCAGGCAGGTGTCACCTGTCATTCCGCACAACTACAAGGTGACTGACCGAACACTGCACTACTAAAGCAAATTAAGTATTCATCTTGATTAATGACTTTTGTGCTTTCTATTCTTCATACATTGTTTGTCATAGCTGGATAGTATTATAGCTTTTGTTGATGGCCCTAATGCAATAAATAAAAGTGTTTATTGTACATGAGACAGCATTTTGTTCTCATGTTCCAAAAGTAAAGAGCTTGCTTTGGTATCCATCAGGCTCCTTCAATTGCCAGTTTTAGAAAAGGTTTTTCACGTCAGTATTTAAGCATACTGCAAAATTGTAGTAATTATTAACACTGTTTAAGTATCATATTGTGTTCTATAGAGTTACATTCTGTCAACCTTTGCTCTCACTTACATGGGCACTCGTAAAACTTAAATATTTCAAAGGATGGATTATGTTCTAAACACGTACACATTCTAATAGTCAATTAAGTCGGTTGTTTTATTGTAAAGATCCTAACCTGTATAATATCTGCATTTTAAATCCCAGGACTCAAGTTTTCCGGTTGCTGTGTTCGTGTGGGATATAGAGAATAAGAATGAGTATGCACTGGATGTCGTAATCATGTTTACCATGGCCAATGGATCAGGCCACAAGGATGAAAAATGTGGGGGTCATTGGAATGAACCCTTCCACTTGGAAAAAGAGGGCGAGTCCGTGTCGGGGGTTCTGCTTCACCACTGCTCACCGGTGAACCCGTACACATTGTGTATGGCGGCTCGAGAACAGGTGACGCACCTTATTAATGGGGTCAGCTCAACTATAAAAAATTTTTTTCTTCTTCAGTGTATTAGTTTTTATTATTTAAAGTGCTATTAAGTTCTTGAATCTGATATGTCAGAGGTTGAGGTTGATTAAGTTCCTATAACAGCAGTTGTGACCATAGTTCCAGCTATAAGGCATACCACAGGTTTATATTAATGCTATCCATGTAGTTCCAGTTGAGTCTCCAGTGTCCCACACTTTGTAACAGTCTGAGGTAAAGTTATTCCGCTAAAGTCTTCAGGATCATGGACTTGGTTCTTTGTCGTTTCTCATTAACATGACAAGTTGCAATTCTTTTCTTACTGATTTCAAAAGAGAGAATGAGAGAGGCTGGTGAGGGAATGACTGTTTATAACTGCTACAAGTGAAAACAAGTACTAACCTGTTTCCAAGGTATTCCATAGCATTAAAATGTTATATATGGATAAAAAGTATGACAAGACATTCCTTAATTACTAAATAATTGTTAGCATTGGCAGATTGGTGTGGAATAAAACACTTCAGTATGGGCCATTACAGAGAAATAATCAACTTTGGTGTGTTAACTCCACTTCATGTCAAGCCATATCACAGCCCAATCATTGTTTCTTTTTCTTTAACAGTACACCCAATGTGTTTTATTTGCTACAATATAATACAAAATTTCACTCTATGGGTCGGTATAATTAATTGGTAAAAATCTACATATGTGCATATGCACTAGCTTTCATTTCTAATTAGCTGTTTGCCACCAGTTGAAGGATTCTCTTAACCCACAGAGCATGCTAGTGAATATTTCCTGTGTGTGCAGATCATTTATTAATGTTTTTTTAAATGTGTTTTAGTCCAACAGAAAGATCACCCACCAGAGTGCATTCAATCCTTATGACACTGGAAAGGCTGTTTGGAATGACCTGATGAGTGATGGGCAGTTAGACTCACCCACTGGCTCCAGCCCTTCAACTCAGAGAGGAGAGACCGTGGCAGCGGCACTGGCAGTGGGCTGCTCTGTGCCTGCTCACGGACACAATAGCTTGGAGTTTTGCCTTGCCTGGGACATGCCGAAAATTACATTTGGCTCAAGGGAAAGAGAGCACATCAGGTATACACACCTTTTACTATGATGTAATCACATTCCAGCCTGCTCACTCATCAATGTGCCACACATTTCTCATGCAGTGACCACAAAACAGTAATGATATGTTGTGTGTTTTCTTATTAGACGTTATGCACGTTACTATGGTACCCAAGGAGATGCAGGCCCAGCTCTTTCACACTATGCACTTACACACTACAAGGACTGGGAGAAGGGAATTGAGGAATGGCAAAGACCCATTCTGGAAGATGGGTAAGGAGATCCTTTGGAATTAACTGCATGAATTGTAGTGTAGATCTGGAGAGAGGTGATGTATTAAATTGCCAGGCTTTAGGTTGAAATTTATTTTTGTTAGACAAATGGTGAAATTGCTGCCTTTATGTTATCACATAGTCTTGTCATTACATTTATCTTGTACACGATTCCCATTGTGTATATATTACCCTTATATATTTGTCTGTGTTTTTCAGTTCTCTTCCTGCCTGGTATAAATCAGCCTTGTTTAATGAGTTATACTTTGTTGTGGATGGGGGGACAGTGTGGGTGGAGCTTCCTGAGGACTGTGATGTTAGCGGAGGGCTTCGCCCAGAAGAAGGCGGACTTCCTGCGCAACCCCTTGTCCTCAAGGAGTACGGCCGCTTTGCCTATTTAGAGGGTAACTATCCAGACTTGGATCTCCAGACTTGGTGTCAAGCTTGTTTTAAAAAAATGACTGATGGGCTTTGGTGTTGTCGGAGGTGTTGTCGGAGGTGTTGTCGGAGGTGTTGTCGGAGGTGTTGTCGGAGGTGTTGTGGGGGCTGGGGGGGGCTCTCTTAGGCACGCTTTCTTGAATTTCTTGAATACTCTTGAGGAATAGTTCTCCAGGCTTCTTGAATGACATTCCAAAGCTCTTCTTTGGACGTTGGCTGTCTTTTGTTCCGTTCTCTGTCAGGATGACACACAGCTTCAATAATGTGGAGGTCTGGGATTTAGGGAGGCCAAGCCATGACTGATAGTGTTCTGCCAGGTATGCAGGAAGCCTGGAGAACTACTCATCAAGACTACATTTAAAAAAATATAAGAAAGTCTGGCTCTTTGAAAGCAAAATATGAAGAAATGAGGGGTGGTTCAAGATTTTTTTCACAGTACTGTACATCAACCTTGGCAAACCAAAAATGTCAACAAAATGTCTTTATGAAGCTTGCTTTGTGCACATGGGCTCTGTCATGCTGAAACAAGATTTGGCTAGCCCACATAGTTCTAGAAAATTTTAATTCTACAAAGACATTCTAGACAATTGTGTGCTTCCAACTTTGTGGCAACAGTTTAAGGAAGGCCCACATGTGGATGTGTTGGTCAGACATCCATAAACTTTTGCCCATATAGTAAAAATGTACATTTTTGGGGGAAAAGATAGTTGGGTGCCATGAAAGTAAAATCCAACTATAATTTTGAAATAATTCTTTCTTTTTGGAAATGGAGACCAGCTGAAATGACCCTGACGTGTTAACCCTGCATTATTTTCTATGTGATCTTTTTTGTTTGTAGGTCAGGAGTACAGGATGTACAACACATATGATGTGCACTTCTATGCATCCTTCGCACTTATCATGCTCTGGCCCAAACTGGCTCTGAGTGTACAGTATGACATTGGTGAGAGGAACCGTTTTCACATTTTGTTTGTTTATATAATTAAGAATGTGTGGTTTTTTTTTTTAAATATCCAGCACCTTTTATTAAGTAATAAAGAATAAATTCTCACTTTTTACCTTTTATCTTCTTCCTATTCCTTGCTCTCTAAATCCTTTCCTAGCTGGTAGTGTGGTACAGTATGACCCCACAGAAAGGATGAATCTCATGACTGGGCGTTACTCACCAGTTAAGACCAGGGATGTAGTACCACATGACATTGGAGACCCAGGTTAGTAACAGTCCAACTGCTGTCATGGACAGGAATACATACTTAATGACTTTCATGTCAGTGGTAATTTGCCTGTTGCATAACATCTAGCCTTGTACTAAACCAGGCTGACTTTCTCAGATTGTCTCATCAACTACGGTAGTTTAAGTAAATTTTTCATTAAATGTACTGCCATCCATGTAAAATAGTGACTTTAAGTACACAGAATCGGTTACACAGTTTACTTAGCTAAATTGGATGAAGAGCTTGCGACACTAGCAAGACACAGCTCCAATTCAGGCATGTATGCAGAACAGCAGGTTTTTCCAGAGTAATTGTAATTGAGTAATTGAAAAACAAAATTTTTTTTTCTTATTTACTAGACGACGAGCCTTGGCAACGTGTCAACGCCTATCAGATTCATGACACGGCAGACTGGAAAGATCTGAACCTGAAGTTTGTTCTTCAGGTGTACCGTGACTACCACCTAACTCAGGACCTACAGTACCTGAAGGACATGTGGCCCATCTGCCAGGTGAGCTGGATGGGTACAGAATTAGTATAACTGGTAACGAACAGTCCGAGTGGTATTATTAAACCCTTGCAATGTTTAAAAAAAACACAACAGCACTGATTTAACTGTGGTGACTGCTTAAATAAGTGGGATTATGAGTCTTCTCTTCCGGGAATACAGGGGTTTTAAGCAAATCAAAGAAAAGAATAAGAAGACAATGAATAACTTAAGAGTCATTTTTGCCCTGAGTTCATGTTGATACAGGCAGAAAACCTGTGGGGTGAGCTGAAGAATAGTCTACAAGAGAGGACCTGTGCTGCATTTGATTTGTCACTTGAAAATCAGAGCTCGGAATTACATCAATTGTGACCTTTGAGAATTTGAGCTACATAGTAGGCGGAAAAACACAGACACCTCTATTCTTGTCTTTTGTTAGCTACAAGCGAACAAGTGTTTATTCGAATGCATCACTGGAACGCAGTCTGTGTTGTAGAGTTGTCTAAACTTCCTTGGTTTGTAACATCAAGCATTATAGGAGAAAGTTGCACAAAATACTAGTACTAATAAAATAATCATAAAACAGATAGTTTGATAGTGGTAGAAAAATATTTTTGGATTTTTTGATAAACTTGAAGTAAATTTTAGCTATCTTTTAAGATTAAGTTAATTAACTACAAGTTTTTGGTCAAGTTTTAAAGTCCTCTTCAGCAATAATTATGGAGACTTATGGTTTTTGGACTTATTATGGTTATTAATAAGCTATAAGGTTTATTATCCTGTTTTACTAACCTGAAAGACTAGCATGAGTTGTAGCATGACCTGCAGCATGGGTTGATACTGTACTGTTGTTGTTATTATTATTATTATTATTATTATTAGTAGTAGTAGTAATAGTAGTAGTAATAGTAGTAGTATTTGTATTTTGTAGTTACATGCACCTTACATGTTGGCTTGGTTCTCTCAGGTGGTTATGGAGACTGAAATGAAGTTTGATAAAGATGGGGATGGCCTAATAGAGAACTCCGGCTACGCTGACCAGACCTATGATGGGTGGATTGTAACAGGACCCAGGTTGGTTTTAAGGGGAGGGGGAGAAAAAGAGAGATTTTTGGTGTTGGTGGCGAATGAATAAATAAACAAACAAACACACAGAGTGGATATAAAAAGTCTATACACCCCTGTTAAAATGGCAGGTGTATGTGCGTGTATATGTGTGTGTGTGTGTGTGTGTGTGTGTGTGTGTGTGTGTGTGTGTGTGTGTG
>JAQQZU010000001.1:4870325-4881642 GCA_030068025.1 Parauchenoglanis punctatus | reverse complement strand
TAAATGTGTTTAGACAACTGGTCATTTGGTTTAGAGGATTGGCTTTTGTGTTTTAGCATTTGAGAAAAACTGTAACAATAGTTACAACTATGTAACGGCATAAGCAGTAACAGCATAAACATACTAAATAAGTGCATTAAATGAGATAAATATAAGTCGCTCTGGACAAGGGCATCTGCCAATTGCCGTAAATGAATAATTATGAGTACAGTACAACACAATTAAGCAGTCTACACTGATTACTGTTTTGCATTCAGACAAAAGTGATGACGGATATATCAACCATTAACAGCAGCCATTCATGCCTGTTTGAAGTGGGCTAATAATTCCATTATTCCTTAGAGGTACTTGAAATCAATGTCATTAGCTAACAAACTAGATATCTAGTTAATATTTACCGTAAAACGGTAGGTTCTATAAGCAAACCCACAATACCTCCTGTCAAGTATACACTGAATGTGAAGATGCATTGAACAATACACTGTGAGATTGTGGCCCATAAACAGTCATATAGTGCTACCATTATTAATAGCAATCAAAATATGTACGTTACAGTAACTGTATGATTTAACATTTGCCCATCATCCCACTGCTGATCAGAGGTTTTAAACCGGTCTCAAGCTAACTAGATGGATGCAGTTCATAATGTTATGGTTCATTTCATATTGTTTACATGAACTGTGGTCTCTGATATCCTAGTTATAAGTTAAAAAAGACTTGACCTCAACTTGGAATTCCAAACAGCTGGCTTGTACAAAATCTGCTTGGAGAAAACGGCTTCCTAAACTAGGCGAGGTAGCATTAGCAAATGCTAGCTATTCTGATTGAAGTTGCCATTTATACCATAATGTGATAATCGACAATAAGATGATACTTTGTGTTACATATTACTAAATAACATATGACAATTTAAGAAGAGTTTTTTATATATATATAAAATATATATATATATAATCATTCTGACTTGTTTTTTCCTGGGACATATTACAGACAATCCACTTTCAATTTCCAGTAGGGGGCATTATTGACTATTACATTTTAACAGTTAACACAGGCATGTGGTTGAACAACCGTCATAGACGTCGGTACATAAATCAGGCACAGACTGGCCCTATGAAAATGTTAAACATTTATTTGCCTTTTTTTTTTTAAGATAATGAGTCAGCATAATTAAAATGATCAGTTCAGTGTAAGACTGCTTAAAATAACTTCTCCAGATTGTTTAGATTTAGCAAAAAATTATTATATAAGCTATGGACAAGTATTCCCTCTTGTCTTTTACCTGGTATACATCAAGGGCTTATTCATTGCATAAAATGTATTACTACTTTTTATATTTACTGTTAATGGTTTATATTAATTTAAGTAAGCCTAAGTGCCTGTCATTTGTTCACTCATTGCTACAATTTTCCATATGGCCCAATAACTTGTCTCCAATTAATGCAAAATGTATGAGTCCTTACTTATGCATAGTTATGCATTATGCTCTACGTTAATGGCTATCAGAGGTATTTGATTATGAATGCATGCCATTTGTTGAACATGATTTTTCAAAGTGAGATGTGCTAGAGTGTATGTGATATTGGTTGTTTGTGTGTGTTAATGTTATTGGAATGCGGTGGTAACTGCTAATTTTACTCTTCAAAAACATCTGGTCTATGTAAATTCAAACTTGTGTTCACTGAAATTTGTCAACTTTTATTGTTTTTTCTTTTTTTAATCAAATAAAGAATAATGTTGATTGTACATAATTTTTTGGATACTCGGTAGTGGGCAGTGTACACTCTGGACTCTCAAAGTAGTTCAATTAGACAGTAACTGTTTAAGGATTTAAAAGAAGAAACACAATCCACTCAATTTCAACTTTAGGCTAATTACTGAGTTTGTAATTATATGATTGTAAATTATATGATTATATAATTATGATTGCTAAACAATATTGATTGTCATGTTGCATATCGAATGTAACCTAGACAAAATGTCTAATACTGCTTAGAAATATTACTGAGCATTTATGTTGTAGACAAAGGCAGTAAACCCACTCTTTAAAATACCAAATTTTCCAGAATAGTGTGTAACTTCAGTTTAGAAAACTTTTATTCTTCTGTTTTACAGTTTCAGAACCAATTTAACTATTGCATAACTTGTATTCAACATATTATTATTCAATATATTATATTCAATATTTAACTGGCCTATGTTTGATATTAAAATACAATATTATAGCATTTACAACCTATTCACTGTGCTTAATTGATTTGGGTGTGACTTTAAATTATCGTGAACCCTTATGTAATGTTATTTAAAAAAAATAATAATAATAATTAAAAAATAGCTGTTTGTTTTTCATCCACACATTAGATATCATTAATTCTTCAGTTGGAGGAATTCCTAAACTACATGGTTTTAACTAGAGTATAATTAGTTATACATTAGAAGAACTAGTCTATTTGCTATCTGGCTGAATTGTTTGAGACACATATATTGTTGAGGCACATACTGTACTGTATATCAAGCACATAAAAAGTATTTAGATTAGATTACTAATTCCCTGCAACATAATTAGTTTTTATTTTCATATCTAGCATGGGCAGGGTTTGCATTGACATAGGCTACCTGTCTACATTCGCTGTTGTGTATAAATATCAGCAATGTCAAAATAATTCTCAGTAAAATTTAAACCAATTGAGCAACAGTGATTGAGGACATTCATATAAATATTTTGCATAGAGTCTACAACCGTGTAATTATGCAGTATGCGACAATGCACAATAGATGAACCGTTATAGTAGCCAATAGTTTGTTTGCTTATTTTTTCTTGTGTGTTTTAAGGGTCTGTTCAGGGGGAAATCCTGGTCTGGGTCCTAGAATCTAAATGGCCACAGTGAAATGTAATAAAAAAGTAGCTTTAATAATTACTTGTTGCTTCTTTTCTATTAGCAAGACGGTTTCCATGTCTACACTCCCACAGTTTAAAGAGGCAGAAATGATAGAAATAGCGAACGCATGAAGTTAACACGTGGAACTGAAAGCTTTCCTGCTATTAATTGGACGCCCTTTGTTAGCAGTTTCTGATTTCCACCAACATTAAAATTGTCACTTTTTGAAAGACCTACTAATGGCCCTCTTAGTAAAATATACATTAGGTGATTTCCACTGTAAAGACTATAGAAGAAAAATTCTGGATGCACACAGGAAGAGTCCCAAAGAAACGGTGCAGTTTAAGGCGGAATTCAACACTGGGGGTTTTACTGTATACAGACCCAAGAGCTGGACCTTGAAAAGACTGGCCTCAGTCTCGGGCTCTCCAAAACCTGTTACCAGAACTAGCACAATACACAGAGCCCAGACCAGCACGGCTTTTCTGAAAACGACGGGGACCGTTGAATAACGAGAAACTCAACCAAAGACGTACACATTACGTATGAGCTTGTTTTGCGAGTGTTTCCCCGAAACACTACGTTACCAGAGTACTAATGATTCTTTATTGACTCCGCCCTAACCATAGTCTGCAGAAAAGCAGCACAAATCAATAGACAAATACTCGATAGACAGTCTTTTGCTCCAGGAAAAGGTAGAAATGCAGCTCTCAATGTAAAAAGACCGATGGTTCCAAGAAGGCAACTGGTGGTTATGCAATGAGAGAAGACCAACGAGGAAAATTAATATTAATATCAAAATCAGCTCCTGCGTAGCAACATAAAAAGTCTTCATTATCCGTACCAGGTGTATTGCTCATGAACAAAGGAAGCTTAAAATATTGCCTTGTATTCTCTAAATAATCACTGGGCTACCTATTTTAGCCCAAAATATAGCCTTTGCATTGTTTTGGGATGCACAGAATTAGTTTGGTTCCTCATAACTCTGTGCTACACTGCTCCCAACTTCGCTTTTACGCACATGGATATTTTCTTTATTTACTCTGTTCTTAAAGTTGACACAATTTTTAAATTACCGATACTGTGTATTTGTACTCTTTATTAACCAAAATATGAAGAACATTTATAACACAAAAACCTGAGTCCCAGCTGTACTCCCACTCTTGGTGTCGGCCCTCTTTCCTCGTCAGGTAATGCTTTTCCATGTATCTTCTCAGGTACACATGTTTTTCCCCTCTCTGGTGTTCTCATAAGGCCTCCCGTCTTGTCACGGTAACTGAACTGAACTGTATTTTATAATATTCATGTTTCTCTTTACCCCGTGATGTGAGTCCTAAGAAGAGAAATGTTCCTTAGCTTAGGGGCTCGGTGAGCAACTGGTTGGTACAGCATAGAGACATTGGCAAAATCCACTATCAATCAGTCCCCATTCTTTACACTTTGGCACACTGCAGTTGGCCCAAATAAAGGTCTTAGTAGTCCAGCCACTTGGCCACAATGTCTGTAAAAAAAAAAATCATTAGTGGTCACACCCACTCTTACTGCAAAGAATTCTTTTATGACAGGTATAAAAAGGATTGAGGAGTTGTGTACAGGGCGAGGCATACTTGCAGGGCCATACAAATTAATTTTTGTTTTAATTATACTGTAAGCGAGTACTGGGGTTGGTTTTCCGAAACATTCATAACGTTAAGTACTTCGTGACCTCGTTCTTAAATTTTTTTTTCAAATTCGTAACTGACGTAGTACGTAAACTAGTGTAAATTAACGAGTAAACTGACCCATTCGTGATTCACTAAGAACTTCTTAATTTGGAGCTGGCGTGCAGTTCTAACTCAAAAAGGCAGAGGCCGCTAATTTCCATATAAAAACATCTAGCAATACAAATTATTCTCACGAGGTGATCGCTCTAATAAAATAATATTTGGGATGATTATACATTTGCAATGGAAACAGGGTTTTCTAAGTGGAACAATTTGTCTGTTTGATCAAATATGACAGTAAAAAAACAAATAGTAGTTCTGTGCAATTCATACATGCATACACTCATTCCTGTACACATCGCACCTACAGATGCCATATTCATTCCCAGCAAAGATTGTGCTGTGAGCTTTTTACAGAGATTGTGATCAACTTCCTGGGACGTACAATTTTTATTTTGGCCAACTGCAGTGGCTGAGTACTGAGTGGTAGTGAATTTCTTCTCCATATATTTGCCACTAACAGTTTCTCATCCACAGCCCATAGTTGACTGAAATTTACAAATATGCATATTGATAAATAAATATAGTCACATCAACAAGATAGACAGGAGAACTACAGAAAGGGGAAAATAACACACCGAAATAAGTGGAAGGCCAGGAGAACAAGGGCAAATAGCAGGGGGCAGGACGCTGCATTTCTTGGCTTCCACAGACTTGGAAGCACAATTGAAATGATAAGATGTGATATTATGGCTGCTCATTTTTAATTTTCTTCTTCTTTTTTATATTTTGGATAATAAACACACTATCAAAGCATGGCAAAATAAAAAAGAAAACGGTGCAAAGACTAATTTGACAGTAGTGACCCACAAATAAAATGTGTAACAAACGTTAACAAAAGTCTGTGCACAATAAAGGAAAACCTTTTTGGTCAAAATAGGTAACCCAGTATTTATTTAGTAAAGTAAAATGTTATACGCTCTTTGTTACTTGAGCAAAAGAGTTGTTACTAATATTGAAGGTTTGTCATGTTATAGGCAACATCTAAAAACAACCTAGAATTTCCTCCAGAATTACTTTAAATATTAACATTAGTTTCCCCTAATGTTTTAGTCTCTGTTTTCTTTTTTATTATTATTCTGGGTGCTCAAAATGTATAGGCTTATACATTAATATCAAGAACTTTTTCTATTTTTTCCAAACTTCAATCAAAATTTCCATTGTAAATTGTTGTCTACGTCTGTCGTCCGATGTTAATAAATCCTGTTTATTTGCATCTATATGCTGTTTAAATAACTGATTCATATATTAAATTTATCCCCCGAACTGTGAATCGATTGTTTGACTATCGAGTCGTGCTGCTTTTCTCCAGACTCGGGCTGGGCGGAGTCAAAAAAACAAAAACAAAAAAACAACAACAACGCTCACAATTCGTTTGTTAAATCTTTCATAACGAGGGCTTTTTGCAAACAGGCCGTACATCCTTTGTGAAGTTGCTCGGTATTCACTTAGATTAATGTCTCGTTAATTCTTCAACTTTAATTCTCGTAATTTTAATATCACATAATAGTTTTATAAGTGTGCAACCTGACAAAAGTGGTAGCGCAGACTATCCGTAGGCCCATACTACTCTCTAGCAACCTAAAGTAAATTTATTCGCTAGGTTAAAATCATCGTGGTATTTTGCTTTGGGAAACACGCATTTTTACCTGCCATTCTAGTTAGCATCGCATATTTCCTACGTGATATACTGCACAAGCATACACACACACAATAGCCTACAAGTGTATGGGCTAGACACAAAAGTAACCGTGTCCATAAGGAGTCTGCACTACAACCACTTGGTCCCTGGAAAATTACTGGAGGGAAAAACTCAGCCAAGGGACATGAAAGACAGTGGACATGACCTGAAAGATAGTGGCTGCCCCTCCCCACTCCTACAAAAAACCTCCCACCCGTCGAATTGAACTGAATTTATATGTTAACCTTCTTTTATAATGTGTTTAAGCGGTTTTTTTTCTGCTATTGTCTTTATAACTGAAGCGTGATGTTAAAAATGATCATATATAATATTGCCATGGTGGAAACTGAATTTCCATGCCACATTCCCTCCTTTTGGCCTGCATATGCTCGCATACTATTTCCCCTTTTCTGTTTTTTTTCTCTTTCCCCCCATTTTTCTCTTTAATAAAAAACAAACTAACCTGTCATATTAGTAGTGACGTTGAATTGTAATTTTGGACTGCTTGAGGGTATTTCTGTGGTGTAAGAACGGTGTAAGAATGGAGGCGACTATTTTACATTCATACATCGTCTAATAACGTTCATAGAACAGATTAGTAGGCTACATTGAATTTTTATTGCTTTTCAAGCCTCATTTTAACACGTCTCAGCCATATCGTTCCTTCAAAGTTGTTAGTGACCTTTTTCGTAGCCTCTTTGAGAATTACATCCTTGTTTTTAAAGAGTGATTGGTTCGTAGCAGTTCTCAGTTCTAGGCTTAATGCATCCGGACATTGTCAAGGCCCGTAAACACCTAAATTCGTTTATTCATTCATTCATTACATTCATTGATCATTCATTGATTTGTGTCTTTTTACAAAGGTTTATTTATTTATGGTAGGCTTTTAAGAAAAAAATTCCCCTTTTCAATATATGTTTAACAACGAAATGTAAATTTTCATTAAAATGTCCATTTAACACCAATTTTCCATAAACATTAATTGAATAATTAATTTAATTATTCTTTAGCAACACAATTTGTTAATAATGCACATATGAAAGCTGGGATGTGAATGGTGAGTTTTAATATTTGAATTACAGCAATGTGATAACCAAAGAGCACAATGATGAACGAAGGAGACTTGTAACATTTATTACTGCCCATTAGCTGTGTTTTGTTTAGAAGAGAATAAACGGCTTAAAATAGTCTAAATAACATTTCTGAAAAGTAGATCTAGGTATGACTTAATCAGTATATATGTTCTTCAAATGCATGTTGCAATACAGTTATGATAAATATATCAAATTCAGATACTCGTAGCCTATAGCTGCTCTTAATTTACTGTTTGTCATTCATTTTAATATGAATTATAATAAAATTACTTCCCTTACTCCCAGTGAGCAGCTACAAAAGAGTCCAGATTTTCCTCACAGCTGGAGAATGGGATGTACATCTTCCTGACAGATGCAAAACAAACTAATTTAATATTAAAACAATGTCTTTTTCTGCTATGGATCTTTTGGCCTATTTCAGTCATGACACACTTTAAAATGTGAACCATAGCCTAATTCAGTGATTGGTGAGGTTGAGGCTGCCATGTGGGTGGGCTTAGCATGTGGGCGCTATACAAGAAATGTGACAGATTGTGTAGTTTACAGGAAACATACTAATGTAGGCTACCTGCATAAACAAAGAAAAGCACCAGCCGATAAACTACGTTACTGATTTGTATAAACTGAATGTCAATTGGTTCATGGCAGTGACGAGAGCGAGGGACAGACAGCGACTGCGTGATTGACTGTGAACCAGTTGGAGTAGTTGAAGCCAATTAGACCTCTCTTGACTGTGTTGTCACACTGATGGAAGTCCTCTGTGGCTTTCTGACTGACAGCTCAATTCATTACATTCACAGTTTAATCTGTGCACAGCAGCTGAATTGAATAATAAGCCAATTCGGCGCTCAGTGGTAAACACCGCGCAAAGTGGGAAAACTGTAATTATGTCATTGCGCTCGGTCTGTGATTGCGCTGTGATGACGCATAAAGGAGCTAGCACTGTGAACTGGTATGGACTTTTCATTTGATATAACACTGCTGTATCTGTTGTGTTCAGCTACACATCAAAACATCACAAGACTGAACAAAAATCAACCCGTGGCAACTAAAAAGAGCATAATATATGCGGCACTGCGTTACATGATATCAGAAACGTCTGACAAACTATCACAGTAAACGTATATGCTTTCGATAAATAAAGGTCACGGGGAAACGTTTAATATTACATATTCTATACAAATGATTAAAAAACTCTTCAAGAAAATGATAGAAGCTTTAGTCTGAGGTCCATTGCAAAATCGCACATGCACGCAGACAGTTTCTTCACTCAAATTGG
This sequence comes from Parauchenoglanis punctatus, assembly GCA_030068025.1. Taxonomy (NCBI): domain Eukaryota; kingdom Metazoa; phylum Chordata; class Actinopteri; order Siluriformes; family Auchenoglanididae; genus Parauchenoglanis; species Parauchenoglanis punctatus. Next base: position 4,872,946 of record JAQQZU010000001.1, on the reverse strand, counting down.
TGTACATCTTCTATTAACACATTTATCTATAAATTGTCATAGACACACACACACACACACACACAAAAAAAAAACAAACATTACTAACCTCATTTCTGATCACTTAGCTAATTTGCGGGTGGAAATAAATTGAGCCTACCGTTCACTGCCTTTCCAGAGACACAGGCTAGGCCACTACTACTATCCTAAAACATCGGTCAGAGATTATAATGATGATTAGGCCTATAACAAATAAATAACCAACTACGCATTATACACGTTTCAAAAACATGGTTATGCAACTGTGACTCTTTCAGAACATCTCGGTACAAGCATCGCACAAAGAGACAGGATTATAGAAAACGCTTAATCCGGGTTTCCCCTCTCGCTAACACCGGTAATCTTCGCGGCGTTTACTCCTCCCTCTCTTGCAAAACGTGCGCCTACTACACTTTGTTTACCAATCAACGGCTCGATCAAGCACAGACAGGAAGTTACGTATGGGTTCATGGTCAATTTAAAAATGTATCCTTTCACGTATTTCCAAATAGTTTGCGTACAAGTGGATGGCTACGAGGAAATGTTTACGTTATTTCACAAATTATTTTATTCGGCTAATATTCGTTACTAAAAATTCGAAAAATTATATATAGCCTAATACAAAAGAATCCTCATCAGTGCCGCGCATCCAGATGAAATCTTTCCCACACCGACCAAATTCTTCACTGCTGAGAGAAGTGAATAGGGTAAATTAATTGGATCACAGACAACATCCAGGGACAAAAAAAGTGAAAATTTTGTGTTTGTTTAGTGGAATTTACCACCGCTGTCTGCACTTCGTCTTTTCGTTTTATTCTTCCGTGGTTAAGCAGTGAAGCACCTCCCAGTGGTTCTGGCACAGACCTAGCAAAACTCTCCGCATATATACACCAGGCTATGCACTTTTCAGGGGGCTGAATGCTGCCCTATAGCTGAGGGTACTTTGGTGTGTCCGTAGGGTTTCCTTCGCCTCATGACCCTCATTTCTTTTCTCGTGCACACTTAACTCCATGAAGGCTGACCTACACTGAACATGCCGAACGGATCCGGTAGGACCTGCGGTTCCGTGAGTGGAATCTGATTGGATGTGTTTCGGGGACGGATTCCCCCATTTTAGACAACTAAGTGGAGGAAAGAGAAAGTCGAGATTACTGGTTGCACGCTGAAGTAACAGGATTCGGCGGACAAATAAGCTTGAAGACTCCTACTGCACCTCTAATACATGTTTGACCAAGCCAAGAGTATGGGCGATGGAATCGCCGAGGACCGAAACCACTGTGGACCCAATTCGCTGCGCCGGGAGCGCGGAGGAGACGCTAAAACTCTGGCGGAAGTGGGAAGCCGCAGTTCCGGCGACGCTCCTGCGGGGACATCCGCGTCTACCCCAAGCTCTTCCAGCGAGGACGGACACGACAAACTGGTAGGAGTGGACCCTGACTACTGCCGCAGGATTTTAGTCCGAGGTGAGGGTCAGTGTTACAGTGACAGGAGCAACACGCTTTGCATAATAAAAACATTATTTAGAGCCAAAAAATGTGAAAAAATATTCACCCGTAAAGTCCATAACCGGAGAAGTAATCTCATAGTGCTGCATTACCACTGATAGGCCTAATTATCACTGTAGTGAGAATATATATTGTACAAACAAATTTTCAGCAGTTATTAGACTGTTAATGCAGCATATTTTAGGTCCTTTCTTAACCAGCCTTCTTACTGTGGACATACACATATCACAAAATGAAAACTAAATATGACCATAATGATATATGGTGACAAAATACAGACACAAGCGGTTCAATTCTAAATTGAAATAAGTGTGGAATGAAATATAAAACATAGGCATCTTTTCGCTCTGCATGTCTGGAAGGTGCACAGTGTGGCTGCTAAAATTGCATCTATTGTTTTCTTTTTCTTTTTAAATGAAATGTATGTTTTTAAATTTTTTTTTATTATTGCTATACTTGACTTGTGAACTGTTTTTAATAGCCTTCAGTTTATATATAATTAGCTAATAATAGGCTAATAATATTAGATTCGCAAGCCTATTACAACAAACAAATAGTAATGTACAATTGTGTTATTAGACATATACAATATATTCATAAATAAGATTGTATTATTAGACATATTCATAAAAAACAAAAAATAGGAATTTGGAAAATGTTTAGTTTTAATATGTGACCCAAAAAACACTGTGTCGAGTTTTCAGGCTTAATTTTTAACGGCTATTATGTCAAAGGCATCTCAATATACTTTAGGTTAGAATATACATGACTGACTGACTGAATGAATGAAATCAAAATAGGAATACTATTTCCGGATATAGGCCTTTATGCCAGCTAGTTTTATTATTATTATTATTATTATTATTATTATTATTATTATTATTATTATCTGCTAGGGCTATCACAGAAAGTTAACACAGGCTAGTGTATGCTAATGCACGTTTAATACGCAGTGGGAGATTAAACATTATAATGGTTTTAGGTTTAGTTGCTTATAAACAAGGAACTTTACGCCCGCAATCCCGAGTCTCTCTCTCTCTCTCTCTCTCTCTCTCTCTCTCTCTCTCTCTCTCTCTCTCTCTCTCTCTCTCTCTCTCT